>JBBGZY010000248.1:1200000-1800000 GCA_037952925.1 Lithobates clamitans
CCAAATTGGGCCCAAAGTGTCAATATTTTGTGTGGTCACCATTATTTTCCAGTACTGCCTTAACCCGCTTGGGCATGGAGTTACTCTTCCACTCCTCCATGACGACATCACAGAGCTGGTGGATGTTAGAGACCTTGCGTTTCTCCACCTTCCATTTGAGGATGCCCAACAGATGCTCAATAGGCTTTAGGTCTGGAGACATGCTTGGACAGTCCATCACCTTTATCCTCAGCTTCTTTAGCAAGGCAATGGTCATCTTGGAGGTGTGTTTGCGGTCGTTATCATAAAAGGGTGAACCACTCCAGGTGGTGTACTGAAGAAATTGCCCTCCTCAAAGTGGAAGCCAGGTGCAGGCTCAGCACGAGCAATATTGAAGAAATGGATTCTGGACAGCCGCACTCCGATAAAAGCCTTTTTTGTAATAAATAGTCACTGTTCATGTGACAACAGAAGCAGGACGAACAGCTGACACGTTTCAAAACATAATCATGGTCATTATCCTGTTGGAATACTGCCCTGCAGCCAAGTCTCCGAAGGGAGGGGATCATGCTCTGCTTCCGTATGTCACAGTACATGTTGACATTGATGATTCCCGCAATAAACTGTAGCTCCCTAGTGCTGGAAGCACTTATGCAGCCCCAGACCATGACACTCCCACCACCATGCTTGACTGTAGGCAAGACACACTTATCTTTGTACTCCTAACCTGGTTACTGCCACACACGCTTGACACTATCTGAACCAAATACGTTTATCTTGGTCTCATCAGACCACACGACATGGTTCCAGTATTATTAAAAAAGGAAAGAATTGCGATCAGTGCATAAACAATAAAATATAAAAAAAGAGTGTACAAATTGAAGTGAATACTGAAATACGTGAAAAGAATCCTGCAGTTGAACACTATAACCCTGATATAAGGGCACAAAAATGGATATAGAAACAAACAGTGCAGCGCTGGACAAATATCACATGAGTGAAGTGTATTAAATGAGTGAAAAATCCCACTACGGTGGGTATCAATCAATAATTTGTAGTAAACAGTGTAAATATTAATCAATCAATAAGGTGCTTATAACCTAACATTATAAAGTGAAAAATAAGTGAACAACAATCAATATAATGAAGTGAGTAAATTGAAAAAATTGAAAAATAAAGTCCTTAAACATTGGTAATCAGATGTATGTTCTGGGTCAATCTTCCACCGCTGATGCTGCCCACCACCTTGTGAGAGAAAAATGGAGGCTTACCGGACAGCCTGCGACCGCCCTTATTCAGGGGGGTCAAAACAGGCTCAGTAGAAGTGTGCAGACCACAGGGGATATCCCGCAGGGAGCACTGTAGACTTTCCTCCACCCTTCTTCCTGAATGGCTAGGCAGTAACACCAAGGAATGATACGAAGGATGCGGTCACTGGGGTGCTTTCTATATGGCAAACAGTATGAACTTCCGACGAATTCCAGCAGGGGCAAACCAGTAATGCCAAAAAGAAAAAATAGACTCCAATAGTGTGGATATGCTGCAGCAGGTTTATTAAAATAAAGTAAAATGAACAATATAAAACATAGGCAGGGACAACAAAGAAAAAAACTCCACTGCCGATTTAAAATGGGATCGCGCATGCCTGCTGCAGCATATCCACACTATTGGAGTCTATTTTTTCTTTTTGGCATTACTGTTTACTGACTAGCCATTCAGGAAGGAGGGTGGAGAAACGTCTGCACACTTCTACTGAGCCTGTTTTGACCCCCCTGAATAAGGGCGGTCGCAGGCTGTCCGGTAAGCCTCCATTTTTCTCTCACAAGGTGGTGGGCAGCACCAGCTGTGGAACATTGACCCAGAACATACATCTGATTACCAAAGTTTACGGACTTTATTTTTCAATTTTCTCACTTCATTATATTGATTGTTGTTCACTTATTTTTCACTTTATAATGTTAGGTTATAAGCACCTTATTGATTGATTAATATTTACACTGTTTACTACAAATTATTGATTGATACCCACCGTAGTGGGATTTTTCACTCATTTAATACACTTCACTCATGGTTCCAGTATTCCATGTCCTTAGTCTTCTTGTCTTCAGTAAGTTGTTTGCGGGCTTTCTTGTGCATCATCTTTAGAAGAAGCTTCCTTCTGGGCCGACAGCCATGCAGACCAATTTGATGCAAAGCAGCATGTGGTGAGCACTGACAGGGTGACCCCCCACCCCTTCAACCTCTGCAGCAATGCTGGCAACATTCATACATCTATTTTTTCTTCTATTTAAAGACAACGTCTGGATATGACGCTGCGCACGTGCACTCAACTTCTTTGGTCGATCATGGTGAGGCCTGTTCTGAGTGGATCCTGTTCTGTTAAACTGCTGTATGGTCTTGGACAGCGTGCTGCAGCTCAGTTTCAGGGTCTTGGCAATCTGTTTATAGCCTAGGCCATCTTTTTGTAGAGCAACAATTCTTTTTTTAGACCCTCAGAGAGTTCTTTGCCATGGGGTGCCATGTTAAACTTCCAGTGACTACTATGAGAGAGTGAGAGCGATAACACCAAATTTAACACACCTGCTCCCATTCACACCTGAGACCTTGTAACACTAACAAGTCACATGACACTAGAGAGGGAAAATGGCTAATTGGGCCAAATTTGGACATTTTCACTTAGGGGTGTACTCACTTTTGTTGCCAGTGGTTTAGACATTAATGGCTGTGTGTTGAGTTATTTTGAGGGGACAGCGAATTTACACTGTTATGCCGCGTACACACGACTGGACTTTACGGCATACTTGGTCCTGTGGACCGGAGTCTGTCGGACAATTCGATCGCGTGTGGGCTCCAGCAGACTTTTTTTCCCCAAAAGTTTGACGGACCAAGAAATTAAACATGTTTCAAATCTTTTCGACGGACTCGAGTCCGGTCGAAAAGTCCGCTCGTCTGTATGCTAGTCCGACGGACAAAAACCAACGCTAGGGCAGCTATTGGCTACTGGCTATGAACTTCCTTGTTTAGTCTGGACGTACGTCATCACGTACGAATCCGTCGGACTTTGGTTGATCGTGTGTAGGCAAATCCGTTCATTCGGAAAGTCTGTCGAAAAAGTCGGCCGGACAAAGTCTGCCGTAAAGTCCGGTCGTGTGTACGCGGCATTATACAAGTTATACACTCACTACTTTACATTGTAGCAAATTGTAATTCCTTCAGAGTTGTCACATGAAAACATATAATAAATTATTTAAAAAATTGGGATGGGTGTATATATTTATATTTATATATATATTTAAAACATAGGACATACAGACCTATTTTGATGCAGCTAGCAGTTAGCACTCCCAGAAGGTACAGCATATGCATTATGAATACCCCAGTGAAAGCAATAAAAGGCAATACCCACGCAGGGTCACTACTACTGTGTTCTAACCCTGTATGTACGATATTATGAAATAAAACTGTCATTGAGTTCTCATCTCATTAGGAGTATGAATAAAATGATTAATTAACAGCACAGGTAATGACTGCAATTTCAGAAGAGACACCAGAGCAAGGCCATTACAGGAGTCTATCTTTCATTATGTTATTGTAAATCACCCTCAGATACCATATGGTGAATAATTTCCCTGTGCATCTAGTAAAATCATTCATGGACTTTATATGTTAACTATGCAGTCTAAAATGTAGGTTAAAGCAGGACTCTAGACGCAAGTGAAAATTATGACTGGTTCTTCTCTCCTTCTGAAGCAAAACCAAGCTGCGTATATTTCTCTGCTTGAAAGTCTGAGTCCCATGCATCTTTTCAAGATGTTCCCATTTTAATCCTACTCAAAATGTTTTTCTAGCTTTCAATAGAATGGGAAAGAGTTTGATATTTATTGATGTTTTTTGTTCTTGCTGGGAAGATTTTAATTAACTCGCTGTCCCAAAAGGTACCAGAAAGTGTGCCAGAAAATAAAGGGAGCATTGCCACAGGATCTCAGAGCTCATGTCGTCTTTTACAGGTATGGCTTGCTTTTAAGTGACATATTGCTTCCTCACTGTCTATCAAGCGCCCTCTGAAAAGCGGTCCACCAAAAAGTGATCCATCTCTTTAGTGGGTGATACTGGTGTAAATGAGCCTTAACACTGATCTAAGCAGGGGTCACTCTGGTGCACACTTCACTCCACAAGGCTGTATGTCAAAGGGCTGATGGCCCTTTGACATACAGCTGATGGCTGACTCTCTCAAAAGAATGAGTGCTGCTGATCTTCTCTTCCCCCCTCATAGACTTGGATTGGAGAAAGAGGTTAAGTCTAGGTTCACATCTATGTGGCTCCGCTTGATGCGGTTTTCAGGCACGTTTTTTAGTGCATTTTGCGTTTTTTAAACTAACGTTTTTTATGCGGTTAAGCATGCAGTTTTTATGCATTTTACGTTTTTTTTTTCTCTTTAAATGCACTGTAAAACACACTGTATAGAGCTGGTTGCTAAGGAGGGGGCCAGGAAGCTGGCCGCTGTGTCCTTAGCAACCGATGAGTCATCAGCTGTCCGCGTAAAAAATGTAAAAAAAAAATTGCCTGCAAAAAAATATGCAAAAAAAGATTCTGGGCCCTCCCTATGTGAATGGGTATAGGGTAACCGTACCCCTACCCATTCACCAAAAAAGCAGTGAAATGTAATAAAAACACAAGAGCCGGTTTTAGACAATTCCTTTAATAGCTCTGTCTTCTCTAGCTGTCTCTTCCTCGAGCTGTCTCTTCCAGCTGTCTTCTTCTTCCTGCCGCCTTCTACCCGAGCCATCTTTTCCTGCTGTCTTCTCCTTCCCGCTGTCTCTTCCCGCCGTCTTCTCCTCAAGCTGTCTCTTCCCGCTGTCTTCTCCTTCCCGCCGTCTCTTAACGCAGTCTTCTCCTTAAGGTGTCTTTTCCCACCGCCGCCGTCTCTTCCAGCTGCTGTCTTCTTCCTCGCCGCCGGTTGCCCGCTAAAAAAACTTAAAAAGCCTCTCTAGTTCTGTTGATGTCTTCATCTGTTTTGTTGTCGCTTGCTCTCTGCCGACTCTTATATAGCAATGTGGCTTGGCCATCCGATGACATCACCCTGAGAGCCCGTCCCTTGTGTGCTTTTTTACATTTTTATAGCGGGTAATCGGCAGCGGTAAGAGACCGCTCGAGGAGAAGACGGTGGGAAGAGACGTCGGGAAAGTGAAGATAGCGGGAAGAGACAGCTCGAGGAGAAGACAGCGGGAAGAGACAGCTAGGGAAGACAGAGCTATTAATAAAGAAATTGTCAAAAAACGGCTCTTGTGTTTTTATTACATTTCATTGCTTTTTTGGTGAATGGGTAGGGGTGCAATGTACCCGATATCCATTCACATAGGAAGGGCCGGGATCTGGGGGCCCCCCCACCCGCAGACCCCAACAAACACCGGCTAGGGTTGTCGGGAAAAGGCCCTTGTCCTCATCAACATGAGGGAAAGGTGCTTTGGGGTGGGGGGGTGCAGAGCCCCCTGCCCCAAAGCACCCACCCCCATGTGGGGGCATGTGGCCTGGTATGGTTCACGAGTGGGGGGCACTCGCTCGTCCCCTCCCTTTCCTGACCTGCAGCATGAGCGGCATGCTTGGATAAGGGTCTGGTATGGATTTTGGGGGGACCGCAAGCCATTTTTTTTATTTCCCCTCCGAATCCATACTGCCTGTCTGGTATGAACGTGGGGGGAACCCTATGCCATGTTTTTCACAAATTTTTTGGCCGGCAAACTTTTATTTTTTTTACATTCAGCTTTCAGCGGGGAACCCCTCTGACAGCTGAGGACTCATCGGTTGCTAAGGACGCAGCGGCCGGTTTCCCAGCCCCCTGCTTAGCAACCAGCTATATACAGTGGTAAAATAAGAACCGCAAAACACATCCAAAATCGCATCAAAAATGCACCACTTGCTTTTCTGGTGCAGCTCCATTGAAGTCTATTAGCCGCAAATCGCGGGAAAAAAGTCCCTGACCCTTTCCAAAAATGCACCGACCACAAAACGCATAGATGTGAACTAGTATCATAGGAAACCATGTTAAATGAACTGTGGTGTGTTTCTGCAAACTGCAAAACGCACTAAAAAATCGCATAGGTGTGAACGTAGGGTCTCTTGGTTGATTCATCTCATTTATGTAGAGCCCTGGGAGGTTAACCTAAAGAGACCATTCTCCTAGCAATTGGCCAACATGCAACTGCAGTAGCACAAAATAGTGGCTCTTGTGCTAGGAGATTTTGTTTCTGAATTTAAAAATCACCTGTGTAGCCCAAGGATTAGAGTCACAAGGACTGGGGCAAACTATTACACTAAGTCAGCAACTAAAACTACTGTAGCTGCTGACTTTTATTAAACAGACACTCATCTGTCCAGTACCACCTTCACCTGGACCGGTTCTTCGTCGGTGTTTGGGTCCCTGGTACTGGTATATTAACTATGGAAATCTGGCTGCGGCTCCTTGCTGCTTCACAGCCAGCTTCCCACTGTACTTTGTGAATGATCTTGCAGACTTCTGAGACCTGTGACATGTCCCAGAGGGTTTCAAGCAGGAATGGGGGGTGGGAGGGGGGGGGTCTTCCAATGAAATCGCCTAGGCAATCTGACTAGAATTGAGAGTGGGTACCTATCAAAACCAGGTACCCTTCCCTCCTACCCCCAAAAAAAACTCCAAAAAAGAAGCATAAAGCGAAACTTCCCCTTTAGGGTGAAATTCCACTTTAAATTTGTTCTGTGTGAATGAGGCAACGTGAATGTGTGGATATGGAAAATATGGCATTATGGCCAATAGATGGAGCCAAAAAGCATACTTACCTTCTATGATAGTCAGCACCATCTAGTGGCTATAATGTAGTATTTTCCACGATCACACATTTGAAATGAGAACATTTGATTTTGTCCCATTAACACAAATTTACACACAATTCCTTGTCAAAAGAAGTTTATTGAGTATACAATATTATAAAGATACATAAAGTAAGTTTACAAGGATCTATAAAGTAAGCTCATTGTTTTACAGTAGGGTTTATATAGGTAAATATCATGAAATTTCAAATATTAAACATTGGGTTCACGTAAACCTAAATTAAAGATATATATCATTTCCTTAGTCACTTTTGTAGGTATTTAAATGATTTATACCTACTATACATATTGTTTACAGGTAGAGTGTATATAGGTCAAATAAATTCTGATAATGAGCTTTAATCGTAAGGTGGAGAAAAGGAAAGAGAAAGAAGAAAAAGGGTAGAAAGATAGAGGTATGGTCCACAAGGTTGTCCCGCTCGTCAGTTTATTATTCTTTTTAGTTCTCTTTGAAGCCTTAGAATGGGTGTCTCTGTAAGTCATTTAATCTGTTACCATGGCAACAGGACAGAGTCATTGAAGTTTGACAGGAACTGTTGTTTTATCCAAGGATGCCAAAGTTTTTCAAATTTTGGAATTTGATTTTGATCGATGGCTACCATCTTAGCATGGGACATTGTATTATTCATTCTGTGAATTGTTTCTGCTAGTACCAATGTAGGAGATTTCCATGCTTTGGCCACTGTTTGTTTTGCAGCCGTTATTAGTTGGATCATAAGTTTGAGAGAGTGTTAACCATTCCGGTTTTAGATTAAGTAAAGTTATATATGGATCTGGTTGTATTATTTTTTTAAATATTTTAGATGCAATCACGAAGACTTCCTTCCAGAAGGTTTGGATTACTGGGCACGTCCACCATATGTGTAAATATGTGCCTATTTCTGGGCATCCTCGAAAACAAAGAGCTGAGGTATTAGGTGAATATTTTGCCACTCTAGCGGGTACAAGGTACCAGCGAGTTAGGACTTTAATATATGAACACATAGAAGTCCATTTTGTGCATGTCCTTCATAGTTTTATACCTGATAATCTCTGTATACAAAATTACTTTTTTTCTGATAGATCATATTTTTTGTTTAATACAAACGCTTTTATTGAGGTATCAAAAGCATAACAATGTATTGAATGTGATCATTTAATCAATCTTGTGTATGTTCAGTTGCCTGATACACATGCAGATATTCTTTCGAAACTACCTATAAAATTCCAATGTGGCCGATTGACTTGCCAATGTCAAAATTGATTGAATCCTAAATCCTTTGAATGGACGGTCTGATCAAGTCCGATGATTTACGATTCTTATTTAATACAATCATTTTCGTCACATCAATTTATTGAGTGAATGATCATATAAATACCTGTGTGACCCCCTTAAAAGTAAGTTCACATTTTCAGTAAAAATGAAAAGGTGAACTAACTCCAAATTTCACATACTGTAGCTACTGTGATGCCCCAGGCTGCCAGTGTAGCAGTCTGTACACCACAATACACAGCCCCAAAGTAAGTATCCATCATAATGTCTAAAATGTCAAGCCCTTTTTAGTCAGTGTGACCATGTGACTGTATTGACCAATGAGCAGCGCTTCTTTTTTTCTGGTACACTTTACCAGAAAAAGAAGCCTACAATGCACGTTTTGATTGGTGAGCATAGTCACATAGTTTCACTGACCAATGAGTGCTTGCCATTGCAAGCATTACATTGCCCATTGTCATACCCTCCACGTACATACCGTCACATGTCATACTTCCACACTCCTCTTCTGAATATACCGCCCCATGTCATACTTCCACACTCCATTTCTGTACATACTGTCCACTGTCATACCCTCAACACTCCTCTCCTGTACATACTGTACACTGACATACCCTCCACAGTCCCCTCCTGTACATACTGCCACTGTCATACCCTTAGCACTCCTCTCCTGTACATACGGTCCACTGTCATACCCTCCACACTCCTCTCCTGTACATACTGTACACTGACATACCCTCCACAGTCCCCTCCTGTACATACTGCCACTGTCATACCCTTAGCACTCCTCTCCTGTACATACTGTCCACTGTCATACCCTCCACACTCCACACTCCCCTCCTGTACATACTGCCACTGTCATACCCTTAGAACTCCTCTCCTGTACATACTGTCATACCCTCCACACTCCCCTCCTTTACATACTGTCCACTGACATACCCTCCTCACTTCTCTCCTGTACATACTTCCCACTGTCATACCCTCCACACTCCTCTCCTATACATGCTGCCCATTGGCATACACTCCACACTTCCCTCCTGTACATACTGCCCACTGTCATACCCTCCACACTCCTCTCCTGTACATACTGTCTGCTGTCATTCCCTCCACACTTCTCTCCTGTACATACTTCCCACTGTCATACCCTCCACACTCCTCTCCTGTACATGCTGCCCACTGTCATACCCTCCGCATTCCTCTCCTGTACATACTGTCCACTGTCACACCCCCTGCACACCTCTCCTGTACATACTGGCACTTCCATACCCTCTGTACTCTTCTCCTGTACATATTGCTCACTGTCATACCTTCCACACTCCTCTTCTGTACATACTGCCCACTGTCATACCCTCCACACTCCTCTCCTGTACATACTGCCCACTGTCGTGCCCTCCACACTCCTCTCCTGTACATACTGCCACTGTCATACCCTCCACACTCCTCTCCTGTACATACTTCCCACTGTCATACCCTCCGCACTCCTATCCTGTACATACTGCCACTGTCATACCCTCTGCACTCCTCTCCTGTACATACTGTCCACTGTCATATCTTCCACACTCCTCTCCTGTACATACTGCCACTGTCATACCATCCACACTCCTCTCCTGTGCATACTGCCCACTGTCATACCTTCCACACTCCTCTCCTGTACATACTGCCCCATGTCATGCCCTCTACACTTCTCTCCTGTACACACCGCCCACTGTCATATCTTTCACACTCCTCTCCTGTACATACTGCCCACTGTCATACCCTCCGCACTCCTCTCCTGTACATACTGCCACTGTCATATCCTCCGCACTCCTCTCCTGTACATACTGTCCATTGTCATACCCTCCACACTTCCCTCCTGTACATACTGCCCACCGTCATACCCTCCACACTCCTCTCCTGTTCATACTTCCCGCTGTCATACCCTCCACACTTCTCTCTTGTACATACTGCCCAATGTCATACCCTCAACACTCCTCTCCTGTACATACTGCCTGCTGTCATACCTTCCACACTCCTCTCCTGTACATACCGCCTACTGTCATACCCTCCACACTCTCCCAGATAGTAAGGATAACTTGCCACAAATTGTTGGCAGTGTTGAATTGCAAGTCTGTTAACTTGCTGCTCATTTTCACTGGCAAGTTGTACATTTGCAGAGCACTTGAAGCACGTGTTCTAGTTGACACTTTTCCAAGTTGTAGCAAATTTGCAGTGGTGAGTCTACAGCAAGAGCTCTGAATGTCTACAGTATGAAAATTCAGCAACAGTGACCCCTGATTCAACAGAATGGCTGTGAGTGCAGACCGGTGTGTTCTGGCGGGGGAGGGGGGGCAGTCCCCTTGTCAGAACATAAAAGCTAAGCGTGGAGATCGCTGTACTAATATTGCATAGTTAGTACACAAAGCTCCTTAGTTTTTCGGGGGGGGTTTTGTTCAGCCTGCTGGGTTGACGGAAAAAAAAACTGCCTGTGTGTGTTTAGACATTAAACTTACACAGATTCCAGAATTTAGTTATCCCTTGAAAGTGTAAGCCCAGCCAAAACTTTTTTTATATTGAATAGAGTAGGAAAGGATTATAATCCCTGCCAGGCTATTACTGCTAATGTCACTGGAGCTATATATCAGGGGACATCTTAGACACAGTAGACAAAAAAAAACAGCAGGATTCTAATATTTTCCACCTCCATTTAAAACTTTTACATTTTTTTAGCTGGAATTTTCCCCAGAACCGAATATGGTAAAGTTTTACTTTGGAAAAAATTCCCAATCACATGCAAAGAAAATAAAAAATGACAGCATTTTTACTATAACCTCATTTGCTAAACTATGAAAAATTTCCTTGCAAAGTGCAACTTCCCTTGAAAAGAGAACAGTCTATCTGCCTTTACCAAACCAGCCCCTTTATCTCCAGTATGCAGGCAAAGGCTCCTCTTTAGAGAACTCACTTTCTGAAAACTAAAATAAAAGACTCCAAAGTTGCTGACTCTTCCTAGCGGCAGAAGGAATTTACAAAATAAATGTGATTTGTATTGCGTTTCAGCCTGTTCTGCTACAGTCCAAACTCTGAATAATGACCACACATGAATTATGCCTTCTGCACATTAGGAAAGTAATCAAGGCAGTAGGATTTCATTCATAGTGCAGAAATAATACCCAGTCATCGGCTCTAGTAGAAATTGCCTCTAAAAGAAATATTGTTTCATTGGTTGGAATAACAGACTTTTTTTTTTTTTGGTGGAATAGCATGTTGTGTTAGTGTATTCATTATAAAGATGGATGTGTAGGCTTGGCACCTAGCAGACCCAAGTGAACATAGTCATACATCTCTGAAACTACAAGTGGTGGCAAGGGGGAAAGTAATCCATCAAAGTTCTGCAGGACTTTTGTTCTGCTGCAAAATGACTCTAGCTTTGTGCTTCCATTAAAGCTAATGGGAAATTTCTACTGATAAATCTGCTGTTGAATTGACAGAACATACTTAGGTTTAAGCCGCTTTAATAAAACATGATAAATAAGTGGAAAATGAGGTTAAAGTAGTTCAACCAAGTTGTTAGCTATTTCTATTGGCACAATCTGCACATTAGAGTGTGCAACTTTCTACTTGACTTCCATTTTGCTTCAATAACATTTTTATGGCTCATAGTAAGGGAGGTTTATTTTATACTCACAGATGAGTTGCTTAGAAAATCCTGGGACATTGCAGAATCCAGGGACATCCCCCTTCTAGCCCAGTATTTGGAGGAGAACATCATCATTGCAGGTTGCATCTGGATGGTGTAGGTATTCCGTGTGGCCAGTAGAGGGCGCTGTGGTCAGGCTCAGCTTCTCCTTACTTGTGTTGTACAGACTTGGAGCTCTCCAAATGCTGCTCTTTATATTTATATGGGACCCTCAGCAAATCAGCTGATTGATCAACGCAGGAGATTACAGTTTTCCTTGTCTCTCATCCCCAAGCCTTTTTTTTTTTTGCTTCCTTAGTACAACCCTCCTTTTCAATGAATAAAAAAAAACTGACATAATCAAAACAGTGGAAGTGATGCAGACAGTTACACCAGATCTACAGGTGCAAGGGATCATTCCAAAGGATAAACTGCTTTCTGAAAAATTACAATTCTAATGTCATTTATAATATATTGCTTGCCTGTATTTGGAGGCTGTGGGCCCTGATTGGAGGAATATGCCAATGTAGACTCGATACATGTTTGTTCAAGTCATTATTGTTAGGATCTATCATCATGATCTATAGATTGCTCCTGTTTTTTGTTTTTTTTTGTACGCTGTCTTGTATAACTTTCATACTAAGCAATACATTTTTTTTATTATTATCAAATTTTATTTAAAGATTTTTTTTCTTTACAAGTACAGAATAACAGAGACAAACTGTCACACAGAATAAAAGAGCTAGAAATAGAAAAAGAAAAAAAAAAAGCAATAAACTTTACATCTTATTGGAAAATATTTCTGTGGGTCACTATACACATTACAATCCCTGTACAATCAACATTAGATTCATTATATATACTGTATATTAATCGGCAGACCTACCTAAATTATCCCAATCAATCTGTATCCAATCATAAGTGCCCTTGCACTACATAGCTGTTGGTAAATCTAATGTTGGCCATACGCACTTTGATAAATGATCAGATTCTTATGTGATCAATTGCTTTTGAAATAATCGATCTGTAGTCAACAACCCAATCAACGTGCCATGCACAGGGAAGTGGATTTCAATTGATAGTAGGAAGATACAGTTGCAAGTTATCAATCGTATCTGCTTTCACCATACAACCTTATAATCTGATCGATTATATAAGAGATCATTCTAATGATCAAAGCAACTGAGTGTTACCGATGGACAATTTTCCATCTGATCCAATCGATTAATTTTCAGTGATATTAATCTAAAACCAGTCGAAATCGATCAGAAAGGACATTATGTCTGTTTGTTTACAGATTCGAAGTTTGCGATTGTACAATTAGACTGTAATGTGTGTGGTGAGCTGAAGTCTGTACATACATTTAATCCTAGATTTGTTCATATAGTATGTTTCTATTTAGACTCTGGATGAGTGTACATTCTACTTAGTGCAGTCGGAAGATAACCTTTGACAACCTCTGATATCTGCATGAATGGCCCCTAAGTGGTTCTCTAAAGTCTGGCCATAGTTTACCTTAATGCATTCCCTGTTTTAAGGTAAAAAATGTCTCCATGTTTGTATAGCCCCCTCACCCCCGTATACTTACCTGAGCCCTCACTCAATCTAGCGCTGTGCCTGTCTGCAGCGGCTCTCTTCTCTCTCTCTGCTCACAGAGGCAGCAGTGGGAGCCATTGGCTCCTGCTGCTGTCAATCAAATCCTGTGAGCAGAGAGCGGGGGGGGGGGGGGGGGCGGGCCTGAGCCTGGAAAGTGCAGAATCTGGTGCAGTTCTGCATAGAAACCAATCAGCTTCCAGGTTTTATTGCCAAAGCATAAATGAACAAGCTGAAGTTGAAAGCTGATTGGCTACCATGCACAGCTGCACCATATTCTGAGTGCTCCAGTTTTAGTAAATCAACCCCTATGTGTCAATATATGCAGGCTTTCCCGCTAGGATTCGAGCCTGCAGGTGTGCCACCATAGCAAGCGGCTTACTATGGTGACACACTGGGAGGAGCAGGAGCATGCAGCGCTAGTGGAGGACCCAGAAGAGGTAGATCAGGGCCACTCTGTGCAAAACAATTGTAGGTATGAATATGCCATACCTGAGGCATCCCCGTGGAGGTGAAAAATCATTGTGACAGTTGCCGCTACTACAGTGATCGCTACTCTGTCCTGAGTCCCATGCCCTGCAGCTGCCCTAATGCATGGTGGACATAGAGGGTTGCTCAATGGCACTGGTGCCATTCACAAAAGGCCTTGCATTTTTTTCAATGAATACAAGATATTATCTGACTGGATGGAGTGGAGAGGTGGGGCAATGACATCACAATCGCCACCTCATTCAATCTGAGAATGCTGTGCAATAATTGAGAAAAATAGAATGCATTCTGTGGATGACACCTGTACCAAGCGAGAGACCTCCATGTTCATGCACAGGACCCTGAAGACAGCGACAATCACTGTAGTAGCAGCAACTACTACAGTGGTTTTTAGCTTCCATAGGAATCCCACAGATATGTAATATTTACAGTATACTTACTGCTAATGCTAAAAAAACATACCTGAAGTTATGCTTTAAGCTTTGAAATTAGGGATAGAAGCTGAATGGTTGTCATTGCTCCTAATAAATATGTGAAAAGTGTGGCGTTCATTTGTATTCAGCCCCTCTGAGTCAATACTTTGTAGAACCACCTTTCGCTGCAATTACAGCTGCAAGTCTTTTTGGGGATGTCTCTACTAGCTTTGCACATCCAGAGAGTGAAATTTTTGTCCATTCTTCTCTGCAAAATAGCTCAAGCTCTGTCAGATTGGATGGAGAGCGACTGTGAACAGCAATTTTCAAGTCTTGCCACAGATTCTTAATTGGCTTTAGGTCTGGACTTTGACTGGGCCGTATCCATACAGCCGCTGCGTCTGTCAGCCTGTCACTGATGTTTAACAGGCTGGTGGCCATCGCTGCACGGAACACCTGTGCCTCCCAAACATATAACCACTGCCTTTATGCACACTGTAAAGACATCTGTCCCAGTGTGAATGAGCCCTTAGGCTGGCCTGCTGAATCAGTCTAAATTCAAGTAATGGGTGGCTCTACAAGCACCACCCACCTCAACAACAGTCAATATAATAACAGTTTGTAATTGAAGCATAGTAAATAGTGTTTACTATGCCTCAGTTTGTGAATGAATAGGAGTCACTACACAGACTGTTATTCATTCATTTACAGTGCAGAAGAGGCTGAAGAGAAAGAGACTTCATTCCATTTCTCTGTGTCAAGAGAGACATATAGAGGTCTGTTTAGACCCCTGATGTCTCTCCAAAGCCCCCACCCCCCAAAAAAATGTAAAATTATTAAAATAAAAATTGTACCTGTACAAAAAAATAAATAAATAGAATTGTAAAAAATGTAAATAAAAAACATAGGGTAGATTTAGAAATGCATTTAAATCACCCTTGCTTCTGAAA
Organism: Lithobates clamitans; assembly: GCA_037952925.1. Lineage (NCBI taxonomy): Eukaryota > Metazoa > Chordata > Amphibia > Anura > Ranidae > Lithobates > Lithobates clamitans. The sequence goes on from JBBGZY010000248.1 coordinate 1,215,196, forward strand.
CCTGATCCGCATTCCAGAGGCTACTTTGGTGATGAGGCATTGCATCGCTTCCTCACCACCTGTTTTAGCCATTTTTGCTGACAAATGCACCACAACTGCATGCATTGCAAAGTGGAGCACAGGGCCTGGCAGCCAAAGGGTTAAACAAGCATTTTTTTGCTTTTACTTACAACTACTGTTTTTCCACTTCCTGGTTGAGTGGGGTACTGGTGATATCACCCTGGCCTCACAGCTGCATCCTGTCACATGTTCCAGAAGATTGACCAAGAGCGTTCCAGGAAGTAAAGGGAGATGGATTCACCTGCCCTTAGTGAAAATGTCCAACATGAGAAGAATGGGGGGGGATAAGGTATACAGAAAATAAAAAAAATAAAAGCCCACAATTATCTATAAGTATCTGTTTGTAGATTGCCATTACTAAACATTTCTAAAGGTGTCCTTGTTGACATTTTTATAAGGGTGAAGTTGCTCTTTAAGGGATTTGCAGTCCCTATGTGTCATGCTCCAGGAGATATCTGCCTATTTATGGCTAACTTAACAGCAACTACATTGTTCCTGCAGATGGAAGTCAGCATTATGCCGTGTACACACGATCGGACATTTCAACAACAAAATCCATGGATTTTTTCTGATGGATGTTGGCTCAAACTTGTCTTGCATACACACGGTCATACAAATCTTGTAACGCCAAGAACGCGGTGACGTACAACACGTACGACGAGCCAAGAAAAATGAAGTTCAATAGTCAGTGCGGCTCTTCTGCTCGATTCCGAGCATGTGCGGAATTGTGTACACACAATCAGAATTTACAACAACAGATTTAGTTGTCGGAAAATTTGAGATCCAGATCTCAAATTTTCTGTGACGGAAATTTCGATGCAAAATGTCCGATGGAGCCTACACATGGTTGGAATTTCCGACAACAAGCTCCTATCGAACATTTTCCGTCAGAAAATCTGACCGTATGTACAGGGCATAAGTGTTCATCAAGTAATCCAGGAAAATAAAGTAGCTCCAAGAGAGTAATACACATCTCATCCCTGAGCACTACTTGACATTGATCACACAAAAGTGTTGCAATCCATTTGTTAAGAGAGAGCCAAATTTGCACTGGATGAGTGCCTGATTGTTGGAAACTTCCTTGATAAACTCCCTTCTTATGCCTCATACACATGGTTTGATTGTTGAACAACCGAGCGTCTGATTTTTGTCAAAAGGGCGCGTGCAGGATTTTGTCTAACATACTAACTATGCGCAAATTGACGTTTGACAAACTCGAATGTAGTGACATACTATGAGAGTATAAAGAGGAAGTTCATTTCTCAGGCACCACCCTTTGGGCCCCTTATGCCAATTTCATGTTAGTAGAATTTTGGTGAGCATTGATTCACGATTTTCAGATCATGCAAAACAAAAGCCTTTTAAAATATGTTTGGCATAACTACATCAGTATCACCAGCAAAGCAGCTTCATTAATATCCCATTAAAGAAGAAGAGAATGTGCGTTGCATTTTGACATTTCATCAGCTGCTGCTTCACAAATGTTAATTCTAGATTATGAACGCTAGTTTACAAGACCAAACTCTTCCGCCTCGTTCCTTGATTCCGAGCATGCGTGTTTGTACTTTTCCGACTTTTACCATCCGAAAATTAGATGTTGAGTTCACATCTGGCAAAAATGTTATAGCCTGTACATCCAGCTTTTGTCTGATGAAAAAGTCAAATCAGCTGTCGAAAGCATCGTACTAACGATCCGGAAATCTGCAGACAGCTCGTCTTAAGACTTTTCCCTTCTGATTTTCGTACCGTGTGTATGAGGCTTTAGTAAGCAATAAAATGTGTATTTCAAAATGCAGATGTATTAAATGTCAAAACACAGAAATACAAACCTGAAGGTCCTATGTTTTATGTGATAATGATCTATATATTGTTTTACTATTGCAGTCTCTACCACACCTACTTTACACCCCCATTCCTTCGTACTTGCGTGCAGAAGTGAACGCATACATAGGTCATGCACGCATATGTAAACAGTGTTCACACCACACATGTGAGGTATTGCAACGAACGCTAAAGTGAGAGCAATAATCCTAGTGCTAGACCCCCTCTGTAGCTCAAAACAGGTGACCTGTAAACATTTTCAAAATGTCGCCTATAGTGATTTTTAAATATCATAGTTTGTCCACATTCTACGAGCGTGTGCAATTTTAAAAAGTGACATCGTCTTTTACAATTTATCAAAAAATTGGGTTATATACTGTGTTTTTTAAAATTAAAATTCATTAAATTGTAAAAAACACTGCGTAAATACAGTGTGACATAAAATATTGCAACGACCACCATTTTATTCTCTAGGGTCTCTGCTAAAAAAAATATATATATATAATGTTTCGGGGTTCTAAGTAACTTTCTAGCCAAAAACGGATTTAAATTTGTTAACAAAAAGTGCCAGAAAAGGTTTGGTCGGCAAGTGGTCTGGGAGAACTTGTTAGAAGTGACTCTGCTGATAACAGAGGAACGGAGCAGCAGAAAGACACGGCACCTAGAGCTTTGGAGAGAGATAAGTAAACACTACAGATATATGTGCCCAGGTCAGATTTCATGAATGTGGTTTACAACCAGTTTAAGTATCAATCTACAAAACACTCTTAAAGCTTAATATAGCGGTGCCCCCATGGGGTCACTGCGTGTAGTAGTTCCACACCTCACCCTGATGGGCCAGGCATTCACTTTAGACACACTTTGCCAGTCAATGAACAGTCCTTTAGCTTGTTTTTCTTTTTTTTATTTTAGGGGATTAAACTTGGATGGGGAAAAGGGACATGAGATGCCCAAATAATGAATCTTGCTTGTTTGAACAAAGATAGTTGATTCTATATGAACAGTCTCTAAGCCTCGGTTCACACCAGAGGCGGCACGACTTGCAGGTCGCCTCACCGAGGGCCGGGGCGCCTCACCGAGGGCCGGGGCGACTTGCAAGACGACTTCTGTATAGAAGTCTATGCAAGTCGCCCCCAAAGTAGTACAGGATCCTTTCTTCTAAGTCGGAGCGACGCGGTTCCATTGTACAGAACGGGAGGCGACTTGTCAGGCGGCTAGGTCGCCTGACAAGTCGCCCCCGTGTGAACCGGCTCTAAAGCTTCACACTCCTCCAGCACACTACTTGAGATCACTTTTCTTTCTCTACTGTACAATCCTAGATTCCTGTCACCGTCAGGATATGGTTAGGCCTCACTCTGAATAATTCCCAACAGTTCACTAATAGCCATTTGCTGGTAGGGGTCTGCAGTCCCCTATAGTGTAGCAACCAATAGCGATGAAAAAGGACGTTTGTGCTGACTGAAACTTGGTCGGACTACTGATCTCAGAAAGTCCAGTGCAAATCCTGCCAACCCTCCTGGCTGCAGCAACTTGACTTCAACAACACCACAGTCTCTCCCTCTGGCTTCACATCCAATCCTGGCATGTCCCTCCCAGAGCTTCTCACTGTGCTTCTCACTCACCGACCCCGGCATGGATCCCTCCTGAATGACTTGCCCAACAGTGCTCCCCACTGTCCTCTTCCGGCTCATGTTCCAGGACAAGACTGTGTAGAGAGAGGCTCCCTCCATGCTTCCAAGCTCCAGGCCCGAGGTCGCCCCCCCCCCAGAAAAGGGGTTCCCTCAAGGGCCACGACAGTTTAACACTCCATCACTCAGCTCTTCCACCCAACAACTCCTCCCACAACAGGCTGACCATGAGTATATATAGGAGGCCTGCCCCCTGCCAATCCTAGATGGGGATTGGTCAGGGCTCCCAAATACACCCCATGTCACTCCAGCCCTCTGCCCTGCCTCTTTTCCAGAACCCTCTGGAAACAAAGGAGGCGCCAGAGAGATGAAGTACATGTCAGTCACCTGCTGCTACACTAAACCACTCCCCAGCCCCCAGGTCAAAAACAAACAGGTCTAGCTCACAGCTAGGCCTGCCTAAATTTACCTGCACTGGCTGTAACAAAAAAACACACTACTCTAGCAACCTACCTAAGGTAGAGGGTGCTACATTAATAAAGAGAACGACTGCAGCCACCATGATTGAGGATTGGTACATTGCAACACATTCCATTATTGTTTTTGGATTTAATACTTCTTAAAGTGATTGTAAGGGTTAGTTTTTGTTTTTTTAAATAACAAACATATCATACTTACCTCCACTGTGCAGCTCGTGGCCCCGAACATGCTCTTCTGGAGTCTCCCAGCGGCTCTCTCGGCTCCTCCCCACATCAGATAACCCCCTAGGAGATGCGGTCTCCTGAGGGGGTTACTTTGCGGGCGAGCTTCTGAGTCCAGTATTTGGCGTCCATAGCCGCCGAATGTATGACTCGGCCCCACCCCCAGGCGTCCATGTCATTGTATTTAATTGACAGCAGCGGGAGCCAATGGCTGCGCTGCTATCAATCTATCCAATCAAGAGTCGACCCGTCGGGTCAAGTTGCAGGGCTCAGGTAAGTAAAGCGGGAGGGGGGGGCTGGGGGGCTGGTTACTGCCAGGTCTTTTTTCACCTTAATGCATTGGATGCATTAAGCTGAAAAAACATGAAGGTTTACAACCCCTTTATTTGCTTTGAGCTTATTTTTCTAACGTTTTGTAAGGGTGTATGTAAATATACAGAGAAATATACAATATTTTCTTTATTACCGAAGCAAGTCTTGCATGTTTTGTATAACTGGAACTCTCTGACTGTTACCAATGATTGAAAAACATACAGTGCAGTCCATAAAATATCATATGTACATAACATGCAAGTGAAAAAACTAAATAGTCATATATCAGTGTATGATTGTAGATAAAACAGAAAAAGTCCCACTGAAGAACCTGTGTGGAGCCTTACCATACACTGATCGGTGGGACACACTGAAGCAACCTGTCGGGCCCCCGGGAGCAGTGAGGGTCATTAGAAAGCCCCCACTCTTCATTCACTGTGGTGGTCTTCTATGGTGGGTCCTTTTGCAGAAAAGCCTGGAAGTTTTTGCTGGGATTCACAACTTCACAGTTTTCTTATTTTCTCAATATACACAAATGGTCCTTTTATTGGTTCTTCAGAGGGACTTTTTCTGTACATACACTATATTACCAAAAGTATTAGGATGCCTGCCTTTATACGCACATGAACTTTAATGCCATCCCGCACTTAGTCCATAGGGTTCACTATTGAGTTGGCCCACTCTTTGCAGCTATAACAGCTTCAACTCTTCTGGGAAGGCTGTGCACAAGGCTTAGGAGTGTGTCTATGGGAAAAATTGACCATTCTTCTAGAAGTGCATTTGTGAGGTCAGGCACTGATGTGGACGAAAAGGCCTGTCTCGCAGTCTCTGCTCTAATTAATCCCAAAGGTGAGGTCAGGACTTTGTGCAGGCCAGTCAAGTTCCTCCACCCCAAACTTGCTCATCAATGTCTTTATGGACCTTGCTTTGTGCACTGGTCCAAATCATTTGGTAGAGGGGGGATTATGGTGTGGGGTTTTTTTCAGGGGTTGGGCTTGGCCCCTTAGTTCCAGTGAAGGGAACCCTTAAGGCGTCAGCATACCAAGACATTTTTGTCAATTTCATGCTCCCAACTTTGTGGGAACAGTTTGGGGATGGCCCCTTCCTGTACCAACATGACTGCGCACCAGTGCACAAACAAGGTCCATAAAGACATAGATGAGCGAGTTTGGGGTGGAGGAACTTGACTGCCCAGCGTCCTGACCTCAACCCGAACACCTTCGGGATGAATTAGTGCGCAGACTGCGAGCCAGGCCTTCTCGTCCACATCAGTGCCTGACCTTACAGGCACTGGACGAAAGGTCAACATTCCCATAGACACACTCCTAAACCTTGTGGACAGCCTTCCCAGAAGAGTTGAAGCTGTTATAGCAGTAAAGAGTGGGCTGACTCAATATTGAATCCTACAGACTTATGCCCCGTACACACGGTCGGACTTTGTTCGGACATTCCGACAACAAAATCCTAGGATTTTTTCCCACGGATGTTGGCTCAAACTTGTCTTGCATACACACGGTCACACAAAGTTGTCGGAAAATCCGATCGTTTTAAACGCGGTGACGTAAAACATGTACGTCGGGACTATAAACGGGGCAGTGGCCAATAGCTTTCATCTCTTTATTTATTCTGAGCATGCGTGGCACTTTGTCCGTCGGATTTGTGTACACATGATCGGAATTTCCGACAACGGATTTTGTTGTCGGAAAATTTTATCTCCTGCTCTCCAACTTTGTGTGTCGGAAAATCCGATGGAAAATGTCCGATGGAGCCCACACACGGTCGGAATTTCCGACAACACGCTCCGATCGGACATTTTCCATCGGAAAATCCGACCGTGTGTACGGGGCATAAGACTGGGATGGCATTAAAGTTCATGTGCGTTTAAAGGCAGGTGTCACAATACTTTTGGTAATATAGTGTATCTACACTTATACATTGATATCTGAATATTTTGTTTTTTTCACTTGAATGTTATGTTCATATGATATTTTATGCGCTGCACTGTATGTTTTTCAATTTATGGATACCATGTATAAGGGTACTGTGCCAGCTGCTTTGTGATATTACTGTTTAGGAGCCCCAGCACAGTTTTTTCTCTTTCCACTGTTACCAATGATTGTTTATTTTAACACTTGTCTTATTATATGTTTCTTTTATTTTGATGCATTGTTTTAATGAAGTCCCATCCGACACTTGGTTTTTCTTTCTCCTTTGTGTGTCAGGTGGGCACCCTCAGCCAGGATTTTGGAAATTGAATAAAATAAGGATTGCAAGTAAATACACAGCGCACTGAAAAAAAAGCAATAGACAGTAGTAAAGGTAGAAAACAGGATTTTAGAGAGCAAAATATAAATATTTTTTAAAATTGAAACATTGAAAGAAGTGAACATTCCATGCTGAGAACCCCCATGTGTCATCTAATCATGTACAACTTTTTTTGTTTGCTTTTGGTTTATTAGAAGGGGTAAAACTTCCATGTCTCTGTGCAGATAGAATACTGTACATCCATCTCACTGTGCAGATCGATAGGCTGGCAGATAGATGGACGGGCTGCTGTACAATAGAAGCTAATGGAGTTGCAGACTCTAATGCCCACAATTCCCTGGCACAGGGAGGAGGAGAGCACAGGACTTTTCCTGGGCAAATTAGCCTACACTGGGAGAGAGCCTTGTGGGGGCAGGAGCTGTGTGTGACATCTATAGAGTATGAGGACTGAGTCACTGAGAGCCTCTGGTGATGCAGACTGTGGGGCACAGACTGGCTGTTTTTACCTGCCTTTGCCCAACTTTAGAGGAACTGATCCTGAGAGAGCCGGTAAGAGTCTAAAGCTGGGAATGTGCCTTGCAAGGACCTGATCTGGAGGACTGAGACTTCTGGGACAACTGACTGCCAAGCGCATGGGACCAGACTTGTTGCATGCCAGGAGTGGTGAGAGGGACTACCAAGCTTAATATCTTGCTGCATGCAGTTAATGCCAATGGAGACTGATCCTTACCTAAGAGCCAATCAGCCGTCTGTTGTGGATAGCCTTAAAGGGACAGCTTCACATGCACCACCTTACAGAAGGGCACCAATGATAGCTGGCTAATATTGACAATTAGGGGGGCAGGGGCAAGTTAGGGGCAAGTTACTTTGCTGCAATTCCCAGGGGTACCTCCCTCTCCACGATTTAGGTTGTATGCGTAGTGTGCACACGAGGATCTTTATTCTTGGTCAATACTTTTAACCGTTTGCATCAGTTCAAATTACGTTTAGCATGACTTACAGATAGATAGATAGATAATATGTACATATATGCAAAGATAGGTAGGTAGATAGATAGATAGATAGATAGATAGATAGATAGATAGATAGATAGATAGATAGATAGATAGATAGATAATTGGCAAATATATGTGCCTCTCTGGAATTCTCTACACTCCGGCTGCTTTATTAGTCTGTACTCGCGCTCTGTGTTAGGTTTTTACCTTTCAGTAGATTGCTTAGTATTACATCGTGGACTGCGGGAGTAAAACCTAATTTCTGACTTTCAGAGAATCCCAATTTGCATATAGAGAATGACTGACTCCCAAGCATTGCTGAGGTGTGGAATGAAAATGTTAAGAAATACAATGCCGATTCGTAAAGCAGCATCATGGTCTTACAACGGCCAAACAACTGATTTTTAAAAGTAAAATTTCACATTAATAAAGCATAGTGTTGTGCTTTACAGAGGTGTTTTCTGCTTTGCTTGCTTCAGGACTCTGAATCTAGCAAAGTCTCATTCATTTTAATGAATGGGAGGAAAATAAAAGGGTTGAGAGGAGGAGGGAATATGTCATAAACTTTTGACAGGTCATGTCCTATTTGATTGTGTTCTGTGCAGCGTTGAGGACATCACAAGCCTCACACTGTGCTTTGCAATTTATGAATGAAACATAGTAGAATCTTGCATTGTGTTAGCCATCAATTTATACAGAAAATTTTGGATTCCTGTTACTGGCTAATGTAAATATTAAAGATGCAATCTTTCTAGACTTGTTAGGACCTTTATTCTGGCCATACAATTCATATCACAGTGTGTTTTCACTTTTTGCTGTTAAATTTGAGAAACTTTCACTATATGTTTACATCTTCCTATTCACACAGTATATTTCTTACTCTTATGCCCCCTACACGCGGTCAGATTTTCCGATGGAAAATGTTTGATGGGAGCCATTTGTCGGAAATTCCGATCGTGTGTAGGCTCCATCAGACAGTTTCCATCTGAATTTCCATCACACAAAATTTGAGATCTGGTTCTCAAATTTTCCAACAACAAAATTGTTGTAAATTCCAATCGCGTGTACATAATTCCGATGCACAAAGTGCCACGCATGCTCGGAATCAAGCAGAAGAGCCGCACTGGCTATTGAACTTCATTTTTCTCGGCTCGTCGTACATGTTGTACGTCACCACATTCTTGATGTTCGGAATTTATGACGAACTTTGTTTGACCATGTGTATGCAAGGCAAGTTTGAGTCAACATTCGTCGGAAAATATCCATGGATTTTGTTGTCGGAATGTGCGATTGTGTGTACACGGCATAATAGTGTTTCCTTTGGAGCAGGTTTATACTTATTCTAACTCAGATTGTTGTGAAGTGATTTATCCCTTGTGAAAGCTCTATGCCTGGCCTGTATAAGATATAATCACTGAGGACAATACTCATCAGATAGTTTGAACTACCCAATTACTGATTCCATCAACAAGATGCTTTTATTCTGAACATCAGGTTACAGCAGATGACATGATACAAACAGATGAATAGGTTGTGGTATTTATGCGGTCAAAAAGATCATATTGTCTGTAGCTTACAATGCAGAATACATATGCCCTGCTACATGTGGCTTGTAGCTGCATCCATGACACAGGAAGTACAATCACAGGAAGAAGGGTGGAGCATTACATATAAAGGAAGTGTGTCATAACATCAGGGAAAAAGAACATAAGAAAACAAGTGCATTACCACAAAAGGTCACTAGATGGCAGCATGTAAACTAAATATAAACGTACATAAAAAATGGTTAGAAAAACAGTCTGTATAAATTCTATGCCCCGCTGGGGCGGCACACTCCCCGTCTGGCATGGTAAATGTCACTATATACATCAGAACAGTAGTTATGCAACTGCAAATAACAAACAGTGCAATTTGCTGAATGTCTTGAAGACCTGAAAGACATAAAAAGAACATGCATATAATGCAATAACAATAACTCTTAATTCAAGGCTTCAAGTTATGTCAACTAAAGTCCAAGACACTTTCTTCTTGAAGTCACAGGCAGGATCCAGCAGCGTAGGCAAACAAGTTCATTCTCCAAAGGGTAAGAGCAAAATAAGTTCAGTGATAGGTCTGATGAAAGTCTTTACAGTCCCTTGTCTTGAAACCTTCACTTCCACTTTACGTACCTTACCATCATCACTAGGAACGTTCTTTACAATAAGTCCCATGGGCCATTTGATTCTTTCATCTTGCTGGTCCTTAAGCAGAACAAGATCTCCAACTTGTATGTTAGGGCTCAGCCATTTCCATTTCCTGTATCCTTGCAGAGTAGAAAGATACTCCATCTTCCATCGATTCCAGAAGCAGTTGGGGAGGTGTTGTACTTGCTTCCATTGGTCATAGCACAGATTCCCTACTTTAAAGTTTCCAGGTGGAACAGGAACAGACCCTTCTTCTGGGTAAGAAGAGTAGCTGGGGTAAGGATAGTTGGGGTCTCTGGATCTTTGGAAACTGGAACAAGTGGTCTTGAATTGATTATGGCAGATGCCTCTGCCAGGAAGGTGGTTAGACTCTTGCGAGTAAGTCTTGTGGAATTAAAGTCCATAAGTATAGAGTCCAATATTTTACGTGTGATGCCTATCATTCCCATGAGCCCCCTATGTGGGAAGAATGAGGAGGATTGAAAATCTATGTACAGCCTTTTTCAGCTAAAAAGTCTTGGATTGTCCTAGAGTTGAGCTGTAACTCTCGACAGGCTCCAACAAAATTAGTTTCACATTCAGATCTTAGTGTCTTGACTGGTCCTCTGATGGCTAGAAATCATCTTAAAGTATTGATGAAACTTGAGGCATTCATAGATTCTATTACTTTAATGTGTACTGCACACACACTAATGCAAGTGAACAGCACTGCCCATTGTTTGCTATTTGCTTGGCCACCACGAGTTCTGCGGGCTGTTACCATCCATGGCCCAAAGACATCCAAACCAACATGAGTGAAAGGTGGGTCAGTACTTAACCTGTCAGCTGGCATTTGCTGTTGCTGATGTTTCCCTGTCAGTTTGCAGCACTGAACACAGCTGTGCAGTGTATGACAATAAGGAGATTTTGCGCTTCAAATCTATCACATAATCAAAAATGCAATGACATAAGTGGGAAGTTATAACTTGACTGTGCAAAAAATAGGTGAATAAATGAATAAATAAAGAACGATCTATATAATAGAGTCCAAGTGCACTCATTTATAAATTCCCTTCGTGCAGTGAATTAGTTCATAATAAATGTGTCACATCCGCTGGGATCGGATATAAGGGGAAGAAAGTGATGATAATCTTCTTATGGGGAATGCCGGTCTAACCGGGCTCTCAAAACTCTCACCTTAAGGGAAGCAAATTCAGGCATCAAAAGGTATCTTTGATGAAATGCTGTATATGGTAGCGTATTGCTTGTCCGGGTTTAGCATCTGTGATGGCTGAATTTTCTTCTCGGTAATGGATACCTATCAGAAAAGAGAGGGGATTGCCCACCTAGGCTTCCCCAGCCCGGTGGGATGATAGAATAAAACTAAAAACTGGCGCTCAGAGGCTGTAAGAATGACTATAAGAGTAAATAAATTTATGAAGTCTTAAAGCTGGATCAATCACGGTGTAATCAGGATGGTGTTGGGAGTCTTAGACAGGAGCCAGGAAACAGTCTATAATGCAGAAGATCCCTGGAGGATAAGTCATAGGTAAACAAAACACCGGATGTAAAACTTTTCTTTTCTTGTGGGGTACTGTGTGGCCAGATTCACAAAAGGCAGCTCTTCTTATAGAGAGAAGTCAGCTCAGATCCATCCAGGTAAAAACAAAAAGAGAGAGGAGCGCCACTAAGTAAAATCATTTATTCAAAAATGTAAAATCAAAGTATCAACTTACAATTGGGAGCGGTATGTAGAGTAGACAGGTATAACCCCAAATGGAAGAAGGGAAAAGAAGCAATCAGCGGTTCCCAGGGAATGCCTCCAAACACAACGCAGTCTGGCGGGGAAGCCAGGACGGTGCAAAGCCTGTCTCTGCGGGAGGACGGAGCAGCAGCCCAGGAAGGAGCTGGCAGTGTTGTCGATGGGGAGAAAAACACAACGCGTTTCTGAGCATGCGCAGGGTCCATATGGCACATGCGTGCTCCTTTATCAAGTGTAGAGTAAGGGGAAAGTGAAAGGCTATATATAGCATACCAAGACTAATAGATGGACAATCGCCGCTGATTAAGATCATTACAGGAATGTCAATGTATGGCAAACGGGCAATTGCAATTATATATAACACGGCCGGAGCACATATACATATATTTTTATATAATGATACTGGATGTCTGATACTATTAAGAAAAACAACGGAAAAAAGATAACTAGAGAAATATATGTCTACAATTAGTGAGTGATTAAAAAGAGATATATCTAGAAAATATATATATATATCTGAGCATATATGATAAACCTATCATATAAAAATGTTATAAAAACATCACCACAAGGTGAATTGGATAATAAAAAAAAGATAGGAGATATATGAAACATAAAAATAAATAAATAAATTTATCTGACAAAATAAAAAATATATAGGAAAAGGAAAAAAAAAGAAAGGAAATATATATATATATATAGAAAAAATAATTACAGCATATATATATAATGATATGATGAAAAATGATAATAAAAAGGAATTATTAGTAATGGGTGTACTGATAATGGAAAGATGATAGTGGAGGTGAAAGATTATTGCTGTACATAATAACTACAATATACTGAGTGTCACGCCCCTGAAAGATAGGTGCGACAGGTGAAAACAAAAAAATATGAAATGTCCTAATTGTATTAAAATGCGACTTATGATACACCCATAATCGCATACAAATGGTATATGACAAAAATGCGCGAATTACATTGTTACCAGATAGCCAATGGTAAGCTGGCAAACTAAACAAGGATAAATGCAAGAGAAAACATTCTGAATATTTAGAGGATAGTATTAATTTCCAGTTCCTCATTGAGTCCATTAGGGGCAAGCGTGTCAAGGGTATAAATCCAGAACGTTTAGCGCTCGCACAATCGCGAGAAACGCTCCGCTTCAGAAAGATCTTTTGGTATGGACTCAATGACCCAGACTTGTAGGCCTCTAGTGGAGCGAGAATGGTACTTTAAAAAGTGGCGTGGTACACTGTGTTTGTCGCTGCCTAATTCGACCAAACGACGGTGCTTGCCAAAGCGCTGTCTTAATGGGCAGATGGTCCGACCTATATACAAGAGTTTACAAGGGCATATAAGGCAATACACCACGTAGTCGCTGGAACAGTTATGGAATTTATCAAAGGAAAAGAGACTACCTTTGTGAGTAAAACTTTTTTGGCCGTGGTTCACAAAGCCACAAGTTAAGCACAATGGTTTGTTGCACCTATACATTCCTACTAGGGGAATGAGACAAAGGGAGTTGTCTTTAGTCTTGCATTTTAACTTGCTGGGTGCTATTTTATTTTTCAAAGTAGGGGCCCTTCTGTAGGTTACTTTGGGCCTTTGACGCAGAGAGGTGTTCAAGTGAGGGTCTTGTTTGAGGATATTCCAATGTTGAAGTATATTTTCCATCTTTCTGTGTTGGCTATGAAAACCCGTAAAAAAACGTACCTCTAGTTCTTCCAGGGGTTTAGTGATCTTAGGCAAGAAACCTTCTTCTTCTGGCTCCCCAGAAGAAGTCACGAGCGGTGACGTAACGCATAGGGCGTGGCAGAGAGCAGACGTAAAAGGAAGTCACGTAAGGAGGCGCCTCAGACGCCACTCCTCCAGTTTTTTGCTGTTTTATGCTGTTTTAATATGATTTTAAATGTAAGAGACCACTCCTAGCACTTAATAAATGATTTTTACTTTTAATACTACACTATTGGAGGCTTCTCTCTTTTCCCTTCCTCTATCATCCCACCGGGCTGGGGAAGCCTAGGTGGGCAATCCCCTCTCTTTTCTGATAGGTATCCATTACCGAGAAGAAAATTCAGCCATCACAGATGCTAAACCCGGACAAGCAATACGCTACCATATACAGCATTTCATCAAAGATACCTTTTGATGCCTGAATTTGCTTACCTTAAGGTGAGAGTTTTGAGAGCCCCGTTAGACCGGCATTCCCCATAAGATTATCATCACTTTCTTCCCCTTATATCCGATCCCAGCGGATGTGACACATTTATTATGAACTAATTCACTGCACGAAGGGAATTTAGAAATTAGTGCACTTGGACTCTATTATATAGATCGTTCTTTATTTATTCATTTATTCACCTATTTTTTGCACAGTCAAGTTATAACTTCCCACTTATGTCATTGCATTTTTGATTATGTGATAGATTTGAAGCGCGAAATCTCCTTATTGTCATAGTTTTGCAGAGTGTAATGTGAACACTTTTTTGATTTTGCTGCAGTCTATATAGACATCATCACTTTTTATTCACGTTGATATCATTGATGTTTTGTTGTCATCACACTCCTTTTACTCAGATCAGCGCGAGGGATATCACTATATATAAGCTGTGCAGTGTAGCTGTGATCTGTCTTTTTGCTCCTATAATCCAAAGGCCTGCAGCTCTTATGGCACCCACTTTATAGCCTTTTTTCCCTATTTTTGGGAAGTTCTGCAGTCTCTTGAATAGAGTGCTTTCTATGGCTTCAGAGCTACCATAGGCTTGCTCAAGTCTTGCCCATTCAGCAACAAGACCTTCATCTGGGTGATCAACATGCACTGTTCTCAGTCTTTTAATGTGACCTGCAGATTCTGGCCCCAACACTTTATGAGCAAATCAAGTTCCTCCTTAGTAGTAAGGTTGAGATCAGCAATGGCAGCTTTGAAGGTTGATCTCAAGGCCCTGTAGCTCTCTGGACAGTCGTCAAACCTTGAGAGGGTAGTGTTAATAAACTCACGGCATACCATATATCTGGCGAAATCATTCAAGTCTGATCTCTCACTCTTCGGTGCCAAAGTAACTTCTGGTGAAGTAGGGTGAGCTTTACCAGGATAAAATGATGTTGCAGGAGCGTTTAACTGTGGTGTAGTCCCTAAGGCTTGTGCTGCTGTGGCTTGAGCTGCAGTTTGTCACTGGAAGTCACATTTTTGTCAGCAAGAAGTGATGCGGTTTGCTGCATAGATGCTCTTGTGTTGTAGACTTGAAGAGGCTCAGGCATTTGGAGCTGAGAGGTCTCTGTGTTGAGAGTCAGAACAGTGTTGTTAGTAAGACGTACAGGTGATAACTCTGTATCATTGCAAACATTATGCTTTAGTACATATTCACTGGTGCGTTCAACTGGATCTTACAGTTCCGCTGGAATGGACCAGTCTGAGTTAGCACTTTCTCCCATCGCTTGTTCGAGGATTCTCAGCCTTGCTAGGGCAACTGCTTCCTCCTTTTCTATTTGCAGAATCTTTAATTGGGTATCCGCCTCTGCTTGTTGAGCTTTCATTTTTGCCTTTTGTGTTTCTATTTCTGCTTGTTGGGCTTCCATCTTTGCTTTTTGTGTCTTTAATTGTGAATCTGCCTCTACTTGTTGAGCTTCCATCTTTGCCTTTTGTGTTTCTATTTCTGCTTCCTTTCTGGTAAAGGAGCTTCGCACTTTATTTGCTTCCAGACTTGCATGGACCTCTATTAGCTTGTCGCTTAATGTGGAACTTTTGGAGCGAGAGGACCTAGAAGAACGTGCAGTGTGCTTCTGTGAGATCTGGTCTCCTGCAGTTGAGCAATGCAAAGTTCTGCCTTACACTGGGCATTTTGCACTAAGAGATCCCTTTGTTGGTTTAGTGCATCGGCCCTGGTCAGTTCTGCTGAAGAGTCCTCTATA
Organism: Lithobates clamitans; assembly: GCA_037952925.1. Lineage (NCBI taxonomy): Eukaryota > Metazoa > Chordata > Amphibia > Anura > Ranidae > Lithobates > Lithobates clamitans. Next base: position 1,230,814 of record JBBGZY010000248.1, read on the forward strand.
TTACAGTCCTGCAAGAAAGCTGTGTATTTTGCAAACAGCCGCTGGTAGCGTACATACGCGGCAGATAAGCAATCTATAGAGTCTCTTAGTTCAGCTGGTTGATCATTCAAGTGTGACAAAACTGACATGCAGTGTGAAGTTCTGTCCCATATGTCTGATAGATTGCTGGAGAACTCATCTCTAGTGGTTTCATAGTCTTCTCTGAGTTTCTGTGTAGGTTTTATTGTAAACTCTGTTTGGCAATATCTACAGAATCTGCTCCCTGTACATCTGTGGGATCAGAGGTATGATGAATCTGCGTTGGTTCAGCCACAAACGGGTGCTCAGAGTCTTGTCTAGACATTTTTCACATTTTTGCAAGAAATGGTACTGTCTTTTTAAGAAGACGAACAGCAACTTAGACAGGTAGGGTAATGCAGTTCAATGTAGAGAAACAATTTTTAACATTCACATGAGGTGCAGTAAACTCGTGCAACCATGTGCTTCACAAGATGGCGGATGGCACTGAGCTTGATTGCAGATCAGGCGCACACATATACACAGCAGGCTGTGGGAATTCTATACATCTTTTGACTATTCTGACTCCGATTATTGTGAAGCGATTTATCCCTTGTGAGACCTTGTGAGACCTCTATGCCTGGCCTGAATAAGATATAATCACTGAGGACAATCCTGATCAGATAGTTTGAACTCACCAAATTCCATCCACAAAGGTGCTTTTATTCTGAACATCAGGTTACAACAGATGACAGGATACAAACAGATGAACAGGTTGTGGTATTTATGCGGTCAAAAGATGATATTGTCTGTAGCTTACAATGCAGAATACATGTGCCCTGCTACATGTGGCTTGTAGCTGCATCCATGACACAGGAAGTACAATCACAGGAAGAAGGGTGGAGCATTACATATAAAGGAAGTGTGTCATAACATCAGAGAAAAAGAACGTAAGAAAACAAGTGCATTACCACAAAAGGTCACTAGATGACAGCATGTAAACTAAATATAAACGTCCATAGAAAATGGTTAGGAAAACAGTCTGTATAAATTCTATGCCCCGTTGGGGCGGCACACTTATGACTCTATAGGCAGCTTCTATTGGTTAAAATAGCTTCCAATGTGAAATTAGGGGACAGATTGTGGTTTGCAATTTATGAATGAAATGTAGTAGAATCTTGCATCATGTTAGCCATCAATTTATACAGAAAGTTTGGGATTTCTGTTACTGGCTAACATGAATATTAAAGATGCAATCTTTCTAGACCCCTTCGGTCCTTTATTCTGGACATACAATTCATATCACAGTGTATTTCCACAGTTCACAGGACAGTTTATTTTAAAATGCATTACCATACAATTTACCACTCAAGGCTGGCAATGTTTAGCCTTTTGTTAGGACAGATAGTGTGCGCATCCGGTTTACAACTGATAATGAAATCTGCCAGCACAATATATACTTGGTTGATTATGGTGGACCTAAATTTTCCCATAAAGTTCCTTAAAGTGGACCTTCACCCATAAAAACAGCTTTTTCTTGCTGGTTCCTCTCACCTCCCTCATACACAATTGGACAATGTTCCCCAATTTTTAGAAAAGTTTATTACTTTTTTATATGCTGCATTGCAGCCCTTCCTGGGTGCAAATGATGTTGGGTCCACATTGCCTCTTGTTAGGGTTTTCATGAGCGGCTCATGTGTTCCCCCGAGATTTTGCACAAGCACATTTATGCCACAGGTCTTTGTGACCTAAGGCACATCTGCGCACCTGCAGGGATCTCCCCGCTTATGCACTGCGTGGCACGCACACCGCAGGTCTGTACAATAATACCCCAACATGTGCGCATATGTGTCACAGGTCTCCAGTAGGTCCCAAAGAACTGTAGCACATCTGCACACACATGGGTTATCTAATTAACACACATGGATTATCTAAGGCAGTGTTTTTAAACTCCAGTCCTCAAGGCCCCCCAACAGGTCATATTTTCAGGCTCTCCATTATTTTGCACAGGTGATTTGTGATCAGTTTCACAGCCGTTTCATCTGAGAGAAATCCTGAAAACATTACCAGTTGGGGCGCCTTGAGGACTGGAGTTGAGAAACACTGATCTAAAGATGATGGCGGATAGGAGGAGCAGGGAGAGGACGATACTTGCTAGGTGAAGTCCCTCTTTAACATTACATAGAGAGGGAAAGCTAGGTAGGATTGTTAAGAATATAAAAGACAAGTCAAAAGTTAAGCAGCAGTTAAACTCCAGAATTTGTGCATGAGTGGAACAAGTGCAAGTGTTGTGTGAAGCTATCACTGCAATCTACAGAGAGCAGTGTCCACTCTCACCATCACTGATAGGGATCTCAAGCCTCTTGTACACAGTGGCATTTTTTAGGTGTTCCAGCATTTTTTTTAACTGATCTGAATGCAGCCTATTGCTTATAATTGACCTGTACATACAAGCACCTACATGTCAGTAAACTAGCACTTAGCATTTAGATTATTTTTTTAAAAAAAATTATCTGCTTTACTGGTCAGTATGTTATGCACGTATGTGTGTCAATCCCATCCCCTTCAATTCAGAGAGCTAGAAGGGTCATTTGGAATTTATTTATGTGCACTATATGATTCATACTGACATTTTTTATGCAGGAAATTTCTGCCAAGAAGATTCAGTGTTAATACATCAGTACTAGTGCAATGACCCTAAGCAGTGAGAACATCAACCGCTAGTAGTGAGCATTGGCAATCAACAAACGCAGTGTCGCAGGGTTATTTACTAAAATTGGAGAGTGCCAAATCTGGTGCAGCTCTGCATTGAAACCAATCTGCTTCCAGGTTTTATTGTTAGATCTTAATTGAACATGCTGAAGTTATTAGCTGATTGTCTACCATGCACAGCTGCAGCAGATTCTAAGTGCTCCAGTTTTAGTAAATCTCCGCCAGAGTAATGGCACTTACTGAGCTGACCAGCACATATGCACGCTGAAAATGTTTTCAATCTGTGCTCCTGCAGTGATATTGTATGGGTGTTGTGGTGCCTGGCTAACACAGGGGAGGATGGTACAGCATTCATAGTAGCTCAGGGAGCCTGCTCAGTGTCAGGGGCACTTACAATGGCTCAAACTGGTTTGGTAGTCTTGGTATAGCAGATAAAATGATGTGACGGGCTCAGATCTTCAATCACATATATCAGTTCACTTTAAAAAAAAATATGTAGTAAATAGACAAAATAAAAGATTTTACATTACCTATAGCTATTTTAAAGTAGGCAGTGTTGTAATGTATTATTTATTGTTATCTATTTTATTATTACTTGTTGGAGGATTTCCCAATATTTGCCTCTAGGGTTTTATGGTTTAGAAAAGTAAATAATACTTTATGGAATATGCTAGTTCATATACCATTGCTCTACCCTGTAAATATTCTTACCAAGAGAAAGCACATTGTTCAAACTTCAAAAACAGAAATAAATACATAGTGAGAATACCCAAGATGAAAGCCACTGATAATAAATAATAGAGAAGTAGCAGAATTTATGCCACCCACTGGTAAGACAAATCCTGCCTGAGATACATGTGTTGAATCTTTTTCATGTGTAGCAATGTAAAATGCATCATACAATGCGGACTGTAGAACAAAGTTTAGTTGTACATATTGTATGAAGGGTGCAAACAAATGTCCACTGACGTCAGGGACAAGAATTCATTTCCATTTGGTTTTATCCAGTTAGCTGAGAAGATGATCAGTGTTTATACGCATTGAGCTGACAGTACAGAGATATGACCCATTTATGATAAGTCAGTGAATAAACCAGTGACCCGAGCATAGACCCTGATCTTGGTGTTCTAAAGCCTAGCATCATGCTCTACATTAATATCCTGCAAGCCCGGAAATGAGACATGTGACAGAGCCAAGGGGTCTTATCTATTCCCGGTGACTAAATATCCCAAGATATTAAAAGATGGATGATAACATTGACACACAGGGGGGATAGAGCAGTCCTTTATTAAGTTTACCTGGCTTGCTACTTTTTTTCAAATATTCAAGCCTGCTAGATCTGTGCTTTTCGAAAATAGAAGGATGACATCATTACTGATAATGATAAAGGAAAACATTACATTCTAAATGACTGGTTTGTCAGTCGGTGGATTCATTGCGATATGTTTTTTTAACATTGTGTTTATCCATAAGGTACAAAATCAGAAGTGAGTGCAAAGTGTATCTGAATTATTGAATGAACATAACCTAAAATAAAATATTCAAGTTCAAATGTGTGAAGCTGGCCATGCACTAGTAGAATTTAGTTTGAAATGAGTCAAAATAAAAATGTTCATTTGATTTTCAAATCGTTAGTGGGACAAGCGGGACATTCATTTTTGACCAGCACAGTGAATGTGGTTCGCAATTAGGAAAATCCATTCATTTCAAAATTGAATGTTAAAAGCAAACAACATTTAGAAGAACTTGCAAACAACATTCGTCAAGTCAACGAATGTAATGAGAATTTTTGTAAGAATGTTCCATTTGTTCCAAATGGCCACCTTTAACGATCACGGATTCTGCTGCTGCTGCTTTGCTAAAGTGTAGTTCCTTCTTATAATAAATACAACTCCAGCCAAAACATGATTTCTAGTTTTGGACAAAGTAGGGAAGATCCACTATCTTTATTTTTAATTTATTATTCCTTATTACTAAATAATTATAATTATTATCATAATTGATTATAATTATTACTTTATTACTACTTTATTGCTTGAAAACAAGGGCACTGGATACAGATCTTCAATGGGTATATCACATTGCCACTGGGCATACTAGCTTCAGTTCATCAGCACTCCACAAAATGGGGACAACCTTTAGAAACAAGGGTGGAACCCTGAGTTGAGAGTAAGAACGCCAAACAAATGTCCAAGAGCCCAATTTTTTAATATATATTTCAGGTACTTATATAGCATCAACAATGTACGCAGCGCTTTACACATATACATTGTACATTCACATCAGTCCCTGGCCTCAAGGAGCTTACAATCTAAGGTCCCTAACTCACATTCCTACATACACATACTAGGGCCAATTTAGACAGGATCCAAATAACTTACCAGCATGTCCATGGAGTGTGGGAGGAAACTAAAGTACCAAGAGGAAGCCCACAGAGAAATGCAAACTCCAGGCAGGTAGTGCCATGGTTTGGATTCAGACAGACATTCATAGTGCTGATAGGCAGAAGTGCTAACCACTTAGCCACTGTGCTGTCATTTTTTATGATTAAATTGGCTCATAGAGAGAACAAACAGACTACCCCTTCAGAAAAGAAGTATTAAAAAAATTAAAATATCTGTTTATGAAAGAGGAGGGGGTAAAAAAAAAAAAGAAAGAAAGAAAGAGGAGGGGGTAGGAGCAAAGTGCAAGAAAGTGGAATGGGATGGTGAAAGGCCACTTAAATTAATTATTCAGTGCTGAATACAGCATAAGCACTATGGTTGTCGCCAATAAAATTTCCATTGTGAATTTCTTCTAGTAGATTTCCCCATTCTTTTCCATGGATTCTATTTTCTTGCCATTTCCTGCTCCCTGGACACACATTAAGAAATCCTAAAGATCAGGGCTGTGGCGGGGTGTTTTCAAATATTTTCAACATTCGATGAATATATTTTTTGCTTTTGAAAACCTTGGGTTGACAATTGCATAATGATTATAAAAAAGTTTTGAGGGTTCTGGGATGCTCTGCCTGGGTGTGCCTGCAATTTACAGAAAGTCAGCTTGGAAATCCCTTTTTCACACACAAGTGGTTGTAAAGGCAAACTTTTTTTTACCTTCACGCAATCTACGCATGAAAGTAAATTAGGGGGGTGCAGCAGCCCCCCCCCCTAATAATTACTTGAGCCCCCTCTCAATCCAGCGATGTCCACAAGAACCTTGGCTCTCTGGGGACCCGCACTCCTGATTGGCTTTTGGTTCCCGCTGCTGTCAATCACAGCCAGTGAGACAATCAGGAGACGGAGGGGACAGGGCAGAGCCGCGGCTCCGTGTGTGAATGGACACACAGAGCCATAGCTTGGGAGCCCACCTGCTTGGGTGCCCCCACAGCGAGTTGCTTGCTATAGGGGCCCCCGGCAGGGGGAGGGGCTAGGATCACTGGCGGGGACCCGAGAAGAGAGAGATCCGGGCTGCTCTGTGCAAAACCATTACACAGAGCAGGTAAGTATAACATGTTTGTTATTTTAATTCAGAAAAACAAGGGTTTAGTAACACTTTAAAGCTGAAGTTTGGTCATAAAAAAAACTTTTAATGAAATACTGCATATTCCTCAGCAGTCACAAAGGTTATACAGTAAATTGACTTTGTGTGTGACAAACACTTTTTCAAGTTTTTAATTGGTAAAAGTAGCAGTGACATCATCAATGTGCTACACACAGCCTGTAGCTGTGGGAGGGACCCAGCACATCCTACAGACTGCCTGTAACAAAATAGAGAGGAGGGTAGATACAAGACCAGTCACCCTGCACAAGGAGAGAGAGCAGCAGGGACTGGTCTTTATTACATGAAACTCCTGCACAAAGGAGGCAAAGTGTAGGAGCTGGTCAAATATGGATTGCTGCACAGATCAGGAATAAATATACAAAGCACATTCGGATTCAATTTCAAACATAAATTAAATTGACAAATGTAAAGCGTTTAATTTTGGCTGTTTTTGGGGTAATCAAAATACTTCCGATGGGTATAGGATGTGTCATTATTCTAGAAAAAAACACAAAGGGTTAAGCTCAGTTGAAACGCTTGCTTCAAAAAATGGCCTTTTTTTCAGTGTCGGCATATACAGTATCTCACAAAAGTGAGTACACCCCTCACATTTTTGTAAATTATTTATTATATCTTTTCATGTGACAACACCCTAGAAATGACACTTTGCAACAATGTAAAGTAGTGAGTGTACAGCTTGTATAACAGTGTAAATTTGCTGTTCCCTCAAAATAACTAAACACACAGCCATTAATAATTAAGTGCAGCGCTAGGATCACCCAGCATGAACTGGAAAAATGGGTGAAAAATGTATACACCAGTGAAAAAATTAAATGAAATAACAGAAGTGAAAAAACAACCAAGTAGGTGACCGTGATCTACAGGACATCTTTCGGGTGGACATCACGGGAGGCCACCTCCTCATGCTTAATAGACATACTGCTATACAGCAGATACGTCCTACGGATCCGGTAAGGGTACCTAACCTCTTTTATTGAAGATGTGTTTGGCTTGCCATCTGTGGTCACCTTCCATTTGAGTGTCTATTCACCGTCCAGGGCCTCAGCACCTCTCCCTCTGAGAAGATTTTCACTGATTTTATATGTATGGACTTTGGTCCCTTGATACTCCACATTTCACCAAGACATTTTGAATATACCTACTTGGTTGTTTTTTCACTTCTGTTATTTCATTTCACTTTTTCACTAGTGTATACATTTTTCACCCATTTTTCCAGTTCATGCTGGGTGATCCTAGCGCTGCACTTAATTATTTATACATTGAGTAGACTTGGTTTGTTTGTGTGTCAGCTGCTTTTTTATTTACTTTATTTTATCTTATTTTATTTTATTTTATTTTGCTTCACTTGTTTTGTGGGTTAGCGCAGCATTTTTTATATCCTACATAGCCATTAATGTCTAAACCGCTGGCAACAAAAGTGAGTACACCCATAAGTGAAAATGTCCAATTTGGGCCCAAAGTGTCCATAGTTTGCGTGGCCACCATTATTTTCCGGGATTGCCTTAACCCTCTTGGGCATGGCGTTCACCAGAGCTTCACAGGTTGCGACTGGAGTCCTCTTCCACTATTCCATGATGACAACACGGAGCTGGTGGTTGTTAGAGACCTTGTGCTGCTCCGCCATCCATTTGAGGATGCCCCACAGATGCTCAATAGGATTTAGGTCTGAAAAAATGCTTGGCTAGTCCATCACCTTTACCCTCAGCTTCTTTAGCAAGACAGTGGTCGTCTTGGAGGTGTGTTTGGGGTCATTATCATGTTGGAATATTGCCCTGCGGCCCAGTCTCCAAAGGGAGGGGATCATGCTCTACTTCAGTATGTCACAGAACATATTGGCATTCGTGGTTTCCTCAATGAACTGTAGCTTCCCAGTCCCGGCAGCACTCATGCAACCACAGACCATGACACTCCCACCACCTTGCTTGACTGTAGTCAAGACACACTTGTACTCCTAAAATGGTTGCCACCACACACGCTTGACACCATCTGAACCAAATAAGTTTATCTTGGTCTCATCAGAACACAGGACATGTATTCAGTAATTCATGTTCTTTGTCTGCTTGTCTTCAGCAAACTGTGGGCTTTCTTGTGTATCATCTTTAGAAGAGCTTTCCTTTTGGGATGACAGCCATGCAGACCGTGATGCATGGCTGCAGTGTGCGTTGTATGGTCTGAGCACTAACAGGCTGACCCCCCAGCCCCTTCAACCTCTGCAGCAATGCTGGCAGCACTCATACGTCTATTTCCCAAAGACATCCTCTGGATATGACGCTGAGCATGTACACTCAAATTCCTTGGTCGACCCTGGCGAGGCATGTCCTGTTAAACCACTGTATGGTCTTGGCCACCATGCTGCAGCTCAGTTTCAGGGTCTTGGCAATCTTCTTATAGCCTAGGCCATCTTTATGTAGAGCAACAATTCTTTTTTTCAGATCCTCAGAGAGTTCTTTGTCATGAGGTGTCATGTTGAACTTCCAGTGACCAGTATGGGCGAGTGAGAACGATAACCTCAAATTTAACACACCTGCTCCCCATTCACACCTGAGACCTTGTAACACTAACAAGTCACATGACACCGGGAAGGGAAAATGGCTAATTGGGCCCAATTTGGACATTTTCACTTATGGGGTGTACTCACTTTTGTTGCCAGCGGTTTAGACATTAATGGCTGTGTGTTGAGTTATTTTGAGGGGACAGCAAATTTACACTGTTATACAAGCTGTACACTCACTACTTTACATTGTAGCAAAGTGTCATTTCTTCAGTGTTGTCACATGAAAAAATATATTATAATATTTTCAAAAATGTGAGGGGTGTACTCACTTTTGTGAGATACTGTAAGTATCTTTAGGGTCATTTATAATCGAATATGTATGAGTCATTTTAACTGCATTTATTTCACCTTACAATAATTACATTTTTCACCTAAGTTCGAAATCTATACTGTGCATATTAACAAGAAATAGATATTTAAAGCATGTCTACACCCAAAAAACAATTATATATTGCAGCTTACCAGTCCTTAGATGTGGTGGCTGTATTTGTTTTCTTTTTTAGGTTTTTTCTGTCTATCCCTTGTATAACCAAAGGGAAAACTTTCTAGTTTTGGATAGAGTAAAGGTTTAGAAGGACTGTTATGTTTCTGTTGCTTGTTTAGTTTACCTTTATTGCCAAAAGTGAAAGTAAAAGAAAATCCCTAAGATTGGGTTGTGACCAGAATAATAAGGGCTCGTTCACAAGTGAGGCAGGGACTGACGCTTCTCTGAGGAGCAATCTCGGATCACTTTCCCAAAGTGTTTGACAATGAGGAGGTAATAGGTTGCCTGATTTAACCCTATAGTTGCTGTACTAGAATGATAAAAAAAAGTTTTGACTGTAGTTCTACTTTAAAGCGGTTGTATACCCCACTTGGTGACCTTAATATAGGTTTAGCTGCAGGTAAAAAGAATATCTCCTAAATCTGCAAGGAGATATTGACCCTGCATGCAGCTACTGACATCAGCGGCGCATGCACTCCGGCGTAAAACCCGGCATGGAGGGCTCCCGCATGCATGCATGGGAGTGACGTCACCCTGGCTTCGGCCACTCACAGCGCCAGAGCCAGTGATCCCGGAAGAAATGCAGAGGGAACATGTCAGCTCCCTCAGCGGTGACAGGGCTTCATTCTAAGATAAGTGTTTCATAATGTGCTAGTATGCGATGCATACTAGCACATTATGTTATTGTCTGGCAGGGGTTTTTTTTTCCACGATTTACTACCGCTTTAACAGACCAAGCTACCCAGCAAAAGTTGACAGGGGAGCTTACAATGGACAACTTTTATGTATTGTAAAATGCTCGTCTTAAAAAGAAAAAAAAACTTTATGTAACTCCTTAGAAATTGTTACCAGGAGTTTGGCTTTAATTTTTTTAGTCACTAATGCAGTGGCAGCTGGTGCTCAAAATTTTTGAGGGGGGGCGCAAACAAATTGAAAAATTCTGTAAAACACTGAAAAAAAATATCAATTGCAGCCTCACTGTGCCTATCAAATGTAGCCACTGTGCCCATCAAATGTAGCCACTGTGCCCATCAAATGCAGCCACTGTGCCCATCAAATGTAGCCATTGTGCCCTATCAAGTGCAGACACTGTGCCATCAAATGCAGCCACTGTGCCCATCATATGCATCCACTGTGCCCATAAAATGCAGCCACTGTGCCCAATCAAGTGCAGACACTGTGCCATCAAATGCAGCCACTGTGCCCATCATATGCATCCACTGTGCCCCATCAAATTCAGCCACTGTGCCCATCAAATGCAGCCACTGTGCCCATCATATGCAGCCACTGTGCCTCCATAAAATGCAGCCACTGTGCCCATCAATTGCAGCCAGTGTGCCCATCATATGCAGCCACTGTGACCATCATATGCAGCCACTGTGCCCAACAAATGCACCCACTGTGCCCATCAAATGCAGCCTCACTGTGACCCCCCCCGCCCGCTCGCTGTCTGACTGCCATTTACCCCATCTTGGTGGCAGGTCAGACAGCTGGTAACAGCAGCAAGCTGTGGGACGGGCAGAAGGTCAGGCGATGGCTCCTGTGTCCTCCATGCTTCCTGCGCATCTCTTCTTCCCTTCTGCTGGGTGTCCAATAGGATCGCCTGTGCCTTCAGCCAATCAGGTGATGGGTATTAGACCCGCGCATGCTGATTGGCGGAGAGGCGGTTCAGTGTTAGAAAAGCAAATATTCATTGCCTTTTCTAACACATCTGGTTGGACTCTGAGCACAAAAAAGTTCACCTTTTTTGAAGCCTATGGCTTTAATTGGTGCTTCAAAAAAAAAAACCTCCGCCACTGTATGCATGAATCTATTCATTCTACATATAGGGGGGTGGCATGACAAAGGGGGGTGGCGCTTGTGTGCCCTTAATGGACGGGCCGCCCCTACACTAATGTAACGTCTATCTAAAGCTACTAGTCGATCCAACACTATCCTCTGCACAGGCTGACAATGATATAGTCCAAGGGTGGTTACACTGCTCCTCCATAGATACAGTGGAAGAGAGACTACAGGACAGGAAGTAAAGACAATTCTCCCCAATAGGACACAGAAGGGAAAAGAAAAGAAAACTACTGGCATGGGATAGAACCTTCCTTTTCACTTTGAAATGTTGTATTTCTCAAGAATCTGAATGATATCTTCACCTAAGACAGCTCATTTTTAGTGATACAGAATCTTACAACTATCACAAAGCTGAAGCTAGTTACAGTATGTTTGACGGAGCAATAAACTACAGGTATGCGATCATTGGTAATTAACTTTGAATTTATTTAAGATTGATTTTAAGGGCCCATTCAGACCTACAGTGCCTTGCAAAAGTATTCAGAACATGCACACAACTTTGAAGATGTTTTTTTTTAACCTCAAGGAGGTTGGTGTTGGTGTCCCTTGTTAATTTGATATTCTATTTTGAAATGTACCTGCCTACTTACAAACAAACTGTCCTTTTTGAAGTAAAACACATAGGCAAGTATTTGTGAAAAATAAACAGCCATTTATTATGGGTCATAACAAATTAAAGGGGAAGGCAACGCTGGAGAAACTGGTGACATTTGCGAAGCCTTTGTACCCCAGGGCAGACATCAATTATTTTACAGTCAAAATTGGTGGCCTGAGGAGTCCTTATAATAGTGAGCATAATCCGGTCCAGGACTACAAGAGATCAGGAACAGCAGCAGATGACATATCTGTCCCCAGGCTGTGGTTTTACAACAGCCTGTGTCTTTTGTCAGACCAGACTGAACCCAGGCCATCACTTTCTTGTCTTCCTTCCACGCTTCCTTCCACGCTTGCTTTCAGGCTGTGGCTCTGGTGTTGTAGTTGTGGCAGGAGGTGGAGGAGGAGGAGGACCATGGTTGAACTCACAAACGTGGCTTTGGCTTGTGAGTTTGCCCCTCAACCCCTTATTTAGGGCTTGTAAGATAACTTCCTCACATAAGAGGCAATGGCCCCTTCTCCATTTCCTGCATTTTGCAGGCTGCCATGTAGGCATAGTTGTCTTGATTATTGGGGGAGGTTCTGAGGGCCACAGTAGCCTTCCGAAATAGGCCATGTGCTGCCTCCTCCAGGTTACTCCTTTTCCTGGGACTTTTCTTTGGAAGGCGGAGGGGAGGGACCTGGGATTCAGGCAGGCTACTGGGCCTGGCCACCTCCTGGCTGCCACATAGCCCCGCCACCTCCTGGCTGCCACTTTCCACAGCCTCCTCCTGGCTCAGACTTTACTGTGTATAAAAAAGGGACATAGTTTTAGTTTTTGGTTCATCAATCACACACAATTTTCAGCTCATGACTGTTGCAAATTGAATGTTTATAAATAGAAAAGACTATCATTCTGACCCCAGCATTTTTCATTCTTGTCCCAATCATTTGTGACCACTACTGTCTATTGATATGTAAAACACTTTGTAAAATCAGAAAGTACTGATCAATAATAACATCTAGTTAACGTCATTAATTATTTGACTAGAAATATGTTGAACAATGCTATACCTGGCTCAAGCTGGGCTTCTCCACTTCTTCCTGGCTGGAAGGCCCAGGTTGGACATCGGAAGCCTCAGCTGAGGTGAAAGGAAGCCTTGAAGGAAGACTGGAGAGTGCTGGCCTGGGTTCAGTCTGGCCTGCCAGAAAATGCAGTTTGTCATAGTACCACAGCCTGGGTACATAAATGTCATCTGCTGCAGCTCCTGATCTCTGGGAATCCTGGACCTTCTTGCGCTCCCTATTATAAGTGCTCCTCATGCCACCAATTAGGGCCTTCAAATAGGGGATGTCTGCCATGGGGATCACCAGCTTCACAAATTCCAGCAATTGATCCAGCGCTGCCTTCCTCTTTGTTTTATTGTTATAAAAGGGGTGGTTTACCTGCCACAGACAGGGCAGCTCTCTGTACATATCAATGAATATGGGGGTAAAGTCCTCATCATTGAATGGATCCATTTTATCTGCAAGACACAACACAAGATAAACCATAATGTCAGGCTAAACTCTCCTAATCTTGTCCCGATATAGGCCTCAATCTATAAGCAGTATAGGCCACTGATGCACCAAGTTAAAATTGTACCTTCATTCTAACAATCGGCGCTTCCGATACTCTTTCCTCCTATCACAGATCGTATGTACGACTCACGCGTTTTACATACACTGCACATGTGTGAAACTCTGCCCACCTCTGACATTCTTTCTAGCCTATTCCCCGCCCCTTGTCTTTCGGCGCAGTGGGAGAGCACATGTTGGAGAAAGAGCAAGTGCATGCAGACAGCAGCAGCAGCAACGACGAAAGGCCGGAGCCACAAATGTATCCCGGAGGAGATTTAAGGCCTCAAATATGTCCTTTATAGAGGTGGTGGACATCTTGAAGAGGGCCTGCTATGATGGGAAGCATGGACCTTACCCAAACTCAAATGTCAGAAAGGCCAAGATCATGGCTAAAGTTGCGAGAAGTCTGCACAGGAATTTTGGGGTACGAAGATCCAAGGATCAATTGAGGAAACACTGGTCAGACCTGAAATTGAGGGAGCAGGATCAGTACAGAAAGATCAAGAGAGTTCTTCAAAAAAGTAAGTAGTTGTCGTGTGTTCCTATTATTATTATTACTTGCATGCTGCTCCATGTGATTTTCTTTACTGTTGTACAGTTTAAAATGGCAACTTTCAGGTTCGTGGGCACAGTAATCATTCGTAGTAAACATCGTTCATTCGCCCACTAATACAATGTTTTTGGCAGTTACAGGTTAACTACATTTGTTCAGGCCTATTTGTAATAAAAGAAGTTTATGATATTGTTGTCTAGATGGGTTTGTACTAGAATGAAATTCAAACTTGATTCAGTGTAAGGAGAGGACACTCAGCATCTGTTTAAAAATCTGGACGCAGAAGCACTAGTGTGGGACACCAGAACAAACTTTTTAGGGTGTCCCACACAGGTGCTCTAGTGGATACCAGGGGTGTCTCCATGTGTGAAAATTTTACAAAAAAGGTAAGTATTCCAGCTTTAGAAAGGGAAAAAAAATAATGTCTTCAGCTTGGAACTCTGCCAAAAAAGACAATTGTACAACACTTCCAAGCAATGTTTCATATTACTATTTCTGGCCTCAAATTATCTGTGTGCTAAGTATATCTTTTTTTATTCATAAAGGGAGAAAAGACTGGGACATCTGAGGACACCAGGGACCCCCACCTCTTAAAGAAAAGCAAATCCCCACACCACAACCAGAAGATGTGGAGGAAGGAGAGGTTTATGAAGTGGGTGAAAATCGTGACCACAACAGGTGAGTGTCTGAGACCACAGCTTCAGGTAATAGATGTATGCCTGCATACTTATAATGCATGGTGTGTTTTATTTATTTTTAGGTGATGTGGATGTTGTGGACGAAGAATCTCATTTCAGAAGTGCAAGTGAACACGCCCTCCATCGGGGGAGATCATGTGTGCAATCGTGATTTACAAAAGATCAAGAAGACATCAATGATGTGGAAAAAAGACTCAAAAACATCATTGATGTTTTAGGCAGAATCTAAACACCCAAAGTCTTCCAGTTTTGTTTGTATTTTTATTATTTTCACACATTTTAAATATTTTTTAGAAAGCCAAATTTTGAAGATGCACACAGTGTGTCAACATGTGCTACCTGCCATCATGGCATATCAAGGTAGGCATTTTGGATTGTGCAACACCTTCCTCGCAACTAAAAGTAGATGAGAGGAAGGGGTTGAACTCCCAAAACATGTCCATTGATCCCCCATGATGGGAACTAGCACTTGTTGACATTAGGCATGGGATCAGGAGGGAAATCCCCATTTTGACTCTCAATTTGTGTGCATCTTCAAAATTTGGTTTTCATAAGGGTGACATCACCCCAATCTGATGAAGGCAATATCAACACAGTTTGGACATACTAATGTCTGATATTTACTTCACTTTGTCAAAGTTGAACTTTGTAAGTTCCTGAGTTGTGTATTGTTTTATGATTTTAAACATGTATGTTTTAACACAAAAAAGGCTATTTGTACTGTCAAAAACAAAAATACCTAAATATATTGGTTTGTTCAAAAACCATTTTCTAAGGCACATGTGAATGTGCACAGAGTAAAACGTTTTCTACTCAACAATATGTGGCTTCTTCTTTCAATGCTCAATATCATTTTTTGGACTAAGTTTGTGTTTACACTGAAATGGGGGTTATTTACCAAAGCCAAATCCACTTTGCACTACAAGTGCACTTTCAGTGCAGTTTCAAGTGCAGTTTCAAGTGCACTTTTGCAGTGCACTTGTAGGGCAAAGTGGATTTTCCTTTAGTAAATAACTCCCACGGTGCTTTATAATTTGTCACAATCATGCCATTTTCGTGACTCACCAAAATTCATTCATGGTGCTGAAAATGATATATATTTATAACAGTAATGCATTACATACATTAGCAACAAAAACAAGGTGTGTATGTAGCAGACCCACAACATAATAATAGTTTGCTGAAGAAGAGATTGTCACCTCATGTATCAAATAAATTACGTTTGCACTATTGAAGAAAAATGGCCAAAAAAAAAAAAGCCCATTGTAGAACATAGGAGACAGCTAAAAGAAACACAAGCAGTAAATCAAAGGAAATATTATTTCAGTTTAACTAAAAAAATGTATTTTTAAAATGTTTATTAAACATTTTCTGGTGTTTCAATGCCCCCCCTACCCGCAAAGTACTCCATACAGTATATTTTATACGGACCTCGCATGCGCTTTGAGGGGGCACTGAAAACCAGATACGAACCCATAAGCACAAACTGAAGAGCAGTAATGATCGGAAAAGCACGAGGCTGAAAAGCACAAATTGTCTCTCACCAAACTTCTACTAACACAAGATTAGCAGAAGGAGCCCAAAGGGTGGCTATTGAACTTCCCTTTTCTAGTGCCGTTGTACGTGTTGTACGTCACCGCGTTCTTGACGTTCGGAATTTCCAACAACATTTGTGTGACGGTGTGTATGCAAGACAAGTTTGAGCCAACATCCGTCTGAAAAAAAACATGGATTTTGTTGTACGCGGCATTAGTCTCATCAGATCAGAGCACCTTCCTCCATACATTTTAGAAGTCTCCCACATGCCCTTTCGCAAACTCAAAATGTAGTTTTTTGCTGAAAGTAATGGCTTTCTTCTGGCCACTCTGCCATAAAGCTCAACTCTATGGAGCATACGGCTTATTGTTGTCCTATGTACAGATACTCCAGTCTCTGCTGTGAAACTCTGCAGCTCCTCCAGGGTTACCTTAGGTCTCTGTGCTGCCTCTCTGAATAATGCCCTCCTTGCCCGGTCCAGGAGTTTTGGTGTGCAGGCGTCTCTTGGCAGGTTTGCTGTTGTGCCATGTTCTTTCCATTTGGTTATGATAGTTTTGATGGTGCTCCTAGGAGGGATCATCAAAGTTTTATATATTTTTTTAACCTAACCCTGACTTGTACTTCTCAACAACATTGTCCCTTACTTGTTTGGAGAGTTTCTTGGTCTTCATGGCAGTGTTTGTTTAGCGGTGCCTCTTGCTTAGGAGTTTCAGCCTCTGGGGCCCTTTAAAAAGGTGTGTATATGTAATGACAGATCATGGGACACTTAGATTGCACACAGGTAGACATCATTTCACTAACTAATTATGTGACTTCTGAAGATAATTGGTTGCACCAGAGCTTTTTATGGGCTAACAAAGGGGGTGAATACATACGCATATGCCAATTATCATTTTTATTTCTGAAAAATAGTTTTATGTATTTATTTTTCTAATTTTACTTAACCAACTTAGACTATTGTGTTCTGATCCATCACATATAATTCAGATTAAAACAAACATTGAAATAAAGGCTGTAATGTAACAAAATAGGTAAAAAGCCAAAGGGGTTGAATACTTTTGCAAGGCACTGTATGCATTGCAGTATCACATTGTAAAAGATTTTATCACATTGTAAAGACAGCAGTGCTATCTATTTTAAATGGCTCCTCAAAAATATGTCACATTTTCAGTACAATAAGGCAGGAGTCCCCAACCCCAGGGCTGCAGACTAGTGCCCGTCCGTGGCCTGCTGGGTGCTGGGTCCTGCAGCTGGGGTTGGCAGCTGGTAAAGGGAGCCGGCTCAACCTGCACTGCCACCCTCCAGCCATTAGAGGGCGCCCGCCGGCTCTCCTTCTTCGAGCATCATTACTCCCTTCCCTCTCCGTGGTCACAAAAAAGGCGAAGGGGAGGGAGGAGAGCCGGGCTGGGGACAGGATCTCATAGAGCTTTAGTGAGACCCAGGCTGCACCCCCCCCCCCCCAGGTGACAGGCTGCATATACCCCCCAGGTGACAGACTACAACCACCACCCCCGCCCCCTCAAAGTTTAAAGAGAGGTTGACTTTTTGTGCAGCCAGTCCCTGGTGCCCTGGGGGTTTGGCGACCTCTGCAATAAGGCTTCCTGCCAGTCCATTCAAAATAATTTGGCTGCCTTAACGTATAGTGTGTTGCATTGTGTGAATGGGCCTTTACAACACAATATTTATTTATTTATTTTAGGTACTTATATAGCGCCGTCAATTTACGCAGCGCTTTTACATATACATTGTACATTCACATCAGTCCCTACTCTCAAGGAGCTTACAATCTAAGGTCCCTAACTCACATTCATACATACTAGGACAATTTAGACAGGATTCAATTAACCTACCAGCATGTCTTTGGAGTGTGGGAGGAAACCGGAGTCCCTGGAGGAAATCCACGCAGGCACAGGGAGAACATGCAAACTCCAGGCAGGTAGTGTTGTGGTTGGGATTCGAACCTGCGACCCTTCTTACTGCTAGGCGAAAGTGCTATCCACTACACTTTTTTGGTATGTTGTAAAATATTGCAGGAAAAATGTATTGGTATTTGCATTGATAATTTGAAGCAGTCTTTATTTTTGAACTGCCCAGTGTGATATTTCTACACAGATGATGAAAGTTAGACAGTAAAGCACATAATGCATGCAGACAAGCTTCTGTGAAGAGATGTCTACAGTGAAGGTCTTGAATGGGTTACATTATTTGATGAAATGCCCAGCAGCACAGCAGAAATAGAATTCACGGTGCAGTTGTTTTAGCTGGACACAGAGACGCAGCCAACAGCTACATACTGTTTAGATTTTAGAATGTTAGCAAATTTAGAAGTGTACTGTGCAGTCACAAACTGATGACTCTGCTTTGGACACTGTTAAAGGGAAGGCAGAGTTCTCCTAGGTGGGATCACAAGTTTGTCTGCAATTGACGCAATCTCAACAATCTACAGTGTGCGGCCTGCTACAGGTTTTGAACCTCGCTCAGGAATTGCCCTGGTTTGATCCAAAAAAGCAACTTATATAATCAGTCATCTTTTCTAAGAAAACTGATATATGTAACTTTTATCTCTTTTTAAATGTGTGCATATTACTCACTAGCGACATATAAAGGAGGCTAAAACTGAGCCTACCTGGAATTCTGTTTCATTTTGTGTTGTATTGAACAGCATATTCAGGAATTCTGATTGTGCTTTCATCTGGCATCTGCTCATATTTATAAGAACCAACGCAAAGAAAAACAGTGCTCATGGAAACAAAATAGTTGCTTGAAAAAGTGAATGTGTACCAGTTTTGTATGAATTTTCTTTATATATGTAGCGCCCCCCTGGGTCTACTGGGAGCAGGAAGGGTACCTCCAGATACAGGGAGCGGACTTACATTCACCCCAGGGCTGAGTCCATGGCTATAATGGGAAGTTAGAACAAATGTGGGCACCAGTCACTTTAGGTATTTTTCAATGCTTTAATTAAAACCTAGAAAGGTTGTAGGAAAAAGGTTAAATGGAGGTTTCAGATACCCTTTTTAGCAGATCACTTACAGACTCCTTGAATCAAAGGACAAAACAGCTTTTCTTCTAGCAGATTTTGAATACCTGGGTAGGTCTCTCACACAGACCTAGTACCCAATAAGTGCCTGGATAAGCCTCTCTCACAGACTTAGCAGCCAGGAGCGTATTACCTTGATTAGATTGTAGAACAGCTTCACAGTACCAAAACCTTTAAGCCATTCGGCGGTACTGTGAGGGTAGGTTACATGTAGGTGCGTCCTCCAAGTAAGTTACCAGGCCCTTCTGAGAGACCAGCCTTCATCCTGGCTCTCTCCAGCAAGGGTCCTCCCCTGGATCTCCTCAGCTTCGCTTGGCTTCTTCCATTCAGGCAAGACAGCCTAAGGACCACCTCAGAAGTAGCAGGCCCCAGAAAGGCTTCTGGGCCTACTTGCACAGCTTGCAGCAACGTAGCCTCAGGCCAGAAGGGCCACCAGGTGAGGACTGACTAAAGCACATGGCATCTGCCCAATAAATACCCCTTCCCAGAATACACAGCAACAGGTTCCTCCTACTAGGCTGTTTCCAGAAAAAGAATATTCATTACAGCTCAACCTAGTTGTTATTTTCACACTGTCCTGTGGTACCAGTGACACCTACTGCCAACAGTGGGAAATGCACAACACAGTCAAGTTTAGAACAGAACCAATAAACTAAGTACAATCAATCTGAGCTGTTTACAGCTCAGCCAGAAACTAAATTTACACTATAGTCCCATTTTTGGGAACAGGGGGTTACATATATTAATATCAGAATTAAAAAATAATCTTAAAATATTTATTTAAAACATAAAGGGTAAAAAGATAAATGAGAAATATTACTCATAATTAATTTTTAGACTTCAACAGGCAGGTTGAACTTTAACCACTTCAGACCTGGAAGGTTTACTCCCCTTTCATGACCAGGCCATTCTTTGTGATCCGGCACTGCATTAGTTTAAGACCCCTTTCACACTGCCAACGCCCAGGCTTCAGCGGTAAAGCAGCACTATTTTTAGCGCCGCTTTACCGTCGTTTTTAGTGGCACTATTCGGTCGCTAGTGGGGGCGGTTTTAACCCCCCCCCCACTAGCGGGCAAAAAGGGGTTAAATCCGCCCACAAAATGCCGTCAGAGCGGCGTTTCGCCGGCGGTATCACAGCGCTGCCCCATTGATTTCATTAGGGGGCAGCGGTGGAGGAGCAGTGAGTTCACCGCTTCTTCATCGCTCCAAAGAAGCTGCTGGCAGGACTATTTCTGACGCCCTGACGGTTTGCAAGTGCTATTTTTAACGTTATAGCGCCTGCAAAACGATCCAGTGTGAAAGAGGTCTAACTGACAATTGTGCAGTCATGGGACACTGTACCTATATAAAACATATGTCCTCTTTTTCCCACAAATAGAGCTTTTTTTTGGTGGTATTTGATCACCTCAGCAGTTTTTATTTTTTGCACTATAAACAAAAAAGACCAACAATTTAAAAAAAACAAAAACAATATTTTCTTACTTTCTGCTATAAAACACACTCAATAAAAAAAATAAAAAAATCATCTGCCATGTTTTTGTAAAAAAAAATCCCAATAAGCCTATATTGATTGGTTATAGTGTCTACAAATTTTGGGATTTTTTTTAGAATTTTAATTTTTTTACTAGTAATGGCGGCGATCAACAAATTTTAAAGGGACTGCGACATTGCGGCAAACAAACCTGACACTAAGTGAAAATTTTTGGTAACCAGTGACACCAATACAGTGATTATTGCTAAAAAAAATGCACTTTCACTGTACTAATGACACTGGCAGGGAAGGGGTTAACATTTGGGGCAATCAAAGGGTTAAATGTGCTCCTAGGGAGTGTATTTTAACTGTGGGGGGGGGGGGGGGTTGCTTTGGCTGTGAGAAGACAGAGATCTGTGTTACTGCTTAGCAGAAAATGATTTTATGACTTACCGTAAAATCCTTTTTTTGGGGGGTTCATGAGATGACAAGGGAGGAAGTATTCAGGTACATTGATTTTTTTCTGGCAACTTCAGGAGTTTGGACACTGTCAAACAAAGCTGAAATGAACAGCCCAGTATAACCCACTCCCAGCAAGCTTCAGTTTTGTAGCAAGCAACAGTACGAGTGAATCATAAGAGCAGAGGGGAAGGACCAGAGTTTCTGAATGTACTCCAAGAAAATAATTTAGCAGTAAGTCAAACAATTTCCTAATTGTACATTAAGGGTAGAGAATGAAGCATTCAAGTACATTGGGGTGTCCAAATGCAGTCCAACTGAGGGGTGGACAACAGAGCCAACAAAAACCAATAGGGTAATAGAGGTGGCTCAATCAAGCCTACAAAGTTGCCTGGAGAATGTTACCACCGAAGCCAGCTCAAGCTGTGGCCTAAACGTCCACCTAGTAAGACAAAAGACATGGAAGTATGAACAGAGGACCAGACTGCAGCCTTGCAAATCTGAGAAACAGATGCCTGATGCTAAAAACCCCCTGAAAAACGAACGGATCTTTGTCAAAGGACCTTGCCCTTGAAATCATAAGCTTGAATGAAGAGCAATTGAATTCACCTAGTGATAGTAGAATAGGAAGCAGGATGTCCCCTGTGGGGAGCTTCAAGAAAGAAAGACAGTCAGACTGTTGTGAAGGATGTTGTTTGGTAATAATAAAATATGACTACATATTTTGACAATCAGAGTAGAGACTTTACAATGGAATCAATTTGTGTACTGTTTATTGAGCTGCTTTTCTCATCTTTTATACAGTAAGCATTATAGGTGTACTTTAAGGCACAGCTTAAGTTAACTACTTCAGCCCTGGAAGGATTTACCCCCTTCCTGACCAGAGCACTTTTTGCGATATGGCACTGTGTCGCTTTAACTGACAATTGCGCGGTCGTGTGACGTTGCACCCAAACAAAATTGATGTCCTTTTTTTCCCACAAACAGAGCTTTCTTTCATTGGTATTTGATCACCTCAGCGATTTTTATTTTTTGCGTTATAAACAAAAAAAGGCCGACAATTTTGAAAAAAAAATAATATTTTTTTACTTTTTGCTATAATAAATATCCCAAAAAAATATAAAAAATAAATTTCTTCCTCAGTTTAGGCCGATATGTATTCTTCTACATATTTTTGGTAAAAAAAAAATCACAATAAGCGTATATTGATTGGTTTGCGCAAAAGTTATAGCGTCTACAAATTAGGGGATAGATTTATAACACTGTTATTATTAATTTTTTTTTTATTAGTGATGGTGGCGATCTGCGATTTTTATCGTGACTGCGACATTGCGGCAGACACATCGGACACTTTTGACACTATTTTGGGACCATTGGCATTTATACAGCGATCAGTGCTATAAAAATAAATGACACTGGCAGGGAAGGGGTTAAACACTAGGGGGCTATCACTAGATCATGACAGAGATCACTGCTTCTGATGACAGGGAGCAGTAGATCCCTTTCATGTTACTACGCATGTTCGACACAGGGTCACGTGTCTTCATCAGGGGGATGAAGACAAGTGACCCTGTGTCGAACACACGTAGGGGAAGGGCCAGGACGGAGCACGGAGCTTTTCACTTCACTGAGATGCGATGCACAGCTTATCCCTCCTGACAGGCAAACTTTGAGGCAAACTTTGGAGACTGTTATCAGATTGGTGCACTCACGCACCTTGCAAATGTGAGTACCCTAATGTAGGGAGCTTTTATTCTAATAAATATTTATAAACGATATCACACTATCCAGTTTTTCTTTTCCTTTATTCCTAATTGTGGAGTTGCTGCTGAAAACTGTGTATCTGGATTCCATCGCTGAGCCGTGGGATGGCTCATAAGAGTGTTTTGACTCAGTCTCAGAGCTGAGTCGTGCACTCTGAGGTGAGCGGCTGTCCCCGGGGGGTCACTGGATGGCACTTGAGCATGGGATTCTGAGCACTAAAATTAATGCACGCATGTTATTATTATACAGGATTTATACAGGATTTATATAGCGCCAACAGTTTGCGCAGCACTTTACAACATGGGGCAGACAGTACACTTACAATACAAATCAATACAGCAGGGATCAGAGGGCCCTGCTTGTTAGAGCTTACAATCTAGAAGGGAGGGTCAAGTGGAGACAAAAGGTAATAACTGTGGGGGATGAGCTGATGGGAAAAAAAAAAAAAGTACAGTTGTTAGGTGTGGGTAGGATAGGCTTCTCTGAAGAGAAGGGTTTTCAGGGATCTTCTGAAAGCTAATAAAGTAAAAGATAAGCGGACAGATTGGGGTAAGGAGTTCCATAGGATTGGAGAGGCTTTGGAAAAGGCCTGGAGGCGAGCATGGGAGGAGGTGACAAGGGAGCTAGAGAGCAGGAGGTCTTGAGAGGAACGAAGAGAGCGAGTAGGTTGGTATTTAGAGACTAAGCAAGTGATGTAGCTGGGGGCGAAATTGTAGATGGCTTTGTACGTAGTTGTTAGAATTTTGAATTTAATTCTTTGGCCGAGCGGAAGCCAGTGGAGGGATTGACATAGAGGAGTGGCAGACACAGAGCGACAGGTAAGGTGGATGAGTCTGGCAGCGGCATTCATAATGGATTGAAGAGGTGATAGACTTTGTAGAGGTAAGCCAATGAGAAGGGAGTTGCAGTAGTCAAGGCGAGAGATGACCAGCGAGTGAATTAAGAGCTTTGTTGTGTCATTTGTTAGAAAGGGGCGTATTTTGGAGATGTTGCGGAGGTTGAGGCGGCAGGATTTGGACAGTGATTGGATGTGTTGCTTGAAGGAGAGTTCAGAGTCTAGGACTACACCTAGAACTTTGGCATGTGGGGATGGGCTTATAGTTGTGCCATCGATTTTGACAGAGAGATCAGGGGAAGAGGCATAGGGGGGAGGGAAAATTAGAAGTTCGGTTTTGGCTAGATTGAGTTTAAGGAAGTGGTGAGACATCCAGACTGATATATCAGAGAGTAAATTACTGATACGTGAGGAGACAGAGGGAGTGAGCTGAGGTGTCCAGAAATAGATTTGGGTGTCATCAGCGTAGAGGTGGTATTGGAAGCCATGGGAGGCTATCAGTTGACCCAAGGAGGCACGTTGGATTTTTTATGAACTGTTTTTATGGACTTTATGTGAATTTCTTTCATATATTGGACTTTAATAATCACGTACCACATCTTGGATTTGATATTAACACTCATTGTGTGGCACTTGGCACTTTGTTGTATTTTGCACTTATCACTGTGATATATTTATTTATTTATTTATTTATTTTTTCACGGTAAATTTCACACTATATAAATTATTTTTTCATCCATTATATATACAGGTAGTAGTTCAGTAATCGCTACTCTCATTCTAATGGTATACATCTAGTATATTATTTACACATTGCACTTTAAAATCACTTGTTTTATATATATATATATATATATATATATATATATATATATATATATATATATATATGTATATATATATATATATATATATCCTTTGTGCCTTGCTGTGGCTGGATAAGCCGCTTATGCTGTATTTTCAGTATACCTCATATGCATTAGTAATCTCCAGGAAAAAAAGACCATATCATGTCACCAATATTAAACAGTTCCCTTTTGTTTTTCTTCCACATTAATTGAAGTATATATACCGTATCTATTTTTTCCTCTGAGGCATAAGCAGCGGGTACTAGTGTTACTAGAGTCTGAGGTATTTTTAATTAGTACTTTATAGCTTGCTGTCCCACATAGGAAATAAAAGGGATGCAGAGACAAGGTACCTTTAAAAATGTATGATTTTGCATCATTTGATCTAAAATGAAGAAAGAGGTGTAAGTCTGATCAGTTAATAAATTGTGCATTCTGTTGCAGATGTTTCTTTTGTAAAGCTTGTACATAGTGTAGAACTTGTAATTGTGGAAAATATAGTCCCATTTTGACTTTCCCCAAACAATACCCCATAAAGAGAGAGATCATATGACTTCTTAAAACGAACTATGAGGATCTTACGAGCTACCAGTTATACAAGTAAAAATAAAATTATTTGGTGCGTAGTGATGATCGACAGCTGCTAGCACTAATCACGTCTCATAAAGCCGTGTGAAAACAATATAAATAAAAAATGACTATGCTGTGCTATCTCCTGAAATTCTTCCCAACAAATGAATTTAAAGTGGCATCATTGCAATAATGAAGCTAAAAAAAAATATATAGAGCGTGATAAAATGGCAAAGAAATAATATATTGCAAAAAATGTATATAAAATCCTTTGTTGCTGTGATAATATAATCTGTGTTATGCGTCACATTCCACAGACAAAATAAAGAATGATAAACAAACTCCTAAAAGTTATATATATGGTGCCACAAATGTGAATCATAAAGTGCTATAGTGCATATTAGAGTGACATCCTAATCAAACAAAGGTCAGTCCAACATAATTAATATATAGTCCTTATTAAATATATAATGGTGACTTCAAAAAAACGTGAAAGCAACGTGTTGTGGTGTCCAGCACTCAGGTGCTCCCCAGCCTCAGGCAATGGCCGCTCACCTCAGAGCGTGTGACCTCGCAATTAAGTTCGATTAACCACGCATTTGAATCACGTCAGGGATTCTAGGTTAGATGTATGTTCCCAAACGGCTCACTGGTGGTGTTTCCTCATATGCAAACAGTAAAAAAAAACTCCATAGCATGATACCGTTTTAACACAATTTATTGTACAAACAAAAAGCCACAGTACAGGGTACTCACATGGGTTAGGTGCATTTAGTGCCCCACTCTGTAATGTGCCTAAAACGCTGGGTTTTTGGTTGAGGTCGTATGTCCGTTCTCTGTAAGGCAGACCAGCTGCCTCCTACACCATCCTGTCCCCTCCCCTACGCGTGATGATACAAGGGAAATTTCGTATCTTCCTCAGGGGATGCTGATTGGACGGTAAAACTGTCAGTTAAATACTCAGCCGTCAGCCATTTTCTTGTAGTCTGAGGACATCCTAATGTCCATATGCTTAGCCCAATGCACTGTTTATACTGGAACCCTAAACAGAACGCACTATGACTCGACTCACAGCAGCGCTGAACTATCTAATCCTCCATCATGCTGTAGAGCAACATTATATTATATATATCTGCCGAAATTAAGCTGCATCCAAATGCATATGCTCGATTGCAGAACGGTGTTACAGAGCAAACATACGGTCTCATCCCAGACCTGACATGATATAAAACAAAATAACAATCCAATATGAATCTAACAACTACATTTAAAAACATATGACATATTAAAATACATGAATATAAACCCATTATGGTAAATACTGAGGTATTAGACATTTACATGTGAATAAATCCCCTAAAAAATAGAATAAAATTAAAACAAAAACTATATATATATATATATATATATATATATATATATATATATATATATATATATATCCCCAATATGTAATTAAAAAGCATATATATGTAACAATTAATTGATAGAGATCCTAATGCCTAAATGTGTGTGTATGTGCATACACTGCTGTGCATCCACATATACACCAGTTACATATATAGAGAGACCCCTATGGACCATAACAAACAAAGGACCAACAAAGTTATATAAAAACAAATATATATGTATATATATAGACCACCTTACATTCCCCTGTATAAGCCTGCCCCCAGACATGTGATATTCAGATTACTTTATCAAAGAAATATTAGAAATCAAGGATGGATATTATTTTAAAGATATTTATAACGTTAAGAAACATCAAAAGTTACTAGTAATCATTAAAGGGCACACAACATGCCTCAAATGGGCGAGGCGCTTCAAAAACCACTAATAACCCCCTTTTTTAGCTGGCATGACTAGGTGTATTGGAATACTATAGCAACATGACACGAACCGTATACAACTTTACTTCATATCCCAGGGCCAAAAATATATAAACAATAATTACTGAGAAAACATTTTAAATCAAACTCCTTATTTAATCCTCCTAGCCAGAGGGAATCTAATTGGTGTATCCACCATGATTCCCTCTTACTGATCTCTCCTACGAAGTTGGAACTCCTCCAATGATGTTTGGGGGCCTCAATACCCCACAACTGCATTCCTTCAGGGTTTTTATGATGTTTATCCCTAAAATGAATTGATAGGTGATGCTTATCATGTCCTTTGCGTATATTTCTCACATGCTCTTGCATTCTTACTTTTAATGTCCTCTTTGTCCTACCTATATATAATAGGTTGCATGGGCAGTTGATGGCATAGACAACCCCTATAGTGTCACATGAAATAAAATCCCTGATCACATGTGAACCATTAGTATGAAGATTTATGAAGGATTTTAGTTTTCTAACATTTCTTGGGACCCTTACACAGCTATAATGTCTACCACATCCGTGAAACCCCTTTATGTCCCAAAACATTAATTAATTCATTGTTACATATATATGCATTTTACATATATATTGGGGATATATATCTATAGTTTTTGTTTTAATTTTTTTCTAACTTTTACGGCATTTATTAACATGGAAATGTCTAATACCTCAGTATATACCATAATGGGTTTATATTCATGTATTTTAATATGTCATATGTTTTTAAATGTAATTGTAATTGTTAGAGTCATATTGGATCGTTATTTTGTTTTATATCATGTCAGGTCTGGGATGAGACCGTATGTTTGCTCTGTAACATTGTTCTGCAATCGAGTATCTGCATATGGATGCAGCTTAATTTCGGCAGATATATGATATAATGTTGCTCTACAGCATGATGGAGGATTAGATAGTTCAGCGCTGCTGTGAGTCGAGTCATAGCGCTTTCTGTTTAGGGTTCCAATATAAACAGTGCATTGGGCTAAGCATATGGACATTAGGATGTTCTCAGACTACAAGAAAATGGCTGATGGCTGAGTATTTAACTGACAGTTTCACCGTCCAATCAGCATCCCCTGAGGAAGATACGAAATTTCCCTTGTATCGTCACGCGTAGCAGAGAAGAAAGGACGGTGTAGGAGGCAGCTGGTCTGCCTTACAGAGAACCGACATACAACCTCAGCCAAAAACCCAGCATTTTAGGCACATTACAGAGTGGTGCACTAAATGCACCTAACCCATGTGAGTACCCTGTACTGGGGCTTTTTGTTTGTACAATAAATTGTGTTAAAACGGTATCACGCTATGGAGTTTCTTTTTACTGTTTGCATATGAGGAAACAGCACCAGTGAGCGGTGATTCATATGCGTGGTTAATCGAACTTAATTGCGAGGTCACACGCTCTGAGGTGAGCGGCCATTGCCTGAGGCTGGGGAGCACCTGAGTGTGGACGCCATAACACGTTGCTTTCACGTTTTTTTGAAGTCACCATTATATATTTAATAAGGACTATATATCAATTATGTTGGACTGACTTTCGTTTGATTAGGACGTCACTGTTATATGCACTATAGCACTTTATGATTCACATTGGTGGAACCATATATATAACTTTTAAGAGTTTTGTTTATCATTTTTTATTTTGTCTGAGGAATGTGATGCATAACACAGATTATATTATCACAGCAACAAAGGATTTTATATACATTTCTTCCAATATATTATTTCTTTGCCATTTCATCACGTTCTATATTTTTTTTAAGCTTCATTATTGCAATGTTGGCACTTTAAATTCACTTGCTGGGAAGAATTTCAGGAGATAGCACAGCATAGTAATTTTTAATTTACATGTGATTTCTTAGGTGTCATTCTTATAGAGTACAAGGCAATGAGAAGACATTTTGTCCAAGATTTCCCAGTGTCACTTTAGAGATCTTATTCTACAGACTGCCATTCGGTCTCTCTACTTTTGTACTGCTCTGAGAGTGGTATGGTGTATGTAGTGCTTATTGTATTTGAAGGGCTTGTGCTATCTCTGCAAACACCTCTCCTGTGAAATTACTTCCTCTGACACTCTCTATGATTTCTGGTATGTCCACCTACATACTATCTCATTTAAAATGTTCTTGACAGTTGCTTTTCCTGTATCTTTCTAACTATCCTGAAAAAAAAGGTCTACACAAACAGACAGCAAAAAAAATGTGACAGGGGTGATAACCCGGCCCTATATT
This sequence comes from Lithobates clamitans, assembly GCA_037952925.1. Taxonomy (NCBI): domain Eukaryota; kingdom Metazoa; phylum Chordata; class Amphibia; order Anura; family Ranidae; genus Lithobates; species Lithobates clamitans. Next base: position 1,260,027 of record JBBGZY010000248.1, read on the forward strand.
TTCCAAAAAGCTTAAAACTAGATTTTTTGGCTGAAGCTACACTTAAAAAATGTACCTGTTCCAAATTACAAACAGATTCAACTTAACAACAAACCTACAGTCCCTATCTTGTTTGTAACCCAGGGACCGCCTGTATACTGCTGTTCAGAGTATATAGGGCCTGGGGCCCCACAACTTTTTTATTTATTTGGGTGCGGGGTTCCCCTTCATATCCATACCAGACCCAAAGGGCCCAGTAATGGGCGGGGGGGGGGGCAACATTACATTACAGCCGCAAGCAGTTTTAAACGACTTTTTTGCCTTTAGAAATGTCATTTTGCGCAGGGACTGTTCTAAACACAGGAAAAATGCACCACTTTTCAGGCATACTATAGACACCCCCCATGCACGTTATTTAAAGGAATATTACACTTTTATTGTTTAACTTTAAGCATTATTAAAATCACTTCTCCCGAAAAAACTGACGTTTTTAAAAAAATTTTTTGCATTGATACATGTCCCCTGGGGCAGGACCCAGGTCCCCAAACACTTTTTATGACAATAACTTGCAATATTAGCCTTTAAAATTAGCACTTTTGATTTTTCACGTTCGAGTCCCATAGACTTTAACGGGGTTTGCATGTTCGCACAAATTTTTGGTCTGTTTCCCTGTGCTGTCGTGAACCGAATCAGGGGGGAGGTGTTCGGCTCATCCCTAATATAGAACCATGTGATATTGAAATTATGCAATTGCAAACACAGTATCAGAATGTATGAAGTCTGCCATCAAGTAACACCGTGATGTTGGAAATGAGTGAGTATTTGCAGATCTTAAATAAAGAGATAAAATTTAACAAAGTAAGTTTGTTTAAGATAAGTCAGTCTTTGTGGAAGGGTATGCATATGGATTGCATATTAACCATTGAGCCCATTTAACCAAAAACACAGGAGAGAATTTTCACACAGCAACACACACTAACACAGAACTAAGCACTGAATCTGATTGTTCTGTATCTTGCTTCTTTTAAGAGTCAATGAAGGAACATGAACTGGGATGCTAACAGTCAGTCAATTGTACTTAAGAGAGGTTTAAATGCTGGTGGGGCCAATAGTCACTCACAAAGTTTGAAAAACGACCACAATCACCAAACAATACCATGCACGCTCAGGGTACACAAGCTTATGCAGAATAAGGTGATGGAATTTCACAGAATCACATGATTATATTCTAAATACATTGATCCAGATGCTGGATCATTTAAAGGCACAATACAGGTTCTGTCGCATCTCACTAGGACACCTATACATGCACCAAATCAGACGCTGAGCCATGCTCAAACATACTAACAGCACTGGCGATTATTTAGGACAAACCCAGTCTATGAAACACAAAATAATAGGGAGCACTGATCTATATGTAACCAGATAAGCATAGGTAGCAGCACTTTAGATATCATTAACTTGACACCTGAAGAAAGATATGATATCTAATATTCTTGTATCTCATGAGTGTTTCTGGATGAATAGCAAAGTCTTTGTGTAAATATGTCTGCGTCATCTCTCCTAATGGGTGTGTGAAGGAGAAGTGTGTCTGTCTTTATCCAAGGCCGCATCTCCATCAATATGTTAGGAATTTGTTTCATATTAGAAATTGTAGAATCCTTCATTTGTAAAATACTTCAAGAAAAGTTGTTTAATCTTCAGAAAGATAAGCAAAGACAAGACTTACATAATGACATTTGGTAACATATGGTATGCTGATAGCTTCAGAAGGAGGAAGAGATATCAGATGTTACATTCTCCAAAGTGTAGGGTTCCTTCCCTCTCTTCCTACCTCTCTTCCAAAATAGCCATTCAACCCTATTCAATTCTTATACTGTTTCATAATGTTATGTCAGCATTTCCTTGTAACACCCATATTTGCATATATGCTTTATATGGCTTCAGTCTATAGATAAGTTGCATAACTCCACCCATTGTCCTGACATAGTAACTCAGAATAGAAATATCTACACAGCAAAAAATATTTTTCTCTGTCCTCTGTCCTGTAAGCTTCAGAGACTAACAGAGATAACATTCATGTGTTTCATATATTTTTCAGAAACTTTTATCACTTAAAATAGTAATAAACTCAAAATCTCTAACAACACCATATGCTCTGACAGAAGATGAGAAATTCGTACTTAAAATGGACCTTAGCTTTTGCCCCTCTGCACTATTGAATAAGGCAGACCTCATCAAAGATCTATACTTATTTGCCAGAAAGTTAACTTTCAAATACATGTTTGATAAGAAAAGACAGCAAATACAAATTTGAACTATCAACTGAAAGGATTCACAATGGCAGATTTCCATGCACTTTGTGATCTAAAGAAACGCCCTGAAAAAAATGAAACCATACCAGATAATCTGAACATACTCAGAGTATGGTTTTTACATTGGTTGAGAACAAGGATCCATTACCCAAATTCTAACCCAATTCTACCAAGCTTCCAGACCTGCATTTGAATCCTAATATTGGGCCTTCCTTATCACAAAAAATCAACGAGTTTAAGTGATTGTCACCCCAAAATTCTGAACATAAGAATAACCTCACCCTTAATTAAAGTAAGGCACTTACAGGATTGCAAAGAAGACAAGATATAATTATTAAGCCCTCCCACAAGGGGGGTAATGTGGTTCTCATGACGACTGAAAAGTCGCGTTTACCTACAGTATCTTGTGCTATCCTGTGTAGTACAAACTAATCTCAGTGACACATATAGAGGAATACAATAAAGAATATCATAATATCCTTACAGAGGCATATCAAAAAGCTTTAGTTGACAAAGACACTTACACTTTCCTAAGATACAGTGCCTTGCAAAAGTATTCACCCCCCTTGGCATTTTTCGTGTTTTGTTGCTTCAAAACCTGGAATTAACAGGATTTTTTGAGGATTTGCATCATTTAATTCACAGAACATGCCCACAACTTTGAAGATTTTTTTTATTGTGAAGCAAACAACAAACAGGACAAAATAACAGAAAAAGTCAATGTGCATAACTATTCACCCCCCTTAAAGTCAAGACTTTGTAGAGCCACCTTTTGCGGCTATCACAGCTCCAAGTCGCTTTGGATAAGTCTCTTTGAGCTTGCCACATCTTGCCATTGGCATTTTTGCCAATTTCTCCTGGCAAAACTGCTCCAGCTCCTTCAAGTTGGATGGTTTGCACTTGTGAACAGCAATCTTTAAGTCTGACCACATATTTTCTATTGGATTGAGGTCTGAGCTTTGACTAGGTCATTCCAACACATTTACATGTTTCCCCTGAAACCACTGAAGTGTTACTTTAGCAGTGTGTTTGGGGTCATTGTCCTTCTGAAAGGTGAACCTCCATCTTAGCCTCAAATCACACACAGAGTGGTACAGATTTTGCTCAAGAATATCCCTGTATTTAGCACCATCCATCTTTCCCTCAACCCTGACCAGTTTCCCAATCCCGACTGCTGAAAAACCTCCCCACAGCATTATGCTGCCACCACCACATGTTTCACAGTGGGGATGGTGTTCTTTGCGTGATGTGTTGGGTTTGCGCCAGACATAGCATTTTCTTTGATGGCCAAAAAGTTCAATTTTGGTCTCATCAGACCAGAGCACCTTCCTCCATACATTTTGAGAGTCTCCCACATGCCTTTTCGCAAACTCAAAATGTGCCATTTTGTTTTTTGCTGAAAGTAATGGCTTTCTTCTGGCCACTCTGCCATAAAGCCCAACTCTATGGAGTGTACGGCTTATTGTCATCCTATGTACAGATACTCCAGTCTCTGCTGTGGAACTCTGCAGCTCCTCCAGGGTTACCTTAGGTCTCTGTGCTGCCTCTCTGATTAATGCCCTCCTTGCCCGGTCCATGAGTTTTGGTGTACGGCCGTCTCTTGGCAGGTTTGCTGTTGTGCCATGTTCTTTCCATTTGGTTATGATAGATTTGATTGTGCTCCTAGGGATCATTAAAGATTTGGATATTTTTTTATAACCTAACCCTGACTTGTATTTCTCAACAGCATTGTCCCTTACTTATTTGGAGAGTTCTTTGGTCTTCATGACAGTGTTTGGTTAGTGGTGCCTCTTGCTTAGGTGTTGTAGCCTCTGGGGGCTTTCAAAAAGGTGTGTATATGTAATGGCAGATCATGTGACACTTAGATTGCACACAGGTGGACATCATTTCACTAATTATGTGACTTCTGAAGGTAATTGGTTGCACCAGAGCTTTTTATGGGCTTCATAACAAAGGGGGTGAATACATATGCACATGCCAATTATCAGTTTTTATTTCTGAAAAATAGTTTTATGTACCGTATATATTATTCTAATTTCAGTTCACCAACTTAGACTATTGTGTTCTGATCCATCACAAAAAAACCATTGAAGTAAAGGCTGTAATGTAACAAAATAGGTAAAAAGCCAAGGGGGTGAATACTTTTTCGAGGCACTGTACCTACCTTTTACTTCTTATTCAAAACTCATAAAAGACCTTTTGGATTCCCAATAATATCTGGGATAGGTTTCTTGACTAAAAATGCCAGCAAATAAGGAGCAGGACCAAGCAACTTGGCCCTTTAATGAATTTATCATTTGTTTACTCAAATTTATGCTTACCCACAATCACTTTACCTTTTTAGAGAACTACTACCTCCAAGTGCAAATACTGGCTATGGACACTATAGTGGCTTATGCCAACCTATACCTAGGGGGGTGGGAAAGATTAATTTTTTCTGGTAAAACTTTGTCTATGTATATGTGTCATTTGGCACGTTGGCACCAATACATAGATAATATTTTAGTTATTTGGACTGGTACATCAGCACAACTACAGCAATTCATGCAAGCGCTGAGTATAAATATGTTTACTCTCAACTGACAAACAAATGAGAAATGATCTAACAATGGTAGATATCTCTCCCTCGGCGCTCACAGTAAAGATACAATATCTACAAAGCTGCTACTATAATAGGAAAACAATATATCAAAAAATGTGTCCAAATATAAATATTTAAACCACTAATAGCGCTTATAAGATCCAAGAGTACTTAGACTTGATGCACAGTCCACTTTTGATAAAATAGGAAGAAAAAATGCAAAAAAGAGATTAAAGGTGATCCACTCCAGAAGAAAAGAATTAGAGGCAAGTTATAATTCATTCATCCAGACGATTAACCATCTCTGCGACACTTGTATGACAATCCCCCAAAGGAAGTTCACTTACCAGATATTACTGGATATACTGCATATCTTTGGGTGTGTTGTTGTCAGCAAGGCTCTGTGAATCTTCATCCAATATTGGTGGGTAGGTGTATGGATGTCAGGTGGCTATAATCAGCAATCACTGCATCTTTCCATCTATGTATTGCTTGTTACAAGCAGAAAAAAGGGTGCACATAGCGTAATCCAATTTTTCAAAATGTTGTATTTATTCAGTAACTCCTCATAGATGTACACTTACAATAAAATCATATGTTAAAAGCATGAATAGAATTATAATGATGAAGTCGCTCCCTCCTGATATACCTCTGCACTGCTACAGTGGTGTTCCTGGGTGAGGCAAACTGGGGAGCCGACAGTGTGATTCAGTAGTGTGGGTTGCTAGGCCTTGACTAGTTTCCTCAGTGGTGTAGAGGTATATCATTCATGCTTTTAACATATGTTTTTATTGTAAGTGTACATCTATGAGGAGTTACTGAATAAATACACCTTTTTGAAAAATTGGATTATGCTATGTGCACCCTTTTTTTCTGCTTATAACGAGCAATACATAGATGGAAAGATGCAGTGATTGCTGATTATAGCCACCTGACATCCATACAGCTCCCCACCAATATTGGATGAAGATTCACAGAGACTTGCTGACAACAACACACCCAAAGATATGCAGTATATCCAGTAATATCTGGTAAGTGAACTTCCTTTGGGGGATTGTCATACAATGTCCCGGAGATGGTTATCCGTCTGGATCAATGAATTATAACTTGCCTCTAATTCTTTTCTTCTTTCTTTTCTGTCTTGTGGAATCTTGGTACAGTTGGAAGCTATGCTGATTAATGTGTGTAAATGCGCTACTCCCATATCAACACCACTTACAATGTTCTCTTCCTATTTTGCCTAAACAATCGCTCATAAATTATATCATGTGCACCAAATTAAACCAAAAAACATAAATCAAAACAAAAATCAAAACATAAATCAGTTATCATATACAATAGGTGTCATAAAGTCCTCAAAAAAATGCTTCAAATTCCTCTGTCAATTGCTGTGACTGACGTGCTCCTGTGTTCCTTCAATAATGATATGTGGCTAAGTGACACACCACCATATTTCAGATTGGCCACTCACCAGATGCTTCTTAAATGATGCGCCTTTGGTTCATTCATGGGATAACCACTCCACCTAAGTAACACTCCTCACCGGCTATACTTGGACTTTAGTGTTCCTTATATGAAAGTATAGGGATAAAAACGATCATTGCGCAATATGTTTAAACTATTTATTGTAAAAAATCCAAAGAAAAGTATCCACTCACAATTAAAAGTGCTCTCGAGCCGGCACAAAGCTAATCCAGCAGTTACGGACGGGTATTGAGCTATTGGATGGTCCGCCTGTTTGTAATATGCGGCCTCTACGTTCAGCTTGCGCTTCAACCCTCGTTCCCATTCCCGTTCGTATCCGATCACCTGATGTAAAAAATCTCCCAACAGCCTCTACGCGTTTCGCATCATAGAATGCGACATCAGGAAGGGAACTATGCTTTCCTTACACATACTGTACTTTTCTCTGCAGACAATGTAGGCAGACAGCTAACACTTTGTTTATTCCTACCCTAAAGAAGAACATCATTAAAATAGTTAAAGTCTACATAGCAACCAGCAACTGTTGAGACGATAAAAGCCATGGTCAGGAATATGTAATATACAGCACAGATTTCAGAGTGCAGCGGTCAGGGCTATATAACTTAAATCACAGTGTATTCAGCACAGCAGTCAGGAGTATGTAATATCACATGTTTAGCTTTCATGGTAGATAAGTTTTTGAAGTTAGTTTACCTCAGTCTGAACTACATTGCTCAAAAAAATTAAAGGAACACTTTTTAATCAGAGTATAGCATCAAGTCAATCAAACTCCTGGGATATTGATCTGGTCAGTTAAGTAGCAGAAGGGGTTGCTATTCAGTTTCAGCTGCTTTGGTGTTAATGAAGTTAACAAGTGGTGCTATAGATGGGCAACAATGAGATGACCTCCAAAACAGAAATGGTTTTACAGGTGGAGGTCACTGACAATTTTTTTCCCCTACTCATCTTTTCTGACTGTTTTTCACTAGTTTTGTATTTGGCTGGAGTCAGTGTCACTACTGGTACCTGGACCCTATAGAGGTTGCACAGCCAGTCCAACTCCTCCAGGATGGCACATCAATACGTGCCATTGCCAGAAGGTTTGCTGTGTCTCCCAGCACAGTCTTGAGAGCGTGGAGGAGATTCCAGGAGACAGACAGTTACTCTAGGTGAGCTGGACAGGGCTGTAGAAGGTCATTAACATATCAGCAAGACCTCTATCTGCTCCTTTATGCAAGGAGGAACAGGATGAGCACTGCCAGAGCCCTACAAAATGACCTCCAGCAGGCCACTGGTGCGAATGTCTCTGACCAAACAATCAGAAACAGATTTCATAAGGGTGGTCTGAGGGCCCAGCATTCCTCTGGGAACTGTGCTCATTGCCTGACACCATGGAGCTCGATTGGCATTTGCCATGGAACACCAGAATTGGTAGGTCCGCCACTGGTGCCTTGTGCTTTTCACAGATGAGAGCAGGTTCAGCATAAAGCATTTGGTGGTGGGTCAGTGATGGTCTGGGGAGACATATCCATGGAAGGACGCACAGAACTCTACAGGCTAGACAATGGCACCCTAACTGCCATTAGGTATCTGAATGAAATCCTTGGACCCATTGTCAGACCCTACACTGGTGCAGTGGGTACTTGGATCCTCCTGGTGCACGACAATGCATGGCCTCATGTGGCGAGAGTATGCAACCAGTTCCTGGAGGATGAAAGAAATGATACCATTGAATGGCTCCCACACTCACCTGACCTAAATGAAATAGAACACCCCTGGGAGGGACATTATGTTTCAGTCCATCCGACGCCGCGATATTGCACCTCAGTCTGTTCAGCAGCTCAGTGATGCCCTGGTCCGGATCTGGGAGGAAATACTCCAGGACACCATCTGTCCTCTCATTAGGAGCATTCCATGATGTTGTCAGGCATGCATACAAGCACGTGGGAACCATACAAACTACTGAGCATCATTTTGAGTTGCTGCAAGGAATTTTCAGCAAAATAGGCTAGCCTGCTGCATCATTTTTTCACTTAGATTTTTGGGGTCTCTTTGAATTCAGCCCTCTGCAGGTTGATAATTTTCATTTTCATCAAATGATGTGGCCTCCTTTCATTCCTAACACATTACCCAGTCCATATCAGTATAGATATCCAGCATGATATTTTTCCCCATTGAGATCTGATGTGTTTTCAAAGTGTTCCTTTCATTTTTTTGAGCAGTGCATGTTTAAAGGTCTGATAGCCCACTTTTATTAAAAATGTAAAAACAAAGCAAAAGTCCAGCACCAACAGGTTGTCCATGCAGGGGTTTCAGCTTCACAAAAAAACAATTACTAAAAAATGCCAAGCCACCTGGCTCTTCAGTCAGCAGCACTGCTGCTCACTCTGGTCGCCCCGACCTTAGGCTCCTCAAACTCAGTCTGTGCTTGCAGTACCTTACTACTTGGGCCCCACTCCTGGGCTCACTGGATAGGGTTTTGCCAGTACCCTCTCCCACTTCTTGGGAAAACAGGACTTCCTCCAGCCCCTTCAGTGGACTCACTAGTCACTTCAGCTTTCCTGGTCTCTCCAGACCTGCATAGCTATTCTGACTCTCCTAGTGCTATGGGCAAGAAGTCCTCCCAACATAGGGTCATGTCTCCAAAGCAGGTCACCCCTCCTGGCTGGAGCACACTGCTATCTTCACACACACTGTCTGTGTCTTTGAATGGCAGCAGCTGCACTGAGCTATCCTCAAATCTGGCTTATATCAATCCTGTACACCTGTGCCCTCATGCAGGCTGCAACCCACTAGCAAAGCCTGGACACCAGATTGAAAGTTCTGTCCCATCCAAGACACTTTGGAACGTTCAAGCTCCCGGCCCCGATCTGGAACTACCAAACCCATAGAAAACAGAGCACAGCTTTCTCCATTCACTATAAACATGCCAAAGCTTCCCAAACTGCACCTTTGAGAATATTGTGTCCTTTTTAAACCAATTAGTTAAATTCTCACTATGGCAGCGCTTCACACTGTGGAACAGGGAACATACAGTGCAGAGTATGGAATGAGGCAGAGTGGAATAGGAAACATATAATGCAGAGTACGCAATGAGGTGATATGGAATAGGGAACGTGCAGCATAGAGTGCGGAATGAAAAGGTATGGAATGGGGAACGCATGGCACAGTGTATAGAATGAGGCAGAGTAGAATAGGGTATGTAGAGTGCAGAGAATGGAATGAGGTGGCGTAAAATAGGGAACGCACAGTGCAGAGTATAGAATGAGGTATGGAATAAGGAATATACAGTGCAGTGTACGGAATGAGGCAGAGTGGAATAGGGAATGCACAGTGCAGAGTACGGAATGAGGTGATGTGGAATATGGAATGTGAAGCACAGAGTATGGAATGAGGTGGTATGGAATGGGGGATGCATAACGCAGTATACAGAATGAGGCAGAGTAGAATAGGGAATGCACAGTAGAGAGTACAGAACATGGTGGTGTGAAATAAGGAAAGCACAGCCATATGTAGTGGTAGGGCAGTCAGTTAGCAGTATGTAGTGGCAGGGCAGTAAGTTAGCAGTATGTTGTGGCAGCATACTCAGTGAGCAGTTTGTAATGGCAGGGTGGTCAGTAAGCAATATGTAGTGGCAGGGTGGTCAATGGGCCATTTGTAATGACAGTGATCAGTATGTGGTATAAGAGCAGTCATTAAGCAGTATGTAGTGTCAGAGCAAACATTGAGAAGCAAGTAGTGGCGGGGTAGAGCAGTATGTGGCAGCAGGGCAGTCAGTGGGCAGTATGTAGTGGCAGGGTGGTGAAGTAGAATAGTAAAGTATCGAACCAGGCAGAACTTCAGCAATGCAGGTTTATTAACAGCTGATAACATACAGGTTTATGTTCAAAGTATTACAAGATACAGGTCTAATTTATACAGTTTCCTACAATGCAAGCATATTAGATAAAGGTATTCTTATCCTCTAAATGAATTGAAACAATTGTGAATTGTTCTCACCTTGAACCAGAATGGGTCTTTACTGCCAATTCTTGGGGACCTGTCACCTGATAGGGACCAGACGGTCAACCAGTGGTCTGGTCCCCTCACAGAGTTCTGGGTTCCAGCTCAACCAAGTTTGTGAGGGAAATTCACCTGAGACCACATTCTGGAACAAGTCAAGAAGTCTTCTCTGACTCGTACGAGGAGACAAGTTATGGACAGATACTTGCCCATTGGTTCTGACCTCTATGACCCGTGCAATAGCGCAGCATACACAGAGTTCAGCCTTATGAGCTCCTATCTGACTTGTCTGTCTAACAATTGTAGAGCTTGCATTTATATACCCTTTCTCAAGTCTTATCTTAACATCTCTCTTACATATGATTGGTCACTAAGATCTACGTCAATGTAACTAACCATAAATCTGACACCTGTTCTACAACCAGATAAACTTAATTATTCCCAAAATTCCTATATGTTCATTAAAGTGATTTATAACTGGTTTTGTCCAATTAAAAACACCTGTATAGAGACAGTCTGGCACCCAGCTGTGTTATCAAACTCTCCTTATCTTGATAAGATTTAACTAAGTTCAAAAATTACAGATTTATGACATTTGGGAAAATGAACTTTCAATAACCCCACCAGATGTGTTATATGTTTCACTATATGTATGTATTTTAACAGTTTTAATGAGGGCACAAGCAGAACTTTGTTTGACCCTGTCAAACTTAATTTAATGTACTGTACATAACTTTAATTATTTCTAAACCACCTGTTTTCTTATCTTTATCTGTCTGATTTATATGCATTTCAGACTTGAGACAATTCTATATTACTTGAATCTATCCTAATGAACTTTCGCCCAGTAGACTATCTTAATACATTTTTGGAGAACACCTGTGTACAAGTACTTGTCATAAAGCAGAGGTCATTTAAAGTTCAACACTTAAAAATAAAGACTTTCTAAATCTGGAAAACACAGTATACATTATTAAAGATTAATAATTGTTGCTTTACTTATTGAATAATATTATTGATAAAACCACTACTATATAATAATATGAATAATAATAATAATAATTATCAATAAAATATATGCAAATCAATATATATAATATAAAATACATTGGCTAATATGAGATTCTACAACAGCGGTTAGTGAACAATATCTAGTGGTAGGGAAGTCAGTTAGCAGTATGCAGTGGCAGGGCAGTCAGTGTGCAGTATGTAACAGCAAGGCAGTCAGTGAGCAATATGTAATGGCAGAGTAGAGCAGTATGTAGTGGCAGGGCAGTCCATGAGAAATATGTAATGGCAGGGCAGTCAGTTAGCAGTTTGTAGCAGCAGGGCCGAGCAATATGTAATGGGTAGTATGGGTAGTAGGGTAGTATGTAGTGGCAAGACAGTCATTCAGCAGTGTACAGTGGAATGACAGTCAGTGAGCAGCATGTAATGGCAGGTTAGGGCAATATGCAGTGGTAGGGCAGTCAATGAGCAGTATGTAGTGGCAGGACAGTCAGTGAGCAGTATGTAATAGCAGGTTAGGGCAATATGCAGTGGTAGGGCAGTCAATGGGCAGTATGTAGTGGCAGGACAGTCAGTGAGCAGTATGTAGTGGCAGGACAGTCAGTGAGCAGTATGTAGTGGTAGGCAGAGAAGTCACTTAAACCATATAAGTTTTTATCTAAAACGTGTCTATACGTGAATCACACGTGAAAATAAAAATAGTGGCGCTCCCTCAATATCTATATCACCCTTAGAGTGACTATTCCTGAAACTCGTGAACACCTCTTTTAAGTGTACACCAATAATAAAAAAAAAATTTATATATACAAATTATATATATAGAAATATGGTGAACATCAAGTGTAAAAAAAATTATTTTTACAAGCTGTGATATATTATCAATGCTGTAGGGAAAATATCATTTTGACAATGAAAAAAAATTGTATATTATAAAAAATATTAAAATAATAATATAAAAATAATAATGTGTGCACTATAACAAAAATGAAAATAAGTGACCCCGTGATAGGGTAAAGTTTGTTTCAAACTTTGTGTCTTAAATTCAAATAAAGTGTGCAAGATCTTCCTTCCAATAACTTCCACCACACCCTGGTGTTTCGTGAAACCGCTCCCAATGAAAATTCACTCACCAGCTCCAAGTGCCCACACTTGCATGCAAGGCAAAAAAGCTTAATGGTTCCAGATCACCGGAATAAGGTCACCAAATGTATCCATCCAAAGAAAAATGAGGAATACGTTCCATATGTGGATAAACAAAATTGCTCCAAATAGTGTGATAACGTACAACCAGTTTATTTAACACATACTAAAAACAAATCTCCAATAGTTCAACTCACACTTTAAAATTGTAAATTATGCACAGCAAACTCCACATCACACTGTAAAACAATGCACAGCATAGCAGCTTATAAATCTCCTGAGGGTTTGTGGTCACGGCGGACCCGAGATAAGCAGGCGTCTGAGCCGATTTTCTCACCCACTCCTCGCTCGCCTGACTACTAAGACCGGTATCTCTCTAAGTTTGGTTACACCGCACCGCTCGTCCATCTGTAGGTGACTCGATCGCGATGTTCACCAATGCACGGCCACGCCCCGACATGTTTCGTCACTAATGTGATTTATTCATGGGATAGGCCACCCCGAGTGTTCATCATTCCTTTTATATCCTCCCATCAATGACTGACGGCGGAGCGCCCAGTGCGCATGCGTCCCACGTAACACATCACGCCTGCACATTTCTTGTGTCCCCGTGAGCACAAACCCCCATTGCTCAGGATCGCCACTCAATAGACACTGACGTGTCGGGTTGCCCCGCTTCCTATACACATATAATTATGCGCTACTAAGATGTCAATCATCTTTGAATCTAATACCAATTAGCAATATACAGTACTCATTACATAAATTCTAAATCTGAGTACCGAACCCCGAATATTATGCACAACGTGACAGTTGTTCCAGCGTTCTTGCTAAAAACCAATCAAACATCTTAAAATAACCCCCCTTCCCACTGGTCATGGAGAATCTATCTAAAATATGGTTGTACACAATGAAAATTACTCATTTAAAATTACGCATATTCATTAAATACAATATTTTAAAATAGATTAATATAAAAATTATTTTAACATATACATTTGCACTATATAACCATATAACTAACTATAGATGGCTGGAATTTGGTAATCATTTAAACTTATCTGTTCTTATATGTATAATTCATATCTCCATTTTTGTCTTCCATAAGTAATAATCTCATAAAATCATGTATCACTTACACCCCTCCCCCCCTTATACTCTACGGTGTTATGTATATTCAGGGGTGTATACTCCACTAGGGCCTATTCCCAATAATCCCTAGTGAGTGTCAATGTATATGTCAGGAAAGGGTCCATCCGCTGGTAAGATATATCGTTTGGCATGCAGTACTGGGGTCCACCAGCAGGTGTCTCCTGGCAGTGTTGAACTGTCAGGAGAATATTTCCCTGCTGGTGTCATTTCATCTTTTGGCCGCAGTACTGATGTCCACCAGCGGATGGATCCTGGCAGTATGGAGCAGACAACACTCCCTGCGCTCAGGTGTGACTTGAAGCCAATTATAGTCAGCCCTATTAATACCCGGCAAGCCCTCACATGCTCGCCTTGGTATCTTTCTCCCTGTGCCTTGACCTTGCTGCCTGTATCCTGATTGTGAACCTGTTCTGTCCCGCTCTGCTCTGATCCGATCCGATCCCTATCCCAGGCCCATCCTGTTCTTGTCCCTCCTGATTCCCTTGGATCCCTACCCTGCAGCTTTACCATCCATCCTCTCCCCTTCCTGCTGGTTTCCCGTCCTTACCCATCTGCTGACCTCCTGTGTATGACCCTGGCTTGGCTAACGTTTATGTTTCTGGTTTATCCCTTGTTCCTGCTTACCTGCTGTGTATGACCCTGGCCTGGCTGACATCTGTGATTCCGGTATTGCCCCTTGCTGTATATACTATTGTTTGCTGTGGGTTTGTTGTGTTGGTTTTGCACTGTTTGTATTTTCTGAGTTATCACTTATTTTTAATAAATATTATTTATTCATTTACATGCGTTTGGGTTATCTCTCTGCAGTCCACATAGTCTGGTCTACTAATCTCCTGACAGTATACCAAGGCCATCCCTGACCAGACGTGGCTGCATTGAGGAAACCATCCTGGTTTATCGGGTCTGCTAATATGGATTTCGATGAAATCATTTATTATTCTCTGCTAGCAGAAGAGGATGGTGAATATTGTCGCCAGATTTTAAAAGGGTGGACTAGTGACCAGCTTACGGAAACTATCCGATCAGCTCATTCTCTAGTGGATCAGGGGTATATGTCTTTTGAGGATGTTAAGCCCCTGATCCAGTTATGTGCAAAACCAGCCCTGTCATGCATTCCCGAGGGAAGTGATGATTTTTCGCCCCCCTTCAATTATGGCCAAGTTGAATCCCTGGTTTGGTTGTTAGAGGATGATCCAGCCTATTTTATGGAACATTATTCCTCCTGTTCACAGCAAGTGTTGTCTAATTGCATCCAGTCGGTGCAATCCTTGATTAGTCAGGCTGTGTGTGAATCAGCGTTTGTTCAACCTGTGCTGCAGGCATGGTCAGATCTCCTGTCTTTAGTTAAGCCACAATATTCCAGCCCTGCCATTAATCATCTGTCCATCTGTCTCCCCAAAAATGTATCTCCCCGTCGCCTATGGCAACCTCAGCTACAGCCCAGTTTACTCAACCCCCTACCAAATACTACTACCCAGTCTCCAAGTGTAGCACCTATCCCGCCTTCAATCCACCTGTCTCTCCTCCTCCACCTGTAACAGTCCCACAAAACCCCTCTCTAGCTACAGTTCCTTGGTCTTCCTTCGATCCAGCTACTTTCTTTTCTTTCAGCCCTGCACCTACATACAAAACTGCACGGGCTAAACCAAAAAAGAAACAAAAATTCTTTCCTACCCACACGATCCTGCCAGTAACCCAACTTGCTTCCACACCAACTAACCCACCTGATTCTGTCAAACCTCTGCCTGCTACCCAGCCTGACAGTCCAGTGCCCGCTTTCCAGCCTGATGTGCCAGTGTCTGCTACTCAGCCAGTTGTGCCAATGCCTGTGTTCGCTGCCCAGTTTGAGGTCCCAGTGCCTGCTGCCCAGCTCGATGACCCGGAGCCTGCTGCCCAGCTCGATGACCCGGAGCCTGCTGCCCAGTTCGATGACCCGGAGCCTGCTGCCCAGCTCGATGACTCGGAGCCTGCTGCCCAGCTCGATGACCCAGAGCCTGCTGCCCAGCTTGATGACCCGGAGCCTGCTGCCCAGCTCGATGACCCGGAGCCTGCTGCCCAGCTCGATAACCCGGAGTCTGCTGCCCAGCTCGGCTTGTTCCTGTCTGCTGCCCAGCTCGGCTTGTTCCTGTCTGCTGCCGAGCTCGGCTTGTTCCTGTCTGCCGCCCAGCTCGGCTTGTTCCTGTCTGCCGCCCAGCTCGGCTTGTTCCTGTCTGCCGCCCAGCTCGGCTTGTTCCTGTCTGCCGCCCAGCTCGGCTTGTTCCTGTCTGCCGCCCAGCTTGGCTTCTTCCTGTCTGCCGTCCAGCTCAGCTTGTTCCTGTCTGCCGCCCAGCTCGGCTTGTTCCTGTCTGCTGCCCAGCTCAGCTTGTTCCTGTCTGCTGCCCAGCTCGGCTTGTTCCTGTCTGCTGCCCAGCTCAATGACTCTGACATGCCAGCCGTCTGCCCGGATGTGCCTGATGACCAGCCTGAAATGCCTTCTTCCACCATTCTGCCTGATGCCATAGACCATGGACAATTAAGACCAGTTGGAGCGTCCGGAGGCCGCTCCTTTAGGGAGGGGTACTGTCAGGAAAGGGTCCATCCGCTGGTAAGATATATCGTTTGGCATGCAGTACTGGGGTCCACCAGCAGGTGTCTCCTGGCAGTGTTGAACTGTCAGGAGAATATTTCCCTGCTGGTGTCATTTCATCTTTTGGCCGCAGTACTGATGTCCACCAGCGGATGGATCCTGGCAGTATGATGCAGACAACACTCCCTGCGCTCAGGTGTGACTTGAAGCCAATTATAGTCAGCCCTATTAATACCCGGCAAGCCCTCACATGCTCGCCTTGGTATCTTTCTCCCTGTGCCTTGACCTTGCTGCCTGTATCCTGATTGTGAACCTGTTCTGTCCCGCTCTGCTCTGATCCGATCCGATCCCTATCCCAGGCCCATCCTGTTCTTGTCCCTCCTGATTCCCTTGGATCCCTACCCTGCAGCTTTACCATCCATCCTCTCCCCTGCCTGCTGGTTTCCCGTCCTTACCCATCTGCTGACCTCCTGTGTATGACCCTGGCTTGGCTAACGTTTATGTTTCTGGTTTATCCCTTGTTCCTGCTTACCTGCTGTGTATGACCCTGGCCTGGCTGACATCTGTGATTCCGGTATTGCCCCTTGCTGTATATACTATTGTTTGCTGTGGGTTTGTTGTGTTGGTTTTGCACTGTTTGTATTTTCTGAGTTATCACTTATTTTTAATAAATATTATTTATTCATTTACATGCGTTTGGGTTATCTCTGTGCAGTCCACATAGTCTGGTCTACTAATCTCCTGACAGCATAGTCTGGGGTGCAGAGACCACTGGGGTTCACTCCCAACAACCACTGGTCGGTGTCGGTCAAAGATTTATCTTTAATTCCCCCCTCAACAAAAAACTGCGTGGATACACCTATATTCTTATTAAAAACAGATGTTTAGCTCTTTCTTGAAATATATTCTATACTCATGTTAGGTGATCCCCATAAAATGACTAAATTTTCCCCTTCCCTCAACAGGTGTACATCTTTCTGTTACCTCACCCATGCCTCACACACCAATGTGTAAACTTATACGCATGGTAAACCTGCCGAGGTTTCAGATTTCATACCTATGGGCCAACATTCCCCTCACCACCCCCATATGCATTATCCCCAAATTAAGTGATACTGTTTAACTGATCTCTTCTAAACTTATCTCGTACACTGATGGGTGCTACAATACTCGGACTCATTCCAATTAAAACAGTAATCAAATTAAATATCATTAATAAAACAGTTCAAATCTAGTTCGATATTGAGTCCTCTCGGAGTCAAACTTTTAAATAAGAATATCCATTCCTTTTCTCTCCGTGATAGATCCCTTATCCTATTAGACCCCCTCCAAGAGGGGTGCACTACATCAATGCCACAGAACTGTAGCAGAGACTGGTCTTGTTGGTGTTTTTCCTTAAAGTGCCAGGACACACTGTGGTATTTCTATCCATTTTTTATGTTGGTCAAATGTTCTTTTATTTGAACCTTCAATTGTCTCTTGGTTCTCCCAACATAAAAAAGGCCGCATGGGCACCACATAAGGTAAACCACATGCGTGGTGGTACATGTACTAAACTCCTTAATTTCAAAAGTCTCTCCATCCCTATTGGTGACACTGGTAATACCCCTGTTGCTGATACTCACTGTTTTGCAACAGACATATTTCCTACAGCAATAGAACCCCCTAAAATCAAACCTCAGAGCTCCTGGGTTAGGTGGATCCAAAATAGGAGACACCCATAAAATGACCCCACTTTGGAAAGCACACTCCAATGTATTTTCTAGGATGCATAATGAGTTTTTGAAAATTAAAATATATGTAAGTGGTGTGCTGCTCCTACAAATTATATACCATTAATGTAAATGTGAATAAGCAATAAATATATGTGTTACATATCCATAAGTCCAAATATCCACAGTGGATTAATGATCACTCTGTAACATATAGCGCGTAAATCTTCAGTAGTGACAAATATACGTGATGCTGTGCTTCAGTGCCAGACACTCCAATGCGCCACCATTCCACCACTAAGTGCAATGCTTACTCACCTTGATCCTGGACCCATAACAAAATAGGTCAGAAACAACTGAGTATATAATCCTTGTGGATCCACCTCCTGGTCATTAGTGCCCACTTCATGTGCATGGTCCATTTAGGGGCCAGACCTTGCTGCCTCCAATCGCTAATGATGCTCAAACATAGAATAGATATACTCTTATTTACTCTAATTTCGCAACACCTTTCAAAAGTTTCCTGCCATTTATTGATAAAAATTGCACTCACAAATAAAAATAAATAAGTAAGCAGTGTTTGTCTCAGTAAACCAGTAGTCTCTCACCACACTTCCAGTTTTGCATCTAGACCGGAAATGACATCACTATCTCCACCTGATGCATTGCATCACTGGTCACCTAACTTCCTCAGAACCCTCAGGAGGTCAGGTGACCAATGATGCAACACTTCGGATGGAGCCAGTGCTGTGAAGGCTTATACATCCGTTTGAAGAGTAAATATCGGCACTCATCCTGGGCTCTTGAATCAAAAGTTAAACAGTGCAAATATTACAAAACCTATAATAACAACAATAAAATAAATATCTACAGAACATAAATGTTTAAAACAATGGATTTTTGTCAACTTTACATGGGATGCCAAGCTGTGAAAGGTGGGACTGAAATGAAAAAGAAAAAATAATGGTAACAACCAGATCACCGAATGGTACAAGGATGTACAGGTCAAATGACTGGAAATAAACAGGTACAACTTATGTAGAATTTGTTTCACCTCTGTGTATCACTTGAGGCTAGTCACTTCACTGGGTATACGTAGGGGTTTACATCCACTTTAAGCATACACTAGTGTGAGAGCCATGTTTGCCGACATGGGGCATGAGGATGCACAGGTATTCAGTGTATCCTCATGCATGTTGAAAACAGGACATATGAGGTTAAATTTGCCAAATAACACATTGACTGGCCTAAAAAGAAATGGCACAACATTTTGTGGACTGATGAAAGCAAGATTGTTCTTTTTGGGTCTAGGGGCCGCAGTTTGTCAGATGACCCCCTCCCAAACACTGGTTTAAAGCCACAGTACACTGTGAAGACAGTGAAGCATGGGGGCGCAAGCATCATGATATGGGGATGTTTCTCATACTATGGTGTTGGGCCTATTTATCGCATACCAGGGATCATGGATCAGTTTGAATATATCAAAATACTTGAAGTGGTCATGATGCCTTCTGCCGAAGAGGAAATGCTCTTGAAATGGGTGTTTCAACAAGCCAACGACCCCACCAGTAAGCGAGCAGCATCTTGGTTCCAACAAGAACAACAACATTAAAGTTTTGGAGGGGCCAGCCCAATCCCCGGACCTTAATCCAATAGAAAACTTGTGGGGTGACATCAAAAATGCTGTTTCTGAGGTAAAACCAAGAAATGCAGAGAAATTGTGGAATGTAGTGCAAACATCCTGGGCTGGAATACCTGTTCACAAGTGCCAGAAGTTGGCCGACTCCATCCAACACAGATGTGAAGCAGTTCTCAAAAACAGTGGTTATACAACTAAATATTAGTTCAGTGATTCACAGGAAAACTAAATCTTCAAGAATTTTTCAGTTTCATACAGTAAATATTTGAGTTTGAAAAGAAAAATGCAGACACTGCTATTTTTTTGGGAAAGCCTAATATCAGCAGGTGTGTTAAATTTGGTGTTATCGGTCTCACTCTCTCTTACTGGTCACTGGAAGTTCAGTATGGCACCTCATGGCAAAAAACTCTGAGGATCTGAAAAAAGAATTGTTGCTCTACATAAAGATGGCCTAAGCTATAAGAAGATTGAGAAATGGGTATATGCAGTGCTAGAAATAAATAAATATAAAAGTATAAAAGTGTCCACAAACACTGGCACAAAAGTCCATATTTCTTTTGGAGTCAACCGAGGTGTATAATCAAACAGAGTAAAGTGAACAGTGATATCCTCCACCAAACATTAACACACTGGGCCTCTTACCCCAAAGGATGGACCACTAGGTTATAAGTGGTCAAACAAGCATAGTGTTTATCCACAGGTTGATCTCTTCTCCTCTGAGGCAACATGAAACTGGATCTTGTATATCCCTCACGGATGGTAAGTCCACAGGTATCATGCATCAAAATAAGAGCAAACAACTCCTTATGGGGCAGTATATCAAACCAGTGTAAAACTTTATTCCAAATAAATCAGAATACTCACATTTAAAATGTTTAAAACAAGCATGTCATATAGTAAGAAAGAGCAGATGTTTCCAACCCACAAAATAGCCGCAGTCCACGTGTGTAGCGACGAGACACCAGATCCCAGGCTCCATCCTACACGTTTTGTCCCATAAGGAACGTTGTCAGGGGGCGTGGCTGGCAATCGTCACTTCCTCAATATATAGGGAGGGGGCGGACTAAAACCGCTTACTCTCTATTACGTTCCAAGCTTCAGTTCTGACCGTCGGAAGCGGAATGAAGTCATAACTAGACGATTTACCAAAAAAAACCTCTAATGAAACTTTAAAGGGGCATAGACTCCAAAGAAAATGTAAAGTAGTATAAAAGTACAAAGTTTATTAATAGTACAAAGTTTTTTTATCTTTCTGACCCCAGATCTCATATTTAGGAGGTCCTGTCATGCTTTTTTCTATTACAAGTGATGTTTACATTCCTTGTAATAGGAATAAAAGTGACACAATTTTTTTTTTAAAACAGTGTAAAAATAAATAAAATAATGTAAAATAGATAATAAAAATTAAAAATTTTTTTTTAAAGACGCCCCCGTCCCGACGAGCTCGCGCGCAGAAGCGAACGCATACGCGAGTAGCGCCCACATATGAAAACGGATTGTCAAACCACAAATGTGAGGTATCGCCACGACCGGTAGAGCGAGAGCAATAATTCTAGCCCTAGACCTCCTCTGTACCGCAAAATATGCAACCTGTACAATTTTTTAAACGTCGCCTATGGAGATTTTTGAGGGTAAAAGTTTGACGCCATTCCACGAGCGGGCGCAATTTTGAAGCGCGACATGTTGGTTATCAATTTACTTGGCGTAACATTATATTTCACAATATAAAAAAAATTGGGCTAACTTTACTGTTGTCTTATTTTTTTATTCAAAAAAGTGAATTTTTTCCAAAAAAAGTGCGCTTTTAAGACCGCTGCGCAAATACGGTACAAAAAAAAAAGTATTGCAACGACCGCCATTTTATTCTCTAGGGTGTTAGAAGAAAAACCATATATAATGCTTTGGGGTTCTAAGTAATTTTCTAGCAAAAAAAACCTTTTTTAAACATGTAAACACCTAAAATCCAAAACGAGGCTGGTCCTTAAGTGGTTAAAGGGATTGATGCAGTATTAAAACATGGGCATATTGATGCGGTTACAGTACATACATAACATGTGCAAAAATATAATGATAACCACAATTGACTGTCAATGGTACAACCAAAACAGAATACCCAATGCGTTTCAAAAGGATTGCGTAAATCTTCTTGTTCAGGGGTAAGTGGTTATGTATACACAGTAGTATCTATAGTACAGAAAACTTAGGGAAAAAGGGAAAATACAATCAGAAATTTACACAGACATCTTATTCATAGAACAGTTTTGTTATGAATATTTACTAACCATATGGATAAGGAATCAAATCCTCAATAGCTGCATCATTTAAAACCAAGGAAATTTGCCACCATGAGACACCAGAAGCCCATAGAGGTGGGGAGTTATGGACCCCGACTCAGGTTGTCCACAAGGTGCACCACCAAGTCACCCCAAGGTCAGCACCGCACCATAAGTCACGGACCAGGGAGATCTAATAGTACAAAACATCATATCATGATCAATAATTTGGCTTGTAATGAAATAATTGTTCAAAACAGCCTTTTAATGGTACCCACCTAGACCTTCACAGTGAAGTAGGCTTGCATATTAGCTTTCCAGAGCACCGGAATATTGAGACAACAATTTCAATTATGGGATCTACAAAATGTGAAAATTCAAAGGTATTGGCTGAGCTGGAAGGATCGGCTATAGTAGCACTAATTTATCCTTAATACATAATGGGTGAGAAACTTACTGACAGTAATATCAACAGACAGATGTAGATGCTCAAAGGTACCAACTCTGCTGATATAGTCAGATGGTATGTAGATGAATATACATAGCCTCTGGGTGGCAGCTAAATAGAAAAAAAAAAGAACAGAGAAAGGAGCTGATGCAAATTAGCAATATCAGTAAAAATGGGTGGTTACAGGCATACAGCCAAAGAAGTTACCTTATCAGGATTGCTCAATGATAGAAACCAAGTACTCTGGAGTGTGGCTTGCAGTGAGCAGCCCCCAATCCATCTGCCTTAAATATGCTAAGGCAGAAATGAGGTCCCTGACAGAGTGGGCATCAAGAGGGAGGGACGAGGGTAGTGCCCCCTGAGCCGGCAACCGGCGGCACTGCCCCACGCATGAGGGTCACGTGGCCATGGTGAACTAGACACCAGGGACGCCGCATGGTGAATAAAAGTGTCCCAGCATCATGCGAATGCCCATCGGCCTCGCATTGAAGCCCCGCGTCATTGGCCCACCGACACACAGTGGTGCAATGGCGACCGGGACGCGTCCCACATCATCACGTCACCTAATGGGCAGGCTGACAGCAACAGGGAGTGACACTTGCGAGCTTTGTGTGCCGGGTTGACATTAAGAGAGGGGGCCAATTAAAACATACCCATCTAGAGGACAAACTGAGAATCGCATGGCAGCTTGCAAAAGGAGAACAAGACACAAATCAATCTCATGCATATATCCAAACAAAAAGTCATGATAGAAAAGAGTAATGTCATGGTGTACTAGACTTTAATAATGAGACATTCAAGGGATTATATAACAATTAAAGACTCATAGGGAGAAAGTAAAAAGACCATAGGTAAGTGTTTTTCAGAGACAGGTGGAGTAGACATAGAGTCATTAATTAAAGAATATAAAAAAGCATTGGTATAAATAACATACTTGATTAGTAGATTTCTGGTCCCCCTGATATGAAACCTTCTAGGAAGGTCTGAATGATAAGAAGTCATTTAACCCTGGGGGGCAGGTGGCATTAAGGCGGAATATCCACCTTTGCTCATGTTGAAGTAGACTTTTTTTTTCCAATCTCCCCCTCTTAGGACCAGGTGTATCCCACTGTGAGTCATGGCTACATGTCTACCCAGGGGGAGATTAGGATTGCATGCTTTCATGAAGACAATGTGTCTGTATGCACGTTGCCAAAATTCAATCTTAGTCTTTCCTACGTAAAAGCATAAGCATTCACATAAAAGGAGATAAGCCACTCCCTCTGTTTTGCAGTTTGCATAATGTTTGAGTCTATATTGTTTACTATTGGGTAAAATAACGGGATGGGATGTATGCATAAATCTACAATAATTGTAGCCTCCACATCTAAACGTGCCTGACCTTTTTACATGGATCCCTGCCTGCTCCCCCCTTGAATTCCCTTGAGACTAATTTGTCTTTCAATTATTTTGCATGTCTATAAGTAAAGGCAGGGGTGTCTGTAACAAATGAGCCAATTAGTGAATAGAATTTAAGCATATGCCAACATTTCTCAATAATTTTGCTAATGGAGTGATGTTGGTTAGAGAATCGACTGATTATGCGAATTGGGTTGGTTTTTTAAAGTGAGGAAGATGGATTGTATAACAGATAATGTCTTGTGATAGTACACACTCTCTTAAAGTGGTTGTATAGTGTTTTTTTTAACTTTTACCTACAGGTAAGCCTATAATAAGGCTTACCTGTAGGTAAAAAAAATATCTCCTAAACCTTTACGGTTTAGGAGATATTCCCCTTGCTATGAGCCGCTGACTGCAGCGGCGCATGCGCACAAGGGATTCTCGGCTGAAGGCCCGGCAACTGCCAGACCTTGCCGGGTAAGAAATCTCCCGCAGGCATGCGCGGGAGTGATGACATTGCGGCTCCAGCCACTCACAGCGCTGGAACCGCGATACCCGGAAGACACGCTGAGGCAACATGACAGCTCCTTTGGTGTGGACCCGGTAAGATACCGACGCCTCGTTCTAAGGTAAGTATTTCATAATGAGCTAGTATGCGGTGCATACTAGCTCATTATGCCTTTTGCTTTACAGGGGGAAAAAAAAAAAATTTCAGAGGGTATACAACCGCTTTAACCTCCCTGGCGGTATGATTATTTCGGATTTTAGGTGCTGAAAGCGGCACAATTATTTTGCATGGAAATTTGGCGTTTTATATTGTAGGTCTGTAATTCTTAACAATAACACACTTAAATCTGTCCAAACAAGAGTTTAGTAGATATCCCGGGTATGATAATGTTTGAAACACAAAAACATAAATTATAATATAATAAATAAAAATAAATAATTAAAAAAATAAAAATAAAATAATAATAAAATAAATTTCCCCACGATTCACTATCGCTCAATTCTGCAAGTGTTCTAATTTACTATCGCTGTTTTCTAGCTGGTCTAAAACCATTTTTGACGTAAAGGGACACTTTTTGGTTGCTATGGACAATCTCCAGTTTCCAGCCAGAAAGAACAGTATATATAATATAGAACTGCATGCAGGGCATAGGACAAAGCACTGGGGACAAAAGGGATGTGAAATAACTTCATACAGTACTGTAATCTGTAAGATTACAGTACTGTATGTGTTATGCTTTTTACAGTTTTTTGAATTTGCCGCCAGGTTCCGCCCCCGTGCGTCGCGACGCTCGCAGGGAATGGAGCCTGGCACGGAGAGGCTTCGGGCAGAGGACGGAGCCCACGGACACTGCGGGGGACATCGCAGGATCCCGGGGACAAGGTAAGTAACGCCGCCCCAGGATCCTGCAATGCGATCCCGAGTGTGGCTCGGGGTTACCGCTAATGGGACTGAATTTTAACCCCGAGCCACACTCGGGAAAACCGCCAGGGAGGCTACAGGCCTTCTTTAGACAAGTGTGTGAGTAAGAAAAAATAAAACTGCGCTAAAGAAATTTAAAAACATATACCGTGAACCAATAATCGTAAGAGCTGCAATTCAAAATATATGACACACATATACCCAATCAAAATAGAAAAAACACCTGAATCGCGCTAATGAATGAAAATTATTAAATGATCAGTGATAAATTAAACCAATAAGTATAGCCTTATTGATATATACTCTATGTTCGTTATTAATAAACCTTGAGTGCACATATAAACAATAAATAATAAAAAGAAAAAAAGTCTCTCAATAGGTAATAAATGATCCACCCGTGCAAAATACAAATTGCAAAAGTCCATCCATAAGAAATTCTTCAACTGTTGTGCAGCAAGTGATGTGGGCCACCACCAGTATAGAAGGGGTTACTTCTTACCGGACATAAATGTTCCCCCATTACAGAGGATCATAGCAGGCATGTCAGCTGTATAACTCCCGTGCTGGGCTCCTGCGGCAGTGCCTCAGATCATCCAAGGGACCCAATCAGTGCAGTGGTAAGTATTGCATATAACACAAAGTGGGAAACTCTGATTGTGTAAAACCACTTAGTCCAGTTCCACTTGGGCAAAGTTCCAGCAGACTCAAAGATGAGCAGGCCTGCTTTTACACGATCGGAGTTTCCCACTTTGTGTTACATGCAATACTTACCACTGCACTTATCGGGTCCCTTTGATGATCTGAGGCACCGCCGCAGGAGCCCAGCACGGGAATTATACAGCTGACATGCCTGCTATGATCCTCTGTAATGGGGGATCATTTATGTCCGGTAAAGGTCCTCTGATAAGCTATTCATATGTTCCCACTCCCCCAGGTATAGATTGGTGTAGGATGGGGTGCAGCAAGTCCCCATCGCCACACCTTGCACCTGAAGGAAGTGGGAACCAATGAAGGCAAAAAATGATGGTGCAAAATGAATTCCAATGCACCAACAACAAATTCATTGGACTTCCACTCATAGCAGCTATTTTGAGATATGACATGTCTAATACAAGACAGCCCCTTGTCATGTGCTATAGAGCCATACAACGCCTCCACATCAATTGCAGCCAAAATGGTGGGACAAACAGTCCATCAATATTTTGCAGTAAGTGTATTGTGTCTCACATGTAACTTGTTACATTCATGCCATGTGGGCGTAAATGTCCGTCAACAAACTTACTCAAGTTTTCAGTTAACAAGCCATTCCCCAAAATAATCAGTCTCCCAGAGGGGTAATGAAGGTTTTTGTGTACTTTTGGTAATGAGTAGAAGGTGGGTGTACAAGGTAAAGTCGTACGTACAAATTCCCCACTCAGATTTGGATATTACATTATCGGCATATGCTCCATCCACCAATTTGTAAAACTCTAGAGTGAATTTCTCAATTTTGGTGGAGGGAATCCTGCAGTACCATTGCATGTTATTAAGAATTTTCATGCACATGTCAGTGTATTTTTCATTATCCATGTTTTCACCGTGATCATGGGATTATTGGTAAGGGATTTCAGGGCCTCTCGTTTAACTGTTGATAAATTGTTATATCTGTCATGTGATATCTTCAATGTTTTTATTTCATCGTAAGTTTAATGAATGCCGCTACATTAAAATTGATGTTCAATGCTGGGAATTTGTCTGATTTCTTTTTATTTGATGTGGCTGTTTGAACGGTCTGTTCTGTTTGATTGAAACGCTGTAGTAATTGGTCCAGGTCTATTCTATCAATAAGATCGGGGGGGGGTCATTTTCCTCCAGTAGGGAAGTTAAAGAGTCTATGGCTTACAGTTCTTGAGGTTTAAATTGAGGGTTCTTTGGCATCTCTTTGGAATAGGCTTCTATTATGGCACAACGCATAATGCTTAGACAGGCTGTGGTTCAAAAAAACCTTTACGTATATTGGCCAGATGTTCTTTAAGTCTAACCTCTAATTTACGTATAGTGTGGCCTACATAGTGGAGCCCGCAAGGGCATGTGATCAAATAGACCATTTTCTTGGTCGAACATGTGATAAAAGAATTAATATCATATGATTAATATCATATGATTTGCCTGTAATATTAGAACTGAAAGAGAGAAATTTCCTCTACCCGAGGCAATTATTTTTGCAAACCTCACAACTCCTACATAAAAAGAAACCTTTAAGTTCCCCAAAAAACTATGTTTGGCCAGAGGTCTAATTATATTAGGGGCTATCTGAAGTCTGAGTGGAGAGGCACCCCTATAGGTGACCCTAGGGATCTCAGGGAGTAAAGGACCTAGTATTTTATCATTCCTTAAAACACCCTAATGTTTTTTTGAGGCGCTTTTTTATGGAGAAATGCTGGTTAGAATAGTTGGTGAAAAAAGAAAAACTAGAGGAGAAATCAACATTATTATCTCTAACCCTTGGTTTTAACAAATCCTCTGTATTTCTCAAACCCACCTCAGCTATGACCAAATCGAGATCATTTGCCTCATATCCTTTCTGAAGGAAACGTGTTTTAAGGAATTCAGCCTCCCTCAGGTAATCACCCTGAAAGGAGCAGTTCCTCTTCAATCTGAGGAACTGGCTCACAGGGATCGATTTGAGCCAGGATCTATGGTGGCATGGTCTATATAGCCATTCCTATCGGTATCTTTAAAGAAAGTGGATGTAATCAATTTGTCACCCTGTACTCTGATACTTAAATCCAGAAAATGGATAGCAGTGATACTGGCCTCATGTTGGAGTACTATGGCCCACTCATTGATGTTCAACTCATCAATTAAATGGTCAAGAGAAGCACGATCACCATTCCAGAGGAGGAGGAGGACGTCATCTATGCAATGCCCCCAGAAAACAAATTCAGGTCTCTATTGGTCATAAATGACGTCCTCTTCCCACTTGGCAATAAATAAATTGGCCATACTGGGCACAAGTTTGGCGCACATTACCACTCCCTGACCCTGCAAATAATATGAGCCATCAAACCAAAAATAATCGTGGCTCATTACAAAGTTGAGGGGGCGAAGAAGGAATGGCTGTTACAAAAAATTAATGTTAGAGTCCCTTTCCAGATAACATTCCACAGCCTCTTTACCCTGATGGTGTGAAATTATGGTGTATAGAGAAGCAACATCAGCCGTGGCCATTATATATCCCTCCTTCCAATTGACTTGGTTTAATATATTAATAACCTGTGTACTGTCTTTCAAGTAAGGGGGAGTTTTAGAAACAAAGGGTTGCAAAAAATTATCTATATACCTTCCGATTCTAGAGGTAACAGAATTGATGCCGCTGATGGTAGACCTACCTGGTGGATTCAAAGTGGTTTGATGCACCTTTGGTAGATAATAAATTACCAGAATATGAGATGCCACCGGAATTATGTAAAATTTCTCCTTTTTGTTCAAAATACCTCTATGAAAACCCTGTTCCACTATCAACTGAAGTTCTTTTTTATATACTTGAGTAGGATTATTACTAAGAGGAAAATAAGTGTCTTTATCAGACCAGAGTTGGTTCATCTGATTCACATAAGCAGTATTATCAAGAGTGACAATACCGCCACCCTTATCAGCAGGGCGAACGATAATATCACTCCTAAGCTTAAGTGAATCCAAACCTTTCTTGAAAACTGAATCCATTGTCTGTTTTTTAATTGTTAATTTCTCCAAATCATTAAATACTAGGTCCCTGAAGACTCCAATTGAGGGAGCTGAATAACCCGGAGGGTTGAATATTGAAGCATTTGATAGTGTAGTATGTTGGAATTCAGATGAAACAGTACCTGTATTTCGAAGAGGTTTTGAAATGATGTATCTTTAAACATTACGTTTCCGAACATATTTGTGGATGTCCATATAGGTTTCAAATTTATTTTGGGAGCAAGGTGGAACAAATTTAAGGCCATGATTCAGCATCACCTTCTCTTCATGAGAAAGGGTAGCTGTACTTAGGTTAAATAAACAAGTATCTGTTAATCCCGCCTTCTTTTTAGACCTTGCTCTCCTCCCCATCTGGTCCCTTGTTTGGTTCTATACTTCTTTTTAAACTTGCTCCTTCCCCAGGAAAAAACTGTCATTATTGGAACGATTAACATTTCGCTGGGAAGTTGGATAATTATTGTAATCATCCCAATGACCACCACCTCCACCATTATCCCTACAATACACATATGGACTACACGGGGAAGATTTTCCACGGTGGCCCCAAGAATTGTTGGTATAGCCACTGGGAGGTCTATGCTGTGGATGTTGGACAATATATTTGTCATTACCCCCATAAATAAAAAAAATAAATAAAAATATGGTGCTGCGCTAATCCATTGGGAAATTAATACATGAAAATGTGGGGATATAGAAACAGAAAGTGACAGTGCTAATATCTATAAGTCAAAATATCCTAAATGACTATAAAGTGACTGTGTTATGCTAACGTACTAATATACAGCACAACCACGTGATAAATCGACATGTGACCAGTAACATGTGCAGGGTAGTGAAAATGAATACAATGGCAATAAACAACCCCCATTTTAAAATATAATCATATAAATAATGTGCACACGGCAAACAAACAAAAAAATAAAGTGACTGGTGCAAGCGAGCAAAATATAAGCTGACTAAAAATGTCCAAAGCTCAAAGTGCACATATAATGGTCCTCTTTAGGAGGAGTGAGGTGACTGGAACAAATATAGCACAGTGATATTTTTCCTCTTCGTGCAACACAACACACATAAGTAAGTAGTGGCCCCTTACCTGCAGGTAATGGGGTAACAGCATCGACCAATTTTATGGTGGCCCTTATTCATGGTGCAGGAATCCTTCCAGGTGGCAGGGTACCAGCGTAAGACCAGTAATGGGGGCGACAACCTTTAGTCCTATCCTCGCTAGCCTCATACAGGGACTCCACGGATATAAGGGGGGTCACCGATGGAATAGAGCAAAGGAAGGTCCCACAATAGTGTGATAAAGTTTGGCAACAAGCTGGGTTTATTAATATAAACAGATACACAATGCATTAATCCAACGAGCGGCGAGCTCGTATCTCCAATGAACATAGAGTGCCTGTCCCGTCCCTACGCGTGACGTCACGACCCACATGACTTCATCAGGGGATCCCTACCCCCATAGTGTTCATCTTCCCTGAAAAGGGGTTCAAACCTATTATGGGTAATCACAGGCTCATGATAAAAGGAACGTCCACCTCCCCCTCCTGCCCATGTTGGGGCCTCCCCTACCATGAGAATAGTTGTTTTTAAACGGTTTTTCATTATTAAACCTGTGTGAGTTAACATTTCTCATCTGATGGACAAAACCAAAGGCCCAATATTTCTGCCCCTGTTTAACAGAGCCATGTAATTACAATTTTTGAAATGATAGTTAAGCAGGGCCCATTCCTGCACCCAACAAGAGTATCTGTGAGGGGTTATAGTGTTGTGGCACCACCACCACCACCCAAGGCCCATTTTTTCTGCCCCTGTTTAACAGGGGCATGTAATTAAATTTTTTGATATAATATTGCACAGCAGGGCCCGTTCCTGCGCCCAACAAGAGTAACTGTGAGGGGTTACAGTATTGTGGCACCACCACCACCCCCCAAGGCCCAACTTTTCTGCCCATTTAACATGGGCATGTAATTACAATTTTTAATTTAATATTTCACAGCAGGACCCGTTCATGTGCCCAACAAGAGTAATTGTGAGGGGTTACAGTGTTCTGGCGCCAACAAAACCAAAGGCCCAATATTTCTGCCCCTGTTTAACCACTTCCCGCCTGGCCCAGAGCAGATTACGGCCGGGTGGTGGTTCAGTTATCCTGACTGGGCATCATATGACGTCCAGCAGGATAACATGCTGCTGCGCGCCTGCGGGGGCACGCATCGCGGCGATCAGTGGAGCGGTGTGTCAGTCTGACACACCGCTCCACCGATCTTGGTAATGAGCCTCCGGTGGAGGCTCTTTACCACGTGATCAGCCGTGTCCAATCACGGCTGATCACAATGTCAATAGGAAGAGCCATTGATCGGCTTTTCCTCACTCACGTCTGACAGACGCGAGTAGAGGAGAGCCGATCGGCGGCTCTCCTGACAGGGGGGGTCTGCGCTGATTGTTTATCAGTGCAGCCCCCCTCAGATGACCACACTGGACCACCAGGGATTGTCACTAGGACCACCAGGGAGAGGGGCAACATGTGGATGGCCAGGTATGTACCCCATGGCCATCCACATGTGCCCAATGTGCCCAGTCAGTGCCCAATCTGTGCCAATCTCTGCCCACAAATGTGCACTGATTGGCACCAGTATATTGCAGTGATGCCCAGCAATGCCACCCTTAGGGGCATCAGTGCCACCAATCAGTGTCATCAGTGCCACCCATCAGTGTCCATCAGTGCCACCTGTCAGTGCCCATCAGTGCCCATCCATGCCACCTATCAGTGCCACCCATAAGTACCCATCAGTGCCGCCTATGAGTGCCCATCAGTGCCACATACCAGTGCCACCTATCAGTGCCACCTATCAGTGCCCATCAGTGCCGCCTATCAGTGCCCATAACCAGTGCCCGTCAGTGCAACCTCATCAGTGCCACCTCATTGGTGCCACCTCATCGGTGCCCATTAGTGCCGCCGTATCAGTGCCCGTCAGTGCAGCCATATCAGTGCCTGTCATTGAAGAAGAAAACGTACTTATTTTCAAAAAATTTTAACAGAAACAAAGAAAAACTTGTTTTTTTTCAAAATTTTCGGTCTTTATTTTATTTGTTGCGCAAT
Source organism: Lithobates clamitans (assembly GCA_037952925.1). NCBI lineage: Eukaryota > Metazoa > Chordata > Amphibia > Anura > Ranidae > Lithobates > Lithobates clamitans. The sequence continues at coordinate 1,291,944 of JBBGZY010000248.1, forward strand.
AAATAAAAAATGCAGAGGTGATCAAATACCACCAAAAGAAAGCTCTATTTGTGGGAACAAAATGATAAAAAAATTGTTTGAGTACCGTGTAGCATGACCGCGCAATTGTCATTCAAAACGTGACAGCGCTGAAAGCTGAAAATTGGTCTGGGCGGGAAGGTGTCTAAGTGCCGGGTATTGAAGTGGTTAACAGGGCTATGTAATTACAATTTTTGAAATAATAGTTAAGCAGGGCCCATTCCTGCACCCAACAAGAGTATCTGTGAGGGTTTACAGTGTTGTGGCACCACCACCACCACCCAAGGCCCATTTTTTCTGCCCCTGTTTAACAATTTTTTATATCATATTTCACAGCAGGCCAACAAGAGTAACCCAATTTTTCTGCAGAGTATATAGGGCAGGCCGTATAGTATATATACTGCTTTTCAGAATATATAGTGCCTAGGGGACCCCCATTTTTTAATTTTGGTGCGGGGTTCCCCCTAATATCCATATCAGAACTGAAGGGCCTGGTATGGATTTGGGGGGGGGGCATCCACGATGTTTTGTTTTGGTATTTTTGGAGCGGGTTCCCCTTAATATTCATACAAGACCCAAAGGGCCTGGTAATGGATGGGGGGAACCCACGCCATTTTTTTCAATGATTTTTATCTATATTGCCAGGGTCCGACAATACATTACAGCTGCAAGCAGTTTTAAATTACATTTTTTCCTTTAAAAATGTCATTTTGCTGTTGTACTGTTATAAACATGGGAAAGATGCGCTACTTTTCAGGCAGACTAAGGAGACCCCCAGGCACGATATTTAAAGGAATATTTTATTTTTATTGTTTCACTTTAAGCTTTACTTTACTTCACTTAAAATGAGCACTTTTGATTTTTCATGTTCGTGTCCCATACACTTTAACGGTGTTCGCACAAATCTTTTGCCTGTTCCTAAGTTCTGGTGCTAACCGAACGGGGGGGGGGGGGAGTTCTGCTCATCCCTACCTGTCAGGAATTGTCTGCTTGAGGAGAAGAAGCCAGTATTTATTGTAGCGTTCAGCAGGGGTGTAGCCAGGAGAGGCAGAGTGAAGCAGGAAAGCACATGGTGAGACAGAGGAGAGCTACAGTACAATACCAAGGTTTTTGTGTACAGAGACAATAGGCTTTTCCACATTAGCAAGCTTGTTGCATACCTACCTTTACACAGGTCTCATACACCTTACCAACTGATCTGTGGCTACTGCCCCTATCTGCCAACCCCTTCACTGGCTTCCAGTAGCCTAAATTCAAATTACTAACCACAACATACAAAGCCATCCGCAACATTGCCCCAGCTACATTACCAACCCCATTTTGACATATCCAAATTGTCCACTCCACTCCTACCAAGACCTCTTGTGCTGCATACACACAGTCGTAATTTCCGTCGAAAAAAGTGTGATGGAAGCTCTTGGTCAGATATTCCAACCGTGTGTATGCTCCATCCAACTTTTTCTATCTGAATTTCCGCCAGCAAAAGATTGAGAGCTGGTTCTCTATTTTTCCGACGAAAAAAGTTCTTGATGGAAATTCTGCTCGTCTGCATGCATTTCCGACGCGCAAAAAAACATGCATGCTCGGAAACAATTCAACGCATGCTCGGAAGCATTGAACTTCATTTTCTCAGTTCATCGTAGTGTTATACATCACCGCGTTCTTTGACGGTCGAAAGTTCAGAGAACTTTTGTGTGACCGTGTGTATGCAAGCCAAGCTTGAGCAGAATTCCGTCGGAAAAACCATACGAGATTTTTCAGACGGAAATTCCGCTCGTGTGTACGGGGCATTACTCTCTACCTCCCTTGTTACCTCCTCCCAAGTTCATCTCCAGGACTTCTCCAAACTCTCTCTCATCCTCTGGAACGCCCTACTCAAGTATGTCTGGTTAGCTCCTACCCTGTTCACCTTTAGGTGATCCCTGAAAACTCATTTATTAAGGGAAGCCTACCCCACCTCCACCTAAAAACTGTACTTCGGCCACCTTCATCATATCATCCCTAGCAGCTATTACTTTTTATATCACCTCCTCCTCCCTTTAGACTGTAAGATCCATGAGCAGGGCCCTCCTATTTCATCTGCATTGTACTGTCTTCCTTTATATTGTAAAGAGCTGTGCAAACTGTTGGTGCTATATAAATCCTGAATAATAATACTAATAATGTTGCATAAAGCTCCCTCTTCAATATAGTGACAGCGTGAGGGAAAGCTTCCACAAAAACACCCTCAGTGTTCACAAGGGCCAGCATAATGGGGTCCAAACTCAGCTTGAGAAATGGGGATAGAAGAGGTGGGGCGTTTTTGAGCTCTGGAAAAAGATGGCTGAATTAAGGCCAAAATCAGTTTGAGAAATTGTGACATAGATGTAGAAAATTCTGTTTTTTGTTAAATAGACTGCTTGATGCATGCCTGAAATAGTGATAGAATTGGATGCTGAGACTGCTGTTAAGATCGGTTCCTGCTCCAGTGCAAGAGATGCATTATCAGGCTGCGGCTGAGTGTTGTGCGGCTGTTTTGCTTACATCTTTTAAGGTTCTTTGCGACATAAACCAAAGAGCTATTGAACCACTTGCTGACCAGGCCATAGCCGAAACACGGCTACAGCGTGGTCGGCTAGTTCTGGGAAGGCGTACTATGATGTCCTCCTGAACTCGCGCTTCCCGCGCCCCCCCTGGGGCGTGCACCTGGAAGTGTCCACATCACAGATCGGGGTAAAGGGCTGATGACAGCACATGATCACTTTTCAACAAACTGGCGTATGTCCGGTTCAACTCTCACTCCTCTCCTCACATGCAATCAGTACAGCGTGTGAGATGAGGGAGCCAGTGCAGCAGTGCTGTGGGCTGAATCTGAAGTGCCCACAGTGCTGATCTGTGCCCATTCATGCCTCATCTGTGCCTTATACATGCCCATGTATGCCTTATACGTGCCCATCCGTGCTTCATACATGCCCATCCCTGCTTCATACAAGCCCACCCGTGCCTCATCCATGCCCATCCGTGCCTCATTCGTGCTAATTCATACCTCATCTATGCCTCATCCATGCCACATCCGTCCCTCATCTATGCCACATCTGTGCTCATCCGTGCCCATCCATGCCACATCAGTGCTCATCCTTGTCACATCTGAAATGCCCACAGTGCTGATCTGTGCCCATTCATGCCTCATCCGTGACTCACACATGCCAGTCCGTGCTTCATCTGTGCCTCATCCATGCCCATTGGTGCCTCATACGTGCCCATCCGTGCCTCCTACATGCCCATCTGTGCTTCATCCATGCCTCATACATGTCCATCCATGCCTTAAACATGCCTCATACATGCCCGCCTATGCCCATCCGTGCCTCAACCATGCCCATCTGTGCCTCATACATGCCCATCCATGCCCCATGCCTATCTGTGCCTCATACATGCCCATCCATGCCTCATCCATGCCTCATACATACCCATCTGTGCTTCATCCATGCCTCATGCATACCTATCTATGCTTCATCCATGCCTCATGCATACCCATCTGTGCTTCATCTGTGCCTCATCCATACCACATCAGTGCTCATCTGTGCCTTATCCATGCCTCATCCATGCCTCATATGTGCCTGTCCATGCCCATCCGTGCCTCAACCATGCCCATCTGTGCCTCATACATGCCCATCCATGCCTCATACATACCCATCTGTGCTTCATCCATGCCTCATGCATACCCATCTGTGCTTCATCTGTGCCTTATCCATGCCCCATCCGAGCCTCATCCGTGCCACATAAGTGCTCATCCGTGCCACATCAGTACTCATTGCTCCCTGCATTTTGGGCCTCTGTATGTAGCCAGGCTGTGGAATAGTCTCACACATATGGTATCACCATACTCAGAAGGAGTAGCAAAATGTATTTTGGGATGTCATTTTTGCTATGTACATGCTATGTGTTAGAAATATCTTATAAATCGACAACTTTGTGTAAAAAGGTGCACTGTGTTCGGGCGCCGGACACAGTGCACTATGCACTATGGAAAGCGCCACGTCAATGCAATCATGAGATTGCAGACGTGGCACTTCATTGGCGGGGTTTGGAGCTTCTTTGCGCAATTCATCCTGCCAATCAGCTTCCGCCCGGCCGGGTGCTTTGTTCTCAGTGTGAGAACAAAGTCACTTCCGGTGGGCTACAAAAAGATGGCTGCCGTGAGGACTAATCCCCTTGTGTTCAGTGGAGGGGAGGCCCCTCCCCTCTCCACTGAACACGCGGAGAAAGCCAGGAACTAGCTGGGGAGAGACAGATGCAGCTTGAAGGAGGGCTGTGCTGCCGGGGACACAGATGTAAGAAGGACCCTGCTGCTCTGCTGATGGGGACACAGATGTAAGGAGGGGCTTCGCTGATGGGGACACAGATGTAAGGAGGGGCACCGCTGACGGGGACACAGATGTAAAGAGGGACTCTGTTGATGGGGACACAGATGTAAGGAGGGACTTCGCTGATGGGGACACAGATGTAAGGAGGAACTCCGCTGGGGGAACCTGATGTAAGGAGGGACTCCGCTGGGGGCACCTGATATAAGGACGGACTCCGCCGGGGGCACCTGATGTAAGGACGGACTGCGATGGGGACACCTGATGTAAGGACGGACTGCGCTGGGGACACCTGATGGCATCTGGTGGCAGATGACGTGGCAGGTGGCATGCTCAGGGCTCCCACTGATTCTGCATTATGGTGAGTTGAATGATTTCATTTTATATTACAATGTAATAATAGAAATAATGCGCTTCAATCATCCTGACACCATAACAACCATGCTGCTGGGATGATTGAAGTTCTAACATTAGGTGTTTGGAGTATCTTTATCTGCTGATTGTTAAACTTTCTAGAATACACATATTTCTATTGTGTAGGATCTGGGCCTGCTGTCCCTCCCTCTCTCCCTCAATCCCTTGTTCATCTCAGACGCTAACCACACTACCTTAGAGCCATGCCTGTTATTTCACTGAAACCACACCCATTTTCGCCAAGTGGGAGGGGTCAAAAAGGAAGGGCGGGGTCTAGCGACCCCCCATCCTAAAACTTCACCAGCCGCCACTGGTTGCAAGTATGCAGATGCTGTGTGAGAGAAATAACCTGTTAATATTACAATTTTGTGAAAAAAAATCTTAAATTTTGCAAAGAATTGTGGGAAAAAATGACAACTTCAAAAATCTGAAAGCACTGAAAGCTGAAAATTGGCCTGGTTAGGAAGGGGGTAAAAGTGTCCAGTGGGCAAGTGGTTAACTTGGATATTTCTTTATGATGGAGTTATCTTCTAGGATTCAGGATCTTCCAGACTGCTGCTCCGAAGTCCTCAGATTCACTCTGTCATCCTCTTTCTCCAGAACAAGTGTCTCTTTGTCTCAGCGCATGGCCTGTTCAAAGTCCTATTTCCCTCCCCCCTATTTCCTGCTAAAACATATTCTGTAACCTGACTTCCTCTGCTGAGCTCGAAAACTAGTCCGACTGGTTTATTTGCATATCAATAGGGGGCCCCAATTCCTAAAACAGCACATATAACTAGAATGTTACTCCACAGTAACTCCTTAGTGCTATAAAAATCACTACAAATAGCCTTAGCTGCACAGCAGCGGAGAGAATGTTCACCTGCTGTTTAGAGTAGGTAAGTTCATTAGGAGCAGGGCTTTTTTTCAGCGGGATCGCAGTTCCGGCACCTCCAGCACTGAATGTATGTAATAGCATGGGGTGTGGGGTGTGCTGGAGGGTCTATTTATGTTGGCTGCTGGGGGATCTATTGTCACTAGTGGGGATCTGATTTTGTGTGAGGGTCTATTGTTGCTGATGTTGAATCTATTGTTTCTGGGGAGTCTTATGTTGCTAGAAGGGATCTGCTGTTGAGGGAGAGGTCTATTTTTACTGGCTGCTGGAGGATCTATTGATGCTGCATGCTAGGAGATCTGTTGTTGCTGCTGGGGGGTCCAATGTTGCTTGGGTGGAAATTTTGTTACTGGTTGTGATATTTTGTTGTGGGTAGTTCACTGTTGCTGCAGGGAATCTATTTTGTTGGGGTGGAGTCCATTGTTGCTGGGGGAGTCTATTGTTGTGTGGGGATCTATTGCTGGGATTCTATTGTTGCTGACTGCAGGTGATCTATTTTACTGCTTTTCTTTTTATCATCAACATGTTCCATACAAACGATTTAGCACCACAAAATGATACTTGGTTCTGTATTCTCTAAAAGGGGCAGTACTGGTAGATTGGTAGGGGATGGAATCAAGGGACGGTGGTCAGAGGTGGGTTGGGGGCAGAGACAAGGGGTGACTCAGATGGGGGGGGGGGGGAGTTCCTGCACCTTTTCTCCAAGAAAAAAAGCCCTGATTAGGAGTATGAGGTAAACCAGGCGTAGATTGTCTTGCAACAAATCCTTGTAGAAAAGGGGCAGGAGGAAGTGCCTGACCACTTTTTAAGGACTCTAGGTAGAAGTGACGTTAAGGTGTATGACCAGTGGTGTGATGTAACACCTGGTCATCCATTTAAGACTGAGCTCTGCACTGTAAAGTGAATACATTCCAAACATGGCCCTGTTTTACACAGTAATGGTCAAAAAAAAAAAAAAGGGTGACCCTGTCTTACCTGTTCATGACACGGGACTGTATATATGCCCAGGCTATCACCCATCATGGTAAGCTTACCCCAGAAGGGGTCATCAGGGACTGAATTCCATAATGATGGACCACAGCCCTGGAACTGTATAGGACCCATGCAGGATCCAGTTCCTGAAGCAACATTAGAGGCCGGATATACTGCTTATGTAAGTTTGAAAAAAACTGTGGGTGGGGGGGGGGGTGGAATAAAGAATTCTAGGAAAATAAGAAAAGAAAATAATATAGAAGTACTGCTGGTTTCTCCAGAAAGAAGAGGTGCATCACCTACAGACACTAGCAAAAAACCGAGGACTCACACAGTGGGGTACAGTTATAGGGGAGGTGCCCCAGGGGGACGTATCCTCAAAAGCTTGCCAGTGTCCAGTCCCTGAAGACACAAGCTTATAACCTTTGGTGCATGAATTGATTTATTTGTTTCCTGAACTGTATGATTAAGATAGAACTGCTAAGGGCTAGAACCATGATGGTACTCAAAGCCAAATCCTGGTCCAGACCACACTGAAGATGGGACAGGATTATTGCCATTGGGAAATTTCTTGCCTCACAACAAAAAAGAAATACACCTTCCAAGTGCAATGCTAGATTTTGTGAGAAGTTGATTTCCTAGCTTTCAGGAGTATAGGAATAACATAATCGAATAGGATCGTGTCCTTCCAAAACTGAGATTCAACAGCTAGGCCATTAAAGCGAGCAACTGAGACAGAAGACCTGAGTGGTAAATTAGCTCTCGAGGCAAAAGACCTGGATGAGAATCTTCCAGGAACCTAGCAGGGTCAAAGTCCCACACTTTCCTGGGTCTGTTCAGTGAGACAAAAATCACTGGAATTCCCTCCCATCTCAATCCTGCAGGGATGGTGAGGAAGGAGTTTAGGAGGTGGAAAGGTTTGGATCAGGTAGAACCGATCCCATGAAGTTACCAAGGTGAATACTAGAGGATACCTGGGCCTGGAGACCAACTTTCTCAGTTTGTTGTTGAACTTGGAAGCCACGAGGTCCACATCCGGAATCCCCAAGCTACGGCAGAGGTCTTGCAACACCTCAAGGAGTCCACACATCGAAAATTGAGAAAGCCTGCCTGACAGTTTTCCATTATTGTAAAGTGTACTGAGGACAAGGCTGGAATGCGAAGTTCTGCCCAAGCCAGAATCAGGATCGCTTCTTTTTGAGCCACAAAAAGCTTGCTGCCTCCCTGATTGTTGATGTAAAGTAGTGCCGTGGCATTGTTTGCCTGAATCCTAATTGAGTGACCGAAACATCCCGGATTCCAGGACAATGATATCTAGGGCACTTGTAACTAAGACTCTTCCCCAGCCTGATACACTGGCATTCACCCTGAGAGCCTTCCAAACCTTTCAGGAAGAATGTTCCCGATTCCTGCTCACGACTTGTGACCTAACATACCAGGGCAATCCTGGATTCACTGGTCAGGAGTATGGCATGACCAGGGACTGCCCAATACTGCCAAAATGTTGAGTTCCTATTGTCTTAAGTGAAATTAGGTGAATTGCTGGTTGGCTCCTGAACTGAAGAGCCTAAACACGGGAGCAGAGAATCTGAAGCTTATCTAGAGGAATACCTTGTTTAGAGCCATATCCAAGATCAGGGCCAGATACTCCAAGAAATGAGAGGGCTCCAGCACTGATTTGTGAAAATTTTGTATCCACCTAGAAATCTCTATAAGGTCTACACCAGGGGTCTTCAAACTATGGTCCTCCAGTTGTTCAGGAACTACAGTTCCCATCATGTCATCATGCCTAGTCATGTCAGTGAATGTCAGAGTTTTACAATGCCTCATGGGATGTGTAGTTCCACAACAGCTGGAGGGCCGTAGTTTGAAGATCCATGGTCTACACAGTCTGTTAAACATTGGCTGACAGAGATCTTCCACTACAGAAATACCCCGAGAGTGTAGCAGAGAAAGAACAGCTGGTAGCACCTTGGTGAAGATCAATATGCAGGTGGCATTGATGCAAAGATGGGGACATGCAAGCATGTCTACAGCAGGGAGGCTTCCCTGAAGGCCAGAAGATCTCCCTGAAGAAGGGAAGCAATGATTTATCTGGTGGATCCAGTGTAGAATTGTACCAAAGAGGAAGGTAATGAGAACTTTTGGATCCAGTGTGGGGTTGATACCCCCAATTGCCTTGGGGAAGGTGAACAGATTTTAATAGAAACTCTGAAAACTCTCCATTTTTGTGACAATGGATATAACTCCTCAAGAAAGGAACTATGCCAGAGTAGCATGAAGGTCCACCAATCTTTGCAGGGTCATTAGAAGGTTTAACAACACGAAGCAGGGAGGAATAAACTCAAATTTTAACTTGTAGGCTTAAGATACAATGTCCAGGGAGCAGATGCCAGCAAAGGCATCCGCCCACTCTGACAAGTGGTGGCACCACCTCCAAACCTCCCTGGATTTGGGAGAATTGAGGGCCCAGGACAGAACTGAGTTCTAGTCTTTGATCAGAGGCCTGAGAGAAATGAAAATAACTTTTTGTGGCATTTGGAGCAGAGGGTTTCTGAGATGGACATTTTGCCTTGTTTTTCTAGGTTAAAAGGGTCCTTGATGAAGTTGTCCAAAGTGCCTTCCATATCAAAGGGCATACACAAGAGGCATTTCTTGCACTGATGCTCCGGAAACGTTTTTTTTTTTTGTAAATACTTTATTTTTAGTGTGAAAGACATATCGCAAAGATGGAAATGATTGTAGTCACACAAACATGAACAATGAACCCTCAGAATGGGCATTCAAAAGCAATAGCAAATATAATGCAATATCATACCATACCAAAGTCAGTAAGAAATACCGTAAGTCTCTACTAAAATGCTTACTAAATGCGTAACCAGTATGTGGAAGAACAAATCTCCACCTACAATCTCTCATTGGCTCACCAGGGTAAAGGATATCCAACAAATGGGGCACTTGACAGCCGCTCTCAGGAATAAAAGTGAGGAACACAGCGCTTGATGGCTTCACTGGGACATGTTTTATTACTCAGATGAATATTTATCATTATCCTAACTTGCCAATAGCTACTGTATTTAGCTTGTTTTGGGGACCTGACGATCTCACCCCCCCGACACCTTTTACTTTATCGCTTACTTTTTTCTTTGCTTTCTCTCTCCCACCAGACACCATATGGGGCTTCTCTTTCCTTTCTCAAAATACTTTTTACTAAAAAAAAAAAAATTGTGAAAAAGTTTTGGGTACATGTTGACATTATGGGTATGGACATCATAGGGCCATGAGCAAAGACTAATTGCGGTGTACCTGATCTTGTTTTGCTCTTTCATTAGTCACTATTTTATGTTACATACTTGAAGAATCCATGGGATTCCATACTTTTTTTATCTTGATGAGAGTTTAAATTGTGAAATATACCAGTGTGGTGTTAAGGACTAATTTCCTAGCAACACAATTCTCTGTACTAATATTGATGTTTTTTCATGGTCTCTATGTATCCATTCATCATATCTTGTACTGTTATGTTATTTCGATGCATACCTATTAATTAAAAAATTTAAAAAAATAAAGTCATAAGGCAGTCGTAAAAACCATCCTTAGCAACAAATGCTCACATATTTTTTCAGTATTCACCCTAATATTTAGAACTTACCAAAAGGGGATAACTAAAGAAAATGTGAAATGTGAGGGTAGGTGGCAGCTTGGTAATTGTTTGGGGAGTTACGCTGGCTCTTTAACCACTTGCTGACCCTAACAGAACATTTACTGAGGGCGGCCAGCACAGGCAGGGTGGCTCACATACCTTTAAGTCATCCAGTCTGTTCCGGGCTAGGGCGCGCGCAGCACGCCACACAGCGGATTGTGAACCCTGGTACCCAGCCTCACCATACACGATTGGTTCCAATAGGGAATGCACTGAAAAAGTCTTAACAGGCTGAAGGCTTTTCAAATATACCAGACTAATAACTTTAGGTGTAGCTGATGCAGTTAGCTCCAAGTCTAGGCATGTGCAAACTTTGCATATATAAGGAGATTTGGAGCTATATCTGCAGACTTTGACTCCTCAAATAAGGAGAAGCTTCAACCCTTGTAGCAGCCCCAGAGAAGTTACAGATAGACAGACGTAGAGATTGTAGAAGAAGGCTTGCGGACTCTTGAGTTCTGAGTCGGCTATCATGTTTGCAATCTTTCCATAAACTCAAGACGTAATAGCAGCGAATTCCTCCCTATATAGAACAGAAGAGGGATTACACAAAACAGAAGAGTGTTGGGGCAGAGGACAGTGATCCAGGCTTTCGGTGTCAGGCCCCTTAGGGAGGACGCTGCAAGACTCCTCAGCACTATTAACAGGTCGTAAGCTGGTTAGATCCCCAGGATTGCTTCCCTTGGGCTGATGATCCACCATACTAGAGTGAGAAATTTTCCACAAGGGTACTACAAAAAAAAAAAAAAAAAAAATACTGCTGGAGCAGGAAGGGCCAACAAAGCCTGTTTCCAGGTCCTTGTAAGGCAGCAGGGAGTCCAGGCAATTGTCCAGAGGCTCCTGGAATTGATGTAAGTGCTGAGGAGATGGCAGGTACATAACAAATACTTTGTTGAATCAACTTTTGATTTTATTACAGCACTCATTCTTTTTGGGTATGAGTCTATCAGCATGACACATCTTGACTTGGCAATATTTGCCCACTCTTCTTTTGCAAAAACACTCCAAATCTGTCAGATTGCGAGGGCATCCCTCCACAGATTTTCAATCAGATTCAGGTCTGGGCTCTGGCTGGGCCATTCCAAAACTTTAATCTTCTTCTGGTGAAGCCATTCCTTTGTTGATTTGAACGTATGCTTTGGGTCAATGTCATGCTGAAAGATGAAGTTCCTCTTCATGTTTAGCTTTCTCCATTCCAAATATTTTATTGAAAATAAGGTAAACATGTATACAGTCATGCATTTCTTGTATTAGAAAAAAACATTACAAGCATTACAATATGTAATAACAAACAATTCGCTATGTCTATCCCCAAATTATATGTATTATGCTATGTTAATTTTTTTTTTATTAATAAATCACCAATGACATTCAATATAATAAAAAGAAAAAAGATAAAGTAGCAAAAAGAAAAACAAAGTGAAAAAAAAACATTCCAGATCCTGTGCACACATTGTAATTTCATTAAATGTCTCTCCCTCCCATATAGAATTCTTACATAAGGGCTATTGGTCTGTACGTCCTATTATAACATTTTTTTTTTAAATTTTATATATCACATGCAGGTTTCAGGTGCTTTAAGCCACTTGTCCCAAATTTTTTCATACTTTGTTGGACACCCTCTGTGTGAATATGTGAGTTTCTTATAGGGCAATACTGTGTTTACTTCTGCAACCCAGTGTTTGAGCTCTGGCGGATCAGGTCTCATCCAAAGTCTGGCTATAACTTTTCGAGCAGAGAAGAGTGTTTCCTGAAGGAATATCTTTTGGAATTTGTTGATCTCTGTATTAGGGAAAATTCCTAAAATACACAGTTTGGGTTGTAATGTGATAGGAGAGCCCATTGTGTCATGCAGGAATCTCACCACCTGGGTCCAGAAGGCCTGGATCTTTGGGCACTGCCATATTAAGTGAAAGAATGTGCCTATTGCTTGATTGCACATTGTACATGTTATAGACTGATTCTGTTTATATCTAGAGATTCTATATGGTGTGAGGTAGGATCTATGTAATATGAAAATTTGGGTCAACCTATCCGATAATTTAGGAGATACTAGTTTGCAAGCATCAAGAGCATCACTCCATTCATCATCCTCCATATTGCCCACCTCCACCTCCCTCTCCCACCTAGGTTTCAGTGCATATGCAGTTTTGGTTGCTGTCGGTGTTGTCAGCATAATGTAAAATTGAGAGATCAATTTTTTGGGGTCTGGGTATTTTATTGATTCCATGAGGGGATTGCCGACTGAGGTGGAATCCTCTGTGGGGAACTGTGATCGAAAGGCGTGTCGGAGCTGCAGATATCTGAAGAATAATTGGTTTGGAAGCATAAATTCGGATTTTAACCTGTCAAAGCTCTTCAGCTTACCATTACTAATGATATGAGACAAGTAAAAAATCCCCTTGGAGCTCCACACCTCGCTGTCCGGGATCGTTAAGAACTCGGGCAGGTCTGGGTTGTGCCACAAAGTGGTAAAGTCATGTACTGCTGGTATGCTCAACTTGTCCGAAGCAAGTTTCCATATCCTCCTATATTGGTATAATATTGATCTACGGTTATCCAACCTCGCCACCCCCTTTACTCCCCCTGTTATCATTACCATTGAATCCTGGGTCTTGCGAGACCATTCTGGACATAGAAAACTAAGGAATCTCTCCCTATCAACCTCATCCACATGGAATATTTGTGCTAGTTGGGCTGCCATATAATATATGTTGAAGTCCGGGAGGGCCATACCAGCTAAATCTGTTGGGTTTTTCAACTTATGCCAGGAAATTTTGTGCCTGTTTTTGCCCCATATGAATGGTTTTAGAATAGCTTCCATTAACTTAAAGTGTCTGAGAATTAAGTATACTGGTGAGTGCCATATCATGTATAAAATTTTGGGTAAAAGGACCATTTTTATTATGTTTATACGGCCCATTACTCCCAGGGGGAGGCGTGCCCAAATCTGAGTTTTTTGTCTAAGCATTTCGTAAAGTGGGTTTATATTTAATGGTATATAGTCTGCTGGGTCTCTAGTCAACCTCACCCCCAGGTATTTAATAACGTCTACCCTTTGTAAAGGTAACAGGGCCCTGCTCCTAGGTGGTGGAAAACTATCCAGAGGGAGTATCTGCGATTTGTCCCAATTTATTCGAAGACCAGAGAACATGCCGAATTGTTTAATTAGATCTAGCGCTAACGGTAGGGAATTGATTGAATCATCTAAATAGAGAAGTGTGTCGTCCGCGTACATGCTGATCTTCTCCATCACTTCCCCTCTACCGAGTCCCATAATCCCAGGGTGTGCTCGAATAGCTATCACGAGTGGCTCTGTCGCCATTGGCCAACACTTTTGCAACCGGCGTTTGGTATAAAAGTTGCACCCATTTTATAAATTTGGGCCCCAAGCCAAAGCTGCCAAGACAGGTCCACAGGTATCTCCACTCTACTGAGTCAAATGCCTTGGCTGTGTCCAAGGCTACAATCACACGGGATCCCTGACAATCATGATTGGCCTGTAAATTGATAAATACTCTTCTGAGATTGAAGGAGGTGTTTCTACCTGGCATAAATCCGGCCTGGTCACTATGCACTAAGGACAAGATAACCTTATTCAGGCGGATGGCAAGCACTTTTGCGAGTATCTTCACATCCACCTGAAGCAAAGATATAGGACGGTAGGACTCCGGGAGATGTGGGTCCTTACCCGGTTTGGGGATTACAACAATAGTTGCTTCTCGCATTGAAGCAGGCAGTTCAGAGTTCTCAAAGATAGCATTGTATAATTTAAGGAGCCTGGGGATTAATAGGTCCGAATAGGTGGAATAGAATTCCACGGGTAGACCATCGGACCCCGGGGCCTTAGATTTGGGGAATCCTGCTATAGCACTGGATATCTCATCTGATGTTAGTGGGGCTTCCAGTTCCTCCACCTGTTCTGCACTTAGCTGAGGAATCGTCAGTCCCTCCAAGAAGGACTCCATACTGGATGTGTCATTCGTGACTGTGGTCATATATAGATTACTGAAGAACTCCTTAAATAAATCTGAAACTTTGCTAGGTTCCGTCTCCAGTACATCATCAGAGGAGCGTAGTGAAATCACCACAGGAGGTCTCTCCTCGCAATGGACTAGATGGGCCAGAAGCTTCCCAGTCCTTTCCCCGTATTCGAATGAATTCTGTTTGTGGAAAAAAAGTTTTCGTTTGGACTTTTCATATTGCAATTGGTCAAGTGTTCTCGAGCATAATTTAAGAGCATTAGCTCTATCAGTGGTGGGATCATTAAGAAACCCTCTCTCTGCTTCCCGTACCCTTTCCTCTGCCCTCTCAATATTTACCTCAGATTCTTTTTTTATTTGATTAATGCGCCTAGTGAGATTCATGCGGGCGTGTAATTTAAACATTTCCCATACCGACTGTACTGTGGCCGAGTCATCATTTGTCTTGAAGTATTGCTCCCATTCCTCTGAGAGGTCATTATCTTCTGGGAGCAACGTCAGCCAGAAAGGATTTAGTCTCCATGAAGCTGGCGGACGGCCACAAGACAAAGCGACCGAGGCCCAGTAGGGACAGTGATCTGATAGTGATCGAGGAGAAAACCCTGTATCTACAAGCCTGGGAATAAGAGTTTTAGACATCAGTATGAGATCTATTCGGGACATAGCACGATGGGGCGTGGAGAAGCAAGAATAGGCTTTAGTGGTGGGGTTTCTGATCCTCCAAGTGTCTATGAGGTTAAAGTTATCTAGTAACCTGGCAAATCTTGTTATATAGGAAGAGGGCGACAGAGGCATTGAGCTGCTCATTCTATCCATCGCAGGGTTTAATACATTATTAAAGTCTGCCAACCATATCGCTGGGATAGTAGGGTACATAGCCATATAGTCAAACCCAACAGTGATTACCTCATAGGTGAATGGTGGAGGGACATAGAACGCTAACAGGAGTACCATTTCCCCATATAGTTTGGCCCTTAGGAACACGTATCTACCAAGTGGGTCAATCTCCGAACCCTGGAGCTCGAAGTGCGTGGTTTTGGTAATTAGAATTGACACACCCCTGGAATGTGTGGTATGTACCGAGTGGAAGGCCCACCCTATCCAAGGCCGTTTGAGTGTTCTGTGGGCCATGCCTTCTGCATGAGTCTCCACTAGAGCCATCACATCCGCCTTTTGTTTTTTAAGCTGTGTAAATACTGCTGACCTCTTGATCGGGTCTCTAATACCACGGACATTCCACGTGAGCATTTTCAGGGTGGCCATTGAGGTAAGTGATAGAGATGACGAGCCCCAGGCCTCAGAGAGCCCACCATAGCAAACACGGCGACACAGATCCCCGGGCAATAAACAGTTTCAACTAGTAAATTGTATCTGTCATGGTGATGTAAGAACGTGGTTAGTACATAGCAACATATCAATTTTCTCCGTTGTTGAAAACCCCCCGCCCCCCTCCCCGCCCTGCACAACCCCCAACTAGTGCGGGCTTTCATCCCAAACTGCCAACGTGGCATGAACAATGTCCGACCTGAGGAAAGAAGATTCAGTAAAAACCGACTAATAGACGTGAGCACTGCGGTTGGTGAAAACTTAGTAGTGTTACAAACGGAAAAGTATATCAGCACAACAGCGAACAGATTATTCCATCTCAGGTCGTAGGTTTTGATGTGTGGGGCGAAACTACGCTGAGTACCGTTACACATCTCAGGACTTAGCTCACCTTCATTAGTGAGATTTTCAAGGGAGAATCATCCCCCGCCGGAAATGAATGTGGACTATTTACTGACATATAAAAGTAGTGGTCTAGATGATCTTGCTTGGGGTCTGCTGAGCAGGTATACATTTCCAATAGGTATGGTGGGAAACAGGTAACTTGCGGATATGCGTTAGGTATATACCTGTGATACTTGTTTGAGCAGTCAGATTGTTGCATTCGTGGACTCATTACCAGTTCAGAGCTTTTCCCTGACGAACAGGTATTTATGCTGTAAGGTGTAACACACACAGGTATGGCCCTTTGAACGGCATAATAGGGGTTCATAGTAGCAGTGTGTTATGTTACGGCCATGGCTCACTTTTTCACTGCTGGGGGTAAAGTGAGGGAGAAAGTCAGAGTCAGTGAATGCCATGTCTAGTAGGGGTAACAGCTTTGCTACGCTGCAGAGGATTTGTATCCTGCTTCCCTCGCAAGTAAGTGAGGGTTCAATAAAGACATGAGAGAATGATAATGTCACTTATCTGTGTGCGTCCCTTTGCTCTAGCCATGCAATGGCCGCCTCCGGATCCTCAAAAAAGTGCGCCCGGTCCTCTCCTTCGACGCGTAGACGTGCTGGGAAAAGCATAGCATACTTTATATTTTTTATTCGGAGACGCCTTTTGACCTCCGTGAAGGTCCGCCTTCTGCGCTGAACCTCAGCGGAGAAATCTGGAAAGACCGCGATCATCTTATTCTTGAAGGGAATGTTGCCCCTTTCCCTGCTGAGACGAAGAATGGTGTCACGATCTCTGAAGTTAAGGAACTTTGCTATAAACGTGCGTGGGGGCGCTCCAGCAGGTGGCATTTTCCCGGACAGTCGGTGTGCACGCTCGACTACAAATGTAGGGGAAAGGGCATCTCTCCCATATGTATCACATAGCAAGTGTTCCAGGAATGTGGGGGGATCTTTCCCCTCTGCTCCCTCAGGGAGGCCAATAAATCTTAAATTGCATCGCCTCAGTCTATTTTCGATCTCATCTTGCTTTTGCATGAGCTGATTTACCTGGGATTGCATTTCTGCTGTGGAGTTCTGCAGCGGGGGAAGTGAGTCTTCCACATTGCTTAGCCTAGTCTCTGCCTCCGTCACTCTCTCTCTCAGCTTCTGGAAATCTTGTCTCACAAGAGAGATGTCGACCTTCACCTCCTCAATCTTAGCTGTGACAGTGGTCTGGCAGGCTGTTATTGCTTCTTGGCATGCTGTTATAGCTTCAAGCACTTTGGTGGTGTCTGCTCCAACGGCCCCCTCCTCCCCCTGCATGGCGGCGCCATCTTCTCCCTGAGACTCAGCTCCTTGTCGGCGGTACTGTCCCAGCTTTACAACCGCAGAGTTGGCTTTTTTCCCGGCGGTGACATGATCCAGGGGGGTTCCCAAAGCAGTGGGGATGATTTTCGGGTGGTCAGCTTTCCAGATAGTCCCAGGATTTTATATAGCGGATATACGGCCGGCGGAGCTCTGTTCCCTAGCGTCCTACACCATGCCGCTCCAGGCCACGCCCCCCATGTTTAGCTTTCTAGCAGAAGCCTGAAGGTTTTGTGCCAATACTAACTGGTATTTGGAACTGTGCATAATTTCCTCTACCTTAACGCCCCTGTGCCAGCTGAAGAAAAACAGCCCCAAAGCATGATGCTTCACTGTGGGTATGGTGTTCGTTTGGTGATGTGCAGTGTTGTTTTTACGCCAAACATATCTTTTGGAATTATGGCCAAAAAGGTTCAACCTTCCTTTCATCAGACCAGAACACATTTTCCCACATGCTTCAGATGACTTCAGATGTGTTTTTGCAAAATTTAGCCGGGCTTGGATGTTTTTCTCTGTAATAAAAGGCTTCTCTTGCCACTCTACTCCACAGCCCAGACATATGAAGAATACACGGGAGAGATTGTTGTCACATGTACCACATAGTCAGTACTTGCCAGATATTTCTGCAGCTCCTTTAATATTACTGTAGGCCTCTTGGCAGCCTCCCTGACAATTTTTCTTCTTTTCATCATTTTTGGCCAGACATCCAGTTCTTGGTAAAGTCAAGCCTATGTGGTTTCCAAAGACACCCAACGGAACTCATTACACCTCAAATCTTCTCATAACATTCCCAGCTCATAGGTGGATATGTATGGCATGTGAAGATATAAATGCTCTAATAGTGTAAAATCTCACATGTTCTCACACAGTTCAGGGACCCACCAAATCTCATATATGCCATGCATATCCACCTATGAGCTGGGAATGTTATGAGGAGATTTGAGGTGTAATGAGTTCCATTGGGGGTCTCTGGAGACCACACTATTACCACTAACAAATCAAGGTTATTGACTGCATCTGATATGCCCTGGAGGGCATCCCCTTTTACAGGCTTTCTCTGATCTTCTGTAGTGGGGGATCACAGGCTTCCGGTAAGCAGTAACCCTCTACTTAATGGTGGTGGACAAGCTCTTCAAATAACACCAAAGATTCTACACTTTATGGATGGACTATACAATCACTTTTTAATTTTTAAAGTTCACTGGCGATACTGTCGTTCTAGGTTTTTTGACACATTATATCATATGTTCTTATTTTAGCTAATTGTTGATTGAACCATTATCATTGGTCAATTGTTGTTTTGGTGTCATGGTATTTTTGACATTCTTTTCTGTCCATATTATATATGGTTGCACATATATGGGCATATGATCACAATTTTAATATTGGGTTAGCGTGTGAGTGTGCACTCACTTTATGCAATATTTTCACGTATATTTCAATATTTTTAATGTTTAGCGCAATTCTATGTTATTCTATTTCCCTTTCAGCTCTTTGCAGCAGAATGATGGTTTCGTTTCTTTAGCTTTTAATAGGCTATTCATTTTGATCATATTTTGGCTGGAGTTTTTTTACTTGCTACTGTAACCTAATGAACATGAGCTATTATCATATAGTTTAAATCAGAACTCCAGCCAAAAACAAAACAATATGTATAGCCTGTTGAAACTTAAAATAACAAATCTAAATTTTTCCTGCAATATTCACCTTTAATCCAGAGATTTCCACCACAGTACTTTTTTTCTGCTGCTGGATGTCCTTGGTCTAATGGCCAGCATCATTCAACAGGTTTCCTCTCAGCCAAAGGTATATTTGAACCCACAATTAGCCTGAGACTGGACAGTGAAAGGAAAAGCAGTGCAGTGATGAGCTCATCTGATTGGCTCCTTGCACTGCTTCTTCTCACACTCCAGCCCTGCTGTAAAGGGAATATGAGAGGCTGATACCAGGTTAAATTCAGGTACTTAGACTTCTTGCATGTAGTGATGTATTCGGGATTACGGTGCTGAATTCATTTGTATCTTTTATAATTGCCTAGAGTTCTTTATCCCAAATTAACTTTTATCAGGATTGTTACTGTTGAAATGCCAACTTGTTGAACATTTTGTAGATAGTCCAAAAAACTTTCTTCCATCAGTTTTGTGCTCTAATATTCATAACTATTGTGTGCCTAAAGGCTTTCTTCACCAATATCTACTTTTCACAGTACCTGACATTTCACTCTATTATAAACCATATATATGCATTCAATCAAGGTTCCGTATATTAAAAAAAAGTCATAGCAACGACTAGCTACAAATGCCAGCTAAGGGCATGTTAAAGAACAGTTTATTGCAAAGTACCAAACTGCATGTAAAAGGTCCAATTGATATAATTACACATGAAATTTATTTAGTATTTACAGATTTCACTATACAATTAATACACTGATTTAGTCATGTGCACGTCACAAATAATAGACATGCATTTGCAGGCTGACCTTAACAAAATGCATAATTTGCAGGCGATGGCTGTGCATATCTGGTTTAATCAGCACAGAGAGAAAAACCTTCACCAGAAAGAATATAAAATAAGTTATAATTAGTGAATGACTGTGTGTGTAATGAATAGTCCTCATACTGCCTAACATTATCAGTAATAATAGATTTTGAAATTAGCTTCACAAAAATACCATAGTAGAAAACGCACCGCAAAAAACCCAAAATGAGTATATTATTCAGCAATCAAAAGGTATTTTAATTTAAGAATCATGTTCCATTTATGTTCTGAAAAACTGCAGCATGACCAGCTCCTTTAAAAAGGAATGAACATTTACACACAGATATAATAGTCATTTCAGTTACAAGGTCATATTCTTTTAAGAAAATCAATAGTAAATACCTTCAAATAAAAATATGGTGATAAACAAAGTTTACAATTAACAATTTTATTTTGAATTTGATACAGACCACAGCAACAATGACTAATGGTCATTTGTTAGTTTGACTCGTATTTTTCAATCATTTGCTCGAGAGCCATCTGTCTTAGTCCTGTAATGTCACAATGGCCTTCCGGTGGCCATTGTGACATTACAGGACTAAAACAGGCAGGTTTCTTATACAAGATCTTAAGCAGGGAACCCAGCAAATGCAGTCCAATCAATACTCTTTAAATTACAATTTCTTTAGGCCTTACATATAAAAGAACCAGGTCTTCTGACCCCAGCATTCAGGGCACAGAGCACTTGCGAACTGCAAACACATACAGGGTTACATTGGACTTCATTCCTATAATTTCCTCTGTTCTGCTGCAGTCTCTGAATTCTGTAGTGGAGCTTCACTGCTAATTACCGTATATACTCGAGTATAAGTCGTTCCGAGTATAAGTCGAGGCCCTAATTTACCACAAAAAAAAAATGGGAAAAACGTATTGACCCGAGTATAAGACGAGGGTGAGAAATGCACAGCTACTGTAAGTGGAAAAGAGGGTCAACAATGCCCATTTGCAGCATCACTGTGCCCATTTGCATGCCTCACTGTGCCCATTTGCAGCCATAGGGCCCCTGAACTTCAAACTTGGTAGTTAAGGGTTCCTAGATGCCCCCTAGCTGCAGTCAAAATTTGGGGTCTCTGAACCCAAAGGGTCCCAAAATGACATTGCTGCAGATGGACACAGTTGACCAAATTTGGGGCCCAGTATCTTGGGGCCACTTAGTGCTAAGAACCCCAAATTTGGTGTGCATACCCAGTGGAAATAGCACCATAAAATTTCCAAAGCTGGGGTTACTAGTACCAAGTGGCCCTGAGATACAGGGCCCCAAAAATCAGTTCAGAAAATGTCAAGCACTTTTCTGCAGCAGAAAATGACATTTTCCGAACCGGTTTTGGGGCACCATATCTCAAGGCCACTTAGTGCTAGGAACTTTAGCTTTGGATATGTTATGGTACCAGTTCCACTGGGTTTGCACACCAAATTTGGGGTTCCTAGCACCAAGTGGCCCTGAGATATGGGGCCCCAAATTCGGTTCAGAAAATGTCAAGCACTTTTCTGCAGCAGAGAATGACATTTTCCGAACCGATTTTGGGGCCCCGTATCTCAGGGCCACTTAGTGCTAGGAACTTTAGCTTTGGATATGTTGTGGTGCCAGTTCTACTGGGTTTGCACACCAAATTTGGGGTTCCTAGCACCAAGTGGCCCTGAGATACAGGGCCCCAAAGTCAGTTCGGAAAATGAAATTTTTTGCTGCAGAAAAGTGCTTGACTCGAGTATAAGTTGAGGGGGGCACTTTCAGCACAAAAAAATGTGCTGAAAAATTCGACTTCTACTCGAGTATATACGGTATTCAGTCGTCACGTGATATCTTGTGACAGTGACACATTGATCCTGTAGCGATGTGAATATCACCTTTGGTAACTAGGCCCAAGTATTTTAGTGAGGTATCCCAGCAGATGCAGTAGGCTGCACCCCAGTAAGATACTATTTAGAAATTGATGTTCCCAATAAAAGTAGTTCCCCTATGTACCCCTGTTGGTATTAACAAGGTTCTAAATGCTATTTTCACAGTTCAAGTTGCTGACCACAACATATTTAAACATAGGCTTGCACTGTGTTATAATGGTTATAGATCTCTGTATTACAAAATAAGTAGGTAATCCATTCTTGATGATGCTGGATTGGACATTTTAGGCTGCTGTGCTTTTCCTCTTAGTACAGGGTGACCCTATGTGGCTCACATGTCATAATGTAAGTACGTGTTTTTTTCCTTTGTCATACAAGAGAGATTATGCTAAGAAGATTCCTGTAGCATGTTCATAGGAGCGCAATTGCTCCTTTGTAACAATAAAGGCATTTTTTAAAATCCACATCAACAGAGCATTAGCAAAGATTCTCTGTTCACAAAAATATTTTTATAATGGATAAACGGAAGAGTATTTATAGTCTGACAGATAAGACCCAATGAAAGTTGAAACGTAATCACGGCAGAAAAGCTTGGGCTAATGAAAAGTTAAGTGTGAAGATTTGAAATTTAGCCAACCTGCTGCTATTCATTGCTGACAGTGCAGACACTAGTCAGCACAGCAGTCCACAGAGATTTTACTGCTCTTTGTGTATGCTGATGGACTGAATCACCCACTTGAGTTACCACTTGCTCATTATTAGGAGATTGAAATATCCCTGTTAGTTTTTCCAGTTATTTTATATTATGATGAAGAAGAGAGCAGGAAGAGTGAGGTTGTTCTAGTCAAAGCAAAGATGAAATGTGCAGCGGAGGAGGTAGAGTTGGAACATCTCACTGCTAGAGGCATACACTCAATCTGCTGGCATCAACAAAAACCTGTATAATCAGCTTGGGTGAGCAGTATTAGAAGCTGGCCTCATCTGCACTAAACAGATACTAAAATAGGCATAGAAAAGGGATCTTTTGATTCTGACCATTCTTATGGGAATGGTCAGAAAACCTTTCTGTATGAATATTTTCAGGCTGTTAAAATGAATGCATCCTGAAACACTACATAATACTAATATAACTTCTAACATCCAGCAAAAATGTATGTATGTATACTTTTAGTTAGCAAAAACCACGGTGCATGAGGTGCCTCCCATACCCGAGTGCAATCTACATGGCAAGATCTTCCTCCAAGCGTACCACAATGCAAAGTGGGCACTTCAGGAGCCAACAGAGAGGCAGCCACAATACATTGTGAAGCCAAGAGTGAGTGTACCCCAGCGCCAACTCGGAGTCTGTGTCAAGAAATGCTTACTACTGAACTCTGTCATATGTTGCTGATCTCTGCTATGCTGTACATATTATAGAATTTGCTTTCTCACTGATAACGTTGCACTGTAAATATTTATTGAATGCAGTCTCATTGCGTATAGTGTGCTATATGCCTTAGGCCCCTTCCACACAGGTCTGAGCAGGAGTATGGCTGGTCCGTGTCCACTTCACTTATGCAGACGCACACAGATACAGCCCGCTCTCCTCTATGAGCAGTTGTATGTAAACAGGAGGATTTTAAAAAATTAAAATAAAAAATGCATATAAAGTACTAGTTTAATGATCATATGTCTTATCTTGACCAGTTAGGTCTGCATTTTTGAGCCACAGTGTTTCATAGCATATATTATTAGGCCACTTTATGGTACAAAAAAGTAAAATAGATAAGCAGAATTGAAAAAAAAAATAAAAAAATGTTGCATGAAATGTCCTGCTGAACCTTGTCACTTTGGATTTCATTTGTGCAAATACTAAAAGGAAAATAGTTCATATATCTAAATTAAAACAATTTCTTTATTAGTATTTCGCTGTTACGTGAACCTAATAGAAGAAAGTTTTCCTGTTCACCAGGTCATCTGTATCTCACTAGTGAAAGGTAAATGGAATGATAGTGGTGGAGAGTCTATTTTGGTTCAGCTTTACCTACAAAAATAATTAAGTTAGATCCTTTGTTTTAAATGTTTTAATGCAAAGACACTATTGTAGACAAAATGATTTTCCAAAGTCTCCGAGAGACACCACATAATAAATCAAGTGTCCTTGTCAAGTTATTGTAGACATGTCTTGATAGGAGTTTTTTTTTTTTTTTTTTTACCAGGCAGAGGTTGGTGTGTGAACACTGTTTGGCAGAGCTTTCAGATTTGAATTACTTCTTGTCCCATTTGCAGGGTGTGCAGGCACAGAGCTATTCTGAGACGGTGACATTTGGTAATGCTTCTTGACAATGCAATCCTCGGCTGTTTCATATGACAGTGGTGCAGCATTGTTGTTAAGTCCAAGAACTTCACAAACTGCTGGAGGCAAATCCTGAGCAACAGAAAGCACAGATCTGATGAGCTAATTGTTTTAGATGTGGCATATTTAAAACATGAGTCTAAAGCAAAGTTCTAAAGCATGCAGATCCCTTTCTCTAGTAGGATGACTGTCCCAAAACCCATTGCTTAAAATTAAGTCTGCAAAGGCTGCTCCAATATTTCTATCCTCACAGATTAATTTACCCAATCTGTTTCACCTACAAGATTATGATTATTTCTCTCCCTTTAAAACTGCACTGCAAAGGAGCACTGGTCAGAAAAACTGCAGAAAAGCCATGGTTCTATAAATAAGTGGTATGGGCAAATCACTCATCGTCATTTGCTGCAGGACAGCCTTTACTGGCTTAACATTTAGAGCCTTTTTAGTTGTTTTCGGTGGAAATTGTGGCTGCCTATAATCAACCATTCAATTCTACTTTATTCTGCTGAATCACAATACATAGCTCAGAGCTGTCCCTTTTAAATGTACTTCTTTCCTCCTCAGATGTCCCTCTTTTTTGGTCAGATGTATAACCTCTAGATATAAAACCATATTTAGCCCCCATTTTGCTTCTATAAACCAATACATCTAAATCTCTGAATTACTGCATTTGCGATTTTGAAAATCCAGTATAAAAGAAAAATGTGAGTTAAAAAAAAAGAAACGCTCTTGTGGTTTAAAGAATGTGTTACCCCAATATTTCATATTCCTGATGTGTGTCTGTTGTGTCACATCTTTTGTGTCCTCTGTGCACTGCTGCCTTTGTATGAAATACCTGGTGGTCCTGCTAGGTCTCCTGCTTCGTCTCCTGTTTCAAACTGCCCACCCTAGACATGGAAGCACAATCATCCCAGTGTGGTCAGTTTTCTGGCTATGTTGGGAAAACAACCTCCACGCCCCCCTGCACAGCCATTCACTGGGAAGAATGTACTGACCCTTTTGCAGCTGGAAACAGAGGTTATATGATCACGTATTAACCACTTGCTGACCACCTTTTACTGCTACAAGGCAGCAACTGTGCGCAGGATCACGTACATATCACATAAATACATGATCCTGCACTTCTGCCTGCAGGAGGCACGCATGCTCCGCCAGCAGGCCGCTTCTGCTGTGATATCTGCGGGTCTGCAAAGCAGAGACTAGAGTCAATTTCTTCCCCTAGTGAAAGCACCACACGGTGTACACAAAAACACTGGCTAGGCACACAGTTAACCCTTTGATCAACCTAGATGTTTAACCCCTTCCCAGCCAGTGTCATTAGTACACTGACCGTGCATATTTTTAGCACTGATCACTGTATTGCTGTCACTGGTTCCTAAAAAAGTGTCAGTGTCCGATAGTCCACTGCAATATCACAGTCCCACTATAAATTGCAAATGTTTTTTTTTTTTTTAATTCCATAAATATATCCCATAGTTTGTAGACGCTATAACTTTCATGTATGCCAATCAATATACGCTTATTGGGATTTTGTTTTATCAAAAACATGTTGCATACACACTGGCCTAAATTTATGAAGAAATTCGATTTTTTAAATTTATTGGATATGTTTTATAGCATAAAGTAAAAAAAATATATTTTTTTTTTCAAATTTTTTTTTTGTTTATAGCGCAAAAAAATAAAGAAAAATCCAGTGGTGATCAAATAACACCAAAAGAAAGCTCTATTTGGGGGAAAAATTTACATACATTTTTTTTTTGGGTACAGTGTTGCAATTGTCAGTTATCAGGTCAAGTGGTTAATAGTAAATTTAGCAGACCAAGAGTAAGCAAATCACAGCAGGTTCATTGTTGTGGTGTATGCACACTTTAAATGTATGGAAGTATTGCAAACAAATAATATCTTTGTAGGAAGTTCTCTAATGAGCTCCTTTTAGCTTTTACTTGCCATCACAGACTATGCTTACTTTTTTCAGACATGCCAATTGTAATAAGCAGTTGTTCAGGCAAAGGGAATCTGGGAAATCTGTAAAGCAGCAGCTGGATTCTACTGCAGATAAATAAGTGATAGCGATTAGCCAACAGGGTGCAAGAGGCATACATTCTCTCTGCTCAGCGTTCAGTCTTCTTGTGTGCTTGGATTA
This sequence comes from Lithobates clamitans, assembly GCA_037952925.1. Lineage (NCBI taxonomy): Eukaryota > Metazoa > Chordata > Amphibia > Anura > Ranidae > Lithobates > Lithobates clamitans. Next base: position 1,318,156 of record JBBGZY010000248.1, read on the forward strand.
TTCCCTGTATACATCAGTGGATGTTGCATAAAACAGTGACTTTCTGCCTATAGATAGCCCTTACAAAAGTTGTATATTTGTCGGGGAAAAAAATGCCTCTAACTGGTAAACCCAGTTTATTTTTACCGTTAAAGCTGAACTCTAGGCTGATATGATAAGGCAATAATGAATTCAATTATGTATGCTTAAAGGGAGCAGAGAACAGAATGGTATCATCAATCTGCTGCTACAACTTCAATGTCCAATCACAGACTGAGCAGCATCAGTATTGCTTAAAGTGATTGTAAAGGTTGTTTTTTTTTTTTTTTTTTTTATATGTCATACTTACCTGCTCTGTGCAAGGTTTTTGCACAGAGTGGCCCAGATCCTCCTTGTCTGGGGCCCCCTCTTCGACGAGTGCCCCCAAGGAGAGCCGATTTCCATGGGGGCACCCGTGCAGGCGCACTCCCGAGTCCTGCTGCTGCGTCCATTGACACAGACAGCAGGACTCAGCCCTGCTTCCTGTGTCACTGGACTTGATTGACAGCAGCAGGAGCCGATGGCTTTTGTTGCTATCAATCTATCCAATGAGGACCAGAAACATCGGCTGGAGCTGCTGTGCTCGTCCCCTTCGCTGGAATGATCGGTTTCAGGTAAGAAAAAGGGGGCCTCCGGCGGGCAGCTGCAGCACAGAAGTTTTTTCACCTTAGAGAATAGAATGCATTAAGGTGAAAAATCCTAGGACTTTACAACCCCTTTAAATGCAGTTCAGTCTGCAGAGGGTCCACATCTTGACAGCACTGTCTTATAGGTGTGACTGGGTTACAAAGTAGAAAAAAAACGATATAGTGTATACTGTATTTTGCAGTTTGCCTGAGGTTTAGCTATAAACACCAATTCAATGTTTATTTGGGCCACAAAATTCGTCAAGCAGCAATCACCGGAAGTAATCGCTGACTGTGCACATAGCCGCCAATAGCTGTGGCTGCCGGTGACCTGTCATTATAGTGGTCAGTGGCTGCACCTAGCTGCTCACAGCCACAGCAGGAATATGAAGAATCCTGCCGTTACAATTCACACCAGACTTATTCGCCGGTGTGAATGCAGCCTTACTAAAATATGACTGCATCTTAAAATATTAAGTTGATTGTGATCCAAAAACGCAGTTAACAGGTTCACTATCAGTTTAATACTACATATTGAAAGGATACATTTTAACAAAGGTTCTAAAATAATCTCATTTTATGGTTAACTCTATGAAAAACCGTGTTTGAGTATTCTTATTATCTTTTACAATGTCATAAAATCATAATTTTAACCTTTACTTAAAAACTAAAAAAAAAAAAAAAACTGCCCTGAGGCTCTACAGAATAAAAACTTTCTTGTTCCTGTAAAATGAGATTGTAATACATTGAAAGCGATAAAAGGTCATGCACAAGACTTTGTAATACCTTGCATTTCATCATCTGCAAAGAGATTGCTTCCGCTTTACACAGAACATCATTAATTTCCAGCTTCATGGAAAGTTCATTGATATGCTAAAAAACAAAAACAACAAACTCAGTGGCTGTAGACACAACACATTTTAGTATACATATGATGTTCAAATGAATTTAAGACTGCCTAATGTGTCCACACTGAAGCTGAGAGGTCAGAAGATCAGAATATAGGCCTTACATGTCAGGTGTATAGGGGAACAGAGCTCCAAAGCAGTAACCGTAGCAAATGGCTACTGGTATAGTTCATAGCTTAATATTATCACCTACTAAGGAGTAAAAAAAAAAAAAAAAAAAGATGAATCTCATTGAGATGAGTTTACACGCTCTTGCTATTATTCTTTATTAAATGAAAAAACTGTCCCTCAGCCATGATGGCTGTCTTCAGTTATGTGGGTGCCACATGTGCCCACTGAGACTTATGAAGTCCTGCCAGAGTCTCCAGTTTGTGTGCACGCCTGTTCAAAACTACAACCTTACATATAACCTTTTCCCAGCATAGACAGAGCAAGAAAAGAGAAGAGCTAAATGCACGCCTCTCCTCCTCGTCGACAGTAGTGAAAGACAGTGGCTCCTGAGTGAGAGTGGCTTTGGCTCTGCGTCCCTCTCAAACGGCTGCATGTAGGTCAGTAACTCTAAACAGGAGTGCACATGAACTGGAGACTCCGGACAGGCTCTAATGGTTGGGGCGTTCATCCACATATCTGAAGTCAGCCAATGCAGCCAGGAAACCGTAAGCAGAACAAGAAAGGGAGATTTTTTTTTTTCCCCCAATAATTGCAAGAACATGTATAGTATTCAATAAGCATTTAAAAATATCTTTAAGAGAGAAGTATGGGGTTGGGTAAAAAAAAAACAAACATTTATACTCACCTAGGTGGATGTAGCATTGAAGTATTGACCAATGCCGCATCTGCCCCCACCGGCTCTGCACTGTGAAGAACAATGAAAAACTATTGACCGCTCAGTTCTCTCCTCCACTCTGAGCAGAGAGCGGTGACTGTTAGTCACCGGCTCTCTGGTCTGCCCCTCCAGCACTCACTGAAGCGCTGGGCTGTGGAGGGGGCGTGAGTGGCTGTCTCAGTCTTCCAGCGGCTCACTGAGAGGCTGAGCCAGCTGCTGTTACAGGCATCTAGGTGGAGTCCGACTGTAAAGTCGGGATCGATCCAGCGCCTGTACCGGCTAAGTGACCGCAGCCAACAGCAAACTTTAGCATGCTGAAGGCTGAAAACAGGTCACAGGAGTGCAGAACTACACTCCTGTGAATTATAGCTTTGGCTATACTTCTCCTTTAATATTACTTTAGGTTGGGCAAATGTCATCCATTTACCCACAGGCATGGATTTCATATTTCTCACTGCATGTTCAGGCAGCCGTCTTTCAGGCAGATCCCATTACACTGATTTTTATTAGGCGTATGATGAACATGTTTTGACTTGGGGCTGCAAACCTGAAATCTAAATTTTAATCTTTTTTTTTTTCTGTGTAAAAGGAGGAAGAAAATCAGAGTAAAGTTAATTTGTTTGCCTGTTTATCCTCAAGTCAGCACTAGGTTTTCTTTCCTTTAAACCTTTTATTATATTAAAAATACAGCATGTTAGTTAGCAACTCATTCTGTCTTTTTTTGAACTATAGCATATGGTGGAAAGCCAATAGGTCTTCTTCCAGTATTTACTCGATTTTCAGTCTTTTCATTCTGTACAATGACCAGCATATGGCAATCTAGGTGGATTGAAATTTTAATGCAGACTGATTAAAACTGCAAGCACTGTGTAAAAAAGGTTTAGACTGAGCAAAGTAATGTTAAAAGTAGAGTAACACGCTTGCAGTTTATTTGTCTGTATTTCTTTTTTTTATAATGGAGTAAAAATGCCCCTGCACGTATGCCTTTACTCTACATTAGGGGGTCTATTTATAAAGCAGTGAATCTGACTTTCACCAAACATTCCCTGAAGGTGACTCAATCACTGTCACTTAAAACACATGTACCTAGAAGATTCACTTGTAAAGAATGTCTGCTTAATGTCAGATTGACTACTTTATAAATCTGCTCCTTAGAGTCTCTAGAGCACAGGGTACACATACTTGGCTCAATCCTTATTCTGGTTAGGGATTTGCTAACTTATTACAAGACTAATGTTAGTGAAATGTTGTAAGGCACTGTAATTGCTGATTTTTCTTTTTTTTCTGGACTGCAAACAGAATGCCAAAGTGCATTTACCAACAAAGAGCTGTGACTTCAAGGCTTAGAATCTTTTGTCAACTATACAGACCACTCAAACACATTCTCTCACTATCTAACCTACAATAATAACCGTGGTCTGACTGGCTACTTAGGATAACAGTCCTTTATCCTTTCCAGTTTTTATTCATGGAGCTCAAATATAGAAATCTCTACAGACACATCTACATGGATTTACTAAAATGAGAACCGGTGAGCAGTACTAATCTCCACGCATGCTGGCAAATCACTTTGCTTTGAAGCTGTCAATGTGTTATTCAGACCTTTACATATTAATGTCAAAGTCAGGCCAAACACACGTTTGATGCCAGGTATTCTACAAACCTTCTAATGCTGAAAGTTAAAAACTCCTCTAGCATGTTCTCTAGAAATCCCCTACCACGGGGAACTAAAGGGCTCAAATCGATAGGCTGGCAACACTCCCCTCATGTCAAAGTGATCAATGGCAGCAGTATAACAGTTTAAACTGTACATCAAAAGTGACAAATGGCCTTACTCAAGTACTAATCCTTCTGTGCAGTAACCCATAGTAACCAATCAGGATTTACTCGGACCAGTACAAGATGGATTCACATTGGTTGGTATGGATTGCTGCACTTAAGAATGCTTGAAGAATAACACTTTATAAAACAAAAGCAGGGTAAAAGTAAAATGATACGTTAAATTTAAAGTCCATAATATACCTTTAGAATTTCATTGAAGCCATAGTTCTGCTCCATTATTTGCTTCTTCTCCGACTCCAATATAGCACAACAAATGAGCAGATGGAAGTTCTGACAGGGTAAACCTGTCCATATCACCTAAAAAAAAACGTAGTTGAAACAATTCAGAAACTTTTTCTTTGCTATGAGTAATGACAGAGCGCCAACATAAAATGCAGGAATAAGTGCAAATTACTGATCCTTTATCATTCACATTTCTCATTCAAAGGAGAACCTTGTAATTATGTTTGCATGACTCAGCTATTTTGTGATCATGAATTCCATTAGTGAATTGTGTAGCTACATTAGAGGCAGGCACAGTGATTTAAAAGGAAACTGTAACCTTTTCGATGATTTTTTTTTTTCTAAAAGGTAAACACGTGAAAGTGATCTACTTAATGTAAATTGTGAGGTAGTGCTTTCAACGCCTTGTCTGTATGCACAGTGTGCGATTATACATTTATTAATGTGGTAGCTACATTTGGACTTTACATTAACAGAATCTGCTTTGTTAGTGAGGTAGTCATAGGAGAGAAAACCAATGTACAATCTAACCAGCACCTGAAAAGATGCAACGATGCATTTAAAAGAGAATAATTGACTTTGCGGGACATTATGTGTATCGATTATATAAATTAGAACAAGGTGGTTTAAAACATTTCCACATCCCAGTCATGTACGTGTAATCCTGGACAATCAGCATCTGCATTGACACATTACATACTGTAACACCATAGTGATTGGAATAGGGTGACTGAGTTACTAATGGAGCTATAAACACTGGGGTATGCATTTGAAACCCATTAAATTGAGGAAGCCACCTGGGATTACAAATTACAGAACAAGTCCAGCTGAATGTGACTAACTACTACTAGTTATTACGGTTTACATCATTGGAGAAGGCAAGGAAAGCAATGTAGCCAGAAACAGCTCATCATAGAGGACTGCCAGTAGTTATTTAGTAGCAAGGTTAAGGCCTCATGCACATGAGACGACGGTGCAAACTCTGCTGAACACATGTTTTTAAAAGCTGAAACCGGCGTTTAGAAATGCCCGTTTTGCCGCGTTTGCATGCCGCGTTAGCATGCCGCGTTTACGTCTAAAATCGTCTGCAGAGCAGAGAATGACATTTTGCGACCCAACTTTGGGGCCCCGTATCTCGGGGTCACTTGGTGCTAGGAACCCCAAATTTGGTATGCTAACACAGTGGAACTACAACATATCCAAATTTGGGGTTCCTAGCACTAAGTGGTCCCGAGATATGGGGCCCCAAAGTGGGGTCGCAAAATGTCAAGCACTTCTGCAGTAGAGAATGACATTTTGTGGCCTGACTTTGGGGCCCTAAATCTTGGGGTCACTTTGTGCTAGGAACCCCAAATTTGGATATGTTATAGTGTTAGTCCAACTGTGTTAGCACACCAAATTTGGGGTTCCTAGCAACAAGTGATCCCAGGATATGGGGCCCCAAATTTGGGTCGCAAAATGTCAAGCACCTTTCTGCAGCAGAGAATGACATTTTGTGACCCGACTTTGGGGCCCCATATCTTGGGGTCACTTTGTGCTAGGAACCCCAAATTTGGATTATGTTTGGATTATGTTGTAGTGCTAGTTCCATTGTGTTTGCATGCCAATTGGGGTTCCTGGCACTAAGTGGCCCCGAGATATGGGGTCCCAAATTCGGGTTGTAAAAAACACTTATAAACGCAAACGCGGCTAAACGCGGCTAAACGCGGTACCGGCGTTTAGCCGCGTTTGGCGTCTGAAACGTGGAAAACTTTTGCGTCTGAACCCATTTTTTTGCTTCTAGAAAAACGAGGTTGAACGCAACTGCCTAAAAACGACAAAAAAACGAGACTGTGTACATGGACACATAGGATAACATTGAATGGGTTCAGCGGCAGTTGAAAAAAGTGTCCAACTGCCTCTGAACACGAGTTTAACAGCATCTCGTGTGCATGAGGCCTAAGACTTCATTGCCAAATGAGTAGTATCACAGCATGTAGAAGGGAGTCATTTTTTTTACTTTTTTTTTTTATTCATTTTGTTACTTCAGTTTACATGATGTAACCTCAGGTGCTTTGCATCTGTTTTCATAAGTATGTAGAATTTAAAACACTTTATTTCCAAATAAGCATGTGCTTGTTTCCTTGCACAATGCAGATAAATTATGGCACATTAAGGCATCATTTGTTTAGTTACATTTACATTATGTTTATGTTAGTACACTGCATAAAAATTCGACCACACTGAATAAGGCCTAAGTGATTAAAGTATGCACAGTGTAAACTAGAACAAACATCTATTGATCTGCATTTAGAATACACCATTAGAAATAAGGCACAGCGAGCATTTCAAAAATTATAAAAAGCGAAATGCCAGTAATGCAAAAGTAAAAATAAGGAAATATGAGTATTTTCAACATGCTGAATAAAATAGCCTCAAACTAAAATCAGCCATGTCTTCCAAAACAGGCTTGTTGTAAACCTACTGACAAAAGAACGAGCAATTTGAGGCACATTTTTTGTTCACTGTGCTGCTAAGAAACTTGTATTGGCCAAAACCTATGCAACATGCACTAACTGACACACATTTCTCAGGCAACACTATTAATGATAGGATTTCCAGTACTATATTTTATTCGCTTGTTTTCTACTGCTTAGCAGGTATTGGTTAGGAGCACTGAATCCCAAACTGTTTGGTCTCCTATTGGGCTCCATGCACACAGTGTTAAGAAAAAATGCCAGTTTTCTTGGCAAAGAAAAAAAAAGATAGTTTCTCTACGCGTTTGGGAGTGTTTAGTGTTTTTTTTTCTCCCAGAAAGATCCAATCAAAAACGTAAACCATGAAGGTTTTTTTTTCCCTGCCTCTAAATGTCAAGCTTAAAATATGCCTCTAAGACATCCTAGTGTGCATAGACAGGATAACATTGAGCTGCTTCTACAGGCAAAACACAAATCTCCAGTAGAAACAGTTTTTTTAAGCCCAGTGGGCATGGACCTTTAAAGTGGTTGTAAAGGCAGGCTTACCTTACTGCATTCTATGCCGTAGAATAAAAAGCCTTCTGCATGCAGCTCCCCCACAGCCCCCCTACTTACATACCTAAGCCTGATTTTGATCCAGCAATGTGCACGAGAGCCAAGGCTCTCTTGGGTCTCGCACACCTGACTGGCTCAGATACAGTAGCAGGAGCTATCGGCTCCTGCTGCTGTTAATTAGAGCCAGCGGGGGGGGGGGGCGCAAGTCCTGCTCGGTGTGTCTTATGGACACTCCAAACAGAGCTTGGGAGCAAGCATGCACAAGTCGGCAGAGGAGTGGAGCCAGGAGCTGTTTGCTAAGATGTTTATTTTAACCACTTGCTTACTGGCCACTTAAACCCCCCTCCTGCCTAGACCAATTTTCAGCTTTCAGCGCTGTCACACTTTGAATTTAAGCGCATTCATACAGCACTGTACCCAAATAAAATTTTTATAATTTTTTTCCCACAAATAGAGCTTTCTTTTGGTGGTATTTAATCACAGCTGGGATTTTTATTTTTTGCTACACAAACAAAAAAAGATGGAAAATTAAAAAAAAAAAATCATGTTTAATAGTTTGTAATAGAATTTTGCAAACAGGTAATTTTTCTCCTTCATTGATATGCGCTGATGAGACGGCACTGGTGGGCACTGATAGGCTGCACTGATAGGCACAGTTAAGGCGGCACTGAAGGGGACAGATAAGGCAGTACTGATGGGCACAGATAAGGCGGCACTGATGGCCACTGATAAGATGGCACTGATGGGTGGCACTGATAGGTAGCACTGATGGGCAGCACTGATCTGGCACTGATTGTGGGCACTGGTAGGCAGCACTGTTGCCTATCGCTAGGTGGCACTGGCAGGGGGGACAGGTGGGCACTGGTGATCTGGCGGCAGATCTCCGTGATCGGGACTGATGTCCCTCTCATAGCTGCTGGTGATCGGCTTTTTTTTTTCTCTTCACGCTGTCAGCGTGAGGAGAAAAAATAGCCGATTACCGGCGCTGTTGACATCACATGATCAGCTGTCATTGGCTAACAGCTGATCACGTGGTAAGGGGTCGGGATCTCATAGACTAGCTGATCACAGAGCAAGCCGTGCGCGCCCTGCAGGGGGCGCGCAGGCCGTTTGGGCACGGGAAGACGTCAATAGATGTAGTCCCGGCAAAGCAGGTCCTCAAGGATCTCAAGTGGTTAAAAACCAAAAAGAAGCCTTTACTATTACTTTAACCACTTAAGGACCGTAAGATTTTCCCCCTTAAAGCGGAGGTCTGCCCACTGCTGCAAAAATTAAAAGCCAGCAGCTGCACATACTGCAGCTGCTGCCTTTTTTTTTATAATCGGACACTTACCTGTCCTGGAGTCCAGCGATGTCAGCACCGCAGCTGATGTTTCCATCAGCTGTCGGGTGCATGCCGCCTCAATTGCGAGTAAGGGAACCCAGCAGTGAAGCCTTACGGCTTCACGCCGGGAACCCTACTGCGCATGCTCAAGTGGAGCCCAGGCAGTGACGTCAATACCCGTGGCTGAGGCTCCCGGAAGTGGGAACAGGATACCTTTGAAAGACAGGTATCCTGTACCCCCCCCCCCCAAAGGTGCCAAATTTGGCACCAGAGTGGGGGAGGAGTACAACAAGTGGAATTCCACTTTTGGGTGGAACTCCGCTTTAATGACCAGGCCATTTTTTGTGATACGGCACTGCGACGCTTTAACTGACAATTGCGCGGTCGTATGATGCTGTACGCAAACAAAATTGATGTCCCTTTCTTTCCCACAAATAGAGCTTTCTTTAGGTGGCATTTGAAAAAAAAAAAGCTATATTTTTAACTTTTTTGCTATAATAAATATATATATTCTTCTACATATTTTTGGTTAAAAAAATTGCAATACGTGTATATTGATTGGTTTGCGCAAACGTTATAGTGTCTACAAAATAGGGAATAGATTTATGGCATTTTTATTTTTTTACTAGTAATGGCGGTGATCTGCAATTTTTAGCGAGACTGCGACATTACGGGGGGACAAATCGGACACCTGACATTTTTGACACTTTTATGAACCAGTAACATTATTACAGTAATCAATGCAAAAAAATATGCAATGTTATTGTGCTGACACTGGCAGGTAAGGGGTTAACATCAGGGGCGATCAAGAGGTTAAATGTGTTTCCTGCAGGTGTGTTCTAACTATATGGGTGATGGGCTGCCTGGGGAAACACACAGATCCTGTCTTTCTACATAGCAGAAAGACAGGATCTGTGTGATCTCCCCTGTCAGAATGGAGATTTGCCTTGTTTACACAGACAGATCTCCGTTCTGTCACTGCAGCGAAAGATCGCGGGTGGCCGGCGGACAGAGTCCTCCCGACCCGCTGATTGGCTCCCTCCTCACTGGGAAGTGAGCATGCACGTGCGCACCTACAAACTAGAGTTCCCAAGCCTGTGTACAATGACGGTGATTTGCGGGAACGAGCCGACCTGCTGCAGTACAATGACGAGGGCTGTTCGGCAAGTAGCTAAGGAGCCTACAGAGTCTGCATATGAGATTGTAACAACTTTTCTGAGGTTGTTGTAGATCACAGAGCTAAGAGTTGACGTTTCAGTCAGAATGTGTATGGTATAGATGTGAGAGAGTGTAAAAAGAGATGGTTAAGGCCCCTTTCACACATGCGGACCGTTTGTCTGTTTTTCATACATTCATTGACAGATGGACATCAATGCATCTCTATGGAAAAATGGATGTAAACAGATGATCATTCATATACATCACTTTACATCCATATCCGTCAACATCCATTTTTTGAAACGGATGAAACCCTATTATTCTTCCGTTAAAAGAACAGATCGGACAAAAAAACTAATGTAAATAGACAAACGGTCTGTTTTTTCAATCCGTTTTTGCATTGGTAGTGGATGTAAAAAAAACTAATGTAAAAACGGACGAGAAACTGATAAAAAAACTGATGTAAACTTCATCCGTTTTTTTCTTTGAAAAGATGTGACTGAACCGATTAAATGAACAGAGGTCCGCATGTGTTAGGCTGGCCATACATGGTCGAATTTGGAAAGAATTTTCTTTTGAAAATCAGAAAATGTGTGCGTTTTGTGATCCGATGGTGCCACCATTGATTTCGAAATTCGGCCAACCAAGCCTTCAATTTCACCTCATGTTGCTACAGAAAATAATTTTCGTGGCTGGGAATCTTCTTTTCTTTCTGGGAATTTTCTTTTCTTGCACATGCGCATTTCTTTTTCAATTACGTTTCTCGCACGATTCTCCCATCATTCATTAGAAAATCGTTCGTTTTCCAAAAGATGGCCGATTACTCAAATTTGATTGCCGCACGAAAATCGGCTGTTGCTGCAGCCCACTAATGGTGCGAAATGCCAACGAAAATTCTTAGATAAGATTTTCTAAAGAAAATTCTTTCGAAATTCCACCCCCTTAAAGGGGCCTAAAAAAAAAAAAAAAAAGTTGACTTTTTATTGACGAAAATGTTTAAAAACAAAAATCAACTGCGTTTTAGGGATTCCAAGGCACTTCTTGGTACACTAATTGCTGGTGAACCCTGAAACAGGTTGGTTTGTTTTAAAACATTTGGTTCAATAAACAAATGTCAGTATTTCTTCCTGTGTGTCCACTGGTGAGCCTTTTCCTTCTCTTTGTCCTGGAGAAACAAAAGGAAAGGGGAAATCACACCTTTGATAGCTGTCACTGTAATGCAATGTGTCCTCTTAGGACGATCTTTCACTCTTCATTCTGCGAAGACAGAAAATTTGGAATTTCTCCAACTCCCTCTCTTAGCAACAGGGGTCCCCAGGCCAGAAAGGTGGTACAGGCCAATGGTGGTACAGAGAGTAGTAGAAAACTAACAGAAATTCTAACTTTCCAAAGTTTTGAAGATAATTCCATTTTAACAGCATCAGGCAGCAAAATCACAAATAAATTAAGAAAACAGGACAAAGAGTAGAAAGGAAGTAAAATTATCCGAAATAATTATTGTATATGGTAATGGAACTTACCTCCCACACATGAAGAATATCATGAAAGCTAAATTCCCTTTTAAATCTGATCAGCAGCCATCGAAAACAAAAATATAAATAACCAGAGTCCTGAGATTCTACAAAGGAATGCACACAAAGCACATGTTAATACTATAGTGCTGAGTGTCCCCTTAGCACTTAGACTTACATTACTGTGACATAATACACACCAAGATAACTGCAAAATCCACTGTCCAGTAAACGCAGCAAAGTGCTAAGCTGCACCAGCTGTGTCTTCATGCCTTGCATTTGTTCCTCAAAGTTTTGATGCTGAATAATACATTAAAAAATATGTAAGTAAAGGCTTACAATGGATCTGACAGTATATGATATAGTATAGTAGAATGGTTTAAAGTGGTTGTAAACCCTTACACATATCCAGTGAACTGACTGGACATAAGTGATACACAGAGATAATACAAATCTTTTTACATAAGTTGTACCTGTTGATCTGCAGCATTTTTTTCTTCACAGCCAAAGTGCATAATTTATACAGCTTGCCTGAGCTTTTAAAAAGCCAGGGGCTGGGGAGCTGAAGTTACTCTGCAGATCTCAGTGAGGGGAGATCTGAGAGCTGATTGAAAAAGAAAGGAGATATCTCCCTTGACACAGCACACATGAACAGAGCTGAGGCTATCAATTGCAGGCTGTGTGCTGGAGCTCCTTCCCCTGTCACCTTTTTATCTCTTGGTGTCTGGAAAATTTGTCACAAGTGACTCATGCAGACAGCAGAGGAGCCAGGGAGCAGAGAGAAATCACACTTTGTGCACACTGTAGTGGGATATGCTTTGTTCATATTTCATGTCAGAGGTTTGCAACCACTTTAATGACAAATACAGTAAAACCTTGGATTGAGAGTAACTTGATTTGTGAGTGTTTTGCAAGACAAACATTTTTTTTTTATACATTTTGACTGGATAAACAAGCAATATCTTGATATACAAGTAGCGTCACGTCACAACGGAGTATGAAATAGAGAAGAGACGCGCCTCTAAGTGTAGCAATATGGTTACAGTTAATGAAGATACATTTAGCAACTCACATGGTTGATGAGTAAAACAGGAACAGCTAAGTATGCAGGCATCCGGGGTAAAGCTGTCCACATAGACCGTCCTCCGCAACGCCATCATCCCTTCCACGAGTGCTTCAAGCCTCGCTTTCAGATCGCTCTAATGCAGGGTAGTCTTCCCTGTCACAACTGCAGACTGACTGTGGTAAGAGCCGGTGGTGCAGAGGATGGTCTATGTGGACAGCTTTACCCCAGATGCCTGTATACTTAGATGTGTCTCTTTTAACCACTTAAGGACCGGAAGATTTTCCCCCTTAATGACCAGGCCATTTTTTGTAACACGGTACTGTGTAGCATTAACTGATAATTGCACAGTCATGTGAAGCTGTACCCAAACAAAATTGACGTCCATTTTTTCCCACAAATAGAGCTTTCTTTTGGTGGTATTTGATCACCTCTGCGGTTTTTATTTTTTGCGCCATAAACGAAAAAAGGCCGACAATTTTGAAAAAAAAAACAATATTTTTACATTTTGCTATAATAACCAAAAAAAAAATTTCTCAGTTTATCAGTTTAGGCCAATATGTATTCTTCTACATTTTTTTTTTACCAAAAATAAGAGAATCGCAATAAGCATAGATTGATTGGTTTGCGCAAAAGTTTTAGCATCTACAAGATAGGGAATAGATTTATGGCATTTTTATTATTATTTTTTTTTTTTTTTACTAATAATGGCGGTGATCAGCGATTTTTAGCAGGACTGCGACATTGAGGCGGACAGATCGGGCACTTTTAACACTTTTTTGGGACCAATGACATTTATACAGCAATCCCTGCTATAAAAATTCACTGATTACTTTATAAATGTCACTGACAGGGAAAGAGTTAACACTATGGGCAATCAAGGAGTTAAATGTGTTCCCTGGGAGGTGTTTCTAACTGTGGGAGCAGTGTACTGACTGGAGGAGAGAGATCGCTGTTCCTAATCAATAGGAACAGACAATCTCTCTCTCCTCCCCTGACAGAACAGGGATCTGTTTGTTTACATTGACAGATCCCCATTCTGCCTCTCTGTGGAGCAATCGCAGATGGCCGGCATACATTGTGGCCGCCGGTCACACGCATCAGCTGTGCAGCGGGACACGCGCGCCTGCAATAGCTGTTTAAAGGGCCAACGTACAGCTACGGCAATTTGCGGGAACAAGACTTGATCTGCAGCAGTATAAATGACGGCGGCTGGTCGACAAGTGGTTACTCATCAACCATGTGAGTTGCTAAATATTGTACCTTCATTAAATATAACCATATAGCTACACTAGAGATGTCTCTCTTCTCTTTTATACTCTGTATCTCCTGCTGGATTTTGCTTCTAATCCCCTTGTGGATGCTGCCATTTGTGGTCTGATGTTTTATGGTTACACAACCTATCACATTGCTATAATCTTTTTATATGGACTATAACCTGAAGGACTTCAGAATCAATGGTTGTGGAACAAATCATCTGAGTTTCCATTATTTCTTATGGGAAAATTTGCTTTGCTATACGAGTGCTTTGGAATACAAGCATGTTTCTGGAACGAATTATGCTCGCAATCCAAGGTTTTACTGTGTACAGTAACAATACTGTTTATTATTCAGATAATGGAGCTGATTTCTTGCATGTAACCCGTAACTTGTATCAGAAAACTGAATTTTATTTGAAAAACCAAACAACGCAAGGGCCTAACCACTATCCTACCCCAACCTGCCACTTAAACCTTCCTATCGGTCCATTAGTCTATCACTATAAAGGACCAGTAGGGAGTATAAAGTATGTTGAATATTATGTGATCACTCCAGATACAAAAAGTGCACAGTGGATTTCTTCTTTAAATGGTTATGCATAGCTACGCTTCATTAATGAGAATAACTGAAAAATTCTTTATTCACTGCAGTCTCTCCTGTCATAGCACAAGTTTACATTATCAGTTCATTTACCATTTGATCCATATATGATACAAAGCACCAGAAAGCATCCACTTCATTTTCCATCACATATAGGACAGGGGAAAGTAAGTCACTCATGCCTTGAACATATCCTTAAACAGAGAACAATTGTGAAAAATGAATGACACAAAAAAAGCAAATAGGGTTCCAGTATTCAGCCGAGACTTTACATTCAGCTATTTTTGAGGATCCCTGTATGATTTTAGAGCATATGGCCAATGTTAAACTATTCAAGACAAATAAAAAAGGTGCACATTATTTTTGGTGAAGCTTTAATCCCAAACACAGTTTTTCAGTCTTTTCTTCTTACCTGGTAATTCTCTAAATAAAACACTTCTGTCCCTGAGTGGGTATGCTCACTCCTTCACCGTATCTATGTGTCTATCTAGGGAGCGATGGTTGTCACCCAGGCTGAACATGTCATCGTCCCCTCATTTCCATTACATGGGAGGTGGGGGAATAGCAGTTTACAGAAGGGAGATGGCATTGTGCTTTTAGTTCAGCTCACAGGAAGTTACAAGGACACTGCATTTCTGGCACAATCAGAAGGTATCTTCTGTACTTGCTGAAAATGTTCTTAGCCTGAAATAACATAAATGCAGCCACCACATGTAATGACTGGTAAGCTACAACACATCGCAGTTTTGTTCTTGGGTTTAGTTATCCTTTAAAGCTGAACCTCAAAAAGGGATATTTAAAAAACCTATTGGGCCACATTCACATCTGAAAATGGGCCCAACACTGATTACATCCAAGAACCAGGCAATCAGCTGTGGGCAGCAGCCCGATTAAAAGCAATGAGAGGCTGACAGTGTTTTACCAATTTGTGCCCTCTGTCGAAAAGTGCACGTGCATGCGCAGAACGGAAGGGCACGCCAGCTGACATGCCAATCAGCTGGAGTGACGTCACCATAGCGGATGTGCACATCGTAGGAGGGTTTTTTCGATGGGAGATACCATTTCATGGGCACAATTGAAAGCTATGCAAAGAGCGGAGGAACACTGTAGATGTCAGATTGTGCCTCCCTGTAAACCCGCAGCGCATCAGTGAGGCACAATATGACAAATACTGTTTCCCTCCGTTGTTTGCATAGCATTAAATTGTGCCAGAGAAATGGTATCTCTTGTCGAAAAAAGCTCCTACGATGTGCGCATGCGCTATGTTGACGTCACTCCGGCTGATCGGCAAATCAGCTGGAGCGCCCTTCAGTTCTGCACATGCACGGGCACTTTTCAACAGAACACCGGCTTCCGCAGCTAACTTCGGCCACTCGCATGTAATCACTCATGCAGCGATCACCTGCTAATGATCAGCCCTGGATGCATTTAGTAGGCATAACTACAATCACAAATTCTGACTTCAAAGTGGCTGTAAAGGTTAATTTTTTTTTTACTTCTGTGTGCTGCTCCCCCCTAATACTCAATAGTTCCCTTTCCATCCAGCAATGTGCACGAGAGTCTCCGCTTTCCCAGGACTCCCTCTCCTCATTGGCTGATCACAGCCAGTGAGCCAATGAGGATAGAGTGGGGGTGGGGCCGAGCCACATCTCTGTGTGTCTTATGAAAGCATAGCACAGGGCTTTGGAGTGAGCATGCACAAGCACCCCCATAGCAAGCAGTTTGCTATTAGGACACTGGTCTAGGGGAGGAGCCAGGAGCACAGGCGGGGGACCCTAAACCAAGAATATCAGGGTTGCTCTGTGCAAAACCACTACACAGAGCAGGTAAATATTAGATGTTTGTTTTTTTTTGTTTAAAGCTGAACCTTTAATACCACTTTTACTTTGACCTAACTTGTATACTTCTAGGTCGGTGATACAGAAAAGTATTGAGTATTGAAGCCAGGCAGCTGGAATTTATAGAAGATCAACAATGGTAACCTCTGTTTCTCTGATTTTCTATTAAAATCCTACAGTAATGTGTCATGACACCTCACAGCCAGACGACTAAGGCTGGCCATACATTAAACAATTTTATTCCTTTTCCTTTATATTTACGTTCAATTATGAAGTAAAAGGGTCTGCCCAATTGCATGCAAATTAAAAGTGTTTAGGTTTGACCCCATAATAACATAGTTTTGGCAAATCTAAAGAAAAAAATTGTCCACGAAAATTGAATAATGTATGTACAGCCTAAGAAGGGCTATAACAGTGCCTCTAGGCTAGGCTGCAACCTGATGTTAATCATTCTGTGACACTTCCCTCCCAAAGAACTGCATCCATCTACATTCAATTCTTCCTGTGCGCTGAAGCTAAAGCAGAATTATTTTCTTTCTGAGCGATCATGTGAATAATTAGACCCAGGATAAGGATTTTCCTGAACCGCAAGGTTACAGGCAACCTGATGATTTTACATATTGGAGTGGTCAAGCCCTGGAAACGTTAGCCATGTCCCATACATGTTTCCATGCTTGATAGTCAATATGCTTTCGCCATGCCTAATGAGCCTGAACTTCTATACATCACAGTAGTTTTGTTTAAACAAATGCATCCATCTCTAGAACGTTAAAGAATTGACAGTACCATAGATTGTTCATTATGTACTACTCTGAAAATTATTCAGTGTGATATAAGTAAATCTATAAAAAAGGAAAACAAATCGTTCTTATGTTTTTGCACTTGGCAAAGCTTAAAATATAAGACTGTATTTAGCCAGCCTTGTTCTTGTCTGGGAACATTGTTTTCTGTCCTGATCAGGCAAACACTGGAAGGAAATGGATAGAAGACATTACCGTCACAGCTGAACACTTTGTTTCAAAGAGGAGGATTTGAATGTCAGCCTGATAATATCTCAACAATCAATTTCTCATTACTGCACAAGCGATCTGGATAAATCATCCCAGCATGCTATTTAACACGTGCACTGCTGAAAGGCCCCAGCCTCGCTACTGCACTTTTATATAATTAACCAATAAGCCCCCTCCAGCATCAAAAGGATTAACTGATGACAAATTGGATCAAAGGAAACATGCATAGCATTTACGCTACTCCATCTTCTAAAGCTTTAGACCTAGACTCTAATTAAGTGGAACAACTAAGTGACTATGTAGAGAACACTCCTAAAGCAAGACTCTTTATTTGCAATGCCTAAAGAGCAATGGCGCTGATTCAGGAGTAGCCAACACTAAGCAGGATTAAAATGACACTTGAGGGCTGAAGGGCCCTGTAATCTTGTCTTTGCATGATTTTCCTCTGGATACAGACCAAACACATAATGGTTGATTTTTGGTTTTACTAACTTAAAAAACCCACAACAGTAAAATCAGTCTGTATATGAAGTAAAGAATGCTTGTAATACTCACTGTGGAACCTAAGGCTTTAATTCTTTGCATTGTGTAAAAAGGCTGTTTGATCCAGTCTTCTTGGCTCCTCCCCTTTTTTTACTGTCCCCAATCCATCTGCTGATAGAACAAAGCCCTGGGAGGCACTCTGCACATGCTCAGTTTGGTGTGTATTTTTGTTTGGGAGGGTGCATGTGATCGGCGCAAGGCCAATCAGCACTGTCCAGACAGAAAGTCAGGGGTTATGCAGCCTCATAGGACAGTCAGAGAATGAAAATTCCTTCTACAAGTTTTAACCGGTGCTCGGACGGAAACTGATAGTTGTCACAAGACTGCTATATACTGCTGATGAAAAAAGTTTATTTTTACTAAAATAATTGCATTTCCATGTTCTGTGTACCATGGGAGACTAGTTATAGTGAATGCAGGATCATAGGTTTAGTAACACTTTAACTAGCCCTTGTGTACCTTGTATATAATTTCTTGTGCCGATATCCCACGTATTAGCAGAAAAGGACAGAATTCAGTAGTCCCTCCAGTCTGTGAGTCAAGTGTTTCCCATTAAAGTGTTGCAGAACATTCAAAATAACTAGGCACCAGCAGTAAACCTTAGGTACTGTCACTATGTGGTTGGTGGCCATTTTCCAGCCCTGCATTAGTTACACTGCAGGCAAAGCAAATATTCTACCATTCAAACTGAGCCTATTCCCTTACATACAAACACAGCAATAGTCATGTTCACCAGACAACTCTACAAATCTTTACAACTACTGGAACTGAAAGTCCTATACCTAAGGGCCCTTTCACACTGAGGTGGGGGTGGCGTCGGCGGTAAAGCGCCGCTATTGTAAGCAGCGCATTACCGTCGGTATTCGGCCGCTAGTGGGGCGGTTTTTGCCCCCCGTTAGCGGCCGAGAAAGGGTTAAAAACCACCGTAAAGTGCCTCTGCAGAGGTGCTTTGCCGGCGGTATAGCCGCGCCATCCCATTGATTTCAATGGGCAGGAGCGGTATACACTCCGCTCCTTCACCGCTCCGAAGATGCAGCTAGCAGGACTTTTTTTTCCCGTCCTGCTAGCGCACCGCTCCAGTGTGAAAGCCCTCGGGGCTTTCACACTGGAATGAAAGCAGCGGCACTTTCGGGTCGGTTTGCAGGCGCTATTAGCGCAATAGCGCCTGCAAACCGCCCCAGTGTGAAAGGACCCTAAAAGTTTTCGGGGATGTAGTTTATATGCAGGCCATCATATAATAAATAAAAGGGTAATCTATTTTAACCACTTAAACGCCATTTCTCACATGCATGTAAAAATCAAAATTTTTTTCCAGAAAATGACTTAAACCTCCAAACATTTTATATATTTTTTAGTAGAGGTCCTAGAGAATAAAATGTTGGGTGTTGTAATTTTTTATGTCACACGGTATTTGCACAGCGGTTTTTCAAATGCAATTTTTTTTTGGATAAAATATACTTTACTGAATTTTATTGTACACAAATACTATACAATACCCAATTTTATGGAAAAATATAAAATATGATTATGCCAAGTAAATAGCTAACAGGTTACACTTTAAAATAGCGTACGACTGTGGATTGGCACCAAACTACGGTACCTAAAAAATCTCCATAGGCGTCACTTAAACGCCTTTGTAAGTTACCAGTTTAGAGTTACACAGGAGGGCTGGAGCCATTAATGTCTAAAGCTCCAGCAACAAAAGTGAGTACACCCCTAAGTAAAAATGTCCAAATTGGGCCAAAAGTGTCAATATTTTGTGTGGCCACCATTATTTTTCAGCATTGCCTTAACACTCTTGGGCATGGAGTTCACCAGAGCTTCACAGGTTGCCACTGGAGTCCTCTTCCACCACGACATCACAGGGCTGGTGGATGTTAGAGACCTTGCGCTCCTCCACCTTCGGTTTGAGGATGCCCCACAGATGATCAATAGGGTTTAGGTCTGGAGACATGCTTGGCCAGTCCATCACCTTTACCCTCAGCTTCTTTAGCAAGGCAGTGGTTGTCTTGGAGGTGTGTTTGGGGTCGTTATGTTGGAATACTGCCCTGCAGCTTAGTCTCCGAATCGAGGGGATCATGTTCTGCTTCAGTATGTCACAGTACATGCAGTGTTAATTTTAGCAGCAAATTTCGATTTTGTTTTAGTCTTAGTCTTAGGACTAAAATGGCATTTTAGTTTTAGTACCATTTTAGTCTTCTGCAATTGTTTTAGTTTTAGTCGTATTTAGTCGATTAAATCTCCAGTACATTTTAGTCGACTAAAATCTCCAGTACATTTTAGTCAACTAAAACTCATTTTAGTCGTCTAAAATCTAATGGTGTAATTAAATTGTAATGCATTAGTTAACATTTCTCTACAATTTCCAAACTCATTATATACTGCTGGAGTGAAAAATCTAATATGTTATTATTGATGGTATTGAGGTATGAACATGCACTACAGACCAGTGTTAATATTGAAGTCAAATTTCAATTTAGTTTTAGTCTTAATCTTTTGACTAAAATGGCATTTTAGTTTTAGTCCCATTTTAGTCTTTTGACTAAAATGCCATTTTAGTTTTAGTCATATTTTAATCATCTCAACTGTTTTAGTTTTAGTCGTATTTTAGTCGACTAAAAATAGGATTTTTTAAAACAGCTTATCTGTAAAATCCTTTTCTTTCGAAGGATATCACGGGACACAGAGCCACAGTAATTACTGATGGGTTATATAGGTATCACTGGTGATTGGACACTGGCACACCCTATCAGGAAGTTCAACCCCCTATATAATCCCTCCCCCTTGCAGGGATACCTCAGTTTTGTAGCCAAGCAATATAGTGTATTAGAAGAGGGGCGGGACCTCTGTGTCCCGTGATGTCCTTCGAAAGAAAAGGATTTTACAGGTAAGCTGTT
This sequence comes from Lithobates clamitans, assembly GCA_037952925.1. NCBI lineage: Eukaryota > Metazoa > Chordata > Amphibia > Anura > Ranidae > Lithobates > Lithobates clamitans. Next base: position 1,338,813 of record JBBGZY010000248.1, read on the forward strand.
TTAAAAAATCCTATTTTCTTTCTCGAACATCACGGGACACAGAGCCACAGTAATTACTGATGGGATGTCCCAGAGCAATGCTACCTGAGGGGGGGGGAACCACGACCAAGTAGGGTGCAATCAGACCTGAGGACCCTGTACCGCTGCCTGCAGCACACTACGCCCAAAGGCGATATCCTCATGCCTTCTCACATCCACCTGATAGAATCTGGTGAATGTATGAACTGAAGACCAGGTTGCGGCCTTGCAGATTTGAGCCATAGAGGCCCGGTGATGCACTGCCCAAGAAGCACCAATAGCCCTTGTGGAATGTGCCCTGATCTGAAACGGAGGAATCTTCTGTTTCAAACCGTAAGCTTGAATGATCAACTGTCGAATCCATTTAGAAATGGTAGCTTTTGACGCTGCCTGTCCTCTATTGGGACACTCTGGCAGCACAAACAAAACATCCGTCCTGCGGATCTGAGCAGTTGCACCTAGATAGGCCTTAACTGCTCTTACTACATCCAACGAATGTAGAGATCTCTCTTCCGGAGAACAGGGATCTGGAAAAAAGGAAGGTAGAACAATGTCTTGGTTTAAATGAAAATCTGAAACCACCTTCGGTAAAAAACTAGGATGAGGGCGCAGTACCACTCTATACTTGTGTATAATCAAATAAGGCTCCTTACAGGAAAGAGCTGCTAATTCTGATACTCTTCTAGCAGAAGAGATGGCCACCAGAAAAATTAACTTCCTTGTCAACAAGACCAAAGGAATCTGACTTATTGGTTCAAAAGGCTGTTTCTGTAACACAGCCAGGACCAAGTTCAAGTCCCAGGGGTTTAGGGGCGCTTTAACCGGAGGATTAAGACGCATCACCCCCTGCATAAAATTTCGGACCAAAGAATGCGAAGCAAGTGGCCGCTGAAATAATACTGATAAAGCAGAGACCTGGCCCTTGATGGTACTCAAGGCCAGCTTCATCTCTAATCCTAATTGTAGAAAGTCAAGGATTCTACCTATGACATATTTCCTGGGATGCCAACCTCTGGATTCACACCGGGTTATATAAGCTTTCCAGACTCTATGATAAATCATCCTGGAAGCTGGCTTCCTTGCATTAATCAAGGTAGATATGACAGGACCTGAGAGCCCACGACTCTTCAGAACGTGGGTCTCAAAAGCCAAACCGTCAAATTTAGCGTTTGTAAGGCAGGATGGAACACTGGACCTTGAGATAACAGGTCTGGGCGTACTGGTAGGGTCCACGGGGGACCTATCGTCATCCTTACTATTTCTGCATACCAAGTCCTTCTGGGCCAAGCGGGGGCCACCAGAAGTACCGACTTCCTTTCCTGCCTGATCCTGCGAAGGAGTTGGTAATAGCAGAATAGGCGGGAATGCGTAAATCAGTGAGAACCGATGCCACGGAATCACCAACGCCTCCGTCCCGCATGCAAGAGGATCTTTTGTCCTTGCCACAAATCTGTCTATCTTTTTGTTGAATCGGGATGCAAAGAGATCTACATCTGGAACCCCCCATCTTTGGCATATGGCCCAAAAGACGTCGGGATGCAGAGACCATTCCCCTGGAAATAACTGCTGGCGACTTAGATAGTCCGCCTGCCAATTCTCTATTCCCGGGATGAAAACTGCCGATGTGCATGGCACATGCATCTCTGCCCAGACTAAGATCTGGTTCACCTCCTTTTGAGCAGCTCGGCTCCGGGTGCCTCCCTGATGATTGACATAAGCCACTGCTGTGGCATTGTCGGACTGGATCCTGACCGGACAACCCTGTAGCCTGATAGTCCAGGCTTTTAGAGCTAGATGTATTGCCCGGATCTCCAGAATGTTGATGGGTAAGGTCCTCTCTGTCTTGGACCATACCCCTTGGACCGCAGCCTGTTCCAGAACTGCTCCCCAACCTGACAGGCTGGCATCTGTTGTTACCACCGTCCAGGTAACCGGTAGAAAGGATTTCCCCTTATGCAGGTTTTCGGGTATGAGCCACTATCTGAGGCTCTGACGCACCGCATGCGACAGGTGCATCGGAAAGTCTAATGCCTGAACTTTCTTGTTCCAGGTTGACAGAAGACTGTGTTGCAGCATTCTTGAGTGAAACTGAGCATAGGGAACTGCTTCGAATGCCTCATACAAAGGCGGACTGAGGGACCCTTCTTGGTCCTTACTGCCAGAATCAGCTCTCTTAAAGCAGCGATTTTTGCCTGGGGTAGAAATATTTTCTCCTGGCTTGTATCTATAATCAGACCTAAATACTCCAGTTTTCTTACTGGTTTTAGGAAAGACCTTTCTAAGTTGAGGATCCAACCCAGGTGTTCTAGATACCTGACTGTGGTCCTCAAGTTTCCATTCAAAGAGGCTATCGACCGGTCTATCAAGAGCAGGTCGTCTAGGTATGCTATGACAGCTATACCCTGAGCCCTTAATCTGGCCAGAGGAGGAGCCACGATTTTTGTGAACACTCGAGATGCAGTGGCTATCCCGAAAGGTAGAGCCACAAACTGGAAATGGCGCCCTCCTACCTCGAAGCGCAGAAACTTCTGATGAGCAGGAAAAATGGGCACATGCAGATATGCATCTCTGATGTCTATTGATGCCAGAAATTCTCCTCCCTGCAGGGTGGGAACTACTGTTCGAATTGATTCCATGCGGAAGGATTGAATCCTTGGGAATCGGTTCAGATCCCTTAAGTCCAGAATGGGCCTGACATCCCCATTTGGCTTTTGGACCGTAAAAAGGTTGGAATAGAAACCCAATCCCTGGTCCTTTGCGGGAACTATCATAATGACCTCCTGCGACAAAAGTCGCTCTAACGCTAGAAGGAGCGACTGCTTCTTCTCTGGGTCTCTGGGAACACTTGATCTGAGGAACCGAGGAGAAGGGAATTCCTGAAACTCCAGCTTGTACCCTAAGGTTACCGTGGAGATTACCCATCTGTCCTGGAAGTCCTCCTGCCAGAGCTCTGAGAACTGTCGCAGTCTTCCCCCCCACTCGAGTGAGCGGGGGCGCCCCCTCATGCAGAGGTCTTAGTGTTTTGCCTAGTAGGCTTCTTTCCCCAGGACTTCTTTTGTCTCTGGGGTTGACTCTTGTCTCTGGACCCCGATGGAGGCGGCCGTCGAGACTGCCTGGAGGCTGAAGCCCCCGGCGCTGGGGAAAGAGTCCGTTTGAAAGAGGGACGTTTACTCTTCTTCTTGACAGGTAAGAGAGTGCTTTTCCCACAAGAGATTCTCTTGATATAGTTATCCAAGTCCTCTCCAAACAACCTTGCACCACGAAATGGAAACCCAGCCAGTAGCTTCTTACATGGTGCTTCGGCTGACCAAACTTTCAACCATAGGATTCTACGTATATGCACCAACCCCAGTGAAAGACGGGAGGTTTGCACGATAGAATCTCTAATGGCGTCAACCACAAAGCATAAGGCCGCTGGAAGGTTAGCAAACCCCTGGGCCTGCTGTTCAGGTAATACTTTGATGACCTGCTTAACATGGTCTCTTAAGTATTGACAGACTCCAATCGCTGCTACTGCAGGTTGGGCCACTGATCCTGCTAAGAAGAAAACATCCTTCAATAGGGATTCCATCCTTTTATCTACAGGATCCCTGAGCATCTGAGCATTGTCTACAGGACAAGTCAGGCTATTATTTACGGAGGAAATGGCGGCATCAATAGCCGGTATTCCCCACATTTTAATAAACTTTTCTTCCATCGGATAAAGTGTTGAAAACCTTCTCGGCGGAAAAAAACGTTTGTCTGGGTGATCCCACTCAGAATAAATGAGCTTTTCAAGTAAAGTATGAACAGGAAAAGCATGTGCTGCTTGGAAAGGTTTCAGTGACCCCAAAGCAGAAGAGGATTCTTTAGTAGTTTCAGGTATGGGCAACTTAAATGTGGATCGGACCAATCCAGTGAGGATCTGCACTAAGACTTTCTCCTCTTGGGAAGTCGCAGAGGGTCCCTCTCCACCTGATTCCCCCGAAGAGGAATCATCCGTCCCATCCCGATCCTCTGAAAGGGATTCATCTCCTTTATCCCAGAGCTCCTCTGTCTGAGGGTCTTGGGGAACAGAGGAAGGCCTAGTGCGTTTTCTTCCACTGAGTGAAGACGTAATCACGGCCATTAATCTTTCCTCTAGACCATTATTGGTTGAGGAAAAAACCTCTTGTGTAATATATACAGGGGCTGAAGTGCCAGAAGCAGGTGTAGCCCCTGACCCCGATGGCTCTCCCTGGCTAGCCGTCCCTGGCCCATCTTTAGGGGGGGAGGATGCTGCCGACAGGGGGCCCTCAGAACCTGAACGAGATCCCCTAGTGTCTCTGGTTCCTGGGGTGCTTGAACCTCTTCTACCCATAGTGCAAAGCAACAAGGTGTGAGGTATACAAATGAACACTGCCCGCTGAGCGATGTAGTCTGTCTAAAAGCCTTGCTACCCAATGCTCAGTCTGGTGTTACTTCAGTAAATGCTGCCTAGGAGAATGCCTGTGTCCCACCTTACATGCGACCGTCAGCCCTGTGTCTCTCAGAAGGCTGAGTGCACCTGTACAGAGTGCCTTTAATAGCCTGCAGCTGGCCTGAGTGGGAGTCTAAGCACCTGTGCTGACGTCCCGCCCCCTCCTCTACCGCCCCCCCCCTCGAGTTTTGAAAAAAACGAGCGCTTCCCGCACTGCCGACTCTCCTGTCATGCTTCTGGAGAAAAGGCTGGGGATGGGGGGGGGGGGAAGGAGGGAGACTGGTAACAAGATCTGCCTGAACGGCTATCTTCAGAGATGGTGGCCATTAGGCCGCAGAGCCCGGGTGGTATAACCACTTTCTAGACCCCTGTGGCCCCTCTCTAGCCTGGGGGGGAACATTCAAACATGAGAAATCCCCCTTTCCACCTTACCTGCTTGCAGCCTGCTTTGAGATGCTGGGACATAATCAGCACTGAACACCTGAGACAGTCAGTCAGCATGTGTAGGTTTGTGCTCTTGGCAGCCCCCGGTGGTCACAATAGGCATAGCATGCATTTACCTTAAAGGAGAAAAACCACTAGAACTCAAAAATTCTGTGGAATCTCCTCTTACCTTATCCAGCCGCAGGGTGCTGTTTACACAGACCCAATCTTCACCTCTCACGGTGGGCTCCGTTTGAAAAAACCGTCAGAGACTGGGGCCCCCATCAGTAGGGGGATCCAACAGTTCTGAGACCGTAAAGCACCTCGCCAGAAATTAGGAAGTTTAAAGCCATTTTCTGATCTGCGGGGTCCAGCTCTCTAAAAAGAGAAGCATTACGAGTAAAACCTCGTTTCTTCGGACACGAGGCCCGGGTACCATTCAATTCGGCCATGAAAAGACACTTTGAATGGATCCGGTTCGCCTGGCTTGCCCCAGTATAGGATCTTAGGATATTCCCTTTGAAGCTCAGCACAAGACATCTTTACACGTCCATCACCTAAGACACTGGCGTAAAAACTGAGGTATCCCTGCAAGGGGGAGGGATTATATAGGGGGTTGAACTTCCTGATAGGGTGTGCCAGTGTCCAATCACCAGTGATACCTATATAACCCATCAGTAATTACTGTGGCTCTGTGTCCCGTGATGTTCGAGAAAGAAATAGTATTCATTTAGTCGACTAAAATGTTTTAGTCGATGAAATTAACACTGAGTACATGTTGGCATTCATGGTTCCCTCAATGAACTGTAGCTCCCCAGTGCCGGCAGCACTCATGCAGCCCCAGACCATGACACTCCCACCACCATGCTTGACTGTAGGCAAGACATACTTGTCTTTGTACTCCTCACCTGGTTGCCGCCACAAACGCTTTACACCATCTGAACCAAATAAGTTTATCTTGGTCTCATCAGACCACAGGACATGGTTCCAGTAATCCATGTCCTTAGTCTGCTTGTCTTCAGCAAACTGTTTGCAGGCTTTCTTGTGCACCATCTTTAGAAGAGGCTTCCTTCTGGGATGACAGCCATGTAGACCAATTTGACGCAATGTGCAGCGTATGGTCTGAACACTGACAAGCTGATCCCCACCCCTTCAACCTCTGCAGCAATGCCGGCAGCACTCATACGTCTATTTTCCAAAGACAACCTCTGGATATAACGCTGAGCACGTGCACTAAACTGCTTTGGTCAACCATGGTGAGGCCTGTTCTGAGTGGAACCTGCCCTGTTAAACCGCTGTATGGTCTCGGCCACTGTGCTGCAGCTCAGTTTCAGGGTCTTGGCAATCTCCTTATAGCCTAGGCCATCTTTATGTAGAGCAACAATTTTTTTTTTCAGATCTTCAGAGAGTTCTTTGCCATGAGGTGCCATGTTGAACTTCCAGTGACCAGTATGACTGAGTGTGATAACACCAAATATAACACACCTGCTCCCCATTCATACCTGAGACCTTGTAACGCTAGCGAGTCGCATGACACCGGGGAGGGAAAATGGCTAATTGGGTCCAATTTAGACATTTTTACTTAGGTGTGTACTCACTTTTGTTGCCAGCAGTTTAGACATTATTGGCTGTGTGTTGAGTTATTTTGAGGGGACAGCAAATATACACTGTTATACAAGCTGTACACTCACTACTTTACATTGGGGTCACAGAGGGAGGAATAACATCAGTTCCTCTCTCTGTGTAGTGCAGCTGATGCGCCTAGTCGCAGCTGTCCTGGGCTCCCGTATCGGACAGGAGAAAAGTGATTGAGTGGCAGGGCATCAGCTGCTGTAAAATTTTGATACCAGGATGATGCCTGCACCTGTATAACCACTGAAAGTCCAGGATATCATAGGACTTCCACCCAGGTGAAGTGGATAATATGCACTTATGCTGTACCCAGTCTTATTCAAATTGCTCAGTCCTGTTTAAACAAAAAGGCCATTCACGCTCTTAATGTACCCCTACTGCAGTCACCCAAAAGCAGGGAGGTTGTACAACCATCCCTCACCTCTAGAGAATACACCTGCCAAGAAAACGATATCCTTAAATAAGCACACTTTGCAGACTTTCTAACTTTAGCATTGTGAAAATATTTCCAAGTTAACTTCAGCTGTTCTTTATACAATATGAAACTGAGATTACAAAATCCAAACTGTACATAAATTGTGATTTGCCATGTGGAACCAATAAACAACTTTCAACTTTGGTCACCAGAGGTGCATTAAACACATCTGCTTTGGGGGAGATTTACTAAAACTGGAGCTTGTAAACTCTGGTGCAGCTCTACATCAAAACCAATCAGCTTCCAGGTTCTCTTGTCAAAGTTTAATTGTTAAAAGCTGATTGGATACCATGCACAGCTGAACCAGATTCTGAGTGCTCCAGCTTTAGTTAATTTCCCCCATTGTGTGTTAGGCCCGGTTGATACTGGTGCAACATGTGATCCGACTTGTGAGAGCACGAGTCGCATGACATGTCAAATTCAATGTTTCCCTATGTGAGCCGTCTTAACTGACCAACACTCCAACTTTAGAAAAAGTTCCTGCAGTACTTTGGTTCGACTTTGAAACAACTTCAATGCCATATAGTGTAAAAAGTAACATTAAATCAGATCAAAGTTGGACTGAAGTTGTAGGACAAAGTCGGACTGAAGTTGTAGGACAAAGTCGGACTGAAGTTGTAGGACAAAGTCGGACTGAAGTTGTAGGACAAAGTCGGACTGAAGTTGTAGGACAAAGTCGGACTGAAGTTGTAGGACAAAGTCGGACTGAAGTTGTAGGACAAAGTCGGACAGGAAGTCACGTGACTTTCATCTCGGAGCAGTGTAAAACTGGGCTTAAAGTAGAACTATAGGCAAAACTCCCCCCCTCCCCCCATTTTGGATAGCGCAGGGGAGAATTATAACCCTGTCATATTTTTTTTCGTCATGTGTGTCCCATTGCAGAGATTTCCCATCACTTCCTGCCCCATAGCTAAACAGGAAGTGAGAAGAAATCCCTACAAATTAAGGGAATTCCTTGGGGACCCCCAGGTCACCAGAACTAGTGTCCCCATTGTAAGATGTCCCTTTTATTTATTTTCTGGGGACAACCCAAAATTTTGGATTTTCTTTTACTTTCAATGGCAATGGTAAACAGGACAAACAGAGGGTGAATCTCGCTATTGGAGGCGCAGACAGCAATATTATTTGACAAGTGTTCTAAACTACCTCCACTCTGTCCAAGACTAAAAAAAACAAAGTTTTGCCTTTAGTTATATTTTATTGTATGTTGTGTTATGACAGCCCATTTATTAGAATGGGCTTCCAAATACACCACAATAAACCAAAAATCATGCCGGCAGGATTTTCTGCAGCGTGCTGCAACACAAAGCATTGTTCTACAATGCGAGCGCATTGAAAGGGTGCGCTGGGATGCCATACAGGGTGAATGGCAATGCACACTGGTGTGGACAGGCCCTTAAACCTATGGGGCCATTGCTCTACAACTTAACCACTGGTTGGGGGTTAGTGCAGTTTACCTTATTAGGTTGGGTTACTGAAAAATTAGGAAAAATTGTTCACCTCAATATCAAAGTACATTTTTGGGGTAAATCATAGGGTGCCTGCAGCAATTTTATGTACAATAAAAATAAAGCAGACTGCGTGTTATTTACCCTAATCGGAAGATATTAGCATGCCTATTATGGTGTATTCACATGTGCAAATGCATCTCTCTCTGCGATCAGCTGCAAGAACTCCAGTATTAGCTGTGAGTAGGCAACCTTATTGAAAGCAATGGGAGGTTGTCGGCTCTCGCGGCTATTCACAGACTACCTGCGTCCAAGGCCGATCACTCGCATGTGATCGCTGCATGAGTAATTACATGTGACTGGGTGTAATTGGCTGCAAGAGCCGGAAGCCTCCCATTGCTTTCAATAGGACTGCTCATTGCCGCTAATCACCAGAAGCCCTGATGGTGTTCTCACAGCTGATCAGAGACAGAGTGCATTTGTAAGTGTGAGGGTGGGGGACATAATTGCATGTCTTTTTGTCTATTCTTGTTACCGCCCTGCCTCTTCACCTTGCCCAATCAGAGAACACTTTGTGATTCATTATAAAGATGCACAGCAATCTCTGAATGGCGCCCGTGCTGAGGGCGACCTCCTGTGTTCATAATGGCAGCAGGGCACTCACTCTGCATTGGGACCTGTTAGCTACTGAAAACACATTTCCAGCCTCTAGAGGGATCCCACAGGTATGCTACATGCATAGTTACATAGGACTAAGCTGGACCAATGTATGTATGCATGCATGCATGCATGCATCAGCAACCACCAATGATGGGGGTTTTAAAATAACACTCACCACCAATGGCTATATGATTTTTTGGGGGGTTAAAATGCCACTGACCATCAATGTTTTGGGAGGAGGGAGTGGTGTTAAACTGCTGCCCACCAATGATTGGGGATTTGGGAGGGGGGTGGGGGGTTAAGATGCTACTGACCACCATTAAGCCCAAATACATTTTTCAAAAATAATTTTTAAAGCAACACTGCCCCCCTTGCACAATTGCAAATGCACATGTGGGTCTTGCACGCATATGTAAACAGTGATTGCACCACACGTGAGGTATTGCCATAAACATCAGTGTGAGAGCAATAAGTCTAGGACCAGAGCTTAACTATTAACTGGTAACCTATAAAAGCCTTTAGAGCCTTTGGGTACTGTCATTTATCGCTATTTCCTGGGCATGCAAAATTTTAAATCTTGAGATGTTTGGTATCCATTTACTTGGCGCAACATTTTTATTTTACCAAAAATAGTATTCCTTTGGGGTTGATTTACTAAAACTAGAGAGTGCAAAAATCTGGTGCAGTTCTGCATAGAAACAAGCTTTGAGTTTTTTTTTTTTTGGTCAAAGCTTAATTGAACAAACTGAAATTAGCAGCTGATTGGCTACCAGCTACCATGCAGAGCTACACCAAATTTTGCACTCTCCAGTTTTAGTATATCAACCCCTTTGCAAGGGCACGAAAATATATTTACAGTAAGAGTATTTTTTTCCTGAAAATTTGCGTTTGATAAATGCTGCATAAAAATAGGGTGATATAAAAAAATGCAACAGCCACCATTTTATTCTCCAGGGCCTCTGCTTTCAGAAAATATATAATATTTGGGAGTTCCAAGTACCTTTTTAGCTGATTTTAAAATGCAAAAACGGTCAAAATTGACCCGGACAGCAAGTGGTTAAAGTGCCACTGACCACGAATGATTGTAGTATTGTTTTTGGGTTTTTTTTGGGGGGGGGGTAAAGTGTTTTGGATCTATCCATGACATGTAGCCATTTCGCAGAATGCAATTTCAACCTTTTAACTTTTCATCCTTTCAACTTTCTTCCACCAATAACAAAAGCCAAGCACACCTTTATTTATTTTTTTAATACATCAGTACCAGCATGTTTCCTAATATCCAAAAATCTGTGACCATCTTGGGTGTCCACTTTCCAAAAAGGGGTCATTATGGGGATTTTTATAGTGTCTTGACATTTTTATTTGATAAATAACAGAAACATTCTTTTTTCAAAATATGATTTTTTTTTTTTTTTTTATATAGTAAAAAATAAAAACAAAGAAAAAGCAGCGATTATTAAATACCACCTAAAGAAAGAAAGCTTTCCGGATTTATAATAAGATCATAATACAAGATAAGGTCACAACCCAATGTATGTATCTCCTTTCTATCTATACTCCTGGGCTCGTTTAAAGCCATTTGTGCGGATCTGTTATGACACATAATTACAGGCGTCAGAACTGGCGCAAACCGATCTGCCCACCTATGTCTGAGTGGGTCTGTGAAATAAGAGATCTACACTCCATTGAACAGATGATACACGTTAAAGAGAAACCTCTTGAGAGATTCCTGGTCGCTTGGCTCCAATGGAATATTTCTGTACATCCGATGCTTTTCTACAATACTTATCCCTGCCTCTGACCAGCCCCACTACCCTGGGAACGGAGCGATAGATTACCATTTCTCCTCTTTACCCTACTTTCCCACAAATAGAGCTTTCTTTTGGTGGTATTTGATCACCTCTGCATTTTTTATTTTTATGCGCTATTATATAAAAACAAAAAACAAAACTATATTTTTACTTTCTGCTATAAAACAAAGCCGATAAAAATTTAAAAAAAAAAAAAAAATCAAATTTCTTTATAAATTTAGGCCAATATGTATTCTGCTACATATTTTTGGTAAAATAAAATCCCAATAAGCATATACTGATAGGTTTGCGCAAAAGTTAGAGCATCGACAAACTATGGGATATTTTTATTTAATTTTTTACTAGTTATGGCGGAGATCAGCGACTTATAGCGGCAGACATTCAGACACTGACACTTTTTGGGGACCAGTGACAGGAAAACAGTGATCAGTGTTAAAAAAATATGCACGATCACTGTACTAATGACACTGGCTGGAAAGGGGTTAACATCAGGGGCAATCAAAGGGTGAACTGTGTGCTAAGCCTGTGTTTTACTACAGTGTGGGACATGCTTACTAGGGGAAGACATGGATCCATGTCCCTGCTTTACAGCGAGACAGGATCCATGTCTTCCCTCCTGTCAGAATGAAAGCATCAAATCTGCGGTACCCGCTGATTGGCTCTCGTTGTGTATAATCACAGCGGGAGCGAGCAGCCGATGGTGCGCATTCGTGCCAGCTACCCGAAAGTGCAGGATCACGTGTATATATATATATATATATATATATATATATATATATATATATATATATATATATATATATATATACACACATATACATATATACACACGTGATCCTGCGTACAGCTGCACACTGTAGCATTAAAACTGCTATAGGGCCATCAGCAAGTGGTTAATAAAAAAAGGTTATACATCAGGAAAGAAAGCCCTGTTAATAAATGGGTTAATTGATTGAACAATTGTCAAACTATCATAGCACTGAAAACTGAAAAAATGATCTGGACAGAAAGAGTGCAACATGCTGGGCCTGAAGACAATAAAAAGGCACCGAGCAATGCGTCAAGTTATGTAACCCATATCATACTCAGTATTCATCTTTTAATGCATGGACTGAAATGAATGAAAGGTGAGATCGGATTGGTAGCTTCAGGTTATTGCACACTGAACATCATCATTGCTCTTTCGTACCAGTCTGAATGTGGTATTACAAAGGAAAACAAATGTCACATCCTAGTCCCCAGAGATGTATTCTTACAATAGTGTAAAACATGTGTTGGTATATTGAGATGATTGCAGATCCTGAAGAAAGGCCTAACATTTTTTCAGTATGTCTTCACTGTTGTGTCAGATAAAAAAAAAAAAAAAAAGCATTTCTCTCATCTCTTCAAAATAAAACTCAAGCTTTTTGACATTCAAGGGATATGGGAAAAGAGTTGCATTTTTTTTTCTAGCACCGAGAAAGTTATACTAATTAAAACTAAAGACGTTTCCTCAGTAGAAATTGGAAGATGCACTTACCAAGATCAAAATTGTACATACAATATGTCATCAAAATGTCATGAAGTAAAATTAATCCAGGATTATCTTGGCCTTCATAAAACGTGTTTGTTCGGTCTGTGCGGTTCACATCTTTCTCTAGCATGATGGATAAAGAAAATGACATTAAATATTTAAGAGAGGAATGGCTAATTTACAACAAAGCCATATCTGGTGTGCACAGAGTGTTTGGCATACTTCTGTCGGAGAGCTTAGAATGACAGCTCCTCATAATGAATGCCAGGGAGGAATGCATTACAGGGCACTTCAGATCATTCAAAGGGCAGCGCTACATTAAGCTGATTTATATTTCACATTAACCGAATACATCTTTATGTAACGATGCTGATTTTTAGTCTGAGGATTTCTGCATCTTTAACCAACCTGCAAAGGCTCAATGTGAAAACACGAAACTGTGCTGACATAGAAAACATTATACAGAACATGGAAACATTATGCAGAACATGTTCTCCATACAGATAGAATTTTACATGTCAACACAAAATGATTACCATGTGCAATCTAAATTTCAATGGAAAAGGCACATCTTTAAAAAAACAAACAAAAAAAAAAACAATACTGCAGTAATCAGGTCCTGTGTTTTTGATCCCTAATGCAGGACAGAGAATAAGAAACACGATCGGCTGCTACGGCAAAATATCCAAGCTTTATATGCTCCAGTCATCCCCATATCGTTCAGCAAACTGGACTGAAGGCATGGGAGGGACAACAAAGACTGCCCTCTACTGATTGTTCACTGAATGACTAAATGTTTAAAACCATTTTGGCATGCATCTCTGACTATGGTAAACAAGTCAGGAATTGAATTGATCAGTACATCTGATAAAGGCACACCCCACTGCACTTAAACAGTTAAAGAAAACCAGCAAAGTGCCTTATGGGGCTTAACCAGAAGATCAAGAACTACAGGAAAAAAGGAGTGTGCTGCAGAGCCTAGCACTTAGAGGACCTTCACCCTACAGGGTACGTTATGCTGCCCTACTTCCTACTCCTTCTCTTAAAAATGGACATTGTTAAGAAAAAAAAAGTAATTTATTTGTGTTGCAAAGCATCACTTCTGCGTTTTCTGCCTAGGCAAGAACGTCTTCCAGCCGCCTGCACATACACGGGTATGTCCCAGGGCCTGAGTAAGCCCTGCCAAACATTTGCGCGTATGCATCAGGTTCCCCAGTTAACTGCGCAATTCATGGGGTTTCCCGCACGCACACACACAAAGATGCTACAAGGGAAGTCTTAGACCTTTGTCTGAGCCAGACCTTCCCTGTCTCAGCACATGCACAGATGTGCCGAAGGGCACTGCCAGGACATAAAGGCCAGGCACAGCCCATGGGCATATCTCTGCATGAGCCATAATGGTTACACCTTAGACAGGAGCAAAACCACTTGGGAGGCAGACTGATGTTTCACTTTATAGGTGCATCTGCATTTACATTTTTCCCATAGTTCCCCTGCAAAGTCTGACAAATACCAGTTGATCCTACCAGTACTACCCTGTGCATCTTCCTATGATGCTGCTGCACTATTCCTAAATCAAGAGCAGTATTGTCACCCTCATGTAGGCTGTGCGCAGGCCTAACTGCAGTGGGATTAAAAGATATTGCAGGGGGTGTGGCTACAGCATTGGCTCTCCTATGTCACAATCCTGTAGCCTGTCAATTAGTAGGCCACACCTATCCCCGCCCACTGCTTTCTGGATTAGCAGCACTGTCTTTGTTGCTAAAATCCTGCCACTGTAAGCTGCAGTGCCTGGAAAGAGGGGCATGTGAATCTCAAATGGAGGCTGACCCAGAGAAAGAAATTATGATTTTTCACTTTACTAGGCTTATGTATAACATAGTAACTAGATCTGGGACCAGTTTATCCTTTAGGTGTACTTTAAAGAGCACCTGTCACTTGGCAGCATATAAACTGCAGCTTAGTACAGTGTTTGATTTATGAACAGGTGATGCAGAGTCAGTTGATAGAGGGCTATAGCCTGCTATTAGCTGACAGTGAAGCGCTGCGCCATATCTGGAAGGATATGGACAATATTGTTGGGAACTAGCCTACTGCCTGACAGTTGGCTCCGTCATTCAGCACTGGGCTGAGAGCCTGAGCTAGCCGTGCCTGCTTTCCCCCCTGCTTGGTGCTCCAATGAATGCTGGAGGAGCAGAGCGGTGACTGACAGTCACAAGCTGACAGAGAACTGATTAATCAGCGGTCATGTAATCACTCACTTCTCCGTTTTAGAGTTGGTGTGGGAAAGCAGCATCATCATTCAGATGCTGCAGCATAAGGGGTGAGCATGAATGTTTTTTTTTACATCCCAGACTTCTCCTTTAGGCTGGGTTCACACTATTGTTAATTGAATGCAGGTTTCTCCGTATCCAATTCGCATGACAGGAGAGTGTGACCGACTCTCAATGGAGCCGGTTCACACATCCCTAGGGCGGCCGCAGAGCACACAGCAGAAGAGTCCTGTGCGTCTTTGGCTCCCTTTCAGGTCCGAATTCAGCCAAAAATTCTGACCTAATTCGGACCTGAAACGGTGACGCACCAGACCCCCTGCTGTGCCGCACAGTGTGAACCCAGCCTTAAGCTAGGTTAACATCTGTGCATTTGCAGAAAGGTACCACAATCCATTTAACATTATTTCCTATGGGTCCCGTTTACATCTATGCAGCTTCCAGAAATGCGTTTTTGGAAAACGTGCAGGGACTTTGTTTACATGCAGCATTATGTGTTTATGGCTGTACAGACTTCAAAGAAACCGCATAAAAAAATGCATCAGAACACATATGGATGTGTTTTTAATGCATTTTTTGGAAGGGTTTCATGTTCAACTAGTCTCCTCCTACAAAAACTCACAGAGGCATGGAAACGTATCAAAAACGCACCACAAAAAGGCATCAACCACAAAAAAAGCATAAAAAAAAACTGTGTGGCAAATTTTTCAGTGTTTAACGTACTGATTCAAGATCTTGTTGATGAAAAAAATAAATAAAAATAGTGTTGTTTTGCTCATCAGTGAATATTACACTGACCAACCTACAAAAACAGGGAATAAAAGGTGCCCTATTTGGCTTACATAAAAAAAAGTTGGGGGGGGGGGTGTTAAGCAACACCCCTAATACATTCTAATGTAACTGCAAGCTTAGCAGTGCAACGCATTCCTTTCTCAACATACCTATTAAACTCCTGTAGTCTCTTAGTCTTGAATTGCGCTTTTCTTGTTCTTCACTGACCGACTTCCACTGGAGTTTCATTCGAAAATACTCGTCTCTGAATAAAAGAATTAGGGGGATACCAATTACAATAGCTATTGAAAAACGCCCCGGCCAAGGCAATCTAGCTATAACAATTCCAAAATAAGTTTGCTCAGGTAAAGAATCCCACATTAGGTCTTAATACATTTATGGAAAATAAATTATATTATCAGTTTACACTGTTCTCTCTGTGAAGAAAAGGAAATAAAACATTAGACAATGCCGTGAAATGGCACTTTAATTACCATGTAGAAGTGAGCGCTAATAAAAATGTCAAGAGAAAAAGATTACTCCCCACCTTTGTTATACAGCGCAATGTAGGGAAAAAAAGGTTAATCGAATTAAGGGAGAAACTGGAGGTTTTATTCTACTTTAAATGACTTTCTCCCTTCTCCTATCTGATCGCTGTGTCCAGAGCTGAATAAAACTATTTAATGTAATGAGCCATAAATGTAGAAAAGGTCTGTCTATCCACAAGCTGAGAAATATACATGCTTTGGATGTGAAGGCAATGCCTGAATAGTCCTTTTCATTTTCTGAATAGAGCTGATAAGCCTAAACTTGGCTCGAGAATATAGGACAATGAGTATTTTCAAGTAAAATCTGCAGAACGGGGAACCTAGCTTGTTATATAAAGTTGATGCGCACGTACATTATCCATTTAATTAAAAAAAAAAAAAATTAGACAATTGTGACAAAGTGCCTCCTGGTGGTCAAAATGAAAAACTGCCAGATGATAATCACGTTCAAAAGCTACACTGGTTCAAGCTCAATAATTCAGCAAACAAGATCTCTGTGATGCTCTGAACAGCGCTGTGTGGCATCTCAGACAACAGATTTATAAAGCAATAGATTATTGTGTATAAATATGTGCCTAAACTGTAGTTACACTGCCAAACGTGGAATTTGACCACGTCCCAAAACAATGAACTCATCAATCAAAATGCATGCCGATAATTTTTTTTATTGATGAACGCCCATTTTAGTTCCTTATTCTTTTATATAAAAACTAAAAGATCCTTTCACATGTACTTTCTGATCAGGTTTGTCTTCAACACTGACAGGCGGACCTGACCGGAAGTCTTTGAGCAGGCGGACGTAAATGGAAGCGTGTCCATTTACATCCACTCACCTCTGAGTCCGGCTAGGCCAAAAAAATAAAAAAAGTTTTTACAGAGCTAATCATGACAGATTAGAAGTAGCCTGATATAAACAGACACAGTAGTTCTCTCTGAGGCACAGATTTGGGGAGGGGGGGGGGGGGGAGTGTTAAAACACCGAGCAAAGTTTCTGGAGAACCCGATTAATTAAATAAAAACACATACAGACATATACACATATACATACACACACACACACACACACACACACACACATACAAAATATCTCACAAAAGTGGGTACACCTCTCAGACTTTTGTAAATATTTTATTATATCTTTTCATGTCACAACACTGAAGAAATGACAGATGCTACAATGTAAAGTAGTGAGTGTACAGCTTGTAGAACACTGTAAATTTGCTTTCCCCTCAAAACAACTCAACACACGGCCAATCATGTCTAAACCGCTAGCAACAAAAGTGAGTACACCCCTAAGTGAAAATGTCCAAATTGGGCCCAATTAGCCATTTCCCCCCCCCCAGTGTCATGGGATTCGTTAGTGTTACAAGGTCTCAGGTGTGAATGCGAAGCGGGTATGTTAAATTTGGTGTTATCGCACTCACTCTCTCATACTGGTCACTGGAAGTAAAAATGTGGCACCTCATGTGGCAACTCTCTGAGGATCTGAAAAAAAAAGAATTGTTGCTCTACATAAAGATGGCCTAGGCTATAAGAAGATTGCCAAGACCCTGAAACTGAGCTGCAGCATGGTGGCCAAGACCATACAGTGGTTTAACAGGACAGGTTCCACACAGACCAGGCCTTGCCATGGTCGACCAAAGAAGTTGAGTGCACATGCTCCGCGTCATATCCAGAGGTTGTCTTCGGGAAATAGACATATGAGTGCTGCCAATATTTCTGCAGAGGTTGAAGGGGTGGGAAGTCAGCCTGCATGGATGTCGTCCCAGAAGGAAGCCTCTTCTAAAGATGGTGCACAAGAAAGCCTGCAAACAGTTTGCTGAAGACAAGCAGACTGAGGACATGGATTACTGGAACCATGTCCTGTGGTCTGATGAGACCAAGATAAATGTATTTGCTTCAAATGGTGTCAAGCGTGTGAGGAGTACAAAGACAAAGTGTGTCTTGGCTACAGTCAACCAAGGTGGTGGGAGTGTCATGGTCTGGGGCTACCGGCACTGGGGAGCTACAGTTCACTGAAGGAGCCATGAATGCCAACATGTACTGTGACATACTGAAGAAGAGCTTGATCCCCTCCCTTTGGAGACTGGGCCACAGGGCAGTATTGCAACATGATAACGACCCCAAAACACACCTCCAAGACAACCACTGCCTTGCTAAAGAAGCTGAGGGTAAAGGGGATGGACTGGCCAAGCATGTCTCCAGACCTAAATCCTACTGAGCATTCGTGGGGCATCCTCAAAAACGGAAGGAGGAGGAGTGCAAGGTCTCTAACATCCACCAGCTCCGTAATGCCATTATGGAGTGGTGGAAGAGGACTCCAGGGGCAACCTGTGAAGCTCTGATGAACTCAACCCTCTTGGGCATGAAGGCAGTGCTGGAAAATAATGGTGGGCACACACAATATTGACACTTTGGGCCCAATTTGAACATTTTCACTTAGGGGTGTACTCACTTTTGTTGCCAACAGTTTAGACATTAATGGCTGTGTGTTGAGTTATTGAGGTAACAGCAAATTTACACTGTTCTACAAGCTGTACACTCACTACTTTACATTGTAGCAAAGTGTCATTTCTTCAGTGTTGTCACATGAAAAGATATAATAAAATATTTACAAAAATGTGAGGGGTGTACTCACTTTTGTGAGATACTGTATATATACAGTGCCTTGCAAAAAGTATTCACCCCCTTGGCTTTTTACCTATTTTGTTACATTACAGCCTTTAGTTCAATGCTTTTTTAACCTGAATTATATGTGATGGATCAGAACACAATAGTCTAAGTCGGTGAAGTAAAATTAGAAAAATACATAAAACTATTTTTCAGAAATAAAAAACTGATAATTGGCATGTGCGTATGTATTCGACCCCTTTGTTATGAAGCCCATAAAAAGCTCTGGTGCAACCAATTTCCTTCAGAAGTCACATAATTAGTGAAATGATGTCCACCTGTGTGCAATCTAAGTGTCATATGATCTGTCATTACATATACACACCTTTTTGAAAGGCCCCAGAGGCTGCAACACCTAAGCAAGAGGCACCACTAACCAAACACTGCCATGAAGACCAAGGAATTCTCCAAACAAGTAAGGGACAATGTTGTTAAGTACAAGTCAGGATTGGGTTATTATAAAAAAATATCCAAATCTTTGATGATCCCTAGGAGCACAATCAAATCTATCATAACCAAATGGAAAGAACATGGCACAACAGCAAACCTGCCAAGAGACAGCTGCACACTACCATTCATGGACCGGGCAAGGAGGGCATTAATCAGAGAGGCAGCACAGAGACCCAAGGTACCCCTGAAGGAGCTGCAGAGTTCCACAGCAGAGACTAGAGTATCTGTACATAGGATGACAATAAGCCATATGCTCCATTGAGTTGGGCTTTATGGCAGAGTGGCCAGAAGAAAGCCAATGCTTTCAGCAAAAACAAAATGGCACTTTTTGAGTTTGTGAAAAGGCATGTGGGAGACTCCCAAAATGTATGGGGAAAGGTGCTCTGGTCTGATGAGACTAAAATTCAACTCTTTGGCCATCAAAGAAAATTCTATATCTGACGCAAGCCCAACACATTACCCAAAGAACACCATCCCAAAGTGAAACACTGGTGATAGCATCATGCTGTGGGGATGTTTTTCAGCAGTCGGGACTGGGAAACTGGTCAGGGTTGAGGGAAGGATGGAGGGTGCTAAATACAGGGATAGTCTTGAGCAAAACCTGTACCACACTGTGTGTGTGATTTGAGGCTAGGACCGGGGTTCACCTTCCAGCAGGACAATGACCCCAAACACACTGCTAAAGCAGCACTTGAGTGTTTTAAGGGGAAACATGTAAATGTGTTGGAATGGCCTAGTCAAAGCAGAGACCTCAAGCCAATAGAAAATCTGTGGTCAGACTTAAAGATTGCTGTTTACAAGCGCAAACCATCCAACTTGAAGGAGCTTGAGCAGTTTTGCAAGAAGGTATGGGCAAAAATCCCAGTGGTAAGATGTGGCAAGGTCATAGAGACTTATCCACAGCGACTTGGAGCTGTGAAAGGCGCAAAAGGTGGCTCTACAAAGTATTGACTTTAGGGGGGTGAATCGTTATGCACATTTACTTTTTCTGTTATTTTGTCCTATTTGTTGTTTGTTTCACAATAATAAAAAACACATCTTCAAGTTCTGTAAATTAAATGATGCAAATCCTCAAACAATCCATGTTAATTCCAGCTTGTGAGGCAACAAAACACGAAAAATGCCAAGGGGGTGAATACTTTTGCAAGGCACTGTATATACATATACACACACGCATACACATGCTACCTCACAGACAAAGTAGAGGGATTACCAAAGAGAAATCCCTAGTTTTATGGTGTAAAAACTGAAGTGAATGAATAAACTAGTCCTGTCTGCCACTGTGGTTCTTAATGGAGCACTATCGCAGCAATCATCTGCGCTCACAGTCTGTTGACACTTCCCCCAGCTCTCCAACTGAAAACCTGTACAAAAAGGTACAGGCAGAGAGCTGGAAAAAGTTTGCAGGAGCCTAACGTTACACCCACCATCCACTGACTGCGGGTGCAATGCTTTGCAGACCCTATGCAAAAAAAAAAAAAAAACAAATCCTTTGGTCAGCTGTCCTTTCCCCCATAAATTAAATGGAATTTCACTCTCTCAATCAGCATTGACTATTTATAATCCTTATGCTATTAGCATTAGTAAATAGATAGGAAAGTATATCATGTTTAGTTGTTTTAAACTTTTTTTTTTTCTTACATTTCCTCAGTTACTTCCTGGTTTCCATGCCTAGGCAAATAATGTCAATACATCCCAAGAGCCTTCAAGAAGAAGAGGACGTGAGGAGGGGTTTTCCCAGCTAGGCACACTTTCCTGCCTGCATGCCTGACTTAAGGGCAGATGGATCCCAGGAAATGCTACATGAATTATCTGCCCTTACTCAAGATGGCCACGGCCAGAAATGCTAGAGAGTGTTTTTCAAAGTGATTTCTCAGCAAAATAAAGCATAGAGACATGGATGAATGGGTGAGTTTGCTTTTAATATTAAAATGAATTAAAAGCAGAGTTCCGCCTCCCCCTCAAAAAAATATGAGTCAGCAGCTACACATACTGTAGCTGCTCACTTTTAATATTAGGTCAACTGGGATATCTCCCAGAGGAAGTCATGAGGTGTGACAAAACCGGTAGGAGGAGTCTGGCTGACTGATGCACAAGGAACTAGGAAGAGCTGTGGAGAAAATAGGACAGGAGAGACGCTATACGCCTGGACTGCAGACCGGAATACAGGTGACCATTTCACCCTTTCACACCAGCACAGCTCAATGCGGTTGTTAAATATAATAAATGTGAGTGTAATGTGATGAGTTTTTAGATGCCATTAAATTTTTTTAAACGGAATTACACGATTGCACACCTCTATTATTCCCTGTATGCATACAGTTGTGCTCATAAGTTTACATACCCTGGCAGAATTTATAATTTCTTGGCCATTTTTCAGAGAATATGAATGATAACACAAAAACTTTTCTTTCAATCATGGTTAGTGTTTGGCTGAAGCCATTTATTATCATTCAACTGTGTTTACTCTTTTTAAATCATAATTGCAACAGAAACTACCCAAATGACCCTGATCAAAAATTTACATACCCCAGTTCTTAATATCGTGTATTGCCCCGTTAACATCAATGACAGCTTGAAGTCTTTTGTGGTATTTGTGGATGAGGCTCTTTATCTTCTCAGATGGTAAAGCTGCCCATTCCTCTTGGCAAAAAGCCTTCAGTTGCTGTAAATTCTTGGGCTGTCTTGCATGAACTGCACGTTTGAGATCAGGAGACTGAGATGGCCTCTCCAGAACCTTCACTTTATTCTGCTGTAGCCAATGACAGGTCGACTTGACTTTGTGTTTTGGATCATTATCATGTTGGAATGTCCAAGTATGTCCCATGGGCATCTTCCTGGCTGATGAATGCAAATATTCCTCCAGTATTTTTTGACAATATACTGCATTCATCTTACCAACAATTTTGACCAAATTTCCTGTGCCTTTGTAGCTCACACATCCCCAAAACATCAGCGATCCACCTCCGTACCTTTCATCATAGGCCTTGTTGACTCCGCTCCAAATGTAGCGTTTATGGTTGTGGCCAAAAAGTCAATTTTGGTCTCATCACTCCAAACGACTTTGTGGCAGAAGGTTTGATGCTTGTCTCTGTGCTGTTTGGCATATTGTAAGCGGGATACTTTGTGGCATTTGCGTAGTAATGGCTTTCTTTTGGCAACTCGACCATGCAGCCCATCTTTCTTCAAGTGCCTCCTTATTGTGCATCTTGAAACAGCCACACCACATGTTTTCAGAGAGTCCTGTATTTCACCTGAAGTTATTTTTGGGTTTTTCTTTGCATCCCGAACAATTTTCCTGGCAGTTGTGGCTGAAAGTTTAGTTGGTCTACCTGACCGTGGTTTGGTCTCAACAGAACCCCTAATTTTCCACTTTTTTATTAGAGTTTGAACACTGCTGATTGGCACTCTCAATTCCTTGGATATTTTTTATATTCCCTTCCTGTTTTATACAGTTCAACTACCTTTTCCCACAGATCCTTTGACAATTCTTTTGTTTTCCCCATGACTCCAGAAACATCAGTGCAGCGCTGGATGAAAGATGCATGGGTATATCAGGAGTCCAAAAACTCATTGACCTTTTATACACACACACTAATTACAAGCAAAACAGATCACAGATGAGGATGGTTACCTTTAATAGCCATTAAAACCCCTTTGTGTCAACTTGTGTGCATGTTATCAAGCCAAAATCAATATGTAAACTTTTGATCAGGATAATTTGGGTAGCTATATAAACTTATGAGCACAACTATATGAGGTGATCTTTGAAAATACCAGATGGAAGTTATGGCTTTATTGATCAGCATTCTTACCAGGAGGTGCAGTGAATATGGGACCTGTGTTTACCATTAACCAGCCACTATATGGATGATGACCATCTAAGCTGTTACCATTTACTTTTTTTCACAAGAAAAGCTGTTACCATTTACTACAGGCTTGTTTTAAGGCCCTGCAGGTGATGGCATAACTGTAGGGGAAGAAGTGCACATTGCATGAAGACACCATTTGTTTAATATTTTTTCTTTGATATGTTTATGGACTTTTTCTTGCTTATTAATATTGAGGACTGTGTATAACACACACTGAGCACTTGCACTTTTTTCATCTGCTAATGAGTACCTGCACTATAATTGGGGATATTTTACTTAATTATCCTATCATCTGTTTATTTATTTTATATTACCATTTTTAGAGTTTTAGTATATTGCATAATTCTTAGTGCCGCACATTGGGTATATATGTTTACATTGTCACATTTTAGAAAGTGGTGAGTGCTGGCAGCTATTTCATAGTATTTTTTATTTTTCTGGGCCTTTAGATTTTTTTGAGTTTTTAGTTTTGGCAGCTCACAAGGTTATATATATATATATATATATATATATATATATATATATATATATATATATATATATATATATATATATATATATATATATAAGGTAGCTGCTCCTAAAGCTCGACCGATATATATCGGCCGGCCAATTATTTTTGCAAATTCAGCCAATTAACACTGACTGCACCATGCCCTGTCGACCCACAAGTGTTCCTCCTTCCTTCCCCACACTCCTTTGGCAGAGCGGCGCTTGACACTTGCCAGAGCTGCTGAGTGTGTGAAACTGACATATGTAACTGAATGCAGAGAGAAAGGAGCTGTCAAAATTCAGCGTTGATGTTAGGGGTGGGCGGGACCCAGCAGCTATAAAACACAAGACAAAGGGATGGGATCTGGGTGGGCTGCTACGTGTATGTGCCCCCACCCCCTTTCTTAAGCATTAAATCATTGGCTGGTGTTTGATAGCTGCTGGGCCCCGCCCACCGCCGACATCACCGCTGAAGTTTGTGTGTAGTTCCACTTTAATGACTTCTTCAGTAACTGATGTTTGCCTTTCTCGGTTTTGGTAAAACTCCCCCCAAAAAAAAAGAAAAAAAAATAATAAATTGACATTTTTCCTGCAAAAAAAATTATATTTAATATTTTTAAAGCTGCACTTAGCCTTGAAGAGCTATTTGTTTCCTATTTTTCTTGAAAAATACCTATTTTTACCAGGGCTATGTTATTTGTAGTACATATTATGGAAATATATATATAGATATATATACCATCTAATGGTATAAACTTGCTGCAGCCACTACTTAATCACAGTCATGTTAAGTAAGCTGAAATGTTTGGAGAGGAGTATGAGCCTCAGTCAGTAAAAGCTGCCTAATCAGATGTGATAAGCAGAAGAGATGTGGGTAATGGAAAGTGAGCTACACAGTAAGCAGGAAGGCAGCTTACAGCCCTGGAGCAAACAAACTGAGCAGAAAAAGTCCTGCAGAAACAAATGCAGTATGCATGTATATCTAGCTGGGAAGTGAAGCACAAGGTAAACAGAACAGTGACACAGCCGTCTCCCCACCCATGACAATCTGCAGTGCATTGCGCTAGACTGCTCCGTGCCAATACTAAACACAGGTCACTGACTTAAATGAAAAGCAGTACAAATTACACTGCACAACTGAAACCTTCACATTTCATTTTAAAATCTCAGAATAATAAAAAAAAATAAAAATATCTGTCAAATAAATAAACCCCACTGTGACAAACAAACATATGCATTATACCATTAGCCAATACTGACAACCTAAAGAATACCTGTCAGATTCATACGCTGAGATTCTTACCTAGTCATCAGGATTTCTATGAAAGTGTCAGTGCTTTCAGAGTTCATTATTCTATAAAACCCCAAATGTCTTACAGCTGCAATCCAGGCAAACAACTAACACATGGAAAGATTTGTAATTCTGTTCAGGCAGTCTCGTGATCCATGCAAGCCTGATGGAAACACTCACCCAGATTCCCAAGCTTATTATTATCTACTGCAGTTAAAGCTTGTGAGAAACTCTGGTTATATTAATTCAGAGTTGAAGTTTGCAGCTGACACGTTATGATAACAATTCATAGCTTTTTTGCAGCAAAGTGCCCATCCATGGCTGCACACTGCCCTCCTCAAGTTTCTCTAATTCCTAGCAGTCCCCACCCAGCAACACAATGCCCCGGCAGAGGCCAAGGAAGCAGAGATCCACATTCTTGCACTAATTGTATGTAAAGAAGCTTACATTTTTAAAAAGACTACATAAATGGATCAAAAAGTATTCATATATCTGCCTGGTTAAATATAAAGATGGCCACTGAACTCACAGGATAGTCAAATGCGGGAATGAGTAGTGAAGGTTTCTTTCCTGCAGTGGAATTACTTACACTGATCTCACTGCACACGGTGAGCTTCTCACAGAGTATATCAGAAGCTGTGTACAGTCTGTTTCTCGCAGGAGGATATCCTGCATCATCTAGTCCTTTCCTCCCCAGCTTTACTGTTCCTGGCACACCCCTTAGAGGACCTGAGCACGCATTATGGTGTGCAAAATGTGTATTGTGTATGCAGGCTATGTTGCTACAATGCATCGAAGGATTTACTTTTTTTTTTAAACTTTTTTACATTTATTTAAATGAGTTGTAATACATATGTTTGCATTGTGCGTACGCAGAAGTCAATCAACCCAGTACACAGGGACAGCTGCATGTGCACGGCTTGGGTTACATACCTCAGAAGACTGCGAGCAGACAGGTAGGTGTATTTTATTGCAGCAGCGTTTTCCACTATAATGGCCTGCCTGCGCGCAGTCTATGCTAAAAAGCTTCCAGTTCCGCTTTAAGTCCCTCTTAAAGTGGTTGTAAACCCCGTTATACCACTTGTACCTACAGGTAAGCCTGTAATAAGGATTACCTGTAGGTACTGTAAATATCTCCTAAACCTGCATGGTTTAGGAGATATTTATCATATACGCTTGCGCCGACGTCATTGGCGCATGCACGGTAAAGAAATGGCCCTCCGTGCCGTGGCCCCGGAAAGGAATGTAAGTGCCACATAATGGGCTAGGATGCATCATGCTTTTACTTTGCAGGGGAAAAAAAGAGGAAGTAAAACCCATCAGGGTTTACTTTCTCTTTTAGGCTGGATTCACACCTATGCATTTTTAGTGCATTTTGCATTTTGCAGATTTGCACTACAGTCGATTTACCATGGTTTCCTATGGAACACGTTCTGTAGTACAAATCTGCAAAATGCAAAAAGCACTAAAAATGCATAGGTGTGAATCCAGCCTAAGTCCTACTACTTATCTACTTTGATAACAGAACAAATTGGAGTTATGGCCTAATAGCAAAATATTATTATCAGTGTGACATAAATGGGAGATAAAATGTAAAAAGAAATAAAAAAAACTGTTGAGTAAGTACAACAAGCCTGAGTATGTGTTTAACCGCTTCAGCCCCGGAAGATATGGCTGCTGAATGACCAGGCCATTTTTGCGATTCAGCACTGCGTAGCTTTAACTAACAAGTGCGCGGTCGTGTGACTTTGCACCCAAACAAAATTGACGTCCCTTTTTTCCCCACAAATAGAACTGTCTTTTGGTGGTATTTCATCAACTCTGCGGTTTTTATTTTTTGCGCTATAAACAAAAAAATTACGACAATTTTGAAAAAAAAAAACAAACACAATATTTTGTACTTTTTGCTATAATATCCCCATTTTTTTAAAAAAAAGCTAATTTTTTCTCAGTTTAAGCTGATACGTATTCTTCTACATATTTTTGGTAATAAAAATCACAATAAGCATATATTGATTGGTTTGCGCAAAAGTTATAGCGCCCACAAAATAGGGGACAGATTTATAGCATTTTTATTATTTTACTAGTATTGGCGGCGATCTGCGATTTTTATCGGGACTGCAACATTATGGTAGACACATTTGACACATTTTTTGGGACCATTGGCATTTATACAGTGATCAGTGCTATAAAAATGCACTGATTAGTGTAAAAATGTCACTAGCAGGGAAGGGGTTAACACTAGGGGGCGATCAAGGGGTTAACTGTGTTCTCTCTCTGTGTTCTAACTGAAGGGGGGGATGGGACTGACTAGGGGAGATGACAGATCGCTGTTCATACTTTGTATAAACAGACGATCTGTCTCTTCTGCCCTCAGAGAACCGGGATCTGTGTGTTTACACACACAGAACCCGGTTCTCGGTGTGTCACTAGCGATCGCGGGAGTCCGGCGGCACTCGCATCGGCTCTGGGGGTGAACAGTCGGCGCGCGCCCCTAGTGGCCACAGGGTGAAGCGACGCAATGTCGTTTCGCCCAGCTGTGCTATTCTGCCGCAGTAAAACTGTGGTGGCTGGTCGGCAAATGGTTAAACTGGACAAAGGGTTTGCAAACCTGAACCAGTGTGTACATTCTCATGCAGTTTACAAAAGTAGGTAAGGGATGTTTTCTAATAGCATGCCTTTCTATTTAACTACACTATACCTTATTGTGCTATTACGGCATTTTATAGGAGTGTCTAGCTTTACTTTGCCTGCCAAAAATTTTCAAGGAGCTTTTCTGATACATAATGCTCCCAGCCACACACTCATACATACAGTGCATCCGGAAAATATTCACAGCGCCTCACTTTTTCCACATTTTGTTATGTTACAGCCTAAAAAGTCTACAAACAATACCCCATAATGACAACATGAAAGAAGTTTGTTTGAAATCTTTGGGAAAAAAAACAAAAAAAATCATATGTACATAAGTATTCTTAACCACTTGAGCCCCGGACCATTATGCTGCCTAAGGACCAGAGGTCTTTTTCCAATTTGGCACTGCGTCGCTTTAACTGCTAATTGCGCGGTCATGCAATGCTGTACCCAAACGAAATTTGCGTCCTTTTCTTCCCACAAATAGAGCTTTCTTTTGATTGTATTTGATCACCTCTGCGGTTTTTATTTTTTGCGCTATAAACGGAAAAAGACCGAAAATTTTGAAAAAAAATGATATTTTCTACTTTTTGTTATAAAAAAAATCCAATAAACTAAATTTTAGTCATACATTTAGGCCAAAATGTATTCGGCCACATGTCTTTGGTAAAAAAAATGTCAATAAGTGTATATTTATTGGTTTGCGCAAAAGTTATAGCGTCTACAAACTAGGGTACATTTTCTGGAATTTACACAGCTTTTAGTTTATGACTGCCTATGTCATTTCTTGAGGTGCTAAAATGGCAGGGCAGTACAAAACCCCCCCAAATGACCCCATTTTGGAAAGTAGACACCCCAAGGAAATTGCTGAGAGGCATGTTGAACCCATTGAATATTTATTTTTTTTGTCCCAAGTGATTGAAAAATGACAAAAAAAAAAAAAAAAAAAAATATTTACAAAAAGTCGTCACTAAATGATATATTGCTCACACAGGCCATGGGCCTATGTGGAATTGCACCCCAAAATACATTTAGCTGCTTCTCCTGAGTATGGGGATACCACATGTGTGGGACTTTTTGGGAGCCTAGCCGCGTACGGGGCCCCGAAAACCAATCACCGCCTTCAGGATTTCTAAGGGTGTAAATTTTTGCTTTCACTCTTCACTGCCTATCACAGTTTCGGAGGCCATGGAATGCCCAGGTGGCACAAAACCCCCCAAAATGACCCCATTTTGGAAAGTAGACACCCCAAGCTATTTGCTGAGAGGCATATTGAGTCCATGGAATATTTTATATTTTGACACAAGTTGCGGGAAAGTGACACTTTTTTTTTTTTTTTTTTTCATAAAGTTGTCACTAAATGATATATTGCTCACACAGGCCATGGGCATATGTGGAATTGCACCCCAAAATACATTTAGCTGCTTCTCCTGAGTATGGGGATACCACATGTGTGGGACTTTTTGGGAGCCTAGCCGCGTACTGGACCCCAAAAACCAATCACTGCCTTCAGGATTTCTAAGGGTGAAAATTTTTGATTTCACTCTTTACTGCCTATCACAGTTTCGGAGGCCATAGAATGCCCAGGTGGCACAAAACCCCCCCAAATGACCCCATTTTGGAAAGTAGACACCCCAAGCTATTTGCTGAAAGGCATGGTGAGTATTTTGCAGCTCTCATTTGTTTTTGAAAATGAAGAAAGACAAGAAAAAACATTTTTTTTTTTTCTTTTTTCAATTTTCAAAACTTTGTGACAAAAAGTGAGGTCTGCAAAATACTCACTATACCTCTCAGCAAATAGCTTGGGGTGTCTACTTTCCAAAATGGGGTCATTTGGGGGGGTTTTGTGCCACCTGGGCATTCCATGGCCTCCGAAACTGTGATAGGCAGTGAAGAGTGAAATCAAAAATTCACGCCCTTAGAAAGCCTGAAGGCGGTGCTTGGTTTTCGGGGTCCCGTACGCGGCTAGGCTCCCAAAAAGTCTCACACATGTGGTATCCCCGTACTCAGGAGAAGCAGCAGAATGTATTTTGGGGTGTAATTTCACATATTCCCATGGCATGTTTGAGCAATATATCATTTAGTGACAACTTTGTGCAAAAAAAAAAAAAAAAAAAATTTGTCTCTTTCCCGCAACTTGTGTCGCAATATAAAATATTCCATGGACTCGACATGCCTCTCAGCAAATAGCTTGGGGTGTCTACTTTCCAAAATGGGGTCATTTGGGGGGGTTTTGAACTGTCCTGGCATTTTATGCACAACATTTAGAAGCTTATGTCACACATCACCCACTCTTCTAACCACTTGAAGACAAAGCCCTTTCTGACACTTATTGTTTACATGAAAAAGTTTTTTTTTTTTGCAAAAAAATTACTTTGAACCCCCAAACATTATATATTTTTTTAAAGCAAATGCCCTACAGATTAAAATGGTGGGTGTTTCATTTTTTTTTTTCACACAGTAATTGCGCAGCGATTTTTCAAACGCATTTTTTGGGGAAAAAACACACTTTTTTTAATTTTAATGCACTAAAACACGCTATATTGCCCAAATGTTTGATGAAATAAAAAAGATGATCTCAGGCCGAGTACATGGATACCAAACATGACATGCTTTAAAATTGCGCACAAACGTGCAGTGGCAACAAAATAAATACATGTTTAAAAGCCTTCAAAAGCCTTTACAGGTTACCACTTTAGATTTACAGAGGAGGTCTACTGGAAAAATTACTGCACTCGATCTGGCCTTCGCGGTGATACCTCACATGCATGGTGCAATTGCTGTTTACGTTTGACGACAGACCGCCGCTTGCGTTCGCCTTAGCGCGAGAGCAGGGGGCGACAGGGGTGTTTTTTTTTTTTTTTTTTTTTTCTTTATTATTTTTTTGCTTTTTTAATCTTACTTTTAAACTGTTCCTTTCATATTTTTTTTTTTAATCATTTTTATTGTTATCTCGGGGAATGTAAATATCCCCTATGATAGCAATAGGTAGTGACAGGTACTCTTTTTTGAAAAAATTGTGGTCTATTAGACCCTAGATCTCTCCTCTGCCCTCAAAGCAAATGACCACACCAAGATCGGTGTGATAAAATGCTTCCCCAATTTCCCAATGGCGCTATTTACATCCGGCGAAATCTAAGTCATGAAATACTCGTAGCTTCCGGTTTCTTAGGCCATAGAGATGTTTGGAGCCACTCTGGTCTCTGATCAGCTCTATGGTCAGCTGGCTGAATCACCGGCTGCATTCTCAGGTTCCCTGTTGAGACAGGAGAGCCAGAGAAAAACACGGAAGACGGTGGGGGGGGGGGGGGGGGCATTCCCTCTCACGGCTTGTAAAAGCAGTCTAGAGGCTAATTAGCCGCTAGGATTGCTTTTACATGAAAGCCGACCGCTGGCTGAAAAGAATGATACCAAGATGATACCTAAACCTGCAGGCATCATTCTGATATAACCACTCAAAGTCGTGAATGGCGTACCTGAAGACAAAAAAATGGTTAACAATGGTTAACAATAAAGCACAGTAAAGTGTAAATAATTACACACCTGAAAAACAAACATGATAAAACATAATAACAATAACAATAACAATAACAATCAATAACAATAACAATAACAATAAAACATTGCAGAATAGAATACAGTAAAAAAGAGCAGAACAATAGAGAGAGAGAATAGAGAGAGAGAGAACAATAAAACAACAACTATTTTTTTTTATTTCATATTTTTTTTTTTTTTACACTTTTTTTGTAACTAACTTTTATAACGGTAACCGGTTCCAGGTTCGGGTCCCTCAAAATGCGATGGCATCTTGGGAGACCCTGTGAAAGTGTGCCTAGTCTGTGCAATGCTGTACCCTACGCTAATACTCAACTAGTGTATGGTAGCGTTCAAAACATTCACCAATGCAAAGACCAGGATTGTCAGGACAGGAGGGACAATAATAGCGGGTGTCACGCCTATATCCGCGCTTGCTGCAGACACAACATCTTTTTTGGGGGGGTTCGTTGGGTAGGGGTACTCGGGAGGACAAAGAAAATGCCTCTCATGCAGCCGACTGCATTTGGTTGGGGATGTGAATGGGGGAAGTACGGGCGCTGCAGAAGTGGTGGGTTCCCAATTAGGATTGGCGAATGCAGCAGGAAGGGCACGACGGGCCTGTTTGTCTTCTTGGTGGCAGCGGGACACTACTTGTGCTTGCCACCTCACCAGCTTGAACTGCACTTATGGGACTCGCCACGTCACCAAGTGTTACTGCAGTGCTGGTTTGACTACGACCGGGGTGTACTAGGCCGCTGGTGCTTGCCAGTTCACCAAAACACTACCAAAAAACTGTTAGCGATCGCAGGGATCAGGCCTGACTCTGCGAACGCTGCAGTTATGCGTTTAGTGTTTTGTAAGTGACAGTGATCGATCGATACCGCACTTGGGTGGGCTGGGCTGGGCCGGGCGGAGGGGCAAAACGCAGGTGCTAGCAGGTATCTGGGCTGATCCCGCTAACACTGCGTTTTTGGGAACCCTAAACTGCTGGTGACGCTAGTATAGATCTGATCGGATCAGATATTGATGCGATCAGATACTATACCACTAAGGGAGGTGTACGGTGCGTGCGTGGGTGTTAGCGGTACTGGCGCTAATCTGACGCTGCCTGGGGCTGGTGCTTGCCAGTTCACCAAAACGCTACAAAAAAAACTGTTAGCGATCGCAGGGATCAGGCCTGACTCTGCGAACGCTGCAGTTATGCGTTTAGTGTTTTGTAAGTGTCAGTGATCGATCGATACTGCACTTGGGTGGGCTGGGCTGGGCCGGGCGGAGGGGCAAAACGCAGGTGCTAGCAGGTATCTGGGCTGATTCCGCTAACACTGCGTTTTTGGGAACCCTAAACTGCTGGGGACGCTAGTATAGATCTGATCGGATCAGATATTGATCCGTTCAGATACTATACCACTAAGGGAGGTGTATGGTGCGTGCGTGGGTGTTAGCGGTACTGGCGCTAACCTGACGCTGCCTGGGGCTGGTGCTTGCCAGTTCACCAAAATGCTACCAAAAAAACTGTTAGCGATCGCAGGGATCAGGCCTGACTCTGCGAACGCTGCAGTTATGCGTTTAGTGCCTTGTAAGTGACAGTGATCGATCGATACTGCACTTGGGTGGGCCGGGCGGAGGGACAAAACGCAGGTGCTAGCAGGTATCTGGGCTGATCCCGCTAACACTGCGTTTTTGGGAACCCTAAACTGCTGGGGACGCTAGTATAGATCTGATCGGATCAGATATTGATCCGTTCAGATACTATACCACTAAGGGAGGCGTATGCTGCGTGCGTGGGTGTTAGCGGTACTGGCGCTAATTTGACGCTGCCTGGGGCGACGCATATCACCGCCGGGCGATCGGGGGGCTAAACCTTTATTCGGTAATAAACGGCGGGTGCCCTGACACTATAAAAAATAAACGAACTAACCAGCGTCAACCGTAACGGTTATACGGTGATCAGTGGTGAAAGGGTTAACTAGGGGGCAATCAAGGGGTTAAAACATTTATTAGGTAGTATATGGGGGTCCCTGACGCTATAAAACGCTGACGGCGAACCTAAATATTTACCTCACTAACTAGCGTCACCAGCGACACTAATACAGCGATCAGAAAAATGATCGCTTAGCGACACTGGTGACAGGGGGTGATCAAGGGGTTAAAACTTTATTAGGGGGGGTTAGGGGGGTACCCTAGACCTAAAGGGGGGTAATATACACTGTCCCAACACTGTCACTGTCACAAACTGACACTATGCAGTAATCAGAAAAAAAAACAAAAAAAAAAACTGCTGGTGTCAGTTTGTGACAGGGGGGGGGGGTGATTGGGGGGGGATCGGGGGGCGATCGGGGGGGGGATCGGGGTGATTTGTGTGCCTGGCATGTTCTACTGTGTGTGTAGTGTTTGTGCACTCACATACTTGTCGTCTCTCCTCGGGCCGGAACGGAAAATACCGACCCGAGGGGAGATGACATCACTTCCTTTGCTGCTGTTTAGCATACAGCAGCAAAGGAGTGTTCTCATTGGCCGGCGGCGATCGCGAGGGGGGGGCCACGAACGGATGGTCTCCCCCTCATCACCGATCGCCGCTGGACAAACGACGACCGCCTCGGGCACCGGGGGGGGGTCCGATCGGACCCCCCACCCGCGGAAGGCAAATCACGTACCCTGTACGTGATTTTGCCTGTCCGTGCCACTTTGCCGACGTACATCGGCGTGAGGCGGTCGTCAAGTGGTTAAAGTGGGGTTCCACCCAAAAAAACAAAAATACATGAAAAATCTTAAAAAAAAAAAAAAAAACACCAAAAAAACATTTGGATATTTTTTTTTTTTTTTAACTTACCTCTAAATGCCTGTTGCTAGGGGGTCCCTCGTAGTCTGCCCCTTCCAGTGCCTGGGCTGGTGACATCACTTCCCCCTCGGCACAGGAAGGGCTCCGCTCTGCTCCCTCCCTCCTGTCAATCATCTGGGACCCATTACAGGTCCCAGGTGACTGAGAGGCCAATCACGGCGTGCGGCGCCGCTCGCGCATGCGCAGTGGGTGCCAGGCTGTGAAGCCACAGCCCGGCGCCCACAGTTGCAATGCCAGGGCCGCTGAACGGAGGGGGAGACGAGCGGAGCTTCGATCCCCCGCATCGCTGGACCCAGGGACAGGTAAGTGTCCAATTAAAAGTCAGCCGCTGCAGTATTTGTAGCTTCTGACTTTTATTATTTTTTTTTTTTTACTGGACCCCCTGGGTGGAACTCCTCTTTAACTTTTGCTCAATACTTTCCTGTACTTTCCTGTACCCTCAGCACATTTGGCACCAATTACAGCCTCAAGTCTTTTTCAGTATGATGCTACAAGCTTGGCACACCTATTTTTCAGCAGTTTCTCCCATTCTTCTTTGCACGACCTCTCAAGCTCCATCAGGTTGGATGGGGAGCGTAGGTGCACAGCCATTTTTACATCTCTCATGTGAAAATGGCTGTTCAAGATGTTCGTGTTCAAGACTGGGCCACTCAAGGACATTCACAGAGTTGTCCCGTAGCCACTCCCTTGTTATCTTGACTGTGTGCTGGTCGTTGTCCTGTTGGAAGATGAACCTTCGCCCCAGTCGGAGGTCCAGAGCGCTCTGGAGCAGGTTTTCATCAAGGATGTCTCTGTACATTGCTGCAGTTATCTTTCCCTCGATCCTGACTAGTACATTAGCTTATTTTATACAATACATTTTTGAGTTAAAGCGGTATTACACTACCCAGCTTATTTTTTTTTTTTTTCTATATGAATCGAGGACATCTATACTGAAAGATCTAAGGATTTGCAGAGTCCATTAACCTTGCGCCCAGTGATGGTTCTACTGCTTGCCTAACCAAATTTAGCTGTGCAGTCGCATCCCCTGAGGTGAGCGCAATCGCACATGTGTGAAGTCCCCGAGAGTTTTAACCCTGAAGTACTATCACTGAGGAATTTTCTTTGGAGCACTGTATATAGATCAATTGACCTTTTAAAGAGTGATTATGATTTTCATTATTTTTTGTGTGTAAAATTAATTGTTCACATTGGTTGATTGCACTTTAATACTGATATTATTTACAGCATATATTCTTTACATTTGCACTTTATGGATTAGAATCATGTTTGAATGTTAATTATGCAATATTGAAGCAGATCAATTCACTCAGAGTGGCACAATATTTTTTTTAAATTTACAATTCTTACTTGCATTTGCAAGTTATTCATACAGAGCAGCACAATATATATAAAAAGGAAAACAATGCTACCCATTATATATCAGCATTAGTTTTTTTTTTTTGTTTATCTTTAGCATGTCTCATGTTATGGCATAGAGATGATGCCCCTTAAAAACTGCTCTCATGAATAGATCAACTGAAAGTAAAAAGGCAAAATCTAACTAAAGTGGGGTACAAATGTTCGCCCAATTTTTCTCGATGTTTCACAGCAAATGGGAACCGATGAAAGAACATTTGTACGGAAATTCTTATGAATATTCTCGTACGACAAAGACTTTTTGTTGTTTATTGTTTCTGATCATGCGCAGTCTTTCAGATTTTTCTCGTACGAAAACGGTACACATTAAAAACGAAAATTGTTCGTTCTGTTCCCGTACGAAACATTTTTGAGTTTGTCCCATCGAGAATTTTCGTACGGAATCGGCTGTCAAAAGTTGAGTACACACCATACGAAAAGCGTGCGAAAATTCTTTGGATGAAAACGTTCGCCCGATTTTCTTATAGTCTTTACTCTACTCACACGATCCCAAAATCGGACCATCGTCTGTTTTTTTTTTTTGCATCTTAGTTGTATATCGAACTTGAAGAGTTTACTAAAGTTACGAAAATTCTCGCACGACAGAATAAAAAAATCAGAACTGATGTCATGTGTTGTAATGTATTTGTATTGTATTTTCGGACGACAACTGTACCGATTAAAATTAAAATCGTACGATCTAGTATTGTACGAGAAAAATTTTCGTGCATGTCCGATAAAATAATATCGGATGAACTGTCGTGATCGGCTCTCAAAAGCTCTGTACTAACGATCTGATTATCGTACGATCGTGTTGAAATCTGATTTTTGGATCTTGTGTACGAGTCATTAACCTACCCTCAGCCACTTACTAATGGCCCATACACACGATCTGAAAATGGAAAGAAAAATACAGATTTCGACGCGATCGATAATACGATAAATGGAACGACAATTCTCTCGTACTATACCAGATCGTACGATTTTTGTTTAAACAGTACGTTGTCCTCCGAAAATACAATACAAATACACTACAACATATGACATCATTTCCGATTTTTTTATTCTGTCGTACAGGAATTTTGGTAACTTTAGTAAACTCTTCAGGTTTCAGATTGTGTGTCTACGGGGCATAAGCCTAATCTATCTAGCCTGTTCTGCACAAGCTACGGTTCGGTCCCATGCTATGCGGCTTCAGTGTGTAGGCATGTGTAGGGGAGGCAGCCAACAATGGAAGCCCCATAGTAACTCCATGGGTGACATCACTTCCCAGCCATTGTTGTCGTCTTTCTCTTGCACACAGCATCCTCCACTGGAGACTGGACCAGAGCAGCTACAGAAAAGGTAAGTATAACAATTTTTTCTTTACAGGGCTAGATAGATTGGGCTTAGAATGCGGCTGAGAGTAGGTTTAGAGTTAGTAAGCTTTTGCCTTTACTTTCACTTTAAACCTAAATGTATGTGTCCATTTATTCCTGGTTAAATGCAACATATAAAGTTGGCAACACTTATCCAAGTACATACGTTTTCCTTTTGTGCAGCTGAATCCGTTCTTCTCTTGTGCTGTTCCATGGAAAATAGCCCAACAAAAACTTCCAAGCCTCCTTTCTTATGGCATGGCAGAGCCCCTGCAGGAAAACACAACCGCAATTAGCCCTTCCACCTTAACTGCAGTAAAATGTTTGTAAAAGTTTATGAAAGTTGAATTTAAAATTAAGAGTTCAGCTTAGATTATTAGACACCAGTAAAAGTAGCTTTACAGATGCAGTTCATAAAACTCAAAAGCACAGAGCAAGGCTGGAAATCAATAAAGCCATCCTTTTAATAAGAAATAGTGTACAAAGCCTTCACTACAAAGATTATCGCCGTCTTAGATGCATAGGCTGCTCTGAACATATGAGGATATGCTCATGTTGTAAAGAGATTACAAGGACTGCTTTGGTGATATAAGGAGGTCAGTGAGTACAGTATCTCAACGCTTCACAAGTGACATTTTGGATGCAGCAAAAATACATCACTCTGTATTTGTAAAAAAGAGCAAATGGGTTTCTGGGAAATGCATTTGTGAACTCAAGTGATTAAGATTATGCTATCGCTACCAAATACAAAAGGTTCCTGCTTATCAAGTTCAAAGAGGAGCTGTCAAATGTGGAACTACAAAAGTGACTAGTCACAGCAAAAAAAGCAATGTACTGAGCAGTAGAGAGAAATTAAATGTTGACAAGATGTGATGAAAGTAGCATGGATTCTGGAAATAACCAAGCAGAATATTGAAATAGAGTTACACATAACTACCCTGGCTTTACACTTGATTTACTTTGTGATAAACACCAAGCGAGAGGATGTGGGAAATGATGGAGCTTCTATAAATGAGTTTTAAATAATGCTTACACCTCAGTTGCCGTATGTTATCTTTTTGGAAATGTAAGTCTTATTTTATAATCAATTTAATTTGATATGTATTCCCTAAATGAAAAGGCATTTAAAGTAAAGATATTTCAAAAATAAATAAGACTGTAATGCATAGAACAAAACAGTAGAGTATTAAAATGTGAAATTATTTGTCTTTAACCACTTCAATACTAGGCACTTTCGCCCCTTCCTGCCCAGGACAATTTTGAGCTTTCAGCGCTGTCGCAATTTAAATGACAATTGCGCGGTCATACAACACTGTACCCAAACTAAATTTTTATCATTTTCTTCGCACAAATAGAGCTTTCTTTTGGTGGTATTTGATCACCTCTGCGGTTTTTATTTTCTGCTAAACAAACTAAAAAAGACTGACATTTTTGAAAAAAAAAAAAAAAATTTTCTTTGTTTCTGTTATAAAATTTAGTTTTCTCCTTCACTGACAGGCACTGATGAGTCGGCAATGATGGGCACTTATGAGGCGGCCCCGATGGGCACTGATAAGGTGGCACTGATATGTAGAACTGATGGGCACTGATAGGCGGCACTGATATGCAGCACTGATGGGCACCGATAGGTGGCACTAATATGCAGCACTGATGGGCACTGACAGGTGGCATTGATGGGCACTGACAGGTGGCATTGATGGACATTAATAGATGGCACTGATGGGCAGCACTGATTGGGCAGGTACTGATAGGTGTCACTGATTGGCACTGTGAAGGACACTGATTTGCACTGTGGTGGCACTGATTGGCACTTTATTGGGCACTGGCAGGGGGTTATGATGGGGCACTGACTGGGCACCGATTGGCAGCTTATGGGTATATTTGATGGGGGCTGTGCTGATAATCAGTGTGCTGATAATCAGCACAGACCCCCCCCCCTCTGACAGGGAGAGCCGCCGATCGGCTCTCCCCGTCAGCACGAACCGAGGAATGCTGTTTACCGGCACTTCCTGGTTCTCGCGATGATCAGCTGTGATTGGTCACAGCTGATGACGATATAAGAAGCCTCTGTGAGAGGCTTCTTATCACGATTGGAGATGCGGCACAGACTGACACTCTGCACTTGCGATCGCCGAGCTGCGCTCCCCCGTGGGCGCGCACTGGCATGTTATCCCGCTGGACGTCATATGAGGCCCAGTCAGGATAACAGAACCACTTCCCGGCCGTCATTCTGTTATAGGCTGGGCGGGAAGTGGTTAATGTTTAAACCTTCTCACCCAAATCAATTATATGCCACGATTGATTGCATCAGAAAAATGCAGAAGAGCTGAAAGTGTTTCAAAAACCTATTTTTAGGCCTCATGCACACTGGGTTATAAAAATTTTGCTTTTACAAGCATTTGGCTTTTTTTTTTTTTTAGCCTGTAAAATCACTTCTGTGTAAGCCTGTGTGTCCATGCATACATAGGCAAGCAAAGGCATAATAAAAGACCGTTTACAGTTAGAAAAACAAAACACCAAACAGGTATGTTCTGAAGTGGAGTAGAAGAGCTGAAAAAACGCTGAACGCGCCAAAATGCTAGACGCGTCTAGCGTTTGAGCATTTGGCGCACTCCAATGGGCAGAATACATTAATATTCTGGCCAAACATCTAAACTTACGTGCAATACACGCCTTTAGGAGCGTTTAACAGCTTTTCTCCTGCCAGGAGTTCTGATGTTCAGAGGGGCTAAACAGACACCCTGTGTGCATGAGGCCTAACAAAGAAGCATAACATATAATAGTGGTTAGCACTTCTGCCTAGCAGCACTAGGGTCGTTGGTTCGAATCCCAAACACGACACTACCTGCCTGAGTTTGCATGCCCTCCCTGTGCAAGTTTCCTCCGG
Source organism: Lithobates clamitans (assembly GCA_037952925.1). Classification (NCBI taxonomy): domain Eukaryota; kingdom Metazoa; phylum Chordata; class Amphibia; order Anura; family Ranidae; genus Lithobates; species Lithobates clamitans. Next base: position 1,378,248 of record JBBGZY010000248.1, read on the forward strand.
GTACTTTGGTTTTGGCAAAATTCTCATACTTTTGGCTCTGTATGCCACCAGAATAAAGTTGAATTGAAATAATCCAAATGAATTTGAAGTGCAGACTTTCAGCTTTATTTCAAGGGGTTGAACATAAATATCAAGTACAAATTTTAGGAACCGCAACCATTTTTACACACAGTCGTCGTTTCTCCCTCATTTTCAGGGGCTCAAATGTAATTGGACAAATTAATACAATCATAAATAAAATGTTAATTTTTAATATTTTGTTGAGAATACTTTACTGGCAATAACTGCCTGAAGTCTGGAACCCATGGACATTTCCAAAAACTGGGTTTTCTCCTTTCTGATGCTTTGCCGGGCTCTAACTGCAGCTATCTTCAGTTGCTCTTTGTGGGTCTTTCTGCCTTTAGTTTTGCCTTCAGCAAGTGAAATGCATACTCAATTGGGTTGAGATCAGGTGATTGACTCAGCCATTGAAGAATATTCCACTTATTTTCCTTTAACAGCTCCTGGGTTGCTTTTGCAGTGTGTTTTGGATCATTGCCCATCTGTACTGTGAAGCGCCGTCCAATCAACTTTGCTGCGTTTGGCTGAATCTGGGCTGACAGCATATCTCTAAACACTGCAGAATTCATCTGGCTGCTTCTGTCACATCATCAATAAACACCAATGACCCAGTGCCTCTGGAAGCCATGCATGCCCATGCCATCACACTGCCTCCACCAGGTTTTACAGATGTCATTGTGTGCTTTGGCTCATGTACTGTTCCAAGCCTTCTCCACACATTTTTTCCCATCATTCCTATACAGATTAATCTCAGTTTCATCCATTCAAAGAATGCTTTTCCAGAACTGGTCTGGCTTTTTTAAATGTTTTTTGGTCTAATCTGGCTTTTCTATTCTTCAGGCTTATGAATGGTTTGCACCTTTCGGTGAACCCTCTGAATTTGCTCTCGTGAAGTCTTCTCTTGATGGTAGACGTTGACAAAGATACGCCTTGGAGAGTGTCCTTCACTTGTCTGGATGTTGTGAATAGGTTTTTCTTTACCATAGAGAGAATCCTGCGATCATCCACCACTGTTGTCTACCGTTGACGTCCAGGCCTTTTTATGCTGCTGAGATCATCAGTGTGTTCTTCCTTCCTCAGAATGTACCAAACTGTTGATTTGGCCACTCCTAACGTGGCTGCTATCTCTGAGGAATTTGTTTTGTTTTTGAAGCCTTACAACAGCCCGTTTCACTTGCATGGACAGCTCCTATGAACGCATGATGAAGGTTCATAGCAATAGATTCCAAATGCATATAACACACAGTTCGAATCACTCCAGACGTTTTACCGGCTTAATTGATAAAGAAATAACGAAGGAGTAGCCCACACCTGGCCATGAAACAGCTTTTGATTTAATTCTCCAATTAATTTTGGTCCCTTGAAAAAGGGGGATGGCTACTCTTAAGAACTGTAATTCCTAAACCCTTTCTCCAATTTGGATGTACATACCCTCAAATAAACCTAAGTGTGCGCACTTTCAGCCTATATGTATTATAGAACTACAGCTTGAATATGTTTTGGTAAAAAAAAATAAAATTGTGTAGAAGACCTGGTACATTTGGACCAGGTAGGATTCATTCCCACTAGGGAGGCAAGAGATAATATGACTAAGGTGCTTAACTTGCTTCATGTTGCTAAGGCGACTCATACGCCCCGTGTCTTTATCAGTACCGACGCTGAAAAGGCATTTGGTTGTGTTAATTGGACATTCATGTTCTCTGTCCTTCGCCATCTCGAATTGGGGGACACGATAATTAACTGGGTCACCAAAGTATATTCCAACCCTACTGCACAGATTAAGGCCAACGGTGTCCTCTCTGACCCTTTCCCCATAATGAATGGAACAAGGCAGGGATGCCCATTGTCACCACTATTTGCTCTGTCTCTAGAACTGTTCCTTTGCAAAATTCCACTTCACCCAGACATACAAGGTTTAGTATTTGGAGACACCCAATACAACATTTCAGCATACGCGGATGATCTTTTCTTCTCCCTCACGAACCCATCATATCACTCCCGAATCTTCCCAGGGAATTTGAAATTTACGGATCACTTTCCAACTTGAAGATAAATTTTACTAAATCGGAAGCCATGAGGTTGGGATCTTGCCCGACGCCTTGATGACTTTAAAAATAGGATTTTTGTACTCACCGTAAAATCCATTTCTCTGGAGTTCATTGATGGACACAGCTCCATTCTCTTGACCGTAGGGTTATATCTTCCTCCTTTCAGGAGAGACTAGGCAGAACATGCATTGCATGTGAAAAAACCAGAACTATACAGTTCTGCGCAGGGGGCGGTCCCTCTGATATAACCCCTCAGCCTGCCTCCTGCAGCTCAGTACGTCAACAAGCAGTATAACGTAATTAAAAGGTTGGGTGGGTGCTGTGTCCGTAAATGAACTCCAGAGAAAAGGATTTTATGGTGAGTACAAAAATCCTATTTTGTCTTTCGTTCATTGATGGACACAGCTCCATTCTCTTGACCGTAGGGACGTCCCCAAGCAGCGTCATAACGAGGGGTGGGAACAGCAAAATAGAACTTCACCCACAACCAGAAGTGCTCCCCCAAACGGAAGAGTTACCCTCTGAATCAACCGCAGTAGAATCTGTGGGCGACAAATGCATCAAACTTCATGGACAACAACATGAACTTTGTCCAACAAAAGAAAAGAATGTAAATTGCAACATTACACGGCCACCTGCAGAACTTTGCGGCCAAAGCAAGCATCCGAAGATGCGCTTACATCAACCTTGTAGAACTTGGTAAAGGTGTGAACGGACGACCAAGTCGCCGCCTTACACACTTGGGAAACTGACGCTTGATATCGGAAAGCCCAAGAAGTCCCAATTGCCCTAGTGGAATGGGCTGTGACAGGAAAGGGGGGCACCTGCCCCTTCAAGGTGTAAGCCTGGACCACGATCTGTCTGATCCACCCGGAAATTGAAGTCGACGAGACCGCTATCCCTTTTTCCGGACCAGCCACCGAAACAAACAGTGAATCTGACTTCCGGAAGGGAGCCGTGGCAGACAGATATACTCTTAGAGCCCGGACCACGTCTAGGGAATGGATGGCCACCTCTTTAGGATGTGTCGGCTTAGGACACAGAGATGGTAACACAATGTCTTAATTGAGGTGAAAGGCCGAAACCACCTTCGGCAAAAAAAAAGGTTGCGGACGCAACACCACCTTATCTTTGTGGATAATCAGATAGGGCGACTTGCAAGACAAGGCCGCCAGCTCTGAAACCCTCCTGGCAGATGTAATAGCCACTAAGAAGACCACTTTCTGAGACAGGGTCAACAAGGGAATTTCCCTGATGTTCTCAAACGGTTTCTGAAGCACCAGGTTCATATCCCACGGAGGTAGAGGTGGACGTACCGGAGGAACTACATGCCGAACCCTTTGCACAAAAGTGCGTAACAACGAGTGAGACGCCAGGGGTCGTTGGAAAAAAACAGCCAAAGCTGAAATCTGTCCCTTAACGATGCTCAAGGCCAACTTCTGGTCCACTCCTCACTGTAAGAACAGCAGGACTCTAGCCACCGAATAAGTACGTGGGCGCCACCACATCTCCTCACACATGGAGATATAAGCCTTCCATGTACCATGATATATCTTCCGGGAAGAAGATTTCCTTGCCCTCAGCATAGTGGAAATGACCGAGTCCGACAGACCTCGGTTCCTTAGCACCTGGCTTTCAACAGCCACACCGTTAAAGCCAGCGACGGTAAAGCAGGATGAAGTATCGGACCTTGCAATAGGAGGTCCTCCCGCACCGGCAACCGCCAAGGAGCATCCGCCACCAGGCGTATCAGGTCGGCATACCAAAGACGCCGAGGCCAATCTGGGGCAATCAGTATGACTGGGATCCCCTCGGCCTCCACTCTGCGGAGCAGACATGGTAACAGTTTGAGCAGAGGAAAGGCATAAATCAGCCCCCTCCTTTACTTTCTGCTCCCATAGAGCCACCAAAGCGTCTGACGCGTCCCCCCAAGGATCTTTTGTCCTGGACACGAACCTCCGCACCTTTCGATTGAGCCGAGAGGCCAGAAGGTCCACATCTGGTGTGCCCCACCGCAGACAAAGAAGCCTGAACACCCCCGGATGCAGAGCCCATTCTCCTGGGTCCAGCATCTGACGACTTAAGATAGTCCGCCTGCCAGTTTTCTACTCCCGGGATGTATATAGCCAACAAGGACGGTACAAGTCGCTCTGCCCACCAAGGGTGTGAGCGACCCCCCGTGCTGCGGCCGAGCTTCTCGTTCCTCCTTGATGGTTGACATATGCCACCGCCGTGGCGTTGTCTGACTGGATCCTGATCGGACGTCCTTGTAGTCTCATCGACTAGGTGGAGAGGCATAGCCTGATCGTTTGAAGCTCGAGCACATTGATCGGTAACTGGGATTCCTCCCTCGACCAGAGGCCCTGTGTCGATTGTACTCCCAATACCCCACCCCAGCCGGCCAGGCTGGCGTCTGTCATGATCACCGTCCAATGACGAGGTAGGAACGATTTCCCGGACCGAAGGGCCGGAGATCCCAGCCACCAGAAAAGAGAGTCCCTGACTAACTGGCTCACCCGAATCTGTTGATCCAGAGATAACAGAGATTTGTCCCATTTCGACAATATCTCCCTCTGCAAGACTCTGGTGTGAAATTGGGTGTACTGTACCGCTTCGAAGGAAGCCACCATAAGGCCCAGAACTCGCATGCAGAAACGCAGCGACGACCACCTGCGGCTCCTCGACCGCTTCACCGCGGTCCTGAGAGTCTGCAGCTTGTCTGAAGAGAGAAACACTCTCGCTTCCACGGAGTCCAGCAGAAAGCCTAGGTATTCCAGATGTTGAGTCGGCACTAGCACAGACTTCTTGAGGTTCAACACCCACCCAAACTCTTGTAGAGTGTGGATGGTGATCAACACATCCTCCCTTCATTCTGAGGCGAAAGCTGCTCTCAGAAGGAGATTGTCTAGGTAACCCACGATTGCGATCCCATGTTGTCGCAACAACGCCAAAATTGGAGCCAATACCTTGGTAAAGACTCGGGGTGCTGAAGCCAGACCAAAAGGGAGAGCCACAAACTGGTAGTGGTCTTCCCCTACTGCAAATTGCAGAAACCTCTGATGCCTGAGGCATGGGTATGTGCAGGTACGCGTCCTGGATATCCAGAGACGCCAGAGAGTCCAGAGAGCCAGAGAGACACTATCACTCCGCGGCTGAGCAGGTCCTTTACTGCCCCAAACAGGGCCTCCCGGCGAGCCAGGAGTAAGGGTATGCTGGAGGGAAAAAATCAGTTTGGTCGCCAAGAGAGAAACTCTATCTTGTAGCCCGATGAAAACAGTTCGCAGACCCATTTGTCGGACAGCCGAGAGGCCCACCAAACTGCAAACTCCTGAAGGCGACACCCCACCCTTGTGTTGGGCGGGGCAAACCTTCATGCTGTAGCACTTTTGCTAGTGGGCTTGCTAGGCCAGGGACGCTTCTGTCCCTCAGTAGTCGCTCTGTCAGACTGGGAACGTTTACCTGAGGTCCCAGGCGGAAAAGGAGGGCCCTTGCCTGCGGCGTGGCTCCTTACCCTTCCTGGACTGTGAGAGCAAAGTGCTCTTCCCACCCGTGACATTCTTAATAATGTCATCTAGCAAGGCTCCAAAAAGCCGTTCAAGGAAAGGCAAATCCGTCAGAGCTTTTTTAGATGCCTGGTCCGCAGACCAGTATTTCAGTCATATCAGGCGCCGTAGCACCACTGCTGATACTGATGCTCTGGAGAGCAAAGGAAGAGTATCCAGGGCCGCATCACAGACATACTTAAGGCCTTGCACCAATTGGTCTGCTAGTTCCATGCAGACAGGAGGAGACTGCTGTTTCTCCAATTCACAGTGCAATAGTTTCGCCCATTCAGTAAGGGTCTGCAACACTAATGCCGTGGCCAGTACTGGTCGTAGCGCTGACCCAGCTACCGTAAAGATGGATCGGGCCACTGCCTCGGCCCTCCTGTCGGTAGGATCCTTAAATGCAGGGGGCCCTTCTACTGGGATCGTGGTTACTTTGTTTAACCTGGACACTGGGAGGTCCACGACCGGGGGAGCCGACCATTTCTTAAGAAGGCTCTCCTCAAAGGGGTAACGCACCGCCATTCGTTTTCGGACCGAAAAGGTCCGTTGCGGCTAACCCATTCCTTGTATATGAACTTATCAAAGTAAGTCAGATACGGAAACAGCTTAGGTGTACGGGCTGGCTTACGGGACCCAAAAGGGACCGCCACCTCGGCAGAGGATCCTGCCGCATCCTGTATTTTCAGGGTATCACGTACAGCAGTGATAACTGCTCCAAGTAGCGCTTTTTCCTGCGCTGACCCGGACACGGAATCATCCTCACTGTCCGATCGGTCCAGGTCAGCGTTCTCTGACACATCAGAACAGGGGCCGCCAGTCACTGCAGGGCCAGAGTCTGAATCAGCTCTCCCCGGAGGATGGGGGGGCAGGGGCCGTTTCTTACCCCACTTGCGCCCGCACGCCGTCTCCACCCTGGCAACGAACGCTTCAAGTAGCTAGGGCCTGCACACGCTCGGTGGCCAGGCTGGGGAGACTACAATGATCTATATTTATCCAGCCTGTCACCCAGCCGGCTGTTGATAGAAGATCACAGGATCTTAAAATCTTGCGCAAAAAGGCAAAATCCAGAAAAAAACCCCAGGACCAATGGTCCAGATAGGGAGCCTAGGTCCTTCTCCTTTGCTAGGCAGAAAGAAACTGAGCTGCAGGAGGCAGGCTGAGGGATTATATCAGAGGGACCACCCCCTGGGCGGAACTGTATAGTTCTGTTTTTTTCACATGCAATGCATGTTCTGTCTAGTCAAGAGAATGGAGCTGTGTCTGTCAATGAACGAAAGAGAAATCTAGTTAATAGTAAATGGACGGATTCTGAGTTAAAATATTTAAGAACCTATATCCCTGCAAATATATCACGTACCTTCAAAGACATCTTCCCTCCCCTACTACTAGATCCCACACCCTGCTAGAGACCTGGCATACGGGTCTCCTGGTTTGGTAGGTGTAACCTACTTAAAATGTGCCAAAGTTCCTTTATCTATTCCAAGTCTTCCAAATCAAGATACCCCCTCCTTTACTTTTGCAAGGTACACTCTGTTTGTTAAGTTCATATGGGTACACAAAAAGCCACGTCTGCCTCGCCACCTCTTGTCACTACCCAAACATTATGGCGGTCTGGCAGTGCCTGACGTTCAGAAATACTATCAGGCCACTCACCTTGGCAGAATTATAGACTGATGTCGTCATCTCGGCTCTAAACTTTGGGCTAAATTGGAGCAGGCCCAAATGAACATCTCACTAAAGGGAGCCCTATGGTGTTATGCCCATCTTCCACCAATGTTAAAAACGCACCCTTTGTTGGGTACGACACTTCAAATAAGTTCACAGGCCTTCACGCAATTTTTGCTTTCTGCCCCAGACTCTCTCCTGTTCCCTATTATGGGGAAGCCACAGTTCTCGCCTGGTCTTGATCCCCATACGTTCCGGCTCTTCTATCGAGGGGGTATGATCCAGGCATCTCATTTTATACTGGTGGGAAAGTGGCCCTCCATAGAACTGTTGATGAATGAATCGGGCCCCTTTAAACTTCCCTTCTGGACAGCTCTCCAATTACATCACTTTTTAAACTACTTACCACATCCACAACGTTTTAGCCGCCCTCTGACGACCTTGGAAAAATACTGTTCAGATGGGGACACTCTCCCTCTAGTCCTATCTAAAACATATGCCCTCTTAAACTGCCCGGCTAAACAACCACAATTACCATTCATATGCACATGGAAAAAGGAGCTGAAGCGTACATTTACGCCTGCCCAACAGCGCATCCTCCAATTTTCCTTGAAATCCTCAGTCAGTACAAAAATCCAAGAGACTAAATATAAACTTTTGACAAGGTGATACCTCACCCCTCATCTATTACACAAATGTTATCCAGACACATAGAGTCTCTGCTAGTGATGCCAGGGGGACAAAGAAACACTACTTCATATATTATAGTCGTGCTTAAGCTAACCCACTTTTGGGCTGCAGTCAGAGATATTACCCAAAAATTCACCAAACGCAAGATACCTAATGATCCGGCCTTCTTCTTGCTACACCTCTCCACCGTCTCACCTACACTCTATAAAAAATCCATCGTGCCACACCTCTTGAATGCAGCAAAGTCCTGCATTCCACTCCACTGGAAGAACCAAATACCACCGACTACAGCGGGCTGGTTTAACCACTTGCCTACCAAGCACTTACACCCCCTTCCTGCCGAAGCCATTTTTCAGCTTTCAGCGCTGTCGAGTGACAATTGCGCGGTCATGCTACACTGTACCCAAACAAATTTTTTTATAATTTTCTTCACACAGATAGAGCTTTCTTCTGGTGGTATTTAATCACTGCTGGGTTTTCTATTTTTTACAAAAAAAAAAGACCAAAAATGTTGAAAAAAAAATGTTAGCACTGATAGGCTGAACTGGTGGGCATTGATGAGGTGGCACTTATGGGCACTGATGAGGAGGCACTAATATGCCGCACTTATGGGCACTGTTAGGCGGCACTAGTGGGCAATAATAGGCGCCACAGGAGATACTGATGGGCAACACTGATGGGCATTGATTGACAGCAGTGATGGGCATTACTGATTGCCAGAACTGACAGGCATCACTAATGGGTACTGATTGGTGGCACTTGTGGGCACTGACTGCTGCCACTGGTGGGTACTGTATGGTGACACTATTTTTCACTATTGCAATCAGGGTACTGATGATCAGTGCCCTGATTACATTCCTAAATGTCCCCCTGCGTGGAGATGCTGCTGATCTGCTCTCCTCGCCACACACTCTGTCAGTGTGAGGAGAGGAGCGCCGATTACCGGCACTTCCTTGTTTACATGTGACCGGCTGTGATTGGACACAGCCGATCACATGTTTAAAGAGCCGCGGACGCGGCTGTTTCCACAGATCGGGGTCGCGCTGTGTCCTAGCAACACGGCGCGGGCGTGTGAGAGAGGCTGTTCTGGGACGCCGTCATATGACGACGTTCCAGAACAAGGGCCGCACCGCCCTGCCGACAGTTGACAGTGGGTGGGTGGGCGCCAACCAGTTAAAAAGGTAAAGGATATCAAGAAAAAGGAAGACTTACTGCGCAACATCAAGAGAAATACTCTAAGACCTGGGGGCTTTGGAATCAGTTTGTCCTCTCTGAAGAGGGTACGGCCCTCCTTGGAACACAATACCTTAAACGGGTGCCATTGCTCGAATATGTTAATCATCCGGATCCAGTACAATGTTAGCTCTCTCCGACCCCCTCCCCCTCTTTTTTTCTTTTTCTTCTTTCTTTCTATTTCTTTTCCTCCTCTCTTGATTTATTTTGTTTATGGAAAATGGTTATGGGCAACCTCGGGTCATGCTCCATGTTTCAACCCATATCTTCAGTGACAACACGTGGACTGTTAAAATCTGATAGCAATCATTTCTTTTCTATTTTTTTTTATCACTTAACAACTTCACTTTGCCTGTATTGGATGTGCATTTCCCAAACTGTATCTTTCCTAGACCAATGATCTATATGTTTGCCGTTTTCAATATCTACACAACATGGCTGTAATGCCCGTTTTGTGTGTTAATAAAACATATATATGAAAAAAAAACATAAACTGTGCCTGTATCCAATATATACACACACAAACTTCAATGGCATCCCAGTCTTAGTCCGCAGGGTTCAATATTGAGTTGGCCCACCCTTTGCAGCTATAACAGCATCAACTCTTCTGGGAAGGCTGTCCACAAGTTTTAGGAGTGTGTCTATGGGAATGTTTGACCATTCTTCCGGAAGTGAATTTATGAGGTCAGGCACTGATGTTGGGCGAGAAGGCCTGGCTCGCAGTTTCCGCTCTAATTCATCCCAAAGGTGTTCCATCAGGTTGAGGTCAGGACTGTCAAGTTCCTCCACCCCAAACTCGCTCATCCACACAATATTGCCAAAAAGTATTGAGCCACCCCTCCAAATGATTTTATGGAGGGGGGATTATGGTGTGGGATTGTTTTTCAGGGATTGGCCCCTTAGTTCCAGTGAAGGGAACTCTTAAGGCGTCAGCATACCAAGACATTTTGGACAATTTCATGCTTCCAACTTTGTGGGAACAGTTTGGGGATGGCCCCTTCCTGTTCCAAAATGACTGCGCACCAGTGCACAAAGCAAGGTCCATAAAGACATGGATGAGTCCTGACCGCAACCCGATAGAACACCTTTGGGAAGAATTGGAGCAGAGACTGCGTACCAGGCCTTCTTTTTTTTAACTCATCCATTTTTACAAAAACATATACCACTGATCGAGAGGCACCTCGTATACATACTATTATAACATCTTTACAATGTCGTGTATAATTTCACACTTAAATAACCTTCAATACATCAATATACCCAGTTCGTATTTACTTCCTTTAAAAGGGGGAAAAAAAGGTATATTTAGAAGACACACAACTACTACCAATACCTCAGCTCCCTCTCCTCTATGGTTCTCTAACCTTTTGTGACCCCTCTATCCTTTTATAACCCCTCCCTCCCCTCTCCTCCCTCCCTAATCTTTTTTAATAAAGTGCAACTATCCCTTCCATACACCGTGTCTATTTAAATAACAGATATATTATGTATTCTTATTTCTCTCTTCTCACTTTTATTTGCCACTTCCCTTCCTCCTCTCCACTCCCCCCTTATTTTCCCCATAATATCCTCCTAGTCTTTGAATATGATCTCCTCTCCCTAGTTATTCCCTTTAAAGGGGACATCCCATTTTATCTAACCAGGGCTTCCACGTCATTAAGAATTTGTCCAGTTTCCTCCGTCTAACAAATACCACTTTTTCCCTCCATACTGTGGCATCCATCACTTTAGTCCATTCTTCTGATGTCAGGGGTCTCACTGATTGCCAATTCTGAGCAATTATCTTTCAAGCTTGGAATAAACATCTTATTACTGCAATTTTAGTATTTTTGGGCACAGTATTTTCCTCTATTTTCCCCAAAAGACATATAGCACCATTAAGATCTAACTTAAGCCCAAAGGTACTATTAATATCCTCCATTATCACTGTCCAGTACCGGAATAGTTTTGGGCACCTCCAGATCATATGAATCAAATCCCCTATTCCTTGACACCTTGGGCATTTATCGTCAGCTCTCTATCCATACCGAAAAAGCTTCTTTGGAGTATGGTAAACTCTATGTAGCAAAAATAGCTGCGATATTTTCTGTGAAGGGGAGACTGACACCTGGGAGCTCAAGTTCAATATCCTTCTCCCCTGTTCTCCTGTTATTTTTTCCCCCAGGTCCTCTTCCCATCCCTTCTTATTTTTAGCCAGTCTTTCCCCATTAATGGTATTACTACATATCTGTTCATACATCTCTGATATTAAGCCTTTGGAGGATCCTGTCATAGCTATTTTTTGTATAAGAGGTACTTTACACCATTCCACCCTTTGTGTTTTAAAGCGGGCATTCAGTGCATGTCTAATTTGAACATACCAGTAGAATGATTGGTTTGGGATACCGTACTCACCCCTCAACTCCTCGAATGATTTCAACATACTCCTATCATATAGTTGTACGAGTTTTCTGATACCACAAACCTCCCGCTCATTTATTTTACCCAAGGGGATCAAATCTGGAAATTGCTTGTTGTCCCAAATTGGGGTATATAATGTTAACACCCTGTGTCCCATTACTACCCTGGCCGCCTGCCATACTTGTGTTATTTGTTTTAATGTGGGGCGTCCAGCGAGCAGGGAGTCTGCTTCCAGAGCTTCCACCAAACTGCTATGCAAGGCTCCCTGCAACATCATTCGTGCATTTTTATTACTCTCCCCTGGTATATTACATCCCCTGAGATGCTGCAACTGGGCAGTCAAAAAAAAACTGCGTGGGTGTGGAACTGCCGCTCCTCCTTCTTTTATTGGTAGCTGCAGTATCTGTAAGCTAATACGAGCTTGCCCCTTCTTCCAGATTAGTTCCCGGAACAATGTTTCAATTTTTCTGAACCATGTCATTCCGATCCAAACTGGAGAATTATGTAGCTGATACAAGAGTTGGGGCATCCAGATCATTTCATTGAGGTTAATTCTTCCAGCTGCTGACAGAGGAAGACAACTCCAGATATCACACTTCCGCTGAAATTTAAGCAGAAGGGGAGCAAGATTATCCTCAATATACTGACCTGGGTCCCTTGTTAACCATACTCCTAAATACTTCATCTTGTCTACCACCCTTAGTTGCCCGACCGAGGATGGGAAAAGATCTATTGTGTCTACGGGCATCAGGGCCGATTTCTCCCAATTAATTACCAGACCTGCGAGCTTCCCAAACTCCTCCACTATGTTCATAATCCCCGCCAGGGATGCATCTATATCTCCGAGGAAGAACAAGATGTCATCTGCAAATAATGCAATCCTTTCTTCTCCCATCTCTCTTTTAAACCCCTGTATCCCCCTTGCAGGTCTAATAGCAATTGCTAATGGTTCCATTGCTAAAGCAAACAATAGAGGTGACAGGGGACATCCCTGCCGTGTTCCCCTCTCCAGCTGGATTGGATCAGAGTATGTATTATTAATCCTTATCTTAGCGCTTGGTGTCTTATAAAGTGCATTCACCCAGCCTATAAAAGTGGGTCCGAACCTAAACACCTCCAGAGCCTGCCACAAATAGTCCCACTCCAAGCTATCGAAAGCTTTGGCAGCATAGATAGACAAACGCTCGTGAACCCCCATTTATTGTCGGGATCTGAAGGTTCAGGTATACTTGCCTTACATTAATGTTAGTACATCTATTGGGAATAAACCCAGATTGATCTGGGTGTATAAGCTTTTGTATATATTTATTCACCCTAGCGGGCAGCACTTTTGCCAGTATTTTTGCATCTGAACACAGTAGGGATATTGGACTATAGGACGAGGTATCCATTTGATCTTTCCCTTCTTTTGGGATAACCACTATTGTAGCTTCTGCCATTGAAGAGGGCATCCCCCACCCCCTGCGGCCACGTCCCCTAGCATCCTCAATAGCTGGAAGCATCACCTCACCGTACCCCTTAGAAAATTTCAGTGGGAAGACCATCTGGGCCGGGGGACTTCTGGTTAGCCATCTCAGCCACTACGCTTTGCAGTTCCTCCAGAGTTATGGGGGCTTCTAGCTCGTTTTTTTTCCCTTTGTGAAAGAGCTGGTACCTCAATCCCGCTAAAGAAGCGATCCATATCTCTTGCCACTTCTCCCCTCCTGGATTTGTATAGGTTCGCGTAGTACTGTCTAAATGCGTCAAATATTTCAGGGGTCCGAGAAGTAATTTCTCCCCCTGGCATCCTAATGGCTGCGATTACTGATGGGGAGTTGTTGGTCTAAACCAACCGAGCAAAAGAACGGCCTGCACACTCCCCCTCAGCAAAGGTACGTTGGGATAGAAAAAGACGCTTATTTTCTGCCTTTCTAGTAATGATGTTATGGTATTTTTTTTTACTTTTAAGCCACCTCTTTTTTTTTTCTGGGGTTGGATCTACCACATACTGATTTTCAGACTCCACAGCTTCCCTCCCAGTGACCTCCTCCCACTCCCTGGACCTCCTTTTGATCTTCGCAACCTGTTGTATTATTAACCCTCTGAGGAAAGCCTTCAAAGTATCCCACGCTATCCCTGCACAATGTTACAAATTCCTTTAATTTTAATGTTACCTATGTTGGTTCCCTCATTAACTCCAACCAAAATGGACTTATACTCCATGCTCTCGGGGGGGTTCAGACCTTCCAACTGAATCATCATTATTAATGGTGAATGGTCAGACACTCCCCTAGCAGCGTATACTATGCTTTTTACCAACTGTACCAAATCCCCGTTTCCAAAAGCCATGTCTATTCTTGACAATGTTGCATATGAACTAGAGAGACATGAGTATTGCTGCCTCATTGGGTTTCGGGTTCACCAGACATCACACAATCCCAGTTCTTGCATAAATTGGGCCAACCATCCATCAGAAACTTTGTCAGTTTGTTTCCCTGGGGGGAATCGATCTTTGCTCTTATCAATAACTTTGTTAAAGTCCCCCACCACTATAACCGGTATGTCCTCTTTATCTTCGAGAAATTCTGCCAACTCTGCGAGAAGGCCTGGCTCGCAGTTCCCGCTCTAATTCATCCCAAAGGTGTTCCATCAGGTTGAGGTCAGGACTGTAAAGTTCCTCCACCGCAAACTCGATCATCCACACTATATTGCCAGAAAGTATTGAGCCACCCCTCCAAATCATTTTATGGAGGGGGGATTATGGTGTGGGATTATGGAGGGGGGATTACGGTGTGGGATTGGTTTTCAGGGATTGGGCTTGGCCCCTAAGGCGTCAGCATACCAAGACATTTTGAACAATTTCATGCTTCCAACTTTGTGGGAACAGTTTGGGGATGGCCCCTTCCTGTTACAAAATAACTGCGCACCAGTGCACAAAGCAAGGTCCATAAAGAGATGGATGAGTCCTGACCGCAACCCGATAGAACACCTTTGGGAAGAATTAGAGCAGAGACTGCGTACCAGGCCTTCTAGTACATCATTTGAATATTATTCTTGATATAGCTCCACGTGCTAATATTTGTGTAAGGGAGTGCTGATAAAGGTGAGTTACCTCACCATTCCTGCCTCTGAAGGAAAACGTGATGATGCCTCCCCCCAAGTGACAGTTATATTTAACAGCCAAATGACAATGTCCTATTCAAAGGAGTGAAGTCTCTGATTGATCCCTTTCATTCAACAGCAACCATTACATTGGTCTTGGACCGAGACAGGAACTATAAGGTAGCACTGGTAAGGTGAGTGTAACGGAGAGGGGCTTTACAAACACACTGTCACATTGCCCTGTGTGGGAAGGGTGACAGTGTCTTTTTAACCACTTGCCAACTGCCGCACACCGGTTTACGTTGGCAGTATGGGACGGGCAGGCACAAAGGGCGTACCCGTACGTCCCTTTGAATTTGCGGCCTAGCAGGCGGGCGTGCCCGCGGGTCCCGCAAACTCGATGTTTGCCGGCGGCCCGCGATTGCAGCGAGGAGAGGCAGAACGGAGAGATGCCTATGTAAACAAGGCATTTCCCTGTTCTGCCTAGCAACATGATAGGGATCTACAGCTCCCTGTCATAGGGAGCAGTGATCTCTGTCATGTTGTAGTGAGCCCATATCCTCCACAGTTAGAACACATCCAGGAACACACTTAAATGGAAAACAATATTTAAAAGGAAAGCACAAGAATACATTTTTAAAGTGACGCACCCCTTTAAATATCATGGTCTTTAGGTGGTCCACATTCTGAATTCTTCCTTCTGAATCCATATGGCTGTCCCATTCAGAAGTTGAAACTGGATCCCTTCGGTGGACTTCTGGGCGAGTTCCAACATCAATCTAAAAGAATTAAGCTATAAATTGATAGTGCAAAGTAAAACGTTTACTTGAACAATAACTGAAAAAGGAGGAATGTCTAGCAAATATGATACACATGCAGACAAACTCAGCTTTAAAAGTGTTTTTTTTTTTAACCAGTTGCCGACTGCCTAACGCAGATATACTGCAGCACAATGGCACAGGCAGGCAAAATCACGTACCTGGTACGTGATTGCCTTCCCGCGGGCAGAGGGTCAGATCAGACCCCCCCCCCACGGTGCCCGAGGCGGTCGGCTTTGGTCTGGGAGCGTTCAGTGATGAGGGGGAGGCCATCCATTCGTGGCCCCCCCCCTCGCGATTGCTCCCAGCCAATCAGAATTTTCCCCTGCCTCTGTGTAGTACACAGAGGCAGGGGATGTGATGTCATCTCTCCTCGGCTCGGCAGTTTCCGTTCCGGCGCCGAGGAGAGAAGACATCTGAGTGAGTTGCATAACACAACACACACAGTAGAACATGCCAGGCACACTTTACACCCCATAAAAAGAGAGAGGGGCGCACTGGCCATGTGCATTATCTTTTATAAAACATTTATTGAATAAAATAATAAAAGAAATTACTCACAAGCAGTTGTACAATCAGGTGCCATAAAACTCAAGCAGCAACAAGCAGCAAGTAGTTATAGTGATGAGCGAAGCTTTCCAAAGGTCTTAGAGGAACATACAGGCATCACTACTAGCTAACGCGTTTCGAAGGGCACGTCCCTTCTTCATCAGAGCTCAGCAGACCTTTGGAAAGCTTCGCTCATCACTATAACTACTTGCTGCTTGTTGCTGCTCGAGTTTTATGGCACCTGATTGTACAACTGCTTGTGAGTAATTTCTTTTATTATTTTATTCAATAAATGTTTTACAAAAGATAATGCACATGGCCGGTGCGCCCTTCTCTCTTTTTATGTCTTTGTTTGCTAGGATTCCCCATCCTTGAGGGCAGCAAGGCCTGTGTCATTTCCATATATCTGGTTGACCACTTGTGCGCAGGAGTCATTTACACTTTACACCCCCCTTTACCCCCTAATCACCCGCCCCTCCCCCCCCCCGTCACACTGACACCAAGCAGTTTTTTTTTTTTTTCCTGATTACTGCATGGTGTCAGTTTGTGACAGTTAGTGTGGTGGGGCAGTTATTGTTAGCCCCCTTTAGGTCTAGGATACCCCCCTAACCCCCCTAATAAAGTTTTAACCCCTTGATCACCCCCGTCACCAGTGTCGCTAAGCGATCATTTTTCTGATCGCTGTATTAGTGTCACTGGTGACGCTAGTTAGGGAGGTAAATATTTAGGTTCGCCGTCAGCGTTTTATAGCGACAGGGACCCCCGTATACTATCTAATAAATGTTTCAACCCCTTGATTGCCCCCTAGTTAACCCTTTCACCAGTGATCACCGTATAACTGTTACGGGTGACGCTGATTAGTTTGTTTATTTTTTATAGTGTCAGGGCACCCGCCGTTTATTACCTAATAAAGGTTTACCCCCCTGGTCGCCCGGCGGTGATATGCGTCGCCCCAAACAGTGTCAGATTAGCGCCAGTAGCGCTAACACCCACGCACGCAGCATACGCCTCCCTTAGTGGTATAGTATCTGAACGGATCAATATCTGATCCGATCAGATCTATACTAGCGTCCCCAGCAGTTTAGGTTTTTTCCCAAAAGATGCAGTGTTAGCGGGATCAGCCCAGATACCTGCTAGCACCTGCGTTTTGCCCCTCCTCCCGGCCCAGCCCAGCCCACCCAAGTGCAGTATCGATCGATCACTGACACTTACAAAACACTAAACGCATAACTGCAGCGTTCGCAGAGTCAGGCCTGATCCCTGCGATTGCTAACAGTTTTTTTGGTAGCATTTTGGTGAACTTGCAAGCACCAGCCCCAGGCAGCGTCAGGTTAGCGCCAGTACCGCTAACACCCACGCACGCACCGTACACCCCCCTTAGTGGTATAGTATCTGATCCGATCAGATCTATACTAGCATCCCCAGCAGTTTAGGGTTCCCAAAAACGCAGTGTTAGCGGGATCAGCCCAGATACCTGCTAGCACCTGCGTTTTGCCCCTCCGCCCGGCCCAGCCCACTCAAGTGCAGTATCGATCGATCACCGTCACTTACAAAACACTAAACGCATAACTGCAGCGTTCGCAGAGTCAGGCCTGATCCCTGCGATCGCTAACAGTTTTTTTGGTAGCGGCCTAGTACACCCCGGTCGTAGTCAAACCAGCACTGCAGTAACACTTGGTGACGTGGCGAGTCCCATAAGTGCAGTTCAAGCTGGTGAGGTGGCAAGCACAAGTAGTGTCCCGCTGCCACCAAGAAGACAAACAGGCCCGTCGTGCCCTTCCTGCTGCATTCGCCAATCCTAATTGGAAACCCACCACTTCTGCAGCGCCCGTACTTCCCCCATTCACATCCCCAACCAAATGCAGTCGGCTGCATGAGAGGCATTTTCTTTGTCCTCCCGAGTACCCCTACCCAACGAACCCCCCCAAAAAAGATGTCGTGTCTGCAGCAAGTGCGGATATAGGCGTGACACCCGCTATTATTGTCCCTCCTGTCCTGACAATCCTGGTCTTTGCATTGGTGAATGTTTTGAACGCTACCATACACTAGTTGAGTATTAGCGTAGGGTACAGCATTGCACAGACTAGGCACACTTTCACATGGTCTCCCAAGATGCCATCGCATTTTGAGAGACCCGAACATGGAACCGGTTACAGTTATAAAAGTTACAGTTACAAAAAAAAAAAGTGTAAAAAAAAAAAAAAAACCACAAAAAAAAAATAAAATAAAAAAAAATAGTTGTCGTTTCATTGCTCTCTCTCTCTCTATTCTCTCTCTATTGTTCTGCTCTTTTTTACTGTATTCTATTCTGCAATGTTTTATTGTTATTATGTTTTACCATGTTTGCTTTTCAGTTACGCAATTTTTTATACTGTTTACTGTGCTTTATTGTTAACCATTTTTTTGTCTTCAGGTACGCCATTTTACGACTTTGAGTGGTTATACCAGAATGATGCCTGCAGGTTTAGGTATCATCTTGGTATAATTCTTTTCAGCCAGCGGTCGGCTTTTATGTAAAAGCAATCCTAGCGGCTAATTAGCCTCTAGACTGCTTTTATAAGCAGTGGGAGGGAATGCCCCCCCCCCCCCCCACCGTCTTCCGTGTTTTTCTCTGGCTCTCCTGTCTCAACAGGGAACCTGAGAATGCAGCCGGTGATTCAGCCAGCTGACCATAGAGCTGATCAGAGACCAGAGTGGCTCCAAACATCTCTATGGCCTAAGAAACCGGAAGCTATGAGCATTTTATGACTTAGATTTCGCCGGATGTAAACAGCGCCATTGGGAAATTGGGGAAGCATTTATCACACCGATCTTGGTGTGGTCAGATGCTTTGAGGGCAGAGGAGAGATCTAGGTTCTAATAGACCCCATTTTTTTCAAAAAAGAGTAAGTGTCACTACCTATTGCTATCATAGGGGATATTTACATTCCCGGAGATAATAAAAATGATTTAAAAAAAAATGAAAGGAATAGTTTAAAAATAAGATAAAAAAGCAAAAAAATAATAAAGAAAAAAAAAAAAAAGCACCCCTGTCCCCCCCCTGCTCTCACGCTAAGGCGAACGCAAGCGTCGGTCTGGCGTCAAATGTAAACAGCAATTGCACCATGCATGTGAGGTATCACCGCGAAGGTAAGATCGAGGGCAGTAATTTTAGCAGTAGACCTCCTCTGTAAGTCTAAAGTGGCAACCTGTAAGGGCTTTTAAAGACTTTTAAAAATGTATTTATTTTGCTGCTACTGCACGTTTGTACGCAATTTTAAAGCATGTCATGTTTGTTATCCATGTACTCGGCCTAAGATAATCTTTTTTATTTCATCAAACATTTGGGCAATATAATGTGTTTTAGTGCATTAAAATTTAAAAGTGTGTTTTTTCCCCAAAAAATGCGTTTGAAAAATCGCTGCGCAAATACTGTGAGAAAAAAAAAATGAAATGCCCACTATTTTAATCTGTAGGGCCTTTGCTTTAAAAATATATATAATGTTTGGGCGTTCAAAGTAATTTTCTTGCAAAAAAAAAAATTTTTCATGTAAACAAAAAGTGTCAGAAAGGGCTTTGTCTTCAAGTGGTTAGGAGAGTGGGTGGTGTGTAGAGGTCGGCCGATATATCGGCCGATATTTGGCGTTTTTTACTTAATCGGCATCGGCCGATTGTGCTGATAAAAAAGGCCGGTTATAACTTCAGCAGAGACTTGCAAATGACTTCTGTAATAGAAGTTAATGCAAGTTTCCTTAAGTTATCTGTGGAGAGGATTCTCTCCTCCTCTGGGCAGCCTGCCAAGTCTGATAAGAAGATACATTGTATCTTTCAGGTTCTTTTTATCAATGGACTGAACTCCATGTGTAGAAGCTCTCAGTTTAACCATTTAAAGACTAAGGCCCCTTTCACACGTGCGGACCGTATGTCCGTATTTCATGCATCCGTTTTCGCATGAAATACGGACATACATGCATCCCTATGGGATAGCGGGTGTCAGCGGATGTACATCCGCTAACACCCGATGTTGTCCGCCTCCGCTCTCGTCCGATTCTGCGGACGGAAGAAAATCCTACTTTTCTATCCGTCTGCAGAGCGGATCGGAGGAACACGGACAGACGGTCCGTGTTCCTCCGATCCCCCATTAGGGAGAGCGGAGATCTGACAGGGCGGTCCCTGCACAGTGTGCGGGTCCCGCCCTGTCATCTGCCTGCTCAGCTGGGGAAAGCGGAGCGATCCCCGCTGAGCAGCGGATAAACACGGGGCGGATCAATACGGATCCGTCCCGTGTGAAAGGGGCCTAAATCTTTTCTGACACTTGTTGCTTACAAGTAAAAATCCTGTATTTTCTGCTAGAAAATCACTTAGAACCCCCAAACATTATATATATTTTTTTTAGCAGAGGCCCTAGGGAATAAAATGGTGATTGTTGCAATATTTTATGTCACACGGTATTTGTGCAGCGGTCTTTCAAACGCAATTTAAAAAAAAAAAACTACAGTATTGAATTTAAAAAAAAAAACCTAAGCAGTAAAGTTAGCCCATTTTTTTTCGTCCAAAAGTTTTGATTACCTGTTTTTGTGTATTTATTATTTAAGATAGTGGTTTTTTTTTTTTGGTTTTTTTTTATTAAATTATACATACAAGTGAACTGATTGGAGGTTTGTTTTGTTTAAATGAAAAAAATTTCTGTATTACTTAAGGCTGCTTTCACACTGGAGCGGGCATGCGTTGATGGTAAAACGCTGCTAGTTTTAGCGGCGCTTTACCGTCATTTTAGAGGAGCTATTCGGCTGCTAGCGGGGCGCTTATAACCCAGCTAGCGGCCGAGGAAGGGGTTAAATGCGCCCCTGAAGCGCCGCTGCCAAAACGCTTTGCAGGCGCTTCGGCAGCGGTGCGCATTCATTTCAATGGACAGGAGTGGTGGAGGAGCGGTATACACCGCTCCAAAGATGCCATTTGCAGGACTTTTTTTTACATCCTGCCAGCGCATCGCCTCAGTGTGAAAGCACTCGGGATCTCACACTGAGACTGCAGGGGAGCCGTTCTACAGGCACTTTACAGGCGCTATTTTTAGCCCAAAAGCACCTGAAAAACGCCCCAGTGTGAAAGGGGTCTAACTGTTAGATTTTATGAGATGAAGGGAAAAAAGAAAGGAAAAAAAAAAAATCGGCCAAATATATCGGCCCAAAAAAATCAGCATCACATATCGGCCATCGGCCACCGCGATTTCTAAATATCGGCATCAGCCAGAGAAAAACCCATATCGGTCGACCTCTAGTGGTGTGACATAAGCTTCTAAATGTTGTGCATAAAATGCCAGGACAGTTCAAACCCCCCCCCCCCCAAATGACCCCATTTTGGAAAGTAGGCACCCCAAGCTATTTGCTGAGAGACATGTCGAGTCCATAGAATATTTTATATTGTGACACAAGTTGCGGGAAAGAGACAAATTTTTTTTTTTTTTTTTTTTTGCACAAAGTTGTCACTAAATGATATATTGCTCAAACATGCCATGGGAATATGTGAAATTACACCCCAAAATACATTCTGTTGCTTCTCCTGAGTATGGGGATACCACATGTGTGAGACTTTTTGGGAGCCTAGCCTCGTTTGGGACTCCGAAAACCAAGCACTGCCTTCAGGCTTTCTAAGGGCGTAAATTTTTGATTTTATTCTTCACTGCCTATCACAGTTTTGGAGGCCATGGAATGACCAGGTGGCACAACCCCCCCCCCCCAAATGACCCCATTTTGGAAAGTAGACACCCCAAGCTATTTGATGAGAGGTATAGTGAGTATTTTGCAGACCTCACTTTTTGTCACAAAGTTTTAAAAATTGAAAAAAGAAAAAAAAAATTTTTTTTCTTGTCTTTCTTTATTTTCAAAAACAAATGAGAGCTGCAAAATACTCACCATGCCTCTCAGCAAATAGCTTGGGGTGTCTACTTTCCAAAATGGGGTCATTTGGGGGGGGGGGGGGGTTTGCCACCTGGGCATTCCATGGCCTCCGAAACTGTGATAGGCAGTGAAGAGTGAAATCAAAAATTTACACCCTTAGAAATCCTGAAGGCGGTGCTTGGTATTCGGGGCCCCGTACGCGGCTAGGCTCCCAAAAAGTCCCACACATGTGGTATCCCCATACTCAGGAGAAGCAGCTAAATGGATTTTGGGGTGCGATTCCACATATGCCCATGGCCTGTGTGAGCAATATATCATTTAGTGACAACTTTGTGCAAAAAAAAAAAAAAAAAAAAAATTGTCACTTTCCCGCAACTTGTGTCAAAATATAAAATATTCCATGGACTCAACATGCCTCAAAGCAAATAGCTTGGGGTGTCTACTTTCTAAAATGTGGTCATTTGGGGGGGTTTTATGCCATCTGGGCATTTTATGGCCTTTAAAACAGTGATAGGTAGTGGAGCAAAATCAAAAATTTACGCCCTTACAAATCCTGAAGGCAGTGATTGGTTTTCGGGGCCCCGTACGCGGCTAGGCTCCCAAAAAGTCCCACACATGTGGTATCCCCATACTCAGGAGAAGCAGCTGAATATATTTTGGGGTGCAATTCCACATATGCCCATAGCCTGTGTGAGCAATATATCATTTAGTGACAACTTTTTGTAATTTTTTTTTTTTTTGTCATTATTCAATCACTTGGCACAAAAAAATGAATATTCAATGGGCTCAACATGCCTCTCAGCAATTTCCTTGGGGTGTCTACTTTCCAAAATGGGGTCATTTGTGGGGGTTTTGTACTGCACTGCCATTTTAGCACCTCAAGAAATGACATAGGCAGTCATAAATTAAAGGCTGTGTAAATTCCAGAAAATGTACCCTAGTTTGTAGGCGCTATAACTTTTGCGCAAACCAATAAATATACACTTATTGACATTTTTTTTACCAAAGACATGTGGCCGAATACATTTTGGCCTAAATGTATGACTAAAATTGAGTTTATTGGATTTTTTTTATAACAAAAAGTAGAAAATATCATTTTTTTTCAAAATTTTCGATCTTTTCCCGTTTATAGCGCAAAAAATAAAAACGGCAGAGGTGATTAAATACCATCAAAAGAAAGCTCTATTTGTGGGAAAATTTGGTTTGGGTACAGCATTGCATGAACGCGCAATTAGCAGTTAAAGCGAAGCAGTGCCAAATTGTAAAAAGTGCTCTGGTCAGGAAGGGGGTAAATCCTTCCGGGGTTGAAGTGGTTAAAAGAATCAGATCGATCCGATGCTGCATCTGTCCCTACCGGCTCTAACACTGAGAACCGAGTGATCAAACACCGCCGATCACTCGGTCCTCAGGGCTCCCTAAGCAAAGAACTGGTTACTGTCAGTCACCGCTGTCTGCTTGAGGTCTGTGTGTTAACTCAATGCATGCTATTCTGGTAAAATAAGACCTTGCTGAGAATTTCATGAATAGTAATAGAGTTTTGTGAGACCACAAGACTTGAACATTGAGAAACGGAGTGAAGCCAATGTCTTGCATCATTTCCGTAAAAGGATTTATAAAATACATCAGAACAGAGGAGAAGGTATTAAATAGTTCAGCTACGGAAAGATGTATGTAAATCCAAAAAAAGGCTATATGCACATTAATATATACAGTATCAAAGAAAATCTAATTATTGCAAGATTTATTAAAGACTGAAAAGGCCAAGCAGCTTACAACTTTTTTATGTTTAACACAGAAGGTGAAGACTGACTTAGCACATCTGGGGTTTTGTCATTCTGTTAAAATATATGTCTGTTATAATCTATATATCAGTAAATTCACTCAGCTCAACCCGAGATAAACAGTTAATGTTCCTATTATACAGACACTTGAAAATCTGTTTATTGATGCTATTAAATGGGAGTTTACAGACAACAAGTCTTAACAAAAAGTGAAAACTAACCCCTGATTTACAGCAGAGCATGGCAATAAGTCACCATGAAAGATGTAACTGCCTCCTACAACAGATGAGATATTAAAGACATATACTATCTCACTTGACAACCTGCAACGGTTTGTTGCTGTTTAAGACTCTATTTACAATAGGCATTTGCAGCACCAAATCCCAAATTACCCTTTCCCTCCATCTTAAACAGAAAACTGACAGCAATGTGGCCTTGAAAGTAAATGTGTCAGACTAGTACCTGTTATATTAACTAAATAAAGTAAAAAGCAGAATTTTCAAAGTTACTTTTGAAATGTGTATAGGAAAATGGAGGTTCAATAGTAACATGTGTAACATCTGAAAGCTTCAAAACACCTAAAATAAAAGTCTAGCAAATGACAAGGCCCCTACTTTTTCTTAAAAGACATGCATAGGTATCTCACAGCTCCAGGATATGTCAACTTTATTTA
Organism: Lithobates clamitans; assembly: GCA_037952925.1. Lineage (NCBI taxonomy): Eukaryota > Metazoa > Chordata > Amphibia > Anura > Ranidae > Lithobates > Lithobates clamitans. The sequence continues at coordinate 1,402,670 of JBBGZY010000248.1, forward strand.
GAAAAACATCAAACATGGCAGCATGTGGACAAGTCATGATACTAAATACCATCTACAGCCCTGGGTATTAGTCTGTTTTCCATGCTGATATGCTTACTTAAAGGACAGTGAGGAAAAATATTCCTTGGATTTCACTGGCTAAACAACTTGGTTTATTTCTTTCACACTTATTCACTTTTTGTCCATTCTTTTTTCTGTGTGTTTTTCTTTACTGGTGAAAAAAGATCAAATATGGTGCCAGTAAATTTTTAAAGGGAGCTGAAGGGAGCTCTGAATGTAATGGGCATGATCTCAAGCAGTCTGTTGTAATATGTACAGTGCCTTGAAAAAGTATTCCCACCCCTTGAAATTTTCCACATTTTGTCATGTTACAGCCAAAAACGTAAATGTATTTTATTGCGATGTCATATGATAGACCAACACAAAGTGGCACATAATTGTGACGTGGAAGGAAAATGATAAATGGTTTTTAAATTTTTTTACAAATAATATATGTGGAAAGTGTGGCATGCATTTTTATTCAGCCCCCCGAGTCAATACTTTGTAGAACCACCTTTCACTACCATTACAGCTGCAAGTCTTTTTTGGGGATGTCTCTACCAGCTTTGCACATCTAGAGAGTGACATTTTTACCCATTCTTTGCAAAATAGCTCAAGCTCTGTCAGATTGGATGGAGAGTGTCTGTGAACAGCACTTTTTAAGTCTTACCACAGATTCTCAATTGGATTTAGGGGTGGACTTTAACTGGGCCATTCTAAAACTAATAAATATGCTTTGATCTAAACTATTCCATTGTATCTCTGGCTGTATGTTTAGGGTTGTTGTCCTGCTGGAAGGTGAACCTCCACCCAAGTCTCAAGTCTTTTGCAGACTAACAGGTTTTCTTCTAAGATTGCCCTGTATTTGGCTCCATCCATCTTCTCATCAACTCTGATCAGCTTCCCTGTCCCTGCTGAAGAAAAGCATCCCTACAATATGATGCTGCCACCAACATGTTTCATGGTCGGGATGGTGTGTTCAGGGTGATGTGCAGTGTTAGTTTTCTGCTACACATAGTGTTTTGCTTTTAGGCCAAAAAGTTCAATTTTGATCTCATCTGACCAGAGCACCTTCTTCCACATGTTTGCTGTGTCCCCACGTGGATTCTCACAAACTGCAAACGGGACTTCTTATGGCTTTTTTTCAACAATGGCTTTCTTCTTGCCACTCTTCTATAAAGGCCAGATTTGTGGAGTGCATGACTAAGTTGTCCTGTGGACAGATACTCCCACCTAAGCTGTGGATCTCTGCAGATCATCAGAGTTACCATGAGCCTCTTGGCTGCTTCTCCCATTAATGCTCCACTTGCCCAGCCTGTCAGTTTAGGTGGATGGCCATGTCTTGGTAGGTTTGCAGTTGTGCTATACTCTTTCCATTTTCGGATGATGGATTGAACAGTGCTCTGCGAGATGTTCAAAGCTTGGGTTATTTTTTTATGACCTAACCCTGCTATAAACTTTTCCACAACTTAATCCCTGACCTGTCTGGTGTGTTCCTTGGCCTTCATGATGCTGTTTGTTCATTAAGGTTCTCTAACAAACTTCTGAGGGCTTCACAGAACAGCTGTATTTATACTGAGATTAAATTACACACAGTTGGACTCTATTTACTAATTAGGTGACTTCTGAAGGCAACTGGTTCCACTAGATGTTAGTTATGGGTATCAGAGTAAAAGGGGGCTGAATACAAATGCACGCCGCACTTCTCACATGTTTGTAAAAAATAAAAATAAAAACCGTTTATCATTTTTTCCTTCCACTTCACAATTATGTGCCACTTTGTTTTGGTCTATCATATAAAATCCCAATAAATTACATTTACATTTTTGGTTGTAACATGACAAAATGTGAAAAATTTCAAGGAGCATAAATACTTTTTCAAGGCACTGTACCTCGTTTCTGAAAGCCTCTTACAGCATATCAATCTTTAATTAAATAAAAAATTATTTGCTTCGATAAAATAATTAATGCCATAAAACCCCATCCTAGCAGTTGTACAAGATATTAAAACATTTATAATACCAATAAACAGTGTGATAAAATAAATAAATAAATAAATAAAAATAAAAGATAAAAATCTGAAATGTTAAATATTTAAATGCACGTATAAAGCATTATCCCAAACAATGTACAGTGACAAGCAATCAGTATAACAAATGATCAGCGGATATATTGATATTAAAGTGCCATTTCGGTCAAATTCTACTCCCACCCCAATTCTAAGCCTACTCCATCTACACTGTAAAATAAAAGGCGTGTATACTTACCTATTCCGAAGCCGCTCCAGTCCGGTCACATGTCAAGCTTCAGTGTAGAGGAGGGACAGCCAACAACGGATGCCCCATAGTAAGCCTATGAGTGATGCCACTGCCCAGGCTCTGCATCTGTTGCCGCCTCTCCTCTACACCAAAGCTGGAACTGGAATGCGATCATGAGACCAGACCGAAGCGGCTTCAGAATAGGTAAGTATACACAACTTTTACAGGGTAGATAGAACAGTCTTATGCCCCGTACACACGGTCGGATTTTCCGACGGGAAAATGTGTGATAGGACCTTGTTGTCGGAAATTCCGACCGTGTGTAGGCTCCATCACACATTTTCCGACACACAAAGTTTGAGAGCAGGCTATAAAATTTTCCGACAACAAAATCCGTTGTCGGAAATTCCGATCGTGTGTACACAAACCCGACGGACAAAGTGCCATGCATGCTCAGAATAAATAAAGAGATGAAAGCTATTGGCTACTGCCCCGTTTATAGTCCCTACGTACGTGTTTTACGTCACCGCGTTCAGAATGATCGGATTTGTGTGACCGTGTGTATGCAAGACAAGTTTGAGCCAACATCCGTCGGAAAAAATCCTAGGATTTTGTTGTCGGAATGTCCGGAATGTCCGAACAAAGTCCGATCGTGTGTACGGGGCATTAGAATGGGAGTGGGAGTAGATTTAGCCTTAGTCAGAATTTGATTGGAATTCCACTTTAGCCATTCACACAAAAACACATTGTCCATAAAAAACCAACATGTTGTATAAACAGTGATGATCAAATAGGTAAAACGGATAATCATTGCATATATCAGTAATACATATCCATTTAATAAACTGTGGACAAAAATACACATTTATATATATATATAAAAAAACACGTTGTCTGAAGAAAAAAGGGTTTATATGTCTATATTATGGCTGACAGCTCTCTTAAGACACAAGAATTAAAAAAAAAAAAAACATTAGTCTGGAGTCAGACTATCTAAAACTTGGACTGGGTCAAAAAAATAAGAAGTAAAATGAGACAAGGCATACTAATGCAACCTCTTATTGCCCAGGGAAGTGGAGACAAATTGACTGTCAATACCCCACGGATCCCTATGGCACCAGACCAGGCTAAATAACTCAAAACCTTGCACAGAGAATCTTTGCGACAGTCTGGTGTCTGGATACATCATCCTCAGCAGCTAAATGGGAATATGTTTATGGCTCTGGGCAGCTTTACAATCTTCTTTGCTGTATTTTATGGCCTACAGCAAGACAAAAAATTAAAGACATCAATACTTACACGAGTTATTACTTCAAACCCTGATTCTTCTTGTTGATTTATTTTTAAATCAGGAATTGCATCAACAAGGAAATCAGCCATTTCCTGAGGAGGCCTGCGGTGTGTTGCTGGATCAGTACCTCGTAAAGTATCAACAAAGAAGTTTGTAACTTTGGAAAAGTTTATCATTGTGGCAGCATATGGATCCTTCTTAAGTTTCTGTGAACAAAAATGTACATATTATTAGACAACTTAAAAGACCTGCTGTATAGCCAAGGGAATTAAAAAGCAGTAAACTAGCATTTATGTTTCCCTTCATAACAAACTCACTTAACTGATAATGGAGGCCCAAATCAATTAAATTCCTTTAACTTCTGAGATTTTTAGAAGTTGTCGAACAATGTCCAATAAAAAATGACTATTTTGTTAGATACAAGAAATGTTTTAAAATCTTATCCACATAAAATGCCCTACTCCCAACCTAACTCTGGAGCTTTCAAATATAGTAAATGATTGAGTGATTGGCTACCCAATCCCCATTTTATCACAAACATTTTGTGATTGTCCTTCCTATATTCCCTTTGGGTAGTGCAACTATAGTAAATATACACTTTGGAACGAATGCAGTCATCATGAAATTCGTCTTTTAATAGGCCTTAATAGGAAGAGATGAAGATGGTTTGTTCTGGGCTAGACTATGCTAAAATTTCCATGGTTGGGACACAGCCGGGACATGGATTGGCTATATAAGGTTGACAGCTACTGGTTATATGTGCCTTATTTTAATTGTTCTATGGACATGGACACAAAATTGTACTGTTGAACAAAACAATCTTACATACTCACCTCTATGCTGTAGCATCGGTGTGATGCTGCAGCTCACATTAGCTCTATGACCAAGAATTGGACAATCACATGACCACTGATCACTTAGTTGTCGGTCCACTCTGCCCCTCCAGCGCTGACTGGAGTGTCGAGGTGGAAAGATGAACGTAGCATATTATGAGAAAATACATTTATCAGCCTGAAAGCTGCTCATTGGGCGCATTTCGACTTTCCAACATGATAATTATCTGAAATGGGTTGATTTACTAAAACTGGAGAGCGCAAAATCTGATGCAGTTCTGCATAGAAACCAATCAGATTCCAGGTTTTGTCAAAACTTAATTGAACAAGCTGAAGTTAGAAGCTGCTTGGATACTATGCACAGCTGCACCAGATTTTGCACTCTCCAGTTTTAGTAAATCAACCCCATAGGATCAAGTTCCCCTTAAAATGGCACAGCAGAGAAAAGCAAAGGTTCTAGAGTGGCAATCTTAATCTCCTGACCTCAACATTATTGAGTCACTGTGTGGAGATCTTAAACATGCATTTCTTGCCAGACATCCAAACAATTTACAGGATCTGGAGGCATGATGCCAACAATGAGCAGGTTTATAATATGAGAAAATAAGAACATGTGTAATTTGAAAATATAAATGACCATCATTTAAAAGTCCCTAAAAAGCCTAAACTACAAAGAATAATAAGCCGCATAGTGAAGAAAACATCAAAAATGTATTTTATGTGCAATTATAAAGCAATTAAATAAAGATATTCTAAGTCATGTTTCAAACATTATTAGTAAATTAATGGATTTTTACCTGTAGTAAACCATCAGTCGGCTCTTCATGGAGGTTTTCAAAAGATTGGGAAAGACTCCTGTTTTGGCTATCCACAAGAAGAATTCGACCATCTTGATCTGATCTATAAGAAAAAAAAAAGGGGGGGGGGGTTAAAAATGTGTTACTGAAATTAAAAAATTCATAACATGTATACTGTATCATATATATATAAAAAAAAAAATTGGATAGAGTAGGAAAGAGAATCTCTATCAAAAGTTTTTATTGCACTCTGTGGCCCCACTGGGGAGATTCACCCCTAAGAGGGGAATTTCCCTCCCTTTAAGAGACTTGATCTCACTTCCTGTTGTCCCCAATGGTACAGACAGCAAAAAAAATAAACCTACGGGGATCGTGACCCCTCCCTCCCTACTCTGCTCAAAACCAAAAAAAAAAAAAAAAAGTAAGATACACATTTTTAAATCTGTGGCTTATATTAAAAAATAAAAATAAAAAATATGATGGAGACTACTGTACAGGTGACTGTTTCAACACACTACATCTCCTTCACTGCATGTCACATATCCCAGAATGATTCATGTTTCATTTATTGTGACTGAAGAGCAGACCTAGCAGCATGTCATCAAGGGGGCTGGGCTTCCTGAACAAAGAAGTGGGATCTGGATCCCAGTGGCATCAGAAAAAAAGATGGTGGCATCGGACAAGGCATGTGGCAACAACACAATGGATCACAGTGTTGGCTTTCACTGGCCAGGTGTGCAGGTAAACAATGCATTAAAAAGAAAAAAGGGTGGAGGGGGAAAAAATCATGGAGGGTGGAGGCAGTAAAGTTCCTCTTTAAAGCAGTGTAGTAAAGTACAGTAACATAGCAGGTCAAATGGCTAATTCTTATATTTCATTTAAAATAGCATTATCTGGTTATTTTACTGTCTTATACTGGTGTTTTTTTCTGGCTAGTGCATTGATTTTAAAACTGTTTCAATAAAAACTATTACACTATGATACCTTATTTCTTTTGCTTAATGATATCATTTGGTGGTGTGAGTGGCTATATGTCCCCTAAAGATATCTGAATGGGAGTCCTGGATTAGAGGACACAAGTGGCACTATCCGGATCGATCCATCCATCCCTGTTGATCAAAAATGCTGTATACTGTATGGCAATATACTCCCTCTGGTGAGTTTGCATTGCATGTGGGGGAAGGCCGAATAATGAATGGATTCAACAATATTTCTACTGAATTTGTACTAATTATTACACTATGAGATTTTTCTGTTTGTATGGCTGGATATGACTGCACATGGTTTTGAGGAGGTGACATTTGATACCAGATGTGGATTAACATGAAGAATTACAACTGCATTGTATTGCATTAAGTGTGTGGGCTGTTCTCTTGAGTAAAACAGCACCTCCTTCTGGTGAGTTGTCATTTCTTCTATTTTTGCACATTTTAAAAAAGGGGCACGTACTTTATATGGACCATTATACTTATGGACTACTTGGTTTAACTTGTTGGCAGCTCTGCAAATATGCTTTTATATTTATCAGCAATAAAGGGAGATTGTGCATCTCCCTTTATTGTTAGCAGCTATATATATATACACATACACATATACACTTAGATTTCACTACTTCCCCAGAAATATATGGGTTCAAACACTTAAAAGTAGTGATATGTAGAAGAGGTATAATCATGATTGCAGCTGCGCTGCGTTAGTGTAGGGATTCACATTCATCTGCCACACTACATGGGCTTAGTGTGGCACCACTATTTAAAGGCTGCAGGCTCTGCAGCTTCCTGTGTGGTCTTCTTTCCACAACCCTTTTCACTGGCTCATGAAAAAGCCTGAATACATGATGTGCTCCCGGTGACATCCCTGTAAAGCCTGCATAAAAAACACAGTTGGTCCCCATTTCCTGAAACATATTAGAATAACAGAATTGTACAAAACAACTACGTAAGACTAATTTTCTCACAGTGCTGTTACCTGTAGTTTCAATATAACTTCTGATTTGCAAGGAGTTGTGTGGGGCTAATATAATGACATATTTCAGGTAAGTTAAGTACATAGGGGGACATTTATCAATTCTGGCATATGGCAAAGCAATATGAGACAGATTTATTACAAAAGATACAGACCAACTCATAAAATTCCTCCTTTCTGCTCTTAAGTCTGAACTTGCAACTACAAAATCTGACCCTGACCAATTAGAGTGATTTTTTTTCCCCCCAGTAATAAATGTTTCCAAACTTTGCAATCTGTCTCAATTGGCTGTAATGGTTTTCCATTGTGCTGCTTTGCCTAACAAAAGTCAGTGTTTTTTTTAAATTTTATACATATATACAACGCTGCCTGCTTTAACCCCTTGTTTGTTGTGTTGCACAAGGTTGCAGGACACTTGCAGAGCGGACTCATTTACTTGAATGGGACATGCTTGGCAGGTGCTACATCCACCAACCATAACAGGTCATACAACTCTTGAGGGCTGCGACATGTGTACACCCCCAGCCCCTGCAGCTAAAGGGGGTGTGATTGGGGCAGTGGTGGTAAAAGCAGGTCTTAACTATGGGCTTTTACCAACCCTGAAAAAACTACAAATGTAAATTAACCCTTACTGTTCTGACCCCCCTATAAAGGCTGTTTACACACTGATGTGCTGCGGTTTACCTGCACCACGGATGCAGCACAGCGCATCTGCAACCTTTCTGGGTTAGCTGCACTTTGTCATAGACTTCTATTATATCCTGTAGGTGTGGTGCACTTTCTGAAAGTGTACCAAAACATGTGCATTCAGGAGTTTTGGTGTGCTTTTCAGTGCACAAAACCTGCAGGATATAATACAAGTCTACGGCTAAGCCCAGCAAATTCGCAGGAAAGCTGCAGGTACCAGCTTCAGGAAACCATTCCACTGCCTAATTTCCTATGCAGCCATCTTGAAACTGGTTGCCATCTGCACCTTGAGGATTGACTGCCTGGAACTAAGTGACAAAACAGCTTAAGGTGAAACAAAGGTGGGAGAAGCAGAGCTTTAGCTCTGGAACAGAGCACTGGCCACATGCAAGAACAGCAATTTTCATTTTCATTTCTGCATATGTACAGTGCCTTAAAAAAGTATTCATACTGCTTGAAATATGTGGCGTACATTTGTAATCAGCCCCCTTTACTCTGATACCCCTAACTAAAATCTAGTGGAACCAATTGCCTTCAGAAGTCACCCAATTAGTTAATAGAGAGTCCATCTGTGTGTAATTTAATCTCAGTACAAATACAGCTGTTCTTTGAAGCCTTCAGAGGTTTGTTAACAAGTGAACAAACAGCATCGTGAAGGCCAAGGAACACATCAGACAGGCCAGGGATAAAGTTGTGGAGAAGTTTAAAGCAGGATTAGGTTATAAAAGAATATCCCTTTCAACATCTCACACAGGACTGTTCAATTCATCATTCGAAAACGGGAAAAAAAAAAAAAGTATGAGTATGACACAACTGCAAACCTACCAAGACATGGCCGTCCACCTAAACTGACTGGCCGGGCAAGGAGACTATTAATCAGAGAAGCAGTCAAGAGGCCCATGGTAAATCTGGAGGAGCTGCAGAGATCCACAGCTCAGGTGGGAGAATCTGTCCACAGGACAACTATTAGTCATGCAAAATGTAACTTTTTGGCCTAAAAGCAAAAAGCTATGTGTGGCAGAAAATTAACACTGCAGATCACCCTGAACACACCATTCCCACCGTGAAACATGGTGGTGGCGGCAGCATCATGTTGTAGGGATGCTTTTCTTCAGCAGGGACAGGGAAGCTGGTCAAAGCCTAATACAGGGCAATCTTGGAAGAAAACCTGTTAGAGTCTGCAAAAGACTTGAGACTGGGGTGGAGGTTCACCTTCCAGCAGGACAACGACCCTAAACATACAGCCGGAGCTACAATGGAATGGTTTAGATCAAAGCATATTCATGTGTTAGAATGGCCCAGTCAAAGTCCAAACCTAAATCCAATTGAGAATCTGTGGCAAGACTTGAAAATTGCTGTTCACAGACGCTCTCTATCCAATCTGACAGAGCTTTAGCTATTATGCAAAGAAGAATCTGCAAAAATGTCACTCTCTAGATGTGCAAAGGTGGTAGAGACATCCCCAAAAAAGACTTGCAGCTGTAATTGCAGCGAAAGGTGGTTCTACAAAAAGGATTGACTCAGGGGGCTGAATACAAATGCACGGCACACTTTTCAGGTATTTGTAACAAATTTTGATAACCATTTATCATTTTCCTTTCACTTCACAATAATGTGTCACTTTGTGTTGGTCGATCACATAAAAACCCAATAAAAAATACATTTATATTTTTGGTTGTAACATGAAAAAAATGTGGAGAATTTCAAGGGGTATGAATACTTTTTTAAGAAACTGTACAGTATAATTTGAAGCATTGGGACATAAACTTTATGGCAAAAAAATAAATAGTCAATTTTTTTTTTTCTTACTGATGGAGGTATTATGACATGGTGACTTGATACAAACTGAGCTTAGAAGAACAAAAAGTTGAAAGCAATACCTACTTGACAACCAGACCTCTAATATCAACCACACTCAAGGCACATCCAAAAAAAATAAAAAATATTGAGCATAACTGATAGCCATTGCCCCCAAGAACAATAAGCTGGGGTTTCTTTCCCCCCCAAATCATTAACACAAAAAAGACAATCGTACAATTCAGTCAATGGATATCTGTAGGTACTTTAACAGACTAACTGCAGAGGACAAAGTATCCTTGTACAATCTATAGCCAAAATCATAGCTGTCGGCAAATAGTACCAAAAAAAGACATTATTATTATTTGCCTCAGAAGAGCAGACATGATAGATAACAAAGGCAGAGGAGGCCTCAGTAGACTACCTGCATAAAACAATATGTTTATTCTGGTACACAGCTCTATTCCATCGGCCACATATTACTCTCCTGAACTAAATGCAATCATAGTGATATAATCAGCAATTGTTCTGCTAGGGGCAAAGAATGAATTTTCTTATTCCACTTGTGCAGGGACTACCTGGAGTGTTATTAAAGTGTGAGATAGGATCTTTAATAAGTTTTATCTCTTTATTTTCAACACAACAGAATGGGACGCCATTATGAGGCGAGAGGAAATCAAACAGGAGATTACCATAAAGAAAAAAAAGCCACCAATGCACAAGTTTCAACTGAAGGCCTTTGACGTGCTTTTATACAACCAAGCATGTAAAGTCTAAGGGTGGCCCAAACTTTGCACACAATTTCTGCAAAACTCATGACAACTGAAAGCCGATTGGCTGTGTAAGTTTCCCATGCAGAGGGCAAAAACGAGCACCTAAAACCAACTGAAACATGCAGAGATATAGACACACATATTTTATATATATTTATATATATATATATATATATATATATATATATATATATATATATAAAATATATATATATATATATATATATATATATATAAAATATATATATATATATATATATATATATATATATATATATATATATATATACATACACACACACATACACACAGAGCGCAAAATCTCTAAGCAACTGGACACTAACTGATCATTTTGTTATAGACAAAAGGGAACAAGATGATTAAATGACAGCCATGTTGGCAGGAACACTGACAGAAACCATTAGTATAGTGCCAAGAGGTTTGCAGGCAAATATCTCACTTCATGTCATTCACAAAACACGTTTATGTTACTCAAGTATGGCAGGAAATAAATTCAAGTGACTACTATATTTTCCTAACCTTCAGGAATATTACTTTACTAGATACTCCTTTGATTATTAAGATAAGAGTCTTAAATCCTGCACAATAAGGTTTTCATGCCATCAGCCACCTTAAAAAAATCCCACTATTTGTGTTTTTCTTGCATGCTGTTTAGCAGGCAGACAGCATGGGGCGTTATACATTATAGACACTTACAGACTGACCCCTCCAGCTTTTGTAGATAATTTTTTAAGTAGAACAGCTGGTGGAGAGCAAAGAGGAGTGTGGAAGGTTCACAGTGGGCACTAGGTGCAGGAAATGGGAGGAAAGGCTATGGCAAGGGGCAGTATGAGCAGGAGAGGAGCCAGTATCTGTAGGAGAGGGTTGCTTTTGTTATGATGGCAGTTAGTATGTACAGAACAGAAGTGCAGAGTATGACAGTCAGCAGAATGGAGAGAATGACAGTTGACTGTATGTACAGCAGGCAATGTGTGCAGGAAAAAAAGTTAGGGCAGTACGTGCAAAACAGGAGTGTGGAAGGTAAAGTGTGGATGGCAGGGGAAAGGGCTGGCAGAGAATATAATCTTAATGGAGAAGATGCCTCAAAATATCATGTGGACAATAGAAGCACAGGTCCCAGAGAACAAAGTATGGATCGGTGGGGCTGCCAGAGAAAGTAGTAACCAGGGGGAGATGTCAGGCAATAAATGGAGTTAGGGAATGCTAGAGAAAGTAATCCAGACAGTTGAAGGAAGCACTGTGCCAAAAACTAGTGCAGACACTGGGGAAAAAGGTACAACACAGGGGTGTGAGGAGAATGTTGTAATTTGTGGGGGGACATGGTGTTGTTACAAAATGAACAAAATGTGTGTTGGAAACTCATCTGCAGATAGTTCTGAGAGAAAGCACGCGTGGCTTCTCGGTGACAGTACTCCTCCAGCAGTAAAAGAGACATTACAAAATCAGTGTTCACACAGGGGGAAGGATTGAAACTCACCTATCCTTTGATAGACAGGGTTGTGAATCATCATGTTTTGCAAGCATTAACTGTCCAAGTTTTACCTCTCCCCTACAAATGTTCAATGTGAGCCCTATTGGTGACATGACAGGTTTCGAGAGGTACTCCATTTCTGTCCCAGTACAAGTATGTCCTTGGATACTGAATCCACTGCTTCTGTGATGCGTCCTCTCAGGTCATTTAGGTCCTGTGGCATGGGGGGGGGGGGGGAGACATACACCACTCCTTGGTTTACCCCCAAAGAGTCTGGCGATTGCGGAGGCCAAAATAACACTCTTTCCTGCAGAGCAACACCCCCTGTCCGTGAAAATTCCCACACACAAAAAGCCTTCTCTTGCTTCAATGTCGCCACTATGTGTACATAGCACTACACCATGACTCTGGGGATGACGGCATCAGAAAGCAAATAAAAATGAGCATTTGAGATTTGTCTGCTTCATAATTTTCAACAAATTAGTCTTGTTGTCATGGTACAAAAGGCAAAACTTGTAGCGAGTGTGACAACAATGGTAAAATGGCAATCATCTGTCGTGTCATCAACGGGGGTCACATCAAACATTTGTAGTGCAGAGGTAAAACATGGGACAGGTAACGTGTTTTTTCATGTTAATACAGGTCATGTTATGTTCTTTCCATTATGAATAAATCGGCTTTACTTTTGCATCATCCTTTCTGAATTACACTGTACATAAAAGGGATAAGTAGTTTTATCAAATATACTGATTGGGCTAGCTCACTGTTTTTTTCCAACAAGGGGTCCTGCAGTAGGTGTCCTGCCATTTAGCCCTGCCTCCTGGTCACCCATTTACCCTCAGCTTCCGGGAAGAACCTCTGCTGTGGTTTTCCCAGCATTGTAGATCTGGATGTCACCCGGTTTAATCTTCACCATGTGGTTTTGACTTCACCCTATGTAACTTTCAAACGCACATACAAACCAACTGGGTCAGTCTCCCGATGAACCACAACACTACCTGCCTGACGTTTGCATTTTTTCACTGTGCCTGCGTGGGTTTCCTCCGGGTACTCCAGTTTCCTCCCACACGCCAAAGACATGCTGATAAGTTTATTGGATTCTGTCTAAATTGGCCCTAGTACAGAATATGTATGTGTGTATGAATGTGAGTTAAAGACCTTAGATTGTAAGCTCCTTGAGGGTAGGGACTGATGTGAACGTACAATGTAAAGCGCTGCGTAAATTGACGGCGCTATACAAGTACCTAAAATAAATAAGTGGGCGTTGTCCCATGAAATGCATAGAGATTAAACCTCCTGCAAATGAATATTGATTTTGACATCCGGAATGTACATTGATGAACCCGTGTTTATTTCCACACAGTGTGAATGTTTATATGTGTTTTTTATGTAATTTGAAATCAATTTTGTATATATACATTTGTTGTACTATTCTATTTTAAGTACCACACTAAAAGTGTCTTGGGTGAATTGTCGTTTTGGTTGTACTGATGAAGAGTGTCTTCTCGAAAAAGGAAGGCCAAGGTCATATGGCTTTTTATTTAGGAAAGAGAATAACAGGAAATGGGTCCCTAGATGAGTAACTTTTTTAATATCCTATAGATCACTTAAATATTAGTAAACACAATTCATTTTTTCACGTCATCATCTTAAAAAAGCTTTTCCAATCCTGTGTTCATAACCTTTCCATCATGCATATTTTCATTGTTGGTAAAAAACCTGGTTGATTCTGACCTTTCAATGGACCTCCCTATTCTCAGTGGCAACACTATTCCAGACGATCCTCTGTCAGCTGTGAGCAGACTGTCAGTTCACTTTCTCCTCTGGAAGCCACCCCATGTGATATCAGCTATCCACCCCACATTATAATCTGCGTAAGACTGCAGGGTGGCTCCAGCAGGGGATTTATAGATGCTTTTCTAGCCTTCGCCCATCTATGACATAATATGCAGGAGCTTGCGTGGCAGGTCCCACAAGGTTTTTAGTAGCAGCTCCTTCAGTGTGAGAGGGGCTGCCAATCAGTGGAAACGGTTTATGCCATTGTAAAGATGATAATTATTTATTTTTAACAATTGTTATTTAGTAGGCAAGAGTGGCATACGTGTTCTTTATTTTGGGATACATTCAACTTAATTTTTTTCAACATATGATAATGCGACCACAATGGTACCAATGGGCTCTGTGCGGCCACAGGAAAAACACTTTCTGCAGTGACGTCTGCAGGGGTTTCCTACTTGCTCTGTCTACCAGTCTCGGGGTGCGGTGCAGGGCAAGCTCAGGTTTCTTCACAGTAAGAGCTGTGAAAATGTGGAATAGACTCCCTCGAGAGCTGGTTCTGTCCGACTCAGTAGATTGCTTTAAAAAAGGTCTGGGTTCTTTCTTAAATGTACATAATATAACTAGATTTATAGGTAAAGGTGATCCAGGGAATATCCGATTGCCTCTTGGGGAATCAGGAAGGAATTTTGTCCCCTGCTAGAGCAAATTAAATCATGCTTTGCTGTTTTTTTTTGCCTTTCACTGGATCAACTGAGTTTAGGATTGTAAAATAAAAAAATAGGATTTTTATAACAGCTTACCTGTAAAATCCTTTTCTTGGAGTACATCATGGGACACAGAGCAGCATAGTACTTACTATGTGGTTATAGGCCTTCTTCAGGTGATGGACACTGGCACACCCTAAACAGGAAGTTGCCTCCCTATATAACCCCTCCCATACAGGAAGCACCTCAATTTTTGTAGCAAAGCCATATACATATACCCTTGAAAGAGGGGAGGGACCTCTGTGTCCCATGACGTACTCCAAGAAAAGGATTTTACAGATAAGCGGTTATAAAAATCCTATTTTCTTTATCGTACATCATGGGACACAGAGCAGCATAGTAATTACTATGTAGGACATCCCATAGCAAAGCTATTTGAGGGAAGGGAGACCCAACCCGTAGGGTGCCAACAGACTTGAGGAGGTATACCCAAAGGCGATACCCTCATGTCCTTTTTTACATCCAGTTGATAAAATCTGGTGAATGTATGGACTGCAGACCAAGTTGCGGTCTTGCAAATCTGATCTATGGAGGCTTGGTGATGCACTGCCCCAGAAGCACTAACTGCTCTAGTAGAGTGCACGTTGACATGAAAAGGTGAAATCTTCCATTTTAACTATTAGGCCTGAATTATAACTTGCCAAATCCACTTAGCAATAGTGGATTTCGATGCTGCCTGTCCCTTCCTAGGACCCTCTGGCAGCATAATAAGACATCAATCTTTCATGCCTGAGCAGTCGTCTTTAAATAGACCTTGACAGCTCTCACTACATCAAGACAATGTAGTGAGTTTTCTACCCTAGAACCTGGTTTTGAAAAAACTGACGGTAGGACAATATCTTGGTTTAGGTGAAAACCTAAAACCACCTTAGGCAGAAAATTTGGATGAGGACCCAACACGAACCTGTCCTCGTGAATAATTAAATATGGCTTCTTTACAGGAAAGACCAGCCAACTCTGATACCCTTTTGCAGAGGTTACAGCAACCCGAAAAACACTATTTCCCTTGTCCGAAGGACCAAGGGAGTATGCTGTAACAGTTCAAAGGGCTGTTTTTGCAATACCGACAAAAAACTAAGTTCAAATCCCAAGGGTTCAAGGGTGGTCTAACTGGCGGAATAAGCCGCATTACCCCTTGTATAAGAACCCTGGACCAAAGAATGCGAAGCAAGCGTTCTTTGAAATAAGGGCCAAGTCTCGGCTTTATCGGTCCTAATAGTACTCAAGGCCAGCTTCATTTGCATTTTTAGAAAAAAACAAGAATTCTACCTATGTTATATTTCCAAGGCTGCCAACCCTTGGATTCACACCAGGAAACATAAGCCCTCCAGACACTATAATATATGACTCTGGAAGCTGGCTTTATTAATGAGGGTCGAAATCACTGACCCGGAGAGACTCCGTCTCTTCAGAATGTAGGCTTCCATATCCAAGCCAAAGGGAGGATATTCCATCCTATCTTTGTAAGGTAGGATGGAATATCGGCCCCTGTGAGAGTAGGTCTGGCCGTAGTGGAAGGGACCATGGATCCCCCACCGCCATCTTTACGATTTCTGCATACCAGGACCTTCTGGGCCATGCTGGGGCTACAAGAATTACTGGCTTTCTTTCCAGCTTGATCCTGCAAAGAAGCCACGGCAGCAACAGAATAGGGGGAAAAAAAAGCCTAAAATCAGTAAAACTGACCCTATGGGATCACCAAGCATCTGTCTCGCATGCAAGTGGATCTCTTGTCCTTGACATAAAGTTGACCAACTACATGTTGAACCTGGACAACAAAAGATCTACGCCCGGGATCCCCCATTTTTGGCATATAGCCAGAAAAAAATTTCGGGGTGAAGGGACCACTCCCCCGGGAACAACTGCTGGCAACTCAAGTAGTCCGCCTGCCAATTTTCTATTCCCGGAATGAAGACTGCTGATAGGCAAGGAACATTTTTTTTCGCCCAAGCTAGAATATGGTCCACCACTCTCTGAGCTGTGTGACCCTTAGGGCCCCCTTGGCGATTGATATTGGCCATAGCTGTGGCATTGTCGGATTGGATCCTGACAGGACAATCCCGTAACCTGAATGTTCAGGGCTTCAGAGCCAGACGCACTGCCCGAATCTCTAGGATGTTGATGGGCAAGGCTTTTTCGGTTCTGGACCACTGTCCCTGGACAGTTGTCTTTTCCAGTATTGAATAGGAAAAAAGAGGAACAAATCAGCCAAATATATACACAAATATCTGGGAGCAGCTGAACACCAGGGTCAAAAGTGCAGAGCTAAAAATTATGAAATAAATAGTCCATAAAATTCAAGCAATCATAAGTGATGTGATAACATGCTGGAAACTTCGTGGTTAAAAGTGATCCCTCCACCAACACACGGAATGGCCTCTCGCCTCAGCAACCGGACCCTTTCGTTATGTCACATAAAACCACATGGTGACGTCAATCCCTCTCGTACGCCTATCGTCCCAAGGAGCAGGACTTCATCAGCGTACACCTATCCTTGGGACGATAGGCGTACGAGAAGGACTGACGTCACCATTTATGTGACAGAACGCTTTTTTGCTGGCACTTAATGGAAGTGCCTTTTATGCCAAATACAAAGAACAAGGGAATGTCTTGGCTGAGGGCCAGCGTGTACAGTTTGGGGATTGATTGACTCTGCATATTGCTTATCCACTACCTCTGCTGACTGATCTGGATCGACTGCTTACCTGCTTTATATGACCCGTGAGGGAAAGCGCATTTGACCCTCTATAACGAAAGGGTCTGGTTGCTGAGGTGAGAGGCCATTCCGTGTGTTGGTGGAGGGATCACTTTTACCCACGAAGTTTCCAGCATGTTATCACATCACTTATGATTGCTTGAATTTTATGGACTATTTCTTTCATAATTTTTAGCGCTGCCCCACCTGCTATATATTTTCCAGTACTGTTCCCAACCTGAAAGGTTGGCATCTGTCGTTACCACTTTCCAGGCAACTGGTATGAGGGATTTTTCCTTCTGCAGATTCCCAGATACTGAGCACCAACTGAGGCTCTGGGACACCCTTGGGGACAGGCACATTGGCAAATCTAGAGCTTGGACCGGTTTGTTCCAAGCAGACAGGATACTGTTTTGCAACAGTCTCGAATGGAACTGGGCATAGGGAACCGCTTCGAATGAAGCCACCATTTTTCCTAACAACCTCATGCAAAGGCGAATGGAAGGATCTCTTTTTGACCTGACCCTCTGCACCAGCTCTCTTATGGTGTTGATCTTTGCCTGAGGCAATAACACTTTTCTGGGCTGCGTCTCTGATCAGACCCAAGTACTCCAGCCTTTTTAGCGGTTTTAAGGAAGACTTCTCTAGGTTGAGAATTCAACCCAGATTTTTCAGGTATTTGGTTGTAATGCACACACTTTGTTCCAAACGGGCCTTATGCCCTGTGCTCTTAACCTGGTTAGAGGTGGAGCCAAAACTTTTGTAAACACCTGGGGTGCTGTAGCTAGCACGAAGGGCAAGGCTACAAACTGAAAATGCTGCTGTTCTATCTAGAACTGCAGAAACCTTTGGTGAGTGGGAAATATAGGAACATGCAGATATGCATCCCTGATGTCGATAGACGCCAGTAGTTCTCCTCCTTGTAGGATAGAATCTACTGACCTGATCGACTCCCTGCGAAAAGAGCGGATCTTCAGGAACTGATTTAGATTCTTTAGATCTAGAATGGGTCTGACATCTCCATTCGGTTTTGGTACCATAAAGAGGTCTGACATCTCCATTCGGTTTTGGTACCATAAAAAAGTTGAATAAAACCCCAAACCTTGCTCATCTGTGGGGATTTGTATGATCACCCCCTGAGCCAGTAATCGGTCTAGTGCCCGAAACAGAGATTGCCTTTTTCCTGGATCTTTGGGAACGTCTTACCTAAGAAAACAAGACAGTGGAAAGTCACAAAATCCTAGTTTATACCTTAGAGTCATTGTGGGGATGACCAATCTGTCCTGAATTTCCTCTTGGCAGACTTCTGAGAACTGCAGAAGTCTTCCCCCCCACCCTAGCGAGGGGGTGGATGGGGGGTGCCTTTCATAATGAGGACTTAGAAATCTGTTTTGCAGGTTTCCGCCCCCAGGACTTCTTTTGAACCTGGGCCTGACCCTGAGGCTTTCCTCTAGACTCTGACGGCAAAGGCCGTCGCCACTGACTAAGGCCTTATACTATAAAAGTATACAACTGGAAGAGCAGGAACATGCTAAAATAGACAGAAACACAGGATTTATGTCAACAAGATTTCACAATTGAATTGACACCACCAGGTTCCAAATATAACTGAACTATTATTTTTTGTGATGATCTAAACATCTCATAGCTAACGTTAGCTAAAATATACCATTTCTGTTATCTAAATCTCCAACTGGACTAGCAGCATTGAACTGCATTTGAATATAACAGTCAGTACATGTATAGTATAATTCAAAACATACACTTTTAAGTTAAAAGGGGCCAGCTGGAATGGTTTGGGCATTAAATGCTGGCCAAAGGCAGCCCAATTTTTGTTAGAAAAATTAATGATGATCTATGGTCTGGTTGGGATGACTGGTCATGCAATAATTAACAAGTAAACAATAATGATTGCTTGTTTATGATTAAAGGGCATATGCAGTGATTGCATTATTTTTTTCTATTTTTAGGCATCTTAATAAACAGCCTACATTTCCTACAGAAAGGTGGATTACCAAAGAAAAACTATCCTAACATATACAAAGCTGTTTTTTGTGGGATACATACACACTTAAATGGCTTCTACAACACTAGGAATCCAGCAACCTCAATACAGCACCATTTCCTTATATTAAAGGATAGGTACACCTTTTAAAATATAATAAATGCACGTTTTTATTTTGCAGGCAAAAAAAATATTTGCATTTATTATTTTTATCAGTATCCTGCAGAACATTGCACCCATGATCAGAAGATCATAGGTGCAATGTCAGGCTCCTGCATACATTGCCTACAGCTTTCTGCCTGTACCACTCTACGGGCTGTTTGAAAGCTGTAGGAAGAGTCAATAGACTAAGAGTGCTCACAAGCACCCATGCAGTTCATCGGCTGCAGTGGAAGATGGGACTTGTAGCCGATTCATTCACAGAACCCTGTGAATGAATGATGTGGCTGCAAGCACATCGGGTGCTGGGAGAAAAACCCCAGCCTGCTGTCGCTGTGTACGGTGAACTTAGCATTTTGAAAAAAAAAAAACACCATCTGTGACCTTCTCCTGAACAAGTTCCACTTTGTGTCACACTCTGTCAATTCACATCACTCTCAGGCTTTTTTTTTTTTACCTCGCTCTTTTTACCTTCACCTTGAATGCTTCACATGTTAAGGGTCTCGTCTCCTTCATCAAAGCTGTCTCCTTTACATTGTGGGTAAAGGCAAGCACCTTTGCCAGCCCTTCACCAGGTCTTAATGAAAAAAGGACCACTACTACCCACAAACTGTTGATGTTTTCAGGACCAGAGGGGTTGGAGAGGGTAACACGACAGACAAATAACAGGAGAAGAAACATGCTTGTGGCCAGGAAAGAACTCCACTGTGTGGGTGTCAATTGTACAGTATAGAACAGTAATCTTCACATTTCGTACACCTGATCAGAGAGAACTTTTTTGCACACAGGAAATTTTAGAAATCTCTGTGCCTAGAGTTCTGCTTCAAAGTGGTACCTCGGTCAGGTAAAAGAAAGAAAATTTTTTAAAAAGTCAGCCGCTACAAATACTGTAGCTGCTGACTTCTAACAAAACACTTAAAAGCAGTTGTAAACCTCAGACAAGAAATATGAACAAAGCATATAGGGTGTACTTGTCTCAATAAGGAGCACTGAGTGGCATGTCTATCTCCTGCTTCGTTCCTCTGTTATCAGCATGAATCACTTGTGGCAAGTTTTCCTGACACCAAGAGAAAAAAGGTGACGGAGGAAGGAGCTCCAGCTGATTGACAGCCTCAGCTCTGGTGCTGTGTGCCCTTTCTGTCCAATTAGCTCTCAGAGATTTCCTCACCGAGCTCTGCAGAGTGCAATTTCAGCTCTCTGTCGTTTTCTGAGCTCTCACACAAGCTTTATAATCCAGCATTTTGAACGGATGTAGAGAAAAGAAGACTGCAGATAAACAGATACACCTTATTTAGAAGGATTTGTTTAATCTCTGTGTATTACCTGGGGCTAGTCACTTTACTGGGTATATGTAAGGATTGACAACCACTAACTGTCCAGGGATTAGCTCTGTCCTCACCCGGGCCGGTTCTTTGCTGGTCTTCAGACCCCCAATGCCAGCATGACGCACTCTATGCGTCTTCAGTCAGCTTCCAACCGCGCTGCGCTGTGTGAGTGGTCCTGCAGCCTCCTGGGACCTGTGACATGTCCCAGAAGGTTGCAGGTGGAGTGGGGTAGAACTTCCGGCCTAGGCAACTCCAGTGGAAGTGGGTACCTGAGTAAACTAGGTACCCACTCCCCAAAAAAAAAAAAAAAAAAAATTCCAAAATGAAGAATGAGAGGGGGGGAGGAGGACAAAAAGCAGAACTCCCCCTTTAGGGTGAAGTTATGCTTTAAGTATCCCACCTTTCTGTTGAGTATAAGAAGATCTGTATTGTTGTGTTCATTGCTCTATTGATAGTTTTATTTATAGCAAAGTTCAAACATCTAAGGGAAAACACCTAAAGCATTATGTGATACTTACTCGCACAGCACCACGTATTTTTCAAGGCACTCAAGCAGAAGTTCGCTTCCTCCTTGATGGAAGTGAAGAGCTGGAAGGATAACATCATCCTTCAAGCAGAAAACAAAATAAGACCACCCCATGCCTTCTTTGTTCTGTTTAATTGACTTGAGGTCAGTCAAGCTGAAGAGGAATGACCATTTGCTCTGGCTATTTACTGGACTCTGAACACCTAACAAAGTTTACAGAAAAAACAAGAAGATAAGAACAACATCGCAATGGATAACATTCATAAACAAGCACATTAGGTTAAAAACAGTTTTGTTATATCGAGCTCTAGTAACCTGTTCAATTCTCAAACAATATAAAGCATTGGAATACAACTTCTATCAGTTGTTATGCATCTCTAGCAACATTCTTTTCAACATGCTAAATCAGTGACCCACAAAGATCACCATATAGCAAGTTCAGCGTACATAATGGAAGCATGTGGTTGGGTAGATCAAGGATAAATATTGCAGAATCTAGGACTTCTTTTAATAGGATATTACTAAGCTCAATAAAAGACTGTTACAAGAAACAAAACACAATGCATGTACTGAAATATTATTATTATATAGTTTGCAAAATGCTTTACAATAAAATGGGAAACAGTGCAGATACAATACAAAAGGCTTAAGAGGACAATGCTCATAAGAGCTTACAATCTAACAGGATGGGGAAAGTGGTACAAAAAGGTAATAACTGAGGGATGAGCTGACTGGAAGAATTTAAAGAAAAGTTATTATTAGGTAAAAGGCATGATAGGCTTCCCTGAAGAGATGAGGTTTCAGGGATCCCCTAAAAGGTAGGCAGAGTAGGAGATAGCTGGACATTGAGAGTTCCAGAGGATGGGAGAGACTCTAGAGAAGTCCTGGAGACAAACATGGCAGGAGGGGACAAGACAGCTACAGAGCTGAATAAGTACTAAATATACTGAATAAGTATAGTATCTGGAACCAGACATCCAGAGCAGCCTTTTTCAACCAAGGTGCCCAGACACCGTGGAGTGTCTTGAGGTTTCTTCAGGGGTCCCTGGCAAAATGCATAAAAAATGCCCACAAACTGTATACAAGCTGGTGTGTGGATGAAGCCTGCCTTTTAGATACACTAAGTCACAGGTTTTCATTGTGCACCATTACAACCTTCTAGCTGCCGGCGTCCTAACGACCAATGGCATCATCAGTTGATATGGAGGATATCGACTGCACAGCATCCTTCTTTGACCCTCCCCTGCCTCTCTCCATCAGCACTGGGGTCACATTAACCGAGTGATGGAGAAACATTGGAATACTAGTCATTACCAGTTTGCAAAAGTGTGTTTACTTTGGAAGAATAAATCAATCTTGGGTGTCCTACTTGTGTGGCTGTTGCTGCATTATGTAAAATTATTAGAATCGTTTTTCCATTTTAGAATGGGGTGCCTCGAGATTGTCCATCATTTTTAAAGGGTACCTATACCTTGACTGAAAAAGGGTTGAAAAATATTGATCTAGAGTATAGGAATGTATTTCAAACAATTTGAAGTTAATAGGACTCTAATATAAATGTAAGAAAAACAATTCCGAAAAACCAATTACATTTGATATCATGTATTACCGCAATGATGTGTCACTTTTTTGTATTTACTGTTTAGTTTTAGAGCTCAATGTATACTAAAATTCTACTATTCAACTTCACAACTGTAAAAAAAACTACCGTATATAACAACCTATTTATATTGCTGAGGGGTTGACAAATATGGTTTACTTTTGATTGCCCCTTTACTGAATGATATTCAGTTTGCTAAGGCACCGTGTATAAACACTTTTTTTCAATAAAATACTGGTTTTAATTGTTTCCTTTCTTTTTTGCATCTCAGTGCTGATGATATTCTGCAATCTCCAAGCGTTATCAACCAATAACGGGAAGTGCCTAAACAAGGGCCTTCATGGCAGGATCATAGGATTGTATTTTAATGTAGCTGAACATTATAAAAAGGACTAAAAATTACTTTTAAAAATTACAATAAAAAAAATGTGTTACTGACATATGAGATTTTAGTAACTGGGTTTATTCTTAAAGCATACGAGTTCAATTTTAATTCATTTTAAAGATGGTTAATCAGGTAAAGAAACAATAATTCAATTTCTATTGACCATTACATCCAAATATATTCCCTTGTCTTTTCTGTCTACATGAATATCAAAAGTTTGTGTTTTTCAGATTTTGTTACTGGATGGTCTCATTTAAGAATGCACTTCTTTTAATTTGCAGAGGTTATGTTTCATATACAATAGAAGACTCCCTCCTAAATGTATTCCAGCTCAGCATCTTTGTGCATGTATATTGTACAGTTAAAATTGATTAACTGCTTGATTTTTCCATTCTTATCCATTAGGAAAAAATATAAATATAAATATATTATATATCAGTGGGTATAGAAAATAATCACCCCCTTCAAAATAATCACATTTTGTTGCTTTCCAGTTTGAAATGAAGACAGACTCAGTTTTTGTTTTATCCAGCTGTATTTACTCAATGCAACCTATAACATCCAAGTGAAAGATAACACCAACATGTCAGAAATGTAAAAAAAAAATTACAAATAAAAAAAAAAACAGAATTTTATGGAGATGGAAAAAGGATCACCCCCCTCCTTAAAAAGGATTTGCAAATTCAATCAGGTGTAGCTTACACCTTCTCAATGGCACACAAAGCCATTTCACTTTCAACTGAGCAGCTGTGGTCATTTTGATTAGCTCAGCATGAAAATCACTTTCCTGTAGCATTTCAGTCCCTGGTAGTGCGACTGAAGCAAACAATCAACTATGGGTGGCAAGCCACTGTCAAAAGATCTCCAGGATAAAGTTGTGGACATGCACAAGACAGAAGAAGGATATTAAAACATTTTGAAAGGCTTTATCAATGCCTAGAAACACAGTGAAGTCTATAAAGAAGCAGAAGGTATTTGGTACAACACAGACCCTTGCTGGGTCAGGATATCACTGCAAACTGGATGAAAGAGCCAAGAGGAAACTGGTCAGAGATGCTACCAAGAGGCCCACAGCAACTCTGAAGCAGTTGCAGGAATTTATGACAAAAAAGAGTGATCATTGTGTGCATGTGACAACAATATCACAAATTCTCCACAAATGTGACTTGTGTGGGAGGGTTGCAAAAAAAAAGCCACTCCTCAAAGGCCACATGCAGTCACAACTGAGCTTTGCTAAAAACACCTTGAAGATTCTAAGGCCACATGAAAAAGGTGTTATGGTCAGATGACACTAAAGTTTAATTAACACCAAACGATATGTCTGGCAGAAATGCAACACAGCTCACCATCCAAATAACACCATTCCTACAGTAAAACATGGAGGTGGTAATATCCTGTGATGGGGCATTTCTCTGCTGCAGGGACTGGAGCACTTGTCAGGATAGAAGGAAAAATGGATGGGGCAAAATACCATCAAATTCTTGAGGAAAATCTTCTGCCCTTTGCCAGAAAGTTTACAAAGTGAAGAAGGTTTACCTTCCAACATGACAACGACCCAAAGCACGAAAAAAAAAAAAAAATACCACACAGTGGTTGAAGGAGAAAAAGATAAATGCCCTTGCATGGCCTAGTCAGAGCCTAGATTTAAATGCCTTTGAAAAACTGTGGGATGACTTGAAGACTTCAGTCCACAAACGATCACCATCAAATTTAACTGAATTTGAGCAATTCTGCAAAGAGTGGGCAAATATTGCAAAGTCTAGATGTGCAAAGTTAGTAGAGACATCCCAACAGACTAAATGCTGTAATTAAAGCAAAACGTGGTTCAACAAAACACTGACATTTTGATTTTTTTTCTGACATATTGGTGTTATATCTTTCATTTGGATGTTATCAGTTGCACTGTGTAAATACAGCTAGATAAAACAAAAACTGTGTCTTTCTTCATTTCAGGCTGCAAAGCAACAAAATGTGACTATTATATATACACACACACACACACACACACACACGTTGCATAGCAAACAGGACACATAAAACAATTGTTATCTATGTGTCCTAGCTGTGACTGGCATTCTACCAGGTGGGAAAAACTGCAAAATATGTGAATGTCATTTTAGAATAAAATGTAACTAAAGAAACACTATTTTTTTGAATATCATTAAAAAAAAAAAAAGTGCAGTTTTTTTGTTTTGTTTTTTTCTATGGATTGGCGAAAATTTTTGAAAGGCAAAATCATGAAAAGAAAGCCTTGTTCCTCCTTAAACAAATATGTATTACTTTGTAGTCTTAAAATTGATTGTAAAAGGAAAAAAGTATTTTTGTTAAAATAAAAACATATACTGCACTGGAGCTGCACAGAGTGGCCTTGGCCCCGCCCGCCACTGGCTCTGATTGCCAGCATTGGCCATGCCAGCGAGACCCGGGAGAGAAGAGCTGCAGACATGCACAGCGCTGGATTGAATGAGGGCTCAAGTAAGTAAAAAGGGGGTTGAGGGGCCAAAACCAATGCCAAAACCTGTGCATCGTTTTGTGTAATAGATAATGTGGGCATGCACGCGCGGGTCCGGCTGACTTGATGACCGCCGGAAACCCGCGATTGCTCCATAGAGAGGCAGAACAGGGACCTGCCTATGTAAACAAGGCAGATTCCCGTTCTGACAGGGGACAACATGGAGATCTGCTGTTCCTAGTGATTAGGAACAGAGATCTCTATGTTGTCCCAGTGAACACACCCAGGGAACAAGGTTAACCCCTTGATCGCCCCCTAGTGTTAACCCATTCCCTGCCAGTGGCATTTATACACTGATCACTGTAATAATATCACTGGTCCCCAAAAAGTGTCACCTGGGGTCAGATTTGTCCGCCGCAATGTCGCAGTCTGGCTAAAAGTCACAGATCGCCGCCATTACCAGTAAAAACATTAAAAAAAATATATATAAAAGTCCATAAATCTATCCCCTATTTTGTAGACTCTATAATCTTTGCACAAATAAATCAAATACACTTCTTGCGATTTTTTTTACCAAAAAAACATGTAGCAGAATACATATTGGCCTAAACTGATGAATTTGTTTTTTTATTTTTTTGGATATGTTTTATGGCAGAAAGTAAAAAAATATATATTTTTTCCCTTTTTGCACTATAAACAAAAAAAAAAACGCAGAGGTGATCAAATACCACCAAAAGAAAGCTCTATTTGTGGGATAAAAAGGACATCAATTTTGTTCGGGTACAACGTCGCACGACCGAGCACATGTCAGTTAAGGCAAGAAACAAAAAAATGGCCTGGTCATTAAGGGGGCAAATCCTTCTGGGGCTGAAATGGTTAAATAATCAGAAAGTTATTGTTACATTAAAACGTGTATAGTAGAAATGTAAATTGTATTCCTCTGGTCCATAGAGGGTGTACAGGCGTGAAAGCTAAAGTAGCTGAACTGAAAATAAATAAAGCACAACATATTTCAAAAGAATAATTGTAAATGTAAATCTAATTCGGAATTAAGCCCTCTGGGCTGTAATGTGCCTAAATGGTCAATCCAGCATCCTTCAAAATAATTCACATTCACCTCCCCTCCGGTTCTTAGGAATATGATCAATTTCCATACATTTTAAGTGTAACACAAGATAGGAGCATTCCACAAAATCTCTATCTACCGGTAATTGAATTATTTTGTCCTTAATAAGAGTATTTATGTTGTGCTAATCTGTCCATAACTTTTTGTGTGGTCTCACCTACAGTACACAATACAATCTACAAAACCTAAGGATGTACACAACAAACCTGCTCTGTCAGGTGTAACAGCCTGGAATTTTATTTGGGAGTCTGGTGTAGCTGATAGAAAAACAATCCCTTTAACATATGGGTAAACTGTATGCAATGGACACAGAAGAGCTCAATATTATCGGGTCCCATGAAGGCATGTGCAGATGTTTTCACAGAAGTGTAATCCTATCAAAGTAAAGGAGATTTTATATATATATATATATATATATATTTATTATCATGCAACCTTTCCTATGAAGCTATGAAGGCAACAGCAGGATGCACAAACTCAGAAAAGAATAATATCTGTTCCTCAATACAGACTAATGCTTTTTTTTACAAATGCCATATACAACCTGGGAAAATGTATGATATTGTAAACAAAAGGAATGGGTTTAAAAGTTTTACAACCCTGCTGGGTCTCTAAAGTCTGTAATCATTCATTTTTAGCATAATTTTGTGGGTATCTTGCAGAATGTAATTTTTCTCCTCCACCATCATCATAAAGTCTAATTTGCAACAAAGGTAATACAACCCTCCTGACACCTGTGAAGTGACTGCAAGACCCCCGGAGGGTGAAAACTGATACTGTAATATGCAGCAAGTGATTGCAATCGGAGCGCTTTTAGATACAAATCCCTTTTCAACATGCCAACAGCTGTAACAATCAGTTGGTGCATTTTACCAGTTTTCACACACCAGGGCTCTTCAAGTCATTTCAAGCCTGTCAGGAGGGTTGTAACAGGTTCTACCTTGTTACAAATTAGACTTGATTAGATAAAGAAAAAAAAAATGTATACAGTCAACAGCACTGATTCTCAAGCACCAGCCACGGACCAGTGCCAGGTCACAGCTTCCCTCCTCCCAGGTTATCTTTTTGTTCCTTCTCGTCAGAGCAGGGCACTGCTGAATTTCACAAAAACAGAAAGTGGTGTTAGTGCAGTATCCACTAGAGGGCACTGCTGTATAATACACATTTGTATACGCTGCTGCTTATGCATAATGCCCATTGTATGCTGAACTATATGTATTTAATACAGTATAGCACTGTGAGCTTTACTGTTATAACAACTGTACATGCATTAATGTGACCTTTCCCTGTCACAATTGCATACAATGCGTTTAATGACAAGGGGATAGATAATATATTATATATATATATATATATATATATATATATATATATATACATATATATATATATATATATATATATATATATATATATATATATATATATATATATATATATATATATATATATATATATATATATACATACATATATATATATATATATATATATATATATATATATATATATATATATATATATATATATATATATATACATACATACACATATATACATACATAATTTTTTTTTTTTTAATAACTCACACCAGAGACATTTATTTAAAATTCAAGGCTACCACACCTGTCGGGCTAGTTTTCTTGTATACAGAGCATCTGGAAAGTATTTTGTTATATTAGCCTTATTCCAAAATGGATTCAATTCATTATTTTCCTCAAAATTCTACAAACAATACCCCATAATGACAATGTGAAAGAAGTTTGTTTGAAATCTTTGTAAATTTATATATATATATATATATATATAAAAAACACGTACAATTTTGACACTCAAAATTGAGCTTGGGTGCATCTTGTTTCCACAGAACATACTTGAGATGTTTCTACAACCTGACTGGAGTCCACCTGTGATAAATTCAGTTGATTGGACATTATTTGGAAAGGCACACACCTAACTATACAAGGTCCCACGGGTAACAGTGCATGTCAGAGCACAAACCAAGCCATGAAGTGCAAGGAATTGTCTGTAGACCTCCGAGACAGGATTGTATAGAGGCACAGATCTGGGGAAGGGTACAGAAAAATGCGTGCAGTATTGAAGGTCCCAATGAACACAGTGGTCTCCATCATCCATAAATGGAAGTTTGGAACCACCAGAACTCTTCCTAGAGCGGGCCGCAGGCAAAACAGAAGGGGAGAAGGGTCTTAGTCTGGGAGGTGACCAAGAACCCGATGGTCACTCTGACAGAGCTCCAGCATTTCTCTGTGGAGAATCTTCCAGAAGAACAACCATGTCTACAGCGCTCCACCAACGGAAGCCACTCCTCAGTAAAAGACACATGACAGCCCGTCTGGAGTTTGCCAAAAGGCAACTGAAGGCCTCTCAGACCATCAGAAACAAAATTCTCTGCTCTGATGAAACAAAAATTGAACTCTTTGGCCTGAATCACAATCGTCATGTCTGGAGGAAACCAGGCACTGCTTTTTACCTGGACAATACCATCCATACAGTGAAGCATGGTGGTGGCTGTAACTGGTGCCAAAGGTGCTTCAACAAATTAATGAGCAAAGGCTGTGAATACTTATGTGCATGTGATTTTTTTTTTATCTTTAACCACTTCAGCCCTGGAAGATTTGGCTGCTCAGTGACCAGGCCATTTTTTGCGATACAGCACTGCAATTGCGCGGTGGTGCGGCGCTGTACCCAAACAAAATTGACGTCTTTTTTTCCCACAAATAGAGCTTTCTTTTGGTGGTACTTGATCACCTCTGCAGTTTTTATTTTTTGCGCAATAAACAAAAGAAGGAGCGACAAATTTGAAAAAAAAAATAATAATATCTTTTACTTTATGCTATAATAAATGTCCCAATTTTTTTTTTTAAAAAGCTATTTTTTTCCCTCAGTTTAGGCCAATATGTATTCTTCTACATATTTTTGGTAAAAAAAAAAAGCAATATATGGGACAGATTCATGGCACTTTTTTTATTAATAAGTAATGTCGGTGATCAGCGATTTTTATCGGGACTGCGATATTGCATCGGACACCTTTGACACATTTTTGGGACCAGTGACAATTATACAGCGATCAGTGCTATAAAAATGTACTGATTACGGTATAAATGTCACTGGCAAGGAAGGGGTTAACACTAGGAGGGGATCAAGGGGTTAATTGTGTTCCCTAGGTGTGTTCTAACTGTGGGTGGGATGGGACTGACTAGGAGATCATACTTAGCATGAACACACGATCTGTCTCCTCTCCCCTGAGAGGACCGGGATCTGTGTGTTTACACATACAGATCCCGGTTCTCGCTCTGTCAGGAGCAATCACGGGTGCCCGGTGGTCATCGTGCCTGCCGGGCACTTGCATCGGTGGCAAGCCGCAGTGGTCAAAAGGCGAAGTGACGTAGGGTAACGTCGTTTCGCCCAAGAGAGCCAACCTGCCGCAATACAACTGTGGCGGCTGGTCGGGAAGGGGTTAATAAATTTGCAAAGATTTCAAACAAACTTCTTTCATGTTGTCATTATGGGGTATTGTTTGTAGAACTTTGAAGTAAATAATTCATTTAATCCATTTTGGAATAAGGCGGTAACATAACAAAATGTGGAAAAAGTGAAGCGCTGTGAATACTTTCCGAATGCACTATACATCCATAAAGCCAAATAAAAACAAAACAAAAAAAACAAAAAATGTTACTGCACTGTCAAAATACTTGGTGACTATACACATAAAAAGAGCCTGTGGAAATGAAGGAGGTCCTTCGAAAAGAGTATCCACGCCCACTGCTCCTCCAGAAGCATGTGACATCATCAAGGCGATTCCATGCAACACTCTGTGGTACAGAGTTCTTGTCTGAGCTTCAGCTGCAGCTATTTTTCCATCTGACAGCTCTGCAATCCATGATAACAAGTGTGAATACAAAGAATAGCCTATGCTGGGGAGCGTTTGGTACAGAACTTTTCTATTTTAATTTGTGAGTGGCGAATTTGCATTTGATTTTTATATCAAAACTTTAACTCTACTGTGCGATCTTCTGGTTTGTTTTTACGACACAAGAGATCGTGCGGTGATGATATGTTGTCATTGCACCCATGCCATTCAAGCAGTCGAACAGACCAGATCCAGAAGGAAGACTAGTAGAATCAGACAGCGCCCCTGGCCAGTGGGAGCATTGACAGCCCATTGCTGGAGGGCATCTTTTACCAGTCAAGTCTGTCATAATATGGTAACATGCAATGCACAATAGCACATTATGGCTAAAACTTCCTGAGGCCAATTTATTTAAAAAAAAAGGGGAATTCCATTTATATTTACATGTAAAAATACAGTTGTGCTCATAAGTTTACATACCCTGGCAGAATTTATGATTTCTTGGCCATTTCTCAGAGAACATGGATAACACAAAAACTTTTCTTTCACTTGTGGTTAGTGTTTGGCTGAAGCCATTTATTATCAGTCAACTGTGTTTACTCTTTAAATCATAATGACAGCAGAAACTACCCAAATGACCCTGATGAAAAGTTTACATACCCTGGCGATTTTGGCCTGATAACAAGCACACAAGTTGACACACAGGGGTTTGAATGGCTATTAAAAGGTAACCATCGTCACCTGTGATCTGTTTGCTTGTAGTGTGTGTGTGTGTGTGTGTGTGTGTGTGTGTACAAAGTCAGTGGGTTTCTTGACTCTTGCATCTTTCATCCAGTGCTGCACTGACATTTCTGGATTATGAGTCATGGGGAAAGCAAAAGAATTGTCAAAGGATCTGCAGGAAAAGATGGTTGAACTGTATAAAACAGGAAAGGGATATAAAAAGGATACCCAAGGAATTGAGAATGCCAATCAGCAGTGTTCAAACTCTAGTCAATAAGTGGAAAATGAGGGGTTCTGTTGAGACCAAACCGCGGTCAGGTAGACCAACTAAAATTACAGCCACAACTGCGAGGAAAATTGTTTAGGATGCAAAGAAGAACCCACAAATAACTTCATACAGGACTCTCTGAAAACATGTGTGGCTGTTTCAAGATGCACAATAAGGAGGCACTTGAAGAAAGATGAGCTGCATGGTCGAGTCGCCAGATGAAAGACATTACTACGTAAAGGCCACAAAGTATCCCGCTTACAATACACCAAACAGCCCAGAGACAAGCCTCAAACCTTCTGGCACAAAGTCATTTGGAGTGATGAGACCAAAATTTAGCTTTTTGGCCACAACCATAAACGCTTCATTTGGAGAGGAGTCAACAAGGCCTATGATGAAAGGTACACCATTCCTACTGTGAAACACGGAGGTGGATGGTTGATGTTTTGGGGATGTGTGAGCTACAAAGGTATGGGAAATTTGGTCAATATTGAAAGTTTACAAAAATTGTAAACTTTTGATCAGGATCAGTTGGGTAGTTTCTGTTGTAATTATGACTTAAAAAAGAGCAAACACACAGTTGATTGATAATAAATGGCTTCAGTCAAACACAAACCATGAGTGAAAAATGTTTTTGTGTTATCATATATATTCTCTGAAAAATGACCAAGAAATCAAGTTCTGCAAAGGCAACTTATGAGCACAACTGTACATTTACATTCATGAGACCCTGTAATGAAAGGATAGTTTTTCTATCAGCTACACCAGACGCCAAGTTAAAATTCAAGGCTGTTAGACCCCTTTCACGCTGGGGTCATGAGCGCGTTTGCGGTAAAGTGCAGCTCATTTTAGCGGAGCTTTACCGCTGTTTAACCACTTGCTGCCCGCCCACCGTCATATGACGGCGGGACGGTGCAGCTGTTATCCTGGGCCGCCGTCATATGACGGCGCTGCCTTCCAGGATCCCTAGGGGGGGCGCGCCCACCGCGTCACTCGGGTCCCGGTGCACGTGCCCGTCGGCCGCGATGTCCGGCGGGGAAACCAAGATTACACGGTGACCGAGCAGGACTGCGCAATTGTTATTCAAAGTGTGACAGCACTGAAAGCTGAAAATTG
This sequence comes from Lithobates clamitans, assembly GCA_037952925.1. Taxonomy (NCBI): domain Eukaryota; kingdom Metazoa; phylum Chordata; class Amphibia; order Anura; family Ranidae; genus Lithobates; species Lithobates clamitans. The sequence continues at coordinate 1,435,396 of JBBGZY010000248.1, forward strand.
GCTTGGGCAGGAAGGGGTGAAAATGCCCTGTATGGAAGTGGTTAAGTAGCGATTTTCGCACTTTTAACCCCAAAGAAGAGGTTAAAAACTCCCGTGTTGTGGCACTTCCGAAGTGCTTTTCATTCATTGCAGAGGGGAGGGCGTTTTGGGAGCACTAAATACATTGCTCCCAACCTGCCATTAAGATGCTGCTTGTCGGAATGTCCCGCAAGCGTACCACCCAAGTGTGAAAAGTCACACTTGAATGAATAGGAGGCGGTTCTCAGGCGCTTAGCAGAGGCTATTTCCAGCACTAGAGCACCAGAAAACCGCCCCAGTGTGAAAGGGGTCTTTTACCTGTCATACCAGTTTTGTTGCATACATCCTTAAGCATTAGTGTGGATTGTATTATGTAGATGAGGGCACACAAAAAGTTAAGGACAGATTTGCATGCCATAAATACTCTATTAGGGACAAAATATTTAAATTACCAGTAGCTAGACATTTTGTGGAATGCTCCCATTTTGTATTACAATTAAAATTTATGGACGTTGATGATATTCCTAAGAGCAGGGAGGTAGGAGATTGTGAATTCATTTTGAAGCATTCTGGATTTACTGTTTAGGTACATTACAGCCTCAAAGGCTTAATTTTGAATTGCATTAACATTTACAATTATACCTTTGAAATATATTGTGCAGTATTGGTTTGTTTTTTTTCTAGTTAATTACAGATTAACTGTGTGATGGATATCCTAATATAATTATATACTTGTTTCTCGTCTGCATGTGTGCCAATCTGTTTTGGTTTTTCTTAAAATAACATAGCATGTTTTTCTTACAATTTAATTGATAGCTAATTACTATGTCTCTGGTTCCTATCAGTACAGTATGTGTTTCTGTGTTGGATATCATGTATTTCATGCCTGATGAAGGGCTCACACAAGCCAAAAACTATATCTTTTTTGAATCTGCATTGAAATACCCTTGAAATTTTCCACATTTTGTCAGGTTATAACCAAAAATGTAAATGTATTTTATTGGGATTTTATGTGATAGACCAACACAAAGTGGAACATAACTGTGAGTCGGAAGGGAAATGATAAATGGTTTTCAAAGTTGTTTACAAATAAATATCTAAAAAGTGTGGTGTGCATTTGTATTCAGCCCCCTTTACTCTGATACCCATAACTAAAATCCAGTGGAACCAATTGCCTTCAAAAGTCACCTAATTAGTAAATAGAGTCCACCTGTGTGTAATTTAATCTCAGTATAAACACAGCTATACCAAAAATTATATAAAATATAATACAATAGATGATGCAATATAAAAGTGAAAATATAAGTAGTTGTGCACGTGAAAACAAAAATAAAAACTTCAGTGATAAAAAAAAGTAAATTCAGATGTCTCCATATTCTGTGACACACTCTGGGGAATAATTGTCACCACCACCTCTGTGTGCATTGCCTGCTCACCTCAAAGAAAGACCCCCTTGGGTCTAGTCACGCTTTTTTAGTAATAATCCAGATCCTGTTTTAATTGATCGTACATGGCTTTTTTACAAATATTAAAATGGACTGCATCTTTATAGAATATTTTAAATAAATCAAGCATTATTTACAATCTTGCGCGATTATGATCTTTTTGTTTGCTTTTAGAATTTATATTTGGAGGTTTTGATTCCATCATTTGGGGAGAAGTTTGCTGGATCCTGAATCAAACAGCTGATGTCTGACGCTCTTTGTTTGGCTGGTTATCTGGATTATTACTAAAAAAGCGTGACTAGACCCAAGGGGGTCTTTCTTTGAGGTAAGCAGGCATTGCACACATAGGTGGCGGTGACAATTATCTTTTTTATCACCTGTATTCTCCAGAGTGTGTCACAGAATATGGAGACATCTGAATTCACGTTTTATTTTTATATCACTGAAGTCTTTATTTTTGTTTTACACGTGGACTATTGCAAAACTATCTATATTTTCACTTTTACCGTATATACTCGAGTATAAGTCGAATTTTTCAGCACCTTTTTTTGTGCTGAAAGTGCCCCCCTCGACTTATACTCGAGTCAAGCACTTTTCTGCAGCAAAAAATTACATTTTCTGAACCGACTTTGGAGCCCTGTATCTCAGGGTCACTTAGTGCTAGAAACCCCAAATTTGGTGTGCAAACCCAGTGGACCTGGTACCACAACATATCCAAAGCTGGGATTCCTAGCACCAAGTGGCCCCGAGATATGGGGCCCCAAAATAGGTTCGGAAAATGTCATTCTCTGCTGCAGAAAAGTGCTTGACATTTTCTGAACCGACTTTGGAGCCCTGTATCTCAGGGTCACTTAGTGCTAGGAACCCCAAATTTGGTGTGCAAACCCAGTGGACCTGGTACCACAACATATCCAAAGCTGGGATCCCTAGCACCAAGTGGCCCCGAGATATGGGGCCCCAAAATAGGTTCAGAAAATGTCATTCTCTGCTGCAGAAAAAGCTTGACATTTTCTGAACCGATTTTAGGGGTCCTGTATCTCGGGGCCACTTGGTTCTAGAAATCCCAGCTGGGATCCCTAGCACCAAGTGGCCCCGAGATATGGGGCCCCAAAATAGGTTCGGAAAATGTCATTCTCTGCTGCAGAAAAGTGCTTGACATTTTCTGAACCGACTTTGGAGCCCTGTATCTCAGGGTCACTTAGTGCTAGGAACCCCAAATTTGGTGTGCAAACCCAGTGGACCTGGTACCACAACATATCCAAAGCTGGGATCCCTAGCACCAAGTGGCCCCGAGATATGGGGCCCCAAAATAGGTTCAGAAAATGTCATTCTCTGCTGCAGAAAAAGCTTGACATTTTCTGAACCGATTTTAGGGGTCCTGTATCTCGGGGCCACTTGGTTCTAGAAATCCCAGCTTTGGATATTTTATGGTGCTAGTTCCACTGGGTTTGCACACCAAATTTGGGGTTCCTAGCACTAAGTGGCCCCAAGATACGGGGCCCCAAAGTCGGTCAACTGTGTCCATCTGTAGCAATGTCATTTCGGGACACTTTGGGTTCAGAGACCCCAAATTTTGGCTGCAGCTAGGGGGCATCTAGGAACCCTTAACTAATGAGTTTGAAGTTTGGGGGACCTATGGCTGCAAATGGGCACAGTGAGGCTGCAAATGGGCATTGTTGACCCTCTTTTCCACTTACAGTAGCTGTGCATTTCTCACCCTCGTCTTATACTCGGGTCAATACGTTTTTCCCATTTTTTTGTGGTAAATTAGGGCCTCGACTTATACTCGGAACGACTTATACTCGAGTATATACGGTATATTACATGTATCATATTTTATATAATTTTGGGTTTAGCGCACTTATATATATATATATATATATATATAATTCTTTATTGGTGTCAGATCACTTTTGAAAAGTTGCAGCTGCCCACTCTGACTCTGAGCTTTGAACATCTCACGGAGCACTGGTCAATCCATCTTTTGAAAATGGAAAGAGTATGGCACAACTGCAAACCTACCAAGATATGGCTATCCACCTAAACTGACAGGCCGGGCAAGGAGAGCATTAATCAGAGAAGCAGCCAAGAGGACCATGGTAACTCTGGAGGAGCTGCAGAGATCCACAGCTCAGGAGGGAGAATCTGTCCACAGGACAACTATTAGTTGTGCACTCCACAAATCTGCCCTTTATGGAAGAGTGGCATGAAGAAAGCCATTGTTGAAAGAAAGCTATAAGAAGTCCAGTTTGCAGTTTGTGAGAAGCCATGTGGGGGACACAGCAAACATGTAGAAGAAGGTGCTCTTGTCAGATCAGACCAAAATGTTACTTTTTGGCATAAGAGCAAAACACTACGTGTGGCACTGCACATTACCCTGACCAAACCATCCCCCCCCCGTGAAATATGGTGGTGGCAGCATCATGTTGTGGGATGCTTTTGTTCAGCAGGGACAGGAAAGCTGGTCAGAGTTGATGAGAAGATGGATGAAGCCAAATACAGGGCAATCTTAGAAGAAAATCTGTTAGAGTCTGCAAAAGACTTGAGACTGGGGCGGAAGTTCACCTTCCAGCAGGATAACGACCTGAAACATGTAGCCAGAGCTACAATGGAATGGTTTAGAAAAAAGCATATTCATAAGTTAGAATGGTTGAGTCAAAGTCCAGACCTAAATCTAATTGAGAATCTGTGGCAAAACTTGAAAATTGCTGCTCACAGATCCTCTCCAACCAATCTGACAGAGCTTGAGCTAGTTTGCAAAGAGGAATGGGCAAAAATGTCTCTCTAGATGTGCAAAGCTGGTAGAGACATCCCCAAAAAAGACTTGTAGCTGCAACTGCAGCGAAAGGTGGTTCTACAAAGTATTGACTCAGTGGGGCTGCATACAAATGCACGCCACACGTTTCACATATTTATTTGCATTAAGTTTTGAAAACCATTTATCATTTTCCTTCTACTTCACAACAACACAACAACAGTAACATGACAAAATGTGGAAAATTTCAAGAGGTACGAATACTTTTTCAAGGCAGTGTGTGTGTGTGTGTGTGATATATAAAATAATTTCAGAACTTTTTCCACCTTTAATGTGACCTGTAAACTGTACAACTCAGTTGAAAAACAAACAAATCTTTTAGGTGGAGGGAATAAAAATAAAAAAATTAAATAAATAATATGGTTGCATAAGTGTGCACACCCTTAAACTAATACTTTGTTAAAGCACCTTTTGATTTTTTTCACAACACACTGTCTTTTTGGGTACGAGTCTATCAGCATGGCAATATTTGCCCAATGTTCTTTGCAAAAACACCCCAAATCTGTCAGATTGTGAGGACATCTCCTGTGCACAGCCCTCTTCAGTTAACCCCACAGATTTTCAATTGGATTCAGGTCTGGGCTCTGGCTGGGCCATTCCAAAACTTGGATCTTTTTTTGGTAAAGCCATTCCTTTGTCGATTTGGATGTATGCTTTGGGTTGTTGTCATGCTGAAAGATGAAGTTCCTCTTCATGTTCAGCTTTCTAGCAGAAGCCTGAAGTTTTTATGCCAATATTGACGGGTATTTGAAACTGTTCATAATTCCCTCTACCTTAACTACCTTAACAAATTCCAATGCTACGAAATCTTGGACATGTGTTAGTTGATTTGAACTGTTGTCATTTTGCCAGGGGTAATGACATTTTACATGCCACTACAGAGGCTATTCAAGCAGCAATAACTGTTCTAGATCTCCTCCACTCAACGCAATGTGTTTTTATGTCGGTTTTTGTCTGCTTTGGAAAGATTTTCCCCTCACTTCCTGTCTGGTACAGGGGTATGAGAAAAAGGGGAAATAGCCCAACCCTAGACAGACAGCAATAAAAACCTGACAAAGATTTGAACTCCACTTGATCCAAAATAGTGATGGGCCGCAACATATCGGCTGAAAATAGTGTTTTCGGCATTCTGCCGAAAGAGAGAAAGGTGCCAATAATGGCGCCAAAAACTAGCACGATTTTACTGTGCTTATGGTGTGTTTTTCATAGGTCATGTGACACAGGTGCATTATTGATGCGTTCTTGCTGCGTTTTCAATGCATTTCAACGGGGAGGTGCATTTTTTTTTAACTGACCAAAAATGCAGCAAGCAAGATCTTTAACACTACAATGGAAGTGCAACAGACCAGCGTAAAGACTTACAAAGAATTTAATGGGATATATTTTTCTTGAGCTTTTCTTGCTAAAAGGTGCTGATAATGGCCAACAATAAATTCATACGAATTTAAATGTACGATATTAAATTTAAAAAGTTGAATGCAATACAATTATATTTAAAAAAAAAAGTATATGTATGAACACACATATATATATATATATACACATATACACACACACTTTTTTTTTTCGGTTTCAGCCAAGTGCATCCTGAACTTCCAAAATTTCCATTCAGTGCACCTCTAATCAATAAATAAATGGGGTGTATGTAGTTTGTCTTTATTCATTTCAATTACTCAGATGTTGTGTATGAAGCACAAGCTTAACTTGCTGCCACCCACATAACGCATATGTGTGGCAACAAAGGTGGGCTTTATCGCCCACACACCGCACGTCTGCCAATGGGCAGCAGGGAGCATGCTCACTGCTCACTTCCAGCACGGTGACTGAGCTGTCAAAGCCAGCTCTCCATACTCATGATCGAGAGCCGGTGGCACACTGACAGCCGATCACATTGATTGACACATGATCGAGCAGGCATTCTGGCCCCCTAAGCGTAATAGCCAAGTTAAGGGGATGCCAGGGCTAGGCAGAAAGGGCCTAACCAAATACAGTCTAAGTAACAGTAGTTTGTGTTTACAAAAAATATACAGGATAATGATATACTAATGATAGTATACCTTCACTTCAGTCAAAACAAATGTGACCGGTAATACAAACCCCATTTTGGAAAGTTCTTCTTCTTGTAGGAAACTGTGTTGACCATATCCCACTCTGCTTCATAGCTGTTCTGATGTTCGGCCCGCGTTTTTGGAGTTTGATTCCACTCTACAACTGAACTGGAATCCTAGAAATGATAAAAGATACCCATATAAAAAAAGCATAGCTAATTCTCACTCTCATTTTCCATCAAAGGTGAAGTTTAAATAAAAATGTTTTGGGTGTACAGCACCAGGAACAGAACTTCCCTTTAATCAGGTGCATCCTACATCCTCTGCTGGCTGCTAGTAATGCCAGATTCTCCCTTCAGTGGTGCAAAGTTTTGTGAATAGAAGAGGGGAAAGGAAGGGGAGGGTGAACAGCATGATCCTTCACTGTTAGAGCTGAGGCAGGTAACACATGCAGTGCTTGAAGTTCAGCACTGTGAGCCGACATCAGTAAAAAGAGGATTTTTACAGTAATCGTAAGCTAGCCGGACAGAGGATACACTTCATTAGAGGCAAGTTATGTTGGAACTTAACTAAACTTCAGCTTTAAGGTTTTATCAAAATAACATCTCACTCTCATTTTACATTTAAGGTATATATATATATATATATATATATATATATATATATATATATATATATATATATATATATATATATATATATATATATATATATATATATATATATATATATATATATATATATATATATATATATATATATATTAGTAATAAAACACTACTGTAAAGTTTGTCCTGAAAACAGAGGACAAACAGTGCCTGCGTGTTATACGCTGATACTATGTTTTACCAAAAGGGGGTGGGGATCGGGTGGTCTGCCCCCAGGAGCCACCCATTGGGGGGTGTCAGGCTGGCCGTCCTGCCTCTCCTGGCCCTGGGACAGTGCTGCCTGGATAGTCTAAAGTTGATAAAAAAAAAATCACTTGCCAGCCCCTTCACCGCTCCTCTTGTGTCAGTGTCATTACAAAAACGAAGCTTCTAAATAGCTCAGTTTTTTTCTGGCTGCTCTCCTCCTCCTGCTAGCTTTAAATTGGAGGAGGAGAGCAGTCACATGACCATCTATGTAACATCAGAAAGAGCAGTCATGTGACCAGGTCAGTGGAAAAAACTGGAACTATTGAGGTATATGAGAAAAAAAAAAAAAAGGAAGAACAAATACAAATTGCAGTACATCGATGAAATACATGCAACTTTCCTCATGTGTTGGCTCTTTAAAATGTAGCAAGTACAGAGAATACCTGTTGATCTGCCAGAAATCCGGCGGTAACTTCCTATTGTGGGCTGACAACAGATATAGATATCAATGTGGGAATGTAAGAAATGTGCATGAATGGCAGAGATGCAATGCATTTTATTAATCGACATACACTTTATTAAATGAAAGTCTTCCAATTTCTGCCTGTTTGTTGCAGAGCATAGCTCCCTGGCACGTACTGGTGATGCATAAAACAGTATGGCCTGAAGCAAGGACACAGCGCCTGATTTAATAAAGTGTGAAATCAGGTGACGTGAACATGTGATGAATTATCCAAATAGGTGCAAGGGAAAAATATCATTTCTTTCCATGACTGGATGTTTGAAGAAAGCACTGGTCCATTTTACCTCACTTTCCCTGAATCACCGCAACTAAAAGAAAGAAAATTAATTTCTTGAGGTAAATATGAAGTGGTTTCCACAATGACACAATTCACTCCCTATTTAACAAGTTTTTTTTTTTATAACCTATTTACAGATACTGATTACTTACTTATATGGAAGGGTTTACTGGTCTAAATCTTATCCAACTGCTGTCAGAACCATGGCAAGAATCAAATCTTTTACACTTGCTACACCCAGACCCTGTGCTACATATGGCAAAATCATAACATGGCTTATGACTACACAAACCATTTCTTTCTAAACCTCTCAGGGCATGTTTCACATATATAGATTTCCCAAAGCTGCATGCTGAGATAATTTGAATTACAGATAGCTGAGAACATGTTAAGATCTCAGCTGTCATCATCTAAAGGGGGATCCCCAAACTTTCTGAACAAAGGGACAGTTTACAGTCCTTCAGACTTTGGGGGGGGGGGGGCGGACTGTGATCATTGGGAGTCCTGGTGTCAGTGAGAGTAAACAATGCTTCTTTGGTATTAGGGGGAGGAATAGCACCCTGTAGTTGGATTCAGTGGGAAGCAAAGTGCCCCCATCTCTGGCGTCAGTGGGAGGCAAAGAGCCCCCATCACTGGCGCCAGTGGGAGGCAAAGAGCCCCCATCACTGGCGCCAGTGGGAGGCAAAGAGCCCCCATCACTGGCGCCAGTGGGAGGCAAAGAGCCCCCATCACTGGCGCCAGTGGGAGGCAAAGAGCCCCCATCACTGGCGCCAGTGGGAGGCAAAGAGCCCCCATCACTGGCGCCAGTGAGAGGCAAAGAGCCCCCATCACTGGCGCCAGTGGGAGGCAAAGAGCCCCCATCACTGGCGCCAGTGGGAGGCAAAGAGCCCCCATCACTGGCGCCAGTGGGAGGCAAAGAGCCCCCATCACTGGCGCCAGTGGGAGGCAAAGAGCCCCCATCACTGGCGTCAGTGGGAGGCAAAGAGCCCCCATCACTGGCGTCAGTGGGAGGCAAAGCGCCCCCATCACTGGGGTCAGTGGGAGGCAAAGAGCCCCCATCACTGGCGCCAGTGGGAGGCAAAGAGCCCCCATCAATGGTGTCAGTGGGAGGCAAAGAGCCCCCATCACTGGCGTCAGTGGGAGGCAAAGCGCCCCATCACTGGTGTTAGTGCCCCATAGTTGGTGTCAATGGGAGAAATAGTGCCCTGTTGTTGATGTCAGTAGCAGAAATTATGCCCCATTATTGGCGTCAGTGGAAGGCATAATGTCTTGTATCAGTGGGAGGAAAAGTGCCCCAGGGGATGGATAAAGGCGAGAAAAAGGCTGCATCTGGCCCCCAGGCTACAGTTTGGAGACCACTGATCTAAAGTAATCATACATTTACACTTACACACAAGCTAGCTTTTGGCTTACTCTTACTTACTTACTCTTACTATTGAATTAATTAACTTGCTTTATACACCTTTGCTAAAAATAAATAAAAAAAAGATCTAGGGGGATTCGGGGTAACCATACAGAATTTGTTTTTCTTTTAAGGCTCATCTACACGTGGTGGTGGTAAAACCCCATGGCTGAGTCACATTTTTGCCCCCCCCCACCCTTTTAGCTGGACAGGCAACAGGGAGTGAACACATGACATGCCTACAGCAGGAATTAAACCACCTGACGCACTCAGCAGCCACCCACCAAGTACAACCCATTCAAGTTATTCATGGGGCTGTGCTGCAACTGCCACGCAATAGTGATTGCTGAGCATTAGCCCAGTGTTTACAGGGTTATAACAGGCAGTGAAAAGGCAATACAATGCCTCCTCGCCACCTGTCAAATGCTTTCTGGGGAATCCAAATGTGGACTGCTATTCAGAGAGCAATTCTAGTGTAAATGAGGCCTTAAAAAAAGTTTGTAAAGTTTTTAAGTTTCAAAAAGACATACAGAAAGTAATAACACGGTAATAGTAGGGGAAGACAATAATCGGGCTACAGAGCAACAAGATAATTAACATAAAAAAGAGAGGGGGGCAGATAGATCAAATGTCAGAAAATGTGAGTGTGTGGCAGGGTAAGTATAGGCTGGCGAATTGAGAGGACAACTGTGGTTCAAGTTGTACAATTTCCAATTAACAAATCGTGCCGGAGGTCAGAGTTAGGCAGGATGGTTTCAAGATTGTTTGGGATTTGTCCCAGTTTCTAACTGTGGCTGAAAGAAAAATGGCAAAAATCATAGAACTTATGAATCTAGCTAGACAAAGGTGAAAGAAAGGAGTAGCAAAAAAGAGAGACAAGCAAAAGAATGAGGGGAAATAGAAGAGAGAGGAAAGGGAATAAGGAAGGGGATAGGGCAAAAGCGAATAGAGGGAAGAAAAGATTAATGGGGGAAGGGGGAGAAAGGAGGAAACAAGGAGACCCGTGGGACCCAACCAAACACACAGCAACATTGGTTTTGTGGGGGACGGTTTTAGAGTGACAGAAGAGAATTTTCCAAGTTCATATGGTGGTTCTACTCTAGTCATGGGGACCACGTTCTGAGAAATTTAGGGTGGGCATCATTAACAATTGCAGCGAGTTTCTCCAGTTTTCGCTGTTTCACGTCCTCAAAAGTTGAAGAGTTTTGGTACTTTTTAGATGGATGGATACACATAACTTAAATACCTTTACAGCACACAGAATGTTTGATGACTCCAAAGTATCTTCAAGGGGTCTCCAATCTACTATAACTTCAACATCCTAGAAAACAGAATATTAATTAAAAAAAAAAGCAAACATTTCCAAACAGCTGTCAAATGTAATCAATATGTTTTATTCAGCATGCGAATCAACGAAAAAAATTTTTTTTTACGTAAATCTGTGAAAAATAAAAGCAATTTGAACATAAGCAGATGTTATTTTAAATTGCTTGTCCACACTGCTGAAGCCATTTGTAAATCTCAACTTAGGGCTCCTTCACACGGACGTGTCCGTGTACAGAGCCTGCTCAGCTCAGCGGGGGATCGCTCCATCGATCCCCGCTGAGCAGGCAGATGACAGGTCCGTCTCTGCACACTGTGCAGGGACGGACCTGTCAGAGCGCCGCTCTCCCCATATGGGGGATCAGATGAAGATGGACTGTAGAGTCCGTCGTCACCCGATCCGAGGACGGATGGAAAAGTAGGTTTTTCCTCCGTCACACTTTTTCGGATCGGAGCGGGTCGGATGTCAGAGGACATGTCACTGCTGCCATCCGACGCTCCATAGATGTCTATGGAGCGTCTGTTCAGGTCCGCCTAAAAAACTGATAGGCGAACCTGAACAGATCGTCCGTGTGAAAGAGGCCTAACTCTGGAAAGAGTTTTCCAGACCCTGCTACTTCTTACCTCTTGAGCCTTCCTTTTGATCCTTTAACATGATCTGCAGCCTTACGAACCAACAGGAAGGCTTTGGAGGTGGCCGTGGTGGAAGAAAAAAAAAATCAATATACTGTATGCACATATAGATGTTATTTCACAGTATTTTCTGAGCACAGTAAAAACACAAAAAAGCTTACATGTGAATGCTTGCTAGAGTGCCAGCATCACACTGTCAGTAAAAATGCCCATGTATTATTTTTTTTTGGACTCCTGATAATGCATGTCAATGAGAATGAATAAATACCTAGAAGCGCCAACTAGGCATTCCTTTGGCATTATCTTTGATATTCCCAGCCACATGATTTGACTTGCCCAGGCCTTACTCGGCGGTCAGAAAAACTTTTTTTTTTTCGTATCAACATCTTTTTAGGTGTCCTTGCATTGGAAACCTCGAAGGATATTATATGTTATAATTTTTCGAGATATTTTCTATGTAAGAAACCCTATCATTTATAATGTTGATTTATTATTCGGATTTCCAATCCTCGGACTAAACTATTTTTTCCTTTTTTGGTATCTTTGCTACATATCTCAAGATTTTTTTTCCCCCATTTTTCTTTTTATATATCAATCTTTTTTCAGTATAGTTAATTATTTGCAATAACTTTTTTTACATGTTATTTTTCATGTTTTCAATTTTCATTGTATTTTTTATTTTTTATTTCATTGCTTGCTTTTTTGGTCACATATATTATGTTACTTTTATATATTTTTTCCTAGTATTTCTTCCTCATATTCGTATTGGATACATGTTTTTAACTTGTAGTACTAGGTTAATATCTGTGTATTACTCATAGGGTGATATTTATGTGTGTATATTTCTCGCTTGTCAAGCCACTGGGACACTGATTGCATTACCTGACACCTGTAGAGGAGGAGGGAGTCTTTTTAAGACTTAATGCTTCAGTTGTTCCTTGGGTTTTGAAGAAGCACTAGTTAAGTGTGAAACGCGTCACCTCTCCTGTGTCCTTGTCTTGGTGGCAGTCATTATGACAATTATGTACCAAAAAAGCTACGTTGGATCGATGGTGGTGCGCAGGGGTATCTTCCTTTTCTCTTACCTTGGTGGCGAACCATGGCTTGCATCCAGCCCATTCTGATTCATTGGATTGTTATCACCTGGAGCAGCGTTACCATTCTCTGGATCTCCTCTAAGTACATATACACACACATCGATACTTCAAGTGGTTATACAGGGATGATGCCTTCAGCTACAGGCATCATCCCGGTATTGTTTTTTTTCAGCCGGTGACTGGCTTTTATGTAAAAGCCATCCTAGCGGCTAATTAGCTTTTTGAGTAAAGTTCCGCTTTAAAACACACTTTAAAAAGCTTGTTGAAACCATATAGGAATTGAAAAGCTTTAATATTTAGTAGTATCAACAAGTAAAATCAGAAAGACCTCTCAATTTACCACTTTGATTATATGAATCCGAGTTGTAATTACATATTTGTAATAACTTGTAAATAAACTTTAAGGCTGGGTTCAAACATGCTGCAGCCGCAGCTCACAGCAGGCGGTCCGGTGAGTCCCTGTTCACTGATTCAAGTGCGAATCAGGTCCAAATACACACCTGAATCTGAACCAAAGACGCACAGGACCCTTTCCAAATGCAGACCGCCGCCTCAATGAAGCGGTGTGAACCGGCTCCATTGCAAACCTGCGGAAACCCGCATCCAATTTGCATATAAGTGAACCCAGCCTAAAACAAGTGCTGAAATCTGTAGCTGCAGACACTGGAGTAATTAATTCTCAAGATTTCTAACAGAAGCTTCTTGGTTTCATTTCCTCCCTGAACACCAGCTGCCTCCTGCTAGCAGTAACTTATCAATCTGCCAATCTTCTAATCTCTAAGGCCACATTCACACCTGAGCATTTTGTAGCTTGAAGCCTCAAGCTACAAAACGCTGGGGCGGGGGAAAATAAATTATTCTCTATGGAGGTGGTTCACATCTCCACTCCAAAACGCCTGAAGCCAGAAGCCCCAAAATGCCTAAAGCCCAAACAAGTTTTAGAACTTTTTTTTAGGCAGATTTGGGCGTTTCTCTGCTTTTTACACTGGTGACCTTTTGACCTGTACAAAATCGTGGCAAAAATCGCACAACTTTCTGCCTGAAAATGCTACGCTCAGGTGTGAATGGGGCCTAAGGATGCATGCACACATGATCACGGGCGGAACCACTGCAATTCCGCCATATGATATCAAATGGCTGCAAAACGTGGTGACGCAATTGCGATGCCATTACTTCTAATGGCACACCAATCACGGCAAATAGCGATGCTTGTTGCTCAAAAAGGAACATGGGCTTCTATTAGGCGAAAGCAGTGTATGCTGCCATTAAGAAGTAATGGTAACGCAACCGCATCCCGCATTTTGCAGTCATTTGAAATCGCTGCAATTCCACTCCACAATCTCAAATGACTGCAAAATGCACGATCATGTCTGAATGCAGCCTAAAGGAAATGCAAATCGGGTACACAGGAAGAGAGGAGAGAGACCAGACTTGAATAGCTACGGATTCTACCATTTACGGTAAACTTTGAGGATGAACTGAACCATGTGGCTGTGACTACAGACATTATTGTGGGTTCATTTCAAAGCTTATATACTGCTTTTAGGAATATGCAAATATTTGAGTGTCTATAGCCTGGCCACAGTTCCACTTTAAAGTGGTTGTAAACCTCAGACATGAAATATAATCAAAACATATCACTCTATAGTGTGTACTTGTCTCAAACCAGAGCACCAAGTGTCATTCTCTCTGCTGCTTCATGCCTCTGCTATCTGCATGAATCACTTCTGACAAGTTTTCCTGACACCACACCGAAAAAAGGTGACAGGGGAGGGAGTGCCAGCTGATGTAGTCTTTACTTATGCATTACACATGCCAGATCATGTTTTTTTAATGCACTATGGCTAATGCAACTGTTTAAATTGCAGAAACAATGAGGATTACTTTATTGCACCACAACTTCCTACTATTTTCTATTACACAATATAAACTGTAATCTCTTGTGGGCAGGGGACTCAATATCCTCCCATTATTGTGTCATATTTTTGTCTCATAAGCTCTGCACCAGTGTCATTCATAATATACAAAAAAACATACATGTAACATAACATACACAATAACAAAAAAAAAAAGGGGGGGGGCAACTCTACCTTCTCTATAACATGTAATACTCCTGGAATTAAACTGTCTTGATCTTCCATTTTCCCACAGGAGGAATGTATAAACACTCCTTCCTGGTCATACACAATCTGTTACAAGAAAGAGAAAATTGTGTAAAATTAGATAGGTAAGCAGTCATTCCAAAAAAAACAAAGGTTTAGATTTTTGTGAAATTATATATATATATATATATATATATATATATATATATATATATATATATATATATATATATATATAATGTAAATCAGATTACAATGCTACAGAACAACTATACCCAATATCTGACCCAGGAATACTTGCATGGCTAAATATAACGCATATAAATATTTTTTTCTAAGTTTCTTAAAGTGACTCTAAAGTCTACAAGGTTTTTCACCTCGATGCAGTCTCTGCATTAAGATAAAAAACCTTCCAAAAAAAAGGAACTTTTTATTAGATACCCAAAAAGGCAATATCCAATACAGGAAATTTTGCAAAAGCATATGACACAGTTCCCCATAAACGTTTACTGTAGAAAATAAGGTCTGTTGGCATGGACCATAGGGTGAGTACATGGTATGAAAACTGATTCAGAGGGTGGTGATAAATAGGGAGTACTCGGAATGGTCAGGGGTGGGTAGTGGGGCTCCCCAAGAGTTCTGTGCTGGGACCAATCTTATTTAATTTGTTCATAAACGACCTGGAGGATGAGGTAAACAGTTCAATCTCTGTATTTGCGGACGATACTAAGCTACGCAGGGCAATAACTTCTCCGCAGGATGTGGAGACCTTGCAAAAAGATCTGAGCAAATTAATGGGGTGGGCAACTACATGGCAAATGAGGTTCAATGTAGAAAAATTTAAAAAAAATGTAAAATAATGCATTTGGGTGGCAAAAATATGAATGCAATCTATATACTGGGGGGATAACCTCTGGGGGAATCTAGAATGGAAAAGGACCTGGGGGTCCTAGTAGATGATAGGCTCAGCAATGGCATGCAATGCCAAGCTGCTGCTAACAAAGCAAACAGAATATTGGCATGCATTAAAAAGGGGATCAACTGTAGAGATAAAACGATAATTCTCCCGCTCTGCGACTCTGACTCAGACTCTGGTCCGGCTGCACCTGGAGTCTGCTGTCCAGTTCTGGGCACCAGTCCTCATGAAGGATGTACTGGAAATGGAGTGAGTACAAAGAAGGGCAACAAAGCTAATAAAGGGTCTGGAGGATATTAGTTATGAGGAAAGGTTGCGAGCACTGAACTTATTCTGTCTGGAGAAGAGACGCTTGAGAGGGGATATGATTTCAATATACAAATACCATACTGGTGACCCCACAATAGGGATAAAACTTTTTCGCAGAAGGGAGTTTAACAAGACACGTGACCACTCATTAAAATTAGAAGAAAAGAGGTTTAACCTTAAACTACGTAGAGGGTTCTTTACTGTAATAGTGGCAAGGATGTGGAATTCCCTTCCACGGGCGGTAGTCTCAGCGGGCGGCATTGATAGTTTCAAGAAACTATTAGATAAGCACCTGAATGACCACAACATACAGGGATATACAATGTAATACTGACATACAGTATTCAGACCCCCTTAAATTTTTCACTCTGTTATATTGCAGCCATTTGCTAAAATCATTTAAGTTCATTTTTTTTCCTCATTAATGTACACACAGCACCCCATATTGACAGAAAAAACACAGAATTCTTGACATTTGTGCAGATTTATTAAAGAAAAACTGAAATATCACATGGTCCTAAGTATTCAGACCCTTTGCTGTGACACTCATATAATTTAACTCAGGTTCTGTCCATTTCTTCTGATCATCCTTGGGATGGTTCTACACCTTCATTTGAGTCCAGCTGTGTTTGATTATACTGATTGGACTTGATTAGGAAAGCCACGCACCTGTCTATATAAGACCTTACAGCTCACAGTGCATGTCAGAGTAAATGAGAATCATGAGGTCAAAGGAAATGCCTGAAGAGCTCAGAGACAGAATTGTGGCAAGGCACAGATCTAGCCAAGGTTACTAAAAAATTGCTGCTGCACTTAAGGTTCCCAAGAGCACAGTGGCCTCCATAATCCTTAAATGGAAGACGTTTGGGACTACCAGAACCCTTCCTAGAGCTGGCCGTCCAGCCAAACTGAGCTATCGGGGGAGAAGAGCTTTGGTGAGAGAGGTAAAGAAGAACCCAAAGATAACTGTGGCTGAGCTCCAGAGATGCAGTCAGGAGATGGGAGAAAGTTGTAGAAAGTAAACCATCACTGCAGCCCTCCACCGGTCGGGGCTTTATGGCAGAGTGGCCCTACAGAAGCCTCTCCTCAGTGCAAGACACATGAAAGCCCGCATGGAGTTTGCTAAAAAAAAAAAAACACCTGAAGGACTCCAAGATGGTCGAGAAATAAGATTCTCTGGTCTGATGAGACCAAGTAACAACGTTTTGGCCTTAATTCTAAGTGGTATGTATGAAGAAAACCAGGCACTGCTCATCACCTGTCCAATACAGTCCCAACAGTGAAGCATGGTGGTGGCAGCATCATGCTGTGGGGGTGTTTTTCAGCTGCAGGGACAGAACGACTGGTTGCAATCGAGGGAAAGATGAATGCGGCCAAGTACAGGGATATCCTCGACGAAAACCTTCTCCAGAGTGCTCAGGACCTCAGACTGGGCCGAAGGTTTACCTTCCAACAAGACAATGACCCTAAGCACACAGCTAAAATAACGAAGGCGATGGGGGGGAGAGTCCAGAGACAGTGATAGCCAGCGCGGAAGATACTCCAGAGGGTAGTATTGGGGGCATTAGTGGTAGGTTAACCAAAGCACAAAAACGCAAGGTGAGTATAGTAGCAAGTTCAAGTTGCAATCTTGAAACACCCAATACGAGGACAATATGCGACCGGTCTAAACTATGTGGCATGTTCACCAATGCCAGGAGCCTGGCGGACAAGATGGGTGAACTAGAGATACTGTTGTACAAGGAGGATTTGGATTTTGTGGGAATTTCAGAGACCTGGTTCAACAGCTCTCATGATTGGCTGGCAAACATTCAAGGGTATACCCTATACCGCAAGGATAGAGAGGGTAAAAAAGGGGGAGGGGTATGCCTATATATCAAGAATAATGTACAAGTGAATGTGAGAGATCACTGAGGGGGCTAGGGAGGAGGTGGAATCTTTATGGGTAGAGCTCCAAAGGGATGAAGCTAAGGGGAAAATAATACTGGGAGTATGCTAAAGGCCCCCTAACCTGAGGGAGGAAGTGGAGACGGATCTCCTATCACAAATTGGATTAGCAGCAAGGATGGGAAGTGTTATCATAATGGGGGATTTTAATTATCCAGACATAGACTGGGCGGAGGGAACCACGCATTCATTTAAGGCTCGCCAGTTCCTTAATGTCTTGCAGGACAATTTTATGGGTCAGATGGTAGACGCACCAACTAGAAATAAAACATTACTAGATCTACTGATTACCAACAATACAGACCTGATAACAGATGTGGAAATACGGGGCAATTTAGGTAACAGCGATCACAGGTCAATTAGTTTCAGTATAAATCACACAAATATGAGACATGAAGGGAACACAAAGACACTGAATTTCAAAAGAGCCAACTTCCCTAAACTACAAACCTGGCTAAAAGGCATAAATTGGGATAAAATATTAGGAACAAAGAATACAGAGGAGAGATGGGTTTGCTTTAAGAGCATATTAAATAAGGGCATTAGCCAATGTATCCTATTGGGTAATAAATTTAAAAGAGCGAACAAACATCCTGGATGGCTTAACTCCAATGTAAAAATGCATATAAAAGCAAAGGAGAAGGCCTTCAAAAAATACAAGGTTGAGGGATCATCCACAGCATTCAGAATTTATAAAGAATGCAATAAGAAATGTAAGGGTGCAATTAGGATGGCTAAGATAGAACATGAAAGACACATAGCGGAGGAGAGCAAAAAAAATCCCAAGAAATTCTTTAAGTATGTAAACAGTAAAAAAGGGAGGACAGACCATATTGGCCCCATAAAGAATGAGGAAGGACATCTGGTTACAAAGGATGGGGAGATGGCAGAGGTATTGAATTTATTCTTCTCCTCAGTCTTCACGAGTGAATCGGGTGGCTTCAGTAACCAAAACTGCAGTGTTTATCCTCATGACACAACACAGGAAGCACCTACATGGTTAACAGAGGACGGAATTAAAATTAGACTTGAGAAACTTAACATTAATAAATCACCGAGACCAGATGGCTTGCATCCGAGGGTACTTAGGGAACTGAGTCAGGTGATTGCCAGACCGTTGTTCCTAATTTTTACAGACAGTCTATTGACTGGAATGGTACCAGCTGATTGGAGAAAAGCCAATGTAGCACCAATATTTAAAAAGGGCCCAAAAAACATCCCTGGGAATTACAGACCAGTTAGCCTAACATCAATAGTATGTAAACTCTTGGAGGGGATGATAAGGGACTATATACAAGATTTTAGTAATAAGAATGATATCATTAGCAGTAATCAGCATGGATTCATGAAGAATCGTTCTTGCCAAACCAATCTATTAACCTTCTATGAGGAGGTGGGTTGCCATCTAGATAAAGGAAGGCCCGTAGACGTGGTGTATCTGGATTTTGCAAAAGCATTTGACACAGTTCCCCATAAACGTTTACTGTACAAAATAAGGTGCGTTGGCATGGACCATAGGGTGAGTACATGGATTGAAAACTGGCTACAAGGGCGTGTTCAGAGGGTGGTGATAAATGGGGAGTACTCAGAATGGTCAGGGGTGGGTAGTGGGGTCCCCCAGAGTTCTGTGCTGGGACCAATCCTATTTAATTTGTTCATAAACGACCTGGAGGATGGGATAAACAGTTCCATCTCTGTATTTGCAGACGATACTAAGCTAAGCAGGGCAATAACTTCTCCGCAGGATGTGGAAATCTTGCAAAAAGACCTGAACAAATTAATGGGGTGGGCGACTACATGGCAAATGAGGTTCAATGTAGAAAAATGTAAAATAATGCATTTGGGTGGCAAAAATATGAATGCAATCTATACACTGGGGGGAGAACCTCTGGGGGAATCTAGGATGGAAAAGGACTTGGGGGTCCTAGTGGATGATAGGCTCAGCAATGGCATGCAATGCCAAGCTGCTGCTAATAAAGCAAACAGAATATTGGCATGCATTAAAAGGGGGATCAACTGCAGAGATAAAACGATAATTCTCCCGCTCTACAAGACTCTGGTCCGCCCGCACCTGGAGTATGCTGTCCAGTTCTGGGCACCAGTCCTCAGGAGGGACGTACTGGAAATGGAGCGAGTACAAAGAAGGGCAACAAAGCTAATAAAGGGTCTGGAGGATCTTAGTTATGAGGAAAGGTTGCGAGCACTGAACTTATTCTCTCTGGAGAAGAGGCGCTTGAGAGGGGATATGATTTCAATTTACAAATACTGTACTGGTGACCCCACAATAGGGATAAAACTTTTTCGCAGAAGAGAGTTTAATAAGACTCGTGGCCACTCATTACAATTAGAAGAAAAGAGGTTTAACCTTAAACTACGTAGAGGGTTCTTTACTGTAAGAGCGGCAAGGATGTGGAATTCCCTTCCACAGGCGGTGGTCTCAGCGGGGAGCATTGATAGCTTCAAGAAACTATTAGATAATCACCTGAATGACCGCAATATACAGGGATATGTAATGTAATACTGACACATAATCACACACATAGGTTGAACTTGATGGACTTGTGTCTTTTTTCAACCTCACCTACTATGTAACTATATGAAGGAGTGGCTTCACAACAACTCCGTGGCTGTTCCTGAATGGCCCAGCCAGAGCCCTGACTTAAACCCAATTGAGCATCTCTGGAGAGACCTCAAAATGGCTGTCCACCAACTTTTACCATCCAACCTGACAGAACTGGAGAGGATCTGCAAGGAGGAATGGCAGAGGATCCCCAAACCCAGGTGTGAAAAACTTGTTGCATCTTTCCCAAAAAGACTCATGGCTGTATTAGATCAAAAGGGTGCTTCTACTAA
The DNA here is from genome assembly GCA_037952925.1 of Lithobates clamitans. Lineage (NCBI taxonomy): Eukaryota > Metazoa > Chordata > Amphibia > Anura > Ranidae > Lithobates > Lithobates clamitans. The sequence continues at coordinate 1,455,958 of JBBGZY010000248.1, forward strand.
ATACTGAACAAAGGGTCTGAATACTTAGGACCATGTGATATTTCAGTTTTTCTTTTTTAATAAATCTGCAAAAATGTCAACAATTCTGTGTTTTTCTGTCAATATGGGGTGCTGTGTGTACATTACTGAGGAAAAAAAAATGAACTTAAATGATTTTAGCAAATGGCTGCAATATAACAAAGAGTGAAAAATTTAAGGGGGTCTGAATACTTTCCGTCCCCACTGTATAAATCACAGACATAGGTTAGACTTGATGGACTTGTCTTTTTTCAACCTCACCTACTATGTAAATGCGGAGGTATCGGCAATTTATTGGGGCAAAGTTGTTCAAGAAGGTGAAGCTCCACTTTAAATTGCAGTTGGGTTTTAGACCCAGCCGTGCGGCTTCTGTAGTGGGGGTCAAGGATCTAACTCTCCTGTCTGGCTGGCTTTGGAGGTGGTAGGCACAGAGCCATACTCTAGGTCAATAGTTCTATACCAGAGGTTCAGGGAACTGGGTTTATGAATTGGAAGACAGGCCTGTTATGTGATGCCAGTCTATGTGCTAGGTGCTGCCAGTGGCTCTTCAAGATTTGCCATTCAGCTTTTCTTTACAGGTTACTATTTACTCAGTGCAAAGAAACAAAAGGTTTCCGTTGAACGACACTGCATACAAAATACTTGGAAAGATCTTCTGTAACATTTGTAAGGTGTTTTGTTCCGTGTCTTCACGGCAATAACTCAACTGGCAGGTTGCCCTTTCCACTGGGTGTGTCTGTTCAGGGAATTGCAGATAGAGGCTACTACAACATGGATGTTACTGCATACCAAATCATTTTCTATAGAGAAAACAGACTACAATGTCTCAACATGAGACATCTCAGCAAGAATATTATATCCACTCACAAAACATTGATTTTACACTTATAGATAAATCTATCCCATCAAATATCTACACTATGAAATTGTGTTAATTGTTTCTATTCTTCTATTGAAAATCAACATATTCACTTTACATAATTTTCTTTAAAAAAAAAAAACGAATCACCGTATTTAAATCCAATGTATCTGATGGTATAAAAGGAATATATTTTTTCAAAAAAGGTAGCAATAGTGCAGAAGTCTGGGCACTTTACAGTGAATGCAAGTCCCCGTCTTAGTCCCTACACTGATCCTCATAAAGCCCTTTTGGATCCTTGGTACAATCCCTAACTACTACTCAACTGACAATTGAGCCCTGCCCACTAGAATTCAAATATTGTCTGTCCCATATACAGGCTGGGCCCAGGATCCAAAGGGGCTGCACACAGACATGGAGATCAGTCTGAAGGCGAACAAGTGCTTGAAGCTACCACAAGGTCTTTGAACTTCAGAGCTGTAGCTACCATAGAAATGTTTTAAATCATGTTAGGTTCATGTTAAAGCTGAACTCCAGGCAGATATAAAACAAAATAAATAATCCCTACAGGTATTCATTAGAAAATCATTTTGTTTTCTGCATTACTGGTCTAAATTGGTTTTCTAAGCTTTAGTCCCTCAGGCCCAAGCGCTGGCAGTTCCCCTCTCCTGCTATTGGTTGAAGAGTCTAGGTATTTAGGTATCCGGGGGCGACGAGAACCATATAGGTTTCTAAAGTCTCTATTTGTACCCCTTTGTTTCTGCAACTCCAAGAGAAATATGCCTTATGGGCTAATCTCTTTGTATACCTCATGGGACGTATCAATGTCCGCAAAATGTTGTTTCTTCCAAACATGTAGTATTTTTACGTAGCTGTCACACCTGGTCCTTTTTTCAAAAACAGACAAGTGTGCAAGTTCCTTTATTTGGCAACAGCTGTAGTAATTACTAAGGCAGTTTAACTGATCAAATCACCTGTGGAAAATAATGGAAAGCCTGAAAATATGACCTATTGGGGCGCCTTGAGGACTGGAGTTGAGAAACACTGGGCTAACATACAGTATATAAAAAGGAATTGTCCTAAGAGATACGATAAGGTTGATGACCCATTAGTTATTTGCCTGTGGTTATTGTTACGCTCTCCTTTTCACTTACCTAGGTAGTTGTACTTCCTGTATTCTTACATTGTTTCCTGTAATGCTGCTCTGTGCCTTACAGATTCCGTTTTACCCAGCTTTATACAGACCTTTTTTTGTACCTCTTTGTGTATGTCGATTTTGTGCTTTACCATACCACCTTTGATCTGAACTGTTATTGTAACATTTTCATAAAGAAATCCTTGCTCGTTAGAAAGAATATCATTTAGTTGTATTTTTAAAGAGGAACCAAACTTTGTGAGCTGTGCCCAAAAAAGGCAAACACAGGGCAAAAGACTAGTCACTGGTATTACTTGTAATCTTCCTCCAGCTGATCTTTCCCCACAACGGACTATCTTGTTCTGCACGGCATGGAGGCAGCCACCTTAGCAGAGGTAGGGCTTTGCTTGCCCGTGTCAGTGCCTCCAGGGGGGAAGAACAGTGAACAGCACAGTAGTATCACCAACAAAGCTCACGTCAAATCTTCTAATGCCCCGTACACACGGTCGGATTGTCTGACGGAAAAAGTTCGATGGGAGCTTGTTGTCAGAAATTCCGACCATGTGTAGGCTCCAGACATTTTCCATCAGAATTTCCGTCACACAAAATTTGAGATCTGGATCTCAAATTTTCCAACAACAAAATAAATTCTGATCGTGTGTATACAATTCCGACGCACAAAGTTCCATGCATGCTCATAATGAGGCAGAAGAGCCGCACTGGCTATTGAACTTAATCTTTCTCGGCTCGTCGTACGTGTTTTATGTCACCGCATTCTTGACGCTCTGAATTTTCCGACAAGATTGTTGTGTGATCATGGGTATGCAAGACAAGTTTGAGCCAACATCCGTTTAAAAAAATCCATGGATTTTGTTGTCGGAATGTCCGATCATGTGTATGGGGCATAAGACTAGCAGTCATAGACAGCAGTACCTTAGATCTCACACTACAGATATATAGCCACGAGGCTGTATTTACACGGGGGCCTAGGTACATACCAAGAAGTGCACTGCTATTTTTCAGAAGGATTTTAAGACAAAGGGGTATATTTTTCATTGTGCTGCTTGGGCACAGTTAATATTTCTAAATGTTCTCGATGACATAGCAAATCTTCACTTTTTAAATTCAGGTCCACTTTAAATGTAACTAGTCCAAGTACCTTTACTTAGCATCAGCCTCTTGAACCCCCTTGTACAGCAATAATAACTAGGAGAGGGAGGTGCAGCCCTAGCGGCCAATCAGGTAGGTTGCATGCACATGTGATGCCAAGAAACTTGCTGCCAGGAAGAGAGAGCAGTGTAATGACAGGAGTATATTGCTGTTGCTGCACCTCCACTATTTAATCATAGGCTTGGGGTAAGGAGATGGCAAGCTTTACAGCTTAAAGTCCAAATCCAGGGATAATTTAAAAAAATTCACCCTTCTCCAGCGCTCTCCACCTCCGCCTGAAGCTCTGGTCAGTAGGTGGAGCCTCAGCACCATAACAGTACGGCACTCTGAGGAGGCTGGAGTGCAACCAGAGTTTACAGAGCAAGCTAAAGGGATCTGGTTGCAGCACTGGCGGGAGCCTGCTGGAGCAAGAAGTAAGGCAAGTATTTACTCCATCAACCTTTGCCCCAACCTAACAAGCACTTAACCCTTACAGTGTGGAGGGTCCCACCTCAAAACTAGATTTTTTTTTTAAGTTTCCTGGAGTTAGGCTTCAAATGCAGCATAGAAAGGTCAGATCACCAGGCTGAACAGTCTGGCAGGACTGTGTAAATCTTGTGACTGGAAAGACAAATATATAAATCCTTTGGCGGGTAATACAGCTCTTAGATGTACATTATAATTATGTATCTAGATATTTGAGTTTAGCTTTGAAAAGACCAATTAGAGAATGTGAAAACAGGTCAATACTTAAAGCGGAACTGCTGTATACTTACCTTGGCTCCAGCGATGGAGTCCCCGAGATCCCCGCCTGACCCCTGACCTCTTCAGGCGGCCGGCTTCCAGGTCTCGATCACCGGCCGTTTCATTAGCCGGGAGGGGATGGCATCATTTTTGCGCATGCGTAGGAGTTTGGCATTGCCAAATTTGTACAGTGAGCTAAGCTTAGGGCCGGGCAGACAGGTAGGTAACTTTAATGCAAAAGAAACAAAGCATGTCTCTTCTCCATTAAAATTCCTGCCTGTTCACCCATTTTTAATTTTGGCCTAACGTTCCTATTTAAGCACTGCAGTCTATGAGACTCTCATACCCAGGGTGGGAAAAAAGTACAGCAGGAGCTGTATGATCTAGCAGTAAGAAAACTATTGATTTAGAAGGGGTTGGAAAGACTCATGTTTTTTCACCTTGATGCCAGCTCAGGAACATTGCTGGACAGAGATGGAGCTCAGGTAAGTAATTGAGGGGGCTAAGGGAAGCTGCTGCACACAGGTTTTTTTTTATCTTAACACGAGACGCTGTTAAACTCGCGTTCAGAGGCAGTTGGACACTTTTTTCAACTGCCCCTGAACCCATTCAATGTTATCCTATGTGTCCATGTACACAGTCTCGTTTTTTGGAAATTTTTAGGCAGTTGCGTTTAACCTCGTTTTTACAGAAGCAAAAAAATGGGTTCAGACGCAAACGTTTTCCACGTTTCAGACACCAAACGCGGCTAAACGCCGGTACCGCGTTTAGGTTTATAAGTGTTTTTAACCACTTCAGTACCGGCGTATATTCAAATGACGGCCGCAGATGGGATCTCCCATCCTGGGCAGCAGTCATAGGACGTCCTGGGCTTCCCGGCCGTCCAGGGGGCGCGCGCGCCTGCCGCATTGCTCGGGACCGGGTGCGTGTGCTGGCACCCGCGATTGCGCGTTAACCGAGCAGGACCGTGGATCTGTGTGTGTAAACACACAGATCCACGTCCTGTCAGGTGAGAGGAATCCCAGTACAGAGGAACACCGATCGGTCTCCTCCCCTTACGCGTCCCCTCCCCCTACAGTTAGAATCACTCCCCTGGGAAACACATTTAACCCCTCGTGTGCCCCTAGTGGTTAACCCCTTCCCTGCCTGTCACATTTATACAGTAATCAATGCAATTTTATAGCATTGATCGCTGTATAAATGTGAATGGTCCCAAAAATGTCTCAAAAGTGTCCGATGTGTCCACCATAATGACGCAGTCACGAAAAAAAAAAAAATCGCTGATCGCCGCTATTACTAGTAAAAAAAATAAATAAATACAAATTTTTAAAAAAATGTCATAAATCTATCCCGTATTTTGTAGACGCTATAACTTTTGCGCAAACCAATCAATATATGCTTATTGCGATTTTTTTTACCAAAAATATGTAGAAGAATACGTATCGGCCTAAACTGAGGAAAAAATTTGTTTTTTTTTAAAAAAAAAATTGGGATATTTATTATAGCAAAAAAGTAAAAAATATTGTGTTTTTTTTTCTCTAAATTGACGCTCTTCTTTTGTTTATAGCGCAAAAAATAAAAACCGCAGAGGTGATCAAATACCACCAAAAGAAAGCTCTATTTGTGGGGAAAAAAGGACGTCAATTTTGTTTGGGTACAGGGTCGCACGACCGCGCAATTGTCGTTTAAAATGCGACAGCGCTGAAAACTAAAAATTGGTCTGGGAAGGAAGGGGGTGAAAATGCCCTGTATTGAACCGGTTAAAGGAACATTTTACAATCCGACTTTGGGGCCCCATATCTCGGGGCCACTTGGTGCTAGGAACCCCAAACTGGTGTGCAAACACAGTGGAACTAGCACTACAATATATCCAATTTTGGGGTTCCTAGCACCAAGTGGCCTCGAGATACGGAGCCCCAAATTCGGGTCACAAAATGTCATTCTCTGCTGCAGAAGTGCTTGAAATTTTGCAACCTGAATTTGGGGCCCCATATCTCAGGGCTACTTGGTGCTAGGAAGCCAAGAGTGATGCTGGGTCCATGGACAGCATTGGATGTGAGAATGCCAAGGAACAATCCACTGGTGAAGCATAGGGGAGAACCGTCTGCAGGGAGTCCTGTGAGTTTTTGGGTCCGGTTCAGGCGCAAATTCAGGGAAAAATTTTTACCTGAACAGGTGAACATGAACGCACAGGACACCAGACTGCAAACCGGAGCCGGACCTGTGTGAACCTGGCCTTATTTCCGCTTTATGATTTACTGCTGTTCAGGGGCTCTGGGCTTCAGCAAAATAACAGCCTCTAGTAAGAAAAAACAGGAGCAATGTTGGAGCTAATTTACAGTTTGGCTTTAAAGTGATTGTTAATTTTAGAGAAAAAAAAATGAAACTTTACAAACATGTTATACTTACCTGTCCTGTGTAATGGTTTTGCACCGAGCTGCCCAGATCCTCCTTCTCGGGTCCCTGCCTCCTGTCGAGCACCCCCACAGCAAGCAGATTGCGATGGGGGCACCCGAGCCGAGTCATAGCTCCCTGTGTTCATTCAGACATGGAGCCCCGGTTCGTCCCCACCCCATCTCTCCCCTGATTGGCTGACTATGATTGACAGCAGTGGAAGCCAATGGCACCGCTGCTGTGTCTCAAGCAATAAGGAGAGTCCCGGACAGCTCAGGAACATTGCTGGACAGAGATAGAGCTCAGGTAAGTAATTGAGGGGGCTAAGGGAAGCTGCTGCACACAGGTTTTTTTTTATCTTAACCACTTCAGCTCCGGAATGCTTTACCCACTTCCTAACCAGGCCATTTTTTTGCGACACGGTACTGTGTTGCTTTATTGACAATTGCACGGTCATGCATTGCTGTACCCAAATAAAATTGATGTATTTTTTCTCCCACAAATAGAGCTTTCTTTTGGTGGTCTTTGATCACCTCTGCGGTTTTTATTTTTTGCGCTAAAAACAAAAACATGAGCGACAATTTTGAATAAAAAAAAAATATTTTTTACTTTCTGCTTTAAAACATTACCAATAAAAAAAAAAGTAAAAAAAAAAAAAAAAAAATCGAATTTCTTCATCAATTTAGGCCAATATGTATTCTGCTACATATTTTTGGTAAAAAAATCCCAATAAGTATATATTGATTGGTTTGCGCAAAAGTTAAAGTGTCTACAAACTATGGGAAAAGATTTAGGGACTTATTTTTTTTATTATTTTTACTAGTAATGGCGGCGATCAGTGATTTTTTGCGGGACTGCGACAAATCGGACACTAAGTGACACTTTTTGGGGACCAGTAACACCAAATTCTGTGATCAGTGCTAAAAAAATGCCATGTCACTAGGGTTGTCCCGATACCGATACTAGTATCAGTATCGGTACCGATACGAGCATTTGCCCGAGTACTTGTACACGGGCAAATGCTCCGATGCTTCACCCGATACCTGGACAGTCAGGGTGATCGGTGCGAAGGGGGAGTTACAAGCACCAATCACCCTGTATAGATTTCAATAAAGCCTGACAGCCATTTCTTCGCTCCCCGCCCCCCCCCTTTCAGCTGCTATAGTGAAATCTACACAGCAGTGATCAGTGCTTGTAACTGCCCCCCCAAAAGCTGCACTGATCACCGCTGACTGTCCCTGTATCCTCCTCCAGTCCCCCTATATTCTGCTGCTGTCCCCCTCAATGTCCCCCTCTGTGTTGCTGTCCTCCTCCGTGCTGCTGACCCCTCCCTTCTCCTCCATTCTGTCCCCCTCCCTTCTCCTCCTCTGCCCCCTCGATCTTTCAGGATGGAGAGCGGAGACAGGAGCCAGTAAATTTGGCTCCTTCCTTTTGCGAACAGTCAGTGATAACTGACTCTGTCCATTCACATAACTGAAACATTGTAACCTGTGTTTACGATGCTTCCGTTTATGAATGGAGAGGAGCCTCTGTCTCCTCTCCATTCATTTTCAGTGCAGCTGAGGCTGCTGAGAAGGGGACTGGGAAACATGTGTCCTCAGTCCCTTTCCCTGTCTCAAAGGGGAGATGTCAGGGGCCTGTTAAGACCCCTGATATCTTACCAAAGCCCCCCGATATCTTACCAAAGCCCCCCAACAGGGCTAATAATAATAATAATAATAAAAAAAAAAAAAGAATTGCAACAAATAATAAAAAGAAATTAATTGTAAAAAATAAAATAAAAAAAATAAATAAATAAATAAAAAAAACACACTGACACTGTCCACTCCCCCCATTGTAAAAAACACATAAATTGTAAAAAATAATTGTAAAAAATTAAATTGTAAACACAAAAACAAAAAACTACTGACACACGTGCCACTGTCACATGACATTAAAAAAAGGATCGGTATCGGCGAGTACTTGGAAAAAAGTATCGGTACTTGTACTCGGTCTTAAAAAAGTGGTATCGGGACAACCCTACATGTCACTGTACTAATGAAACTGGCAGGGAAGGGGTTAACACCAGGGGTGATCAAAGTGTTAAACGTGTCCCTGGGAGGTGCTTTCTAAGTGCCGACTCACACTGGGGCGACCTGTCAGATTACTTGTCAGTCTGACAAGTCAGGCTCTATTCAGGACAATGGAACCTTTCTAATAGGAGCTACTCAAGTCGCTCTGACTTAGAAAAAGGTTCCTGTACTACTTTGCAGCGGCTTGCATTGATTTCTATTAAAGAGTGATTTGCAAGCCATGCTGAGGTCACGCAGTGCGGGGCGGCTTCAGACTCGGACGACTTTGAAGCTGCCCCTGTGTGAACCAGCACTAACTGTGTGGGGGACGGATACACTGGAGGAAAAGAGAGATCGTGTTTCAGCTTAGCTGAAACACAAGATCTCTCAAATGCTTCCTTACAGATCAGCGGTTTGCCTGGTTTACATAGGCACACCGCTGCTTCATCTCTCCACAGAATGTTTAGCCGACCGTAGCTGCCGGACTCGCTGATTGGCCACTTGGCGGAAGCCAATCAAAGCAGGAGCAGCATGCGCCTCCTACACCGCATGCACAAAATCACGTACAGGTACGTGATTTTGTGCAGCGGGCGGTCCGGAAGCGCTTAATGCATAGAATGCATTAAGATACAAAATCTTCTGACTTGAAAGCCACAGACAGGAAAGCCCTACATTTTCAAATGCCCATTAGGTTTTGTTCACTTTTGCAGCTAGAGGGCAGTAAAATCAGGCAGTTGTGCTGCAGTTTTAGTGCCCTCCAACCACCTACCCGAATGTGACTGTGTAGTAAGGATGAGCTCAGGCGTGTTCGCACAGCCAATGTGCAGAGCCCACCAGGAAGTTGGCACAGCGCTGCGCTAATCACAGGCAGTGAGACTTTTCCTGATCTCTGCAGCCGCGCATCGGGAAATGTCTCACTGCCTGTGATTAGCATAGTGTCGACTTCTTGGTGGGCTCTGCACACACGCCGGAGCTCATCCTTACTGTGTAGCCTCTCAGGTCTATACTCGTGCTGTGCTTCATGGCCATGGCAAATATTAAAGCGGCGTTCCACCCAAAAGTGGAACTTCCGCTGATTTGTCTCCTCCCCCCCTCCAGTGCCACATTTGGCACCTTTTAGGGGGAGGGGGAACAAGGACCTGTTTTGGACAGGTCCCTTTTCCCACTTCCGGAGACGGAGCCGTGGCAAAGCTCGGCCCCCCTCCTCTGCCGCAAGGCCAATTGGAAAGCGTAGCGTGCTTCACGCATGCACAGTAGGGAACTAAAAGGCTTCACTGCCGGGTTCCCTTACCGGCAATGGAGACGGCTGCACCCGACAGCTGTTTCAAAGATCGGCTGGGGTGCTGACATTGTGGGCTTCCAGGACAGGTAAGTGTCTATATATTAAAAGTCAGCAGCTGCAGCATTTGTAGCTGCTGACTTTTACTTTTTCGTGGGGTGGGCGGACCTCCTCTTTAAACAACATGTCCCATTTAGTAGCATACCTCCCCTAGTAGAAAATAAGGATGAGCTCAGGCGTGTTCTCACACCCCACGTGCAGAGCCTGCCAGGAAGTCGGCACGCCACTCCGCTAATCACAGGCCGTGAGACATTTTCCCGATGTGCGGCTGCAGAGATTGGGAAATGTCTCACTGCCTGTGATTAGTGCAGCGCCCTGCCGACTTCCTGGCGGGCTCAGGACGTGGGGTGTGCAAAACACGCCCGAGCCCATCCTTACTAGCAAACATATATAGGCATAGGACACGCCCCCTGCCACATGCCCTTAAAGGAGAATTAACCCAAAAAAGGTTAATTAAATCCACAAGGGCTTTTTTTTTTACCATTACTATTCCTTTATATTGGTTTTTAAAATTTACAAAAGCAGCAATTTAGAATCTGAACACTTTGAGGCCATTCACGATTCTTTTAGAGTTCATTATGAACATTTGCAGAAGATTCTCGAGAAGCTGAAGAATCTTAATGGAGAGGAAAGAAAAAAGCTTCTTCAAGACTTTGATGAAAAACAGTTGGAAGCAAATGAAATGGATGGCTTAGATCACTGACATCATATCTAGAGCGGAAGCACCCGGGGACAGCTCTACTGGAATCCAAGGTGCCATTCTACTGCCTGGCACTACATGCTTATTACCCCTGCAGGGGTGTAAGAAGCTGGCGAGTGGGGACCCTTGAGGGGGAGCACCACAAGTCACTGGATATCAGCTGCTTTTTCACGAAAGTCACCATTTACAAGAACTTTGCTTTTGTTGGAACTTTATCTAATACCTCAGAATTTTACATTTTTTATTACATTTTGTATTTTATTTTTAGAATTTTTTCAAAACTGAATGCACTGTTTTCAAGTTTATTTCCTATCCGTTTAATTTATAATGGATGGGAGTGTGTTCTAACATGGAATGTGGACTTATGTGATACACTTGTTAATTTCTACGTGGTGGGCACTATTTGCACGTATTGTCATAGTTAGTGGCAAATATAGATTGGTCACTATACCACATGTAGAGGGGATTTATATTATTCAGTTTCCTATCTATGCAATAGGGGGGGGGGTATATTTCATTTATTTTATTATATTTTTTTGCACATTGATTTGGATGGTCCAGTCACAATATAGCTATATACAAGAGATTTGTATTGGCCTGTATACACTAGCACGGCTTATTAATTTGCACAGGTTGATTTACCTATTTATCACTTATAATTTTATGGCTTAATGGCCTGTACTGGGTTGTAGACACAAGCACAGATTTAGAAACCCAAAATTAGGTACCCTGGCTTAGGTAGCGCCACCCACCCCTATCTATTTTCTCTTTACCAATATATCTCACCCTGTTTGGGGGTGTGTTAAGGGGAGGCTGCAGACCTTAGTCCGTGAGCGCGGAAACCCTTCTCTTATTTAGAATCTGGATGAAAGGTTTAGCACTGGGAAACACTTTTTGAAAGATAAAAAGTGCATTTTATATATTATATAGATAAGGACAAATGAGGGGGAAAGAGGGACATTGCTCCAAATCAGGAACAGTTGGGAGCTATGTTCAGTAGGTGTGACCAACGCAAGTCAATAAGATGCATTTACAGGGTTAAATCAGGTGGTGACATAACACCTCCTCACCATCTGTCAAACGCCCTCTGAAAAGAGAACCAACATAGATAGCTCTTCAGAGAGCACTGCCCATGTGAACGAGCTCTTTCACTTTGAGGCTCAATGCACGCTACAGGCAGTCCCTGAGTTACGAACGGGTTAGGGACTGCCTGTTTGTTCTTAAGTCGGATTTGTTCGTAAGTCGGAAGCGCATGCGCAGAACAGCAGAGATGATGTTTTCTGCTGTGCCCGCCGACGCCGCCTTCCGTTCGTAAGTAGGAGTCGTTCGCAAGTCAGAGGTTTGTAACTCGGGGACCCCCTGTATAAGCTAAAATAAATAAATGACTGAAAAACGCTCAGAATAGGATTTTTGTGGCAGGCTTTAGCAGCAGTTAGGAACGTTTGCCAGTTTCTTCTGCCAGCAAATCGCTCCCAAACACGCGCGGGAGGATTTATATTCTGTTCCTACAAGCTGAAGCTTCAAAGACACTTCTAGACTAAAACAGTGTGCATGGTCACATAGGACTTCTAGAAGCGGAATATATCTGCTCATAGGATAGGAGCATTGTATTCATAGAGTACAGATGGAAGATTCACTCCCTGCTGGGACATAAAAGTAAACAATCCCCTCCACAGGGCGCCTGCTACGACCGGAAGTCAGTGAGGTCCCTGGACAGAGACTGACAGGTGACAGTACGAGGCTACAGGACACAGCAGGGGATGACATACAAGAACACAGCGGTGCCTGCACGTTATTCTACACAAAATGGGACACCGTGCACTACGGAGCCCGCACTTCCGGCCTCACCGTGAACACACAACTTCCCTATTCCGTTACCTTTCCTGTGACATGCGCCTCCATCTTGCCTACGAGTGTTTATGATGACGTCGCACACTTCACGTGCCCCAACACAACACACAGGCAAAGCCCGTTACAGGATCTTCCGTTCCAAGCCTCACTTCCAGATCAGGATCCTGCGTTCTAAGCCTCACTCTCAGATCAGTATCCTGCGTTCTAAGCCTCGTTCCTAGATCAGTATCCTGTATTCCAAGCCTCATTCCTAGATTGGCGTCACGTGCTGTACACCTCGTTTTTAGGTAGCTGTCATATGCTGCTGTCATGGCTGGAAGCCACACTCCCGGATCAAGAGCCTATTTTTAGCTTCAGTTGGTCACGTCATCACATGAGGATCATTTGTAGAGATACTTGGGAAAAATAAATCAAATGCATTGCATTCGCAAATGCTTCTTCATTAAAACTTATGGTATAACTAAAGTCAAAACTTTTTTTTTTTTTTTTTGGATAGAGTGCAGAGGGATTGGAACGCTTGTCACTTTTTTTTGCTGTGTCCCCATTAAAGCGGCATAGCTCCCAACTGTCCCTGATTTGGAGGGAATGTCCCTGATTTTGAACAATGTCCCTCATTCCTCCTTGTTTGTCCCTCGTTTTGGTCTGATCTATATAGTTGTATATAAAATTAACTTTTTATTGATCAAAAAGTGTTTTCCAGCGTTAAGCCTTTCATCTGATTTCTAAATTGCTGCATTTGTAAATTCCAAAAGCCAATATAAAGGAAAAGTAGTGGTTAAAAAAAAGCACTTGTGGGTTTAACCAATCTTGTTTTTTTGTACAATTCTCCTTTAAGGGGGTGTGGCAGGGGGTGTGTACTATGCCTGCATGCTTTTGTTGATAGCTGTCCCTCATTCCTATCTCAGAAAGTTGGGAGGTATGAGGCAGTAGTAAACTGTACAATTGTAAAAACATTTTTTTTAAAGTAGAACTATGGTCAAAACTTTTATTGTTATTTTGGATAGAGCATGGGGGGGTGGTAACCCCTGTCAGGTTTTTTTTCGCCATCTGTGTCCCCTTGCAGAGATTTTTCTTCAATTCCTGTCCCATAGCCAAACAGGAAGTGAGAGGAAATCTGTGCAAATTAAGGAAATCTCTTGGGGACCCCTAAGTCACCAGAACTATTGTCCCCATTGGAAGATTTCCCCTCTTTCCCCTATTACTTTTCTGGGTAGGGTTGCCACCTCATCCCTTTAAACCAGAACACATATAAATTACACAGGTTCTGTGGCTGATTAACCACTTAAGGACCAGCCTCCTTTTTAATTTTTAGGTGTTTACATGTTTAAAACAGTTTTTTTTTGCTAGAAAATTACTTAGAACCCCCAAACATTATATATTTTTTTCTAACACCCTAGAGAATAAAATGGCAGTCAATGAAATACTTTTTTTTTTTTTTTGCACTGTATTTGCGCAGCAGTCTTATAAGCGCACTTTTTTTGGAAAAAATTCACTTTTTTGAATAAAAAAATAAGACAACAGTAAAGTTAGCCCAATTTTTTTTTGTATTGTGAAATATAATGTTACACCAAGTACATTGATATCCAACATGCCACGCTTCAAAATTGCGCCCGCTTGTGGAATGGCGTCAAACTTTTACCCTCAAAAATCTCCATAGGCGATGTTTAAAAAATTCTACAGGTTGCATGTTTTGCGTTACAGAGGAGGTTTAGGGCTAGAATTATTGCTCTCACTCTACCGGTCGCGGCAATACCTCACGTGTGGTTTGACCACTGTTTTCATATGCGGGCGCTACTCACTTATGCGTTCGCTTCTGCGCGCAAGCTCGTCTCTGTTACATATGAGATCTGGGGTCAAAAAGACCTCATATCTCATATTTACACTAGAATGCAAAAAAAATGACAATTGAAAAAAATGAAAAAAATGTGCCTTTAAGAGGTGTGGGCGGAAGTGACGTTTTGACGTCGCTTCCGCCCAGCAGTGTCATGGTGCCATCTTAGCCTCACTCGTCTCCAGGCACAGAAGGGAGAAGGACTTGACCGCCGCTTACCCGAGCCGTCGGTAGCGGCGGAAGGCCCCTCTCCCACCACCGATAAAAGTGAGCTCACGGCAAATCCACCGCAGGGACCACCTTTATCTTAAAGCCGACCGCCGCACGAAAACGGGGATACCGGGGTTATGGCAGCTAGCTGCTGCCATAACAACGATATCCGCCGCCAAAGTTTGGATGTACATCGGCGTGCGGCGGTCGGCAAGTGGTTAAGGTGATTAAACTCACTTGGTGCCTTACCGGCATTAAATTAGTCTCAGAACCTGTGTAATTCATATGTGTTCGAGTTTAAGGCTGGGTTCACACTATTGCGAATTGGATGCGCATATCTCTGGTTCACATATCTCCGAGGTGGTTCCAGTGCAAATTTTGTACAGGAGCCCTGTGCGTCTTTTGGTCCGTTTCAGGTCCGAATTCAGCCCAAAATTTGGGCTAAAATCAGACCTGAAACGGTGAACTAGGACGAACAGGACCCCTGCTGTGAGCCTAAAGGGATGAGGTGGCAACCCTTTTTCTGGGGACAACCCAAAATTTGGGATTTTCTTTTACTTTGACTTTCAATGATAATGGTAAACAAGACAAATACAGAGGGTGAATCTCCTTAACCTTTTGGCATCCGCGCTATAGCCGAATGACGGCTACAGCGCGGACCTGAATTTCCAGGAGGCCGTCATATGATGGCCTCCCCTGTGTACGCGCCCTGATGGGCGCGCATGGAGCGTGCTATGATCACCGAGTCACTGAGACTCGGGTGATCACCGATCCGAGTAAGGGGCTAATCCGGCCCCTTACCATGTGATCAGCTGTCAGACTATGACAGCTGATCACATGATGTAAAAAAAGCTCGGTAATCGTTTTTTTTTTCTCCTCACGCTGACAGCGTGAGGAGAAAAAAAAGCCGATTACCGTCTCATCTGCAAGGGACATCGGTCCAGAAGAGGAAGAGGCATTTATGCCTCATCTGTGCCACCTGCCATTGCCACCTAACAGTGCCACCTATCAATGCCCACCAGTGGTGCCAATCAATGCCACCTAGCAGTGCTGCCTATCAGTGTAACCGATCAGTGCCCATCACTGCCACTCATCAGTGCCCATCACTGCCACCTATCGATGCCCATCAGTGCCGCCTCATCAGCGTATATCAATGAAGGAGAAAAATTACCTGTTTTAAAATTTTTAATTAATTTTAATTATTAAAAAATATATATATATTTTTTTTTTAAATTCGGTCTTTTTACCGCGCAATTGTCATTCAAAGTGCGTCAGCGCTGAAAGCTGAAAATTGGTCTGGACAGGAGGGGGGGTTTAAGTGTCCAGTAAGCAAGTGGTTAATGGGGGCAGAGGCAGAAATAAAAACCTGACAGGTGTTCTAATCCATCTCCACTCTATCCAAAACTAAAAAAAAAAAAGTTTTCCCTTTAGTCATACTTAAACCCTGCAAGGTAAAAGCATAATGTGCTAGTATGCAACACATACTAGCACAATATGAAATACTTACTTTAGAACCAAGCCATCCTGCGGCGCACTGTCACCACTGAAAGGGCTTCCGTCTTAACTTGATTTTCCTTCCGGGTTTTCAGGCAGCTGGCGCTTGACTGTCCCTCTGTCCCTCGTTCCCCCACATTTGTCCCTCATTTAAATCTGATTTATATAGTTGTATATAAAATGCACGTTTTATCTTTCAAAAAGTGTTTCCCAGTGTAAACCTTCCATCCAAATTCTAAATTGCTGCATTTGTAAATTTTAAAAGCCAATATAAAGGAATAGTAGTGGTAAAAAAAGCCCTTGTGGATTTAATTAACGTTTTGTTTTGGTTAATTCTCCTTTAAGGGGGTGTGGCAGGGGGTGTGTACTATGCCTACATACGTTTGTTAGTAGGTGTCCCTCATTCCCATCTCAAAATGTTGGGAGGTTCGCCAACAGGTAAGCCTTATTATAGGCTCACCTGTAGGTACAAGTGCAAAAGTAGACTTTACTTCCACTGTAAGGAGATTCATTCTCTCTATTTTCCTGTTTACCGTTATCAGTGAAAGTTAAAGAAAAATCACAAATTTTGGGTCGTCCCCAGAAAAGTAATAGAGGGGAAATCTTCCAATGGGGACACTACTTCTAGCGAGTGACCTGGAGTCCCCAGGGAATTTCCTTAATTTGCAGGGACTTCCTCTCACTTCCTGTTTGGCTATGGGACAGCACCCAAGAAATAGACAACACTAGCTTAGGCGCAAACTGGAACTATCTTTATTGTAAATTCACACAGAGTATATACCACACAAAATCATATAAGAGCTTGATCACATTATCCTAAACAATGCTAACTTTAAACAGTAATACATCTAACATAACATCTAATGCACAGCTAGTATAAACATAAACACATAAACATTCCACAATGGTTTGGTAATGAGGTAAAGTGGACAATACAAATCACAGCTCCAAGAGGATTAACAGACAGACAGAAACAATAGGCGACTCAATTAACAGTAAGCAAATCAACAGCCAGACACCCCAGACAATGCTTTGATCTTTTATTAATCAGGGAGTCCACCGTAGACAGTCAACAAGCTCACCCCTGGATACACAAAGTACATCACACATGCTGTTTGTCAGGTGTTTAACTTTCACTTGTGTAATCTATCCACTAGAAAAGTCATCATAAGAAAAGTGGAAATATTTATATAAATGGATTTCTTGAGGGAGAATGTTGATAAATATTTCTGTCCCAATTGGAGGAGCTTCTTCAACCCAGTCTGCAGGAAGGCCACCATATTGCCTCTGACTGTTAACCTTTACAAGATTAATATTACACTGTTCCATCCACTCCAGAAGGGAAGCTTTATTTTCTTTATTCAGAGAATGAATCCAAGCCTCACTCTCAGCATTCATTACATTGTTGTCCATCATTAGAGAATGATCTGCTCTCTCCATAGTATCAGAGGCTGAACTGAGGTCTTTACCATGCTCTGACCAGGAGAAGAAGACAAAATTCCCGGTCTCCATGGGCCAAAATCAGTGGGTAGAAGAGTAGCCCCTAGTCCCCTCCAAAAACCCCTGTCCCAGATAGGTCTGTCATGCTACTAACTGGACAAAAACAGCAAAAAAATAAAATAAATAAACTGATAGGAGTTTTGACTTTTCACTACTATATCCAAAACTACAATTAGTGGCGTATCATTCATGGGTGCAATGTGTGCAGAGCACACATCCATCAAAGCTCCACTGTGCCCTCACACATTGCTGTGCAAGAAGTGTAGAGAAACTCGGTTCAATCCATCCAGAACTTGTGTATAGATAGGAGATCCTGGTGCTGGTCTAACATCCCCCTGTATACAATCCCAGTGGTCCCTTGGGATATGCCCCACTAACAGCTCTATAGTTATTAATTGCCTGATATTAAAGTGTTACTAAACCCAGGACCCTGCATTCACTACATCTGGTCTCCCACAGTACACAGAACATGGAAATGCAATTATTTTAGTAAATTTAAACTGATAAATACCTTTTCTCATCAGCAGTATATAGCAGCCTTGTGATTACTATCATTTCCTGTTCTCATGCTGCACTGAGCTGTCATATGAGGCTGCAGGTCCCTTGACCCTCTGCCTGGACCGTGCTGATTGGTCCTGTGCTGATCACATGCACTCTCCCAAGAAAAAAAAAACTCTCTAGCAATACACACCAAACTGAGCACGTATAGCCTGACTCCAAAGGCTCCGTCTTATCCAGACTTGTCAGGGGGACAGTGCAGGGAGGGGAGGATCTGTGCATACAAGATCAGGCAGCCTTTTTACACATTGCAAATGAATAACCCCTTAGATTCCACAGTATGTATAACAAGTAGGGATGAGCTTCGAGTTCCAGTCGAACTCATGTTCGACTCGAACATCGGCTGTTCGCAAGTTCGCCGAACAGCGAACAATTTGGGGTGTTCGCGGCAAATTAGAATGCCGCGGAACACCCTTTAAAAGTCTATGGGAGAAATCAAAAGTGCTAATTTTAAAGGCTTATATTCATGGTATTGTCATAAAAAGTGTTTGGGGGCCTGGGTCCTGCCTCAGGGGACATGGATCAATGCAAAAAAAGTTTTAAAAACGGTTGTTTTTTCGGGAGCAGTGATTTTAATAATGCTTAAAAGTGAAACAATAAAAGTGTAATATCCCTTTAAATTTCGTACCTGGGGGTGTCTATAGTATGCCTGTAAAGGGGCGCATGTTTCCTGTGTTTAGAACAGTCTGACAGCAAAATGACCATAATTTTAAAAAAAAAATGACGTGGGGGGTCCCCCTAAATTCCATACCAGGCCCTTCAGGTCTGGTATGGATATTAAGGGGAACCCCGGCCAAATTTTTTTTTAAAAATGGCGTGGGGTCCCCCTCAAAATCTATACCAGACCCTTCAGGTCTGGTATGGATTTTAAGGGGAACCCCGCGCCAAAATTTAAAAAAAAAACGGCGTGGGGTCCCCCCAAAAATCCATACCAGACCCTTATCCGAGCACGCAACCTGGCAGGCTGCAGGAAAAGAGGGGGGGGATGAGAGAGCGCCCCCTCTTCTGAACCGTACCAGGCCACATGCCCTCAACATTAGGAGGGTGCTTTGGGGTAGCCCCCCAAAACACCTTGTCCCCATGTTGATGAGGACAAGGGCCTCATCCCCACAACCCTGGCCGGTGTTTGTGGGGGTCTGCGGTCGGGGGGCTTATCGGAATCTGGAAGCCCCCTTTAACAAGGGGACCCCCAGATCCCGGCCCTCCCCCCTGTGTGAAATGGTAAGGCGGTACCCTACCATTTCACTAAAAAACTGTCAAAAATGTTAAAAATGACAAGAGACAGTTTTTGACAATTCCTTTATTTAAATACTTCTTCTTTCTTCTTTCTTCTATCGTCCATCGGTTTCTTGATCCATCTTCTTCCTCCATCTTATTCTTCTTCTGGTTCTTCTAGATCTCCTGGTTCTTCCTCCGGTGTTCTCGTCCGGCATCTTCCTCTGCGGCACCGGTGTCTTCTTCCCTTCTTCTCCTCGGGCCGCTCCGCATCCATGATGGCATGGAGGGAGGCTCCTGCTCTTCTCTTCATCTTCTTCTCTTCATCTTCTTGTCTTCATCTTCTTTTCGGGCCGCTCCGCATCCATGATGGCATGGAGGGAGGCTCCCACTGTGTGACGCTTCTCCTCTTCTAACGGTTCTTAAATAACGGGGGGCGGGGCCACCCGGTGACAATTTCACACAGGGGGGTGGGCCGGGATCTGGGGGTCCCCTTGTTAAAGGGGGCTTCCAGATTCCGATAAGCCCCCCGCCCGCAGACCCCCACAACCACCGGCCAGGGTTGTGGGGATGAGGCCCTTGTCCTCATCAACATGGGGACAAGGTGTTTTGGGGGGCTACCCCCAAGCACCCTCCCAATGTTGAGGGCATGTGGCCTGGTACGGTTCAGAAGGGGGGGCGCTCTCTTGTCCCCCCTCTTTTCCTGCGGCCTGCCAGGTTGCATGCTCGGATAAAGGTCTGGTATGGATTATTAGGGGGACCCCACGCCGTTTTTGTTTTTTTTTATTTTGGCCGGGGTTCCCCTTAATATCCATACCAGACCTGAAGGGCCTGGTATGGAATTTAGGGGGACCCCCCACGTCATTTTTTTTTTTATTCCCGTTCGGGGTTCCCCTGTAGGGAATTCCCATGCCGTTTTTATCAATGAACTTCTATGTGTATTGTCGGACCGGCAATGCATTAATAGCCGCGAGTAGTTTTAAATGACTTTTTTTCCTTTGAAATGTCATTTTGCTGTCAGACTGTTCTAAACACGGGAAACATGCGCCCCTTTACAGGCATACTATAGACACCCCCAGGTACGAAATTTAAAGGGATATTACACTTTAATTGTTTCACTTTAAGCATTATTAAAATCACTGCTCCCGAAAAAACGCCTGTTTTTAAAAATTTTTTTTGCATTGATCCATGTCCCCTGGGGCAGGACCCAGGTCCCCAAACACTTTTTATGACAATAACTTGCATATAAGCCTTTAAAATTAGCACTTTTGATTATTCATGTTCGTGTCCCATAGACTTTAACGGTGTTCGCGTGTTCAAACGAATTTTTTGCCTGTTCGCAAGTTCTGGTGCGAACCGAACAGGGGGGTGTTCAGCTCATCCCTAATAACAAGCATGCTTTATGGCATATACACACTGATTTTACTGTTGTGGGTTTAGTAACACTTTAACTGGGTACAATGAAAAAAAATGCTAATAGTCAAGGCTCCTGTCAGCCTTCCCCTTTTTAGCCAACCACCAATCAGAGACCCACTTCTCTACCTCTTCAGTATAGCATCACATATTGGTAATATAGGACGGTGCTGGTTTGCCCTGCCCCTTGCTGCCATGGCAGGAACAAGCCAAATGGTTTCTTTCCTCTATGCTCTTCTTATGTAAACGTGGCAGTGCCAGTTCTCCTGATCTCCCTCCTGTGTGACCTGGTTCATTCATCTCCTGCCTCTAAATTACAGTTTAGTGCAAGCATATGAAATGTACAGAGCTGCTCTGACAGCCCAGGATTTTCGGCAGAGATGGAGTAGCTGCCCTGAGATATAAGCACAGAGCTCCATGCATGCCGCGCATGGTCAGGCTGAAGCAGTGCTGTGGACTGAGGATACGAGCTCCTTGAAGCTGTAAAAACACATTATTTCAGCAAGCTGCAAATGCCATAGAAGCTTGTCCTCCTCTATCTCTTTACCAGCTTGACTTCAAACAAAAGAGCAGCAAATTGAGTCCAGTGTTCTGAAGTGTGGAATAGTGAAAAATGTTTTCTATAGGCTGGTGATGTATGTTTTGAACTGACCCAGAGACCACCAGGATAATCAGAATAAGGGTTAAAATTGTCAGGATTACTTAAAGTGGTTGTAATAAGAGCAAAGCACATTCTTCTATAGTGTGTACTTGTACTGTCTGCTGCCTCATACCTCTGCTATGAAGCATGAATCATTTCTGATTCATGCTTCATAAGTTTTCCTGACGCCAAGAGAAAAGAGGTGACAGGGGAGGGAGCTTTAGCTGATTGACAGCCTCAACTCTGTTCCTGTGTAAAGGGGGTGTGTCCCTCAATTCCAATCAGCTCCCAGAGCTCACCTCACTGAGCTATGCAGAGTGTTATTTCAGCTCTCCACCCCCTTTTTTCTGACAGCTCAGACAAGCTTTATAAGTTCTACACTTTGATCGGATGTAGAGAAGAGAAGACTGCAGATCAGACTGCGGCAGAATGGCGCAGCTGGGCGAAACAATGTTATGTAACGTTGCTTCACCCTGTGACCACTAGGGGGCGCGTGCACGCGCCCCTGCTCGCTCCCCGAGCCAATGCGAGTGCCCGGCGGTCTCAATCACCGCTGGGCTCCCGCGATCGCTCGGGGCACACGCAGAACCCGGAACTGTGTGTGTAAACACACAGTTTCCAGTTCTCTGAGCAGAGAACTGACAGATCATCTGTTCATACAGAGTATGAACAGAGATCTGTTAGTTTCCCTGCACAGTCCCCATCCCCCTTCAGTTAGAACACAAACTAGGATACACATTAACCCCTTCACTGCCCCCTAGTGTTAACCCCTTCACTGCCAGTGACATTTTTACAGTAATCAATGCATTTTTAATCGCATTGATCGCTGTATTAATGCCAATGGTCGAAAAAATGTGTCAAAATTGTCCGACGTGTCCGCCATAATGTCGCAGTCCTGATAAAAATCGCTAATCGCCGCCATTACTAGTAAAAAAAAAAAAATTAATAATAAAAATGCCATAAAACTATCCCCTATTTTGTAGACGCTACAACTTTTGCGCAAACCAATCAATATACGCTTATTGCGATTTTTTTTTTTACCAAAAATATGTAGAAGAATACGTATCAGCCTAAATTGAGGAAAAAAACATTTTTTTATATATATATATTTTTTTGGGGGATATTTATTATAGCAAAAAGTAAAAAATAATGCGTTTTTTTCAAAATTGACGCTTTTTTTTGTTTATCGCGCAAAAAATAAAAACCGCAGAGGTGATCAAATACCACCAAAAGAAAGCTCTATTTGTGGGAAAAAAGGACGTCAATTTTGTTTGGGAGCCACATTGGAAGACCGCGCAATTGTCAGTTAAAGCGACGCAGTGCCGAATCGCAAAAAGTGCTCTGGTCTTTGGGCAGCCAAATGGTCTGGGGCTGAAGCGGTTAACTCTTAATGAACAAAATTCAAAGTACATTATGTCACAATTATGAGGTTCCTGTTGGCTTCAACTAGCCAGCAACAGGAGAGGATTGGGAACTGCTCATCTGTTACTACAACATTGATCCCTCACCAGCCAGATTGGTGAAGGATATTCGGCAGACTTTTTGTCAGCATGGTAGCGATATCGGGTGTGCAGTTGCTCAGCTGTCTCTAGCAAACCTGTCACCTGCAGCATTACAAATGTGGATGAAACAGTAAAGTGAACCTGTGTCCAGGTAATGCACACTAAAGTATTTATTCTGAACAAGCAGTAAAAGAATTTTAATGTAGACCTTCCCTCTCCTAAAAAAGATCTTCTAAACACCCCCACCCCCGCCGCAATCATAAAAGTCCTTTCAGATCGCTGTTCCTATGCACACAGTTTTGTATGTTTGTAAACACAGAACTCTGTGTGTGATTGGACACAGCCGATCACCTGATTTCAGCCAAAATCATTGGCTGAAATCTGCTGCCAAAAACAAAGAAGCAGCGCTCTATGGGTGAAGCATAAATACTTGTAGAGCTTTGGCCAAGTAAAAAGTTAATTTATTTATTGCACTTCTGGGAAATAAATAACTGTCAATGATCAGGGGTTGCAGAGGCAACCATTAAAGTATATATTCAATAAAGATACTAATGTAAAAGAATGTTATTAAAAAGAACGGTAGAAACGTGGAAAGTGATGTAATAATTTATGTCAATAACGATTGAAATCCGGTAGTGGAAAAGGGGTGGTTGTATCACAACCTTTTACCTCTGGCCAGCAGTCAGATTTAGCTGGTGTCCAAGATGAAAAACCACAATAGCAGAGGACCCTTATGAAAAGCTGTCAGCTCTATAGCTGATGGCGGGTGTGAACCCCACTGGGCTGCGGGTGATGTGATGTCCACCGCTGAAGAATGGGACCAGGAGAGCCGAACGAGCTGGCTGGAGCTATATGCATAGTTATATGCATGAATATGTACACGTGATGAAACGATTTAAATACATGTATTTATGCATGCCGTCTCCTTCTTTCTTTCTCTCTTATTACATATTTGTTTTTGATAATCTTGGGTTATTATCCTAGAACACAGTCATGTGTTAATTTTAATTGGAGAAGTTGTCACATGATGGTGTTCAGTGTTTCATTGTTCATAGTAATTTTTTTTATCCCCTTCTTTGTTTTTGTTTTTTTGTTTTTATTTTCATTTTTATTTTTGTTTTATTTTATTTTAAATATGATCGACTATTATATTTTATTAATCAATTTTGTATTATTGATATATTTGATTTCATTTTTTAATGGTTACAATTATTTGTTTGATTTTTAGTTTTCCTTTTTATTTATATTTAATTGTTGGTCATTATGACTAATATTAATTTTATTATTTGTTTATTTGTATTCACCAATTCATTGATTCAGTTTTATCTATATATTTACCCCTCTATATATGTAAATATCAGCTTATTGCCATTATATTTTATTAAGTAGATTTATATGCATTCTGCATTCTTTATTTCAAGTTGCAGGGTTGAGTGAGGGGTTAACATCACGTTTCATGCTCGTTATCTTTACCCCCTCCCCAACCCCTTCAATGTGCTTAAATTCTGTTGCTGCTCATTCCATGACTTTGAAAAAGCGCATGCGCGCGAAACATGTAAGCCACGGCAACCCAGAGCTTGCGGTCCACCATGACAGATGGGTATCCTGTTTCCCTTCATTTCCGGCGCGACACCAACGTCATCCTGTGTGCCCGGCTCCAGCCAGCTCGTTCGGCTCTCCTGGTCTCATTCCTCACATCGCCTGCAGCCCAGCGGGGTTCACACCCGCGATCTGCTATAGAGCTGACAGCTTTTCATAAGGGTCCTCCGCTATAGATGTTTTTCATCTTGGACACCAGCTGAGTCTGGCTGCTGGCCAGAGGTAAAAGGTTGTGATAAAACCAGCCCTTTTCAACTACCGGATTTCAATCAATATTGACATAGATTATTACATCACTTTCCACGTTCACAGCTGATCGGTTGATATTAATCCCTTCCCACCCAGATGTTACAGTGGTACCGTTCTTTTTAATAACATTCTTTTACATTAGTATCTACATTGTCTATATGCTTTTATGATTGCCTCTGCAACCCCTGCAAGCTTTTATAATTGACAGTCGTTGTTTATTTCCCAAAAGTGCAATAAATAAATTAACTTTTTACTTGGCCAAAGGTCTACAAGTATTTATGCTTCACCCATAGAGCACTGCTTCTTTGTTTTTGTTTTTCGTTATCCATTTTTCCAGTGGTTGGCAGCCTCACTGGGTTCTAACTCATTTTACATCTTCCAGGATTCGTATACCCACATATATGGCTGACAGTTTATAGCGCTTAAGGAACTCTGTGTGTAAAATCTGCTGCCACTTCTTTTTTTTTTAAGCTCGTGGTGTGTGAACACACTCCACCCGGTGCAAAAAAAGAGTACACAAAAAAGTAAAACACAAAACGTGCATAGGGTGTACACATGGTCCTCCTCCGAAGAGAAAGGACCCTGGCCCTGATCCCCCGGGGCGTTAGGCTCCTGACCGGGACCGGGATACTTTACTGGTCCATCTGGCCGAAACCAGACGGACCCCCTCAGATAGCAAGGATAACTTGCTACACATTTGTGGCTGTATTGAATTGTAAGTCTTGTGAACTTGCTGCAAATCTTCCCTGGAAAATTGTACACTTACAGAGTACTTGAAGCACAAGTTCTAGTTGACACTTTTCTAATTTGTAGCAAATTTGCGTGGCAAGTCTCTAGCAAGAGCAAATTTTCAGTGGTAAGTCTACAGCAAGAGCCCCGCAAGTCTACAGCAGGAGCCCAGCAAGTCTACAGCAGGAGCCCCGCAAGTCTACAGCAGGAGCCCCGCAAGTCTACAGCAGGAGCCCCGCAAGTCTACAGCAGGAGCCCCGCAAGTCTACAGCAAGAGCCCCGCAAGTCTACAGCAAGAGCCCCGCAAGTCTACAGCAAGAGCCCCGCAAGTCTACAGCAAGAGCCCCGTAAGTCTATAGCCAGTGTTATGCAAGTCCCCACTTTTGGCAAGAAAAAAGAAGCAAGCAGCGAAATCTATAATCCCACAATCTGGTGATAGTGAACCCACTGCTATTAACCTAATCCCTTACTGTACACATGTGAAATACATTCAATCCATTGCATAAAATAATTCATTTATCATACAAAAATTATTTATTTTTATAAAAATAATTTAAAAAATGCTGTTAAAAAAAAGTGCAAAAGAAAAAAATGGTGTGCTGCCACAGTGAACAAAACGTGCTTAGTGCAACAAAATATTATTCATTAGTAAAGTGCATACATCTGTTATATTCTTAATATCTAAATTTTAATTGGCTTTATCGAAAAGAATATGCATTTTCCATATTTGTTTGAATGACAGGACTTTGAGCTAGTGATATCCAGATGACCATTCATTGACTGAAAATGCAGGTCAAGACCCTGTCAGAATGTGATGGATTTTGTAAATATATGTATGGGTCTTCCTATGTAACCGATACTTTGTTTGATTTATGCGTTTATGTTTCAAGAGGTCTGCTGAAAGCCTCTCACATATATCTGGTTTCATGTTTAAAAGGTTTGGTTAAAGTGAAAAACAGATGTTGCTCTCTGTTAGAAGGTGGAGAAAAAGGGAGTGTATGGGAGGGATTTGTGTTTGGGCGCGAATTTGAAAGACTGAGTTCATATAGACACAAGGAATCCAGTCTTCGGGCTCACACTCTGCACACACATCTCACTCTCTGCACACAGCTCTCTTTACACACATGTATTCCTTTCAAGACACAGCTCTCCTATGCACACAGAATTACTTCCAAGACAAACAGCTCTCCAAGCTTCATACACCTATTCAAGCCAGGACACAAGAGGTTAATCGGTCATCTTTGATTTTAAGGACTTTTTCAGATCTTTGAAACAAATGAACTATATTTGAACATTTTTTGCATATATGAAACAACACTAATTCTGAATATGAATGTACTATTTTTGTAAGTATTTTCCAAGTTTATGTGTGTACAATAAAACACACGGTTTTGATTTAAGCTGACTCAAGCAGAAATAATTCCAAAATTCGTCTCACGAGAATCATCATTATTGAAGGCTTTTTATACAATATTAAGCCAGTTATTTCATTGGCGGACGCCAGCCAGTTTCAATCGTCAGAAGTTTTTGTGCCACTTTTCCTTTGTTCAGAGGGGAAATGTGATGAACAGGAGAAAACTTTGCAATTATTGAAAGAACCTAGAAGAAACGCCAGATGTGTTTGATGTTTGATTGCGTGAAGACCAGAGTATTTTGGATCAGAAGTCTTGACAGACGGTTTGATTAGAGTCCAGCGGAAAACGGAAAAGTTTTATATTCGGTGAGTACCAAAATATGGAATTTGTAAATGTTATAGCTGAAGAAAGTAATTTAGAATTTGAAGGTTTAGCCAGCTATATTTCAGACACTAAGTTATGGCAATCAATGTATAATCAATGCCTACAGGCAAATAAAGAAATTGAGAAGAATAGATTTTCATTAGCTAAATCTAAGAGAAAATTAAGCAATGTGTTGAAATTAGTTACAGTTTTCAATGCAATGGTTTTTGATATGCCAGGAAAACAAAGGCAAAGTGTAACAGAAATTGCACAAACACAGGAGAATTTACATATTGAACAATTAATGATTGAAAAAGATGCATTAGAACATAAAATGAATGCATTATTGGAATCGGTTAAAGAAAAAGAAAGTTGTATTGCTTTTTTAACTCAGAAAGAAATTGAACAAGAGAATGTTATAAGTTTGCTTAAAACGCAATTATTGCAAGCTCAGTCTTCTGCACATGCTCAGTGTTTAGCTTATGAACACGTGACAAAGTCAGAGGCGAGGGATAATGATGCTGATTCTGGATTTGACTCAGTGTGGTCATTTGAGGAGGTTAATATTTCCTCAGACAATGAAAGCGTGAAGTCTGTTGATTCGAATAATAGTAATATTCAACAGAAATGTAAATTTTCATTGCCATATACTCAAAGAAAGGTATATGCAAAAAAACCAACTCTTAAATGTTTGGTTTGCAAAAGAGAGGGTCACATAGCTAGGTTTTGTGTGATGGCTAATAATAATGATATACAAAAGAGGTTGTATTATCCGAAAACGATGCCAAGGCGCTATGAAGTGTATTCTGTGCGATGGTGTAGTAATTTGAGGTATAGAGGCCATAATAATCAAACTAATTTCCCTTTTAAGACCCAAATGCAAAGATTGCAAACTGCAAACAGTCCATTAAGACAGGAAAGGTATCACTATGTATCACATAACACTGTGAAAAACAATGTTAGCAGTCCTTAAATGAACTGCATGGATGGTAAGGATTTTCTGGTTATTGATTCTTTGCTATGGATAATAAGGTTATGATTTGAGGTTCAGAGATTTGGTTTTTATTTGATATATTTTTAGTATTTTCAAGGATAATCCTTTGGATTATTAATTTTTATTAATTTTTCCCAGTTATGATTATTATGATTTTATTTTTTATTTTTTGTTCAGATGGAACATTGAGAGGTTTAGTTCATCTGATAAGGGGGTAATTAACAGCTTTGTATTCAATTAGCAAAGGATGCAGATTTGTATGGAGAATTAGTGATTTTAACCTGAATATGGTCAAAATTATGTTGTGGAAAAAACAAATATAAGATTTTCCTTCGTTTTCAGAGGTTTAAAAGATTAATCGATTTTTTGAGTCCTCATCGGGTGATATTATATCTATATTTTGTTAATGATAACTAGATCTAATATCATGACTTAGATGGATTTTCTATATTTTAATGTACCACAACACCTACAGGTGGAATTCACTAAATTTAACTATGACAGTTTAGTTCACTTTGGTAAGCAAAAATTGCTTGAAATTCTTAAAGAGAAATTCTATTGGGACAAAATGGAAGAGACGGTAGACAGAGTAATTAAATATTGTCTAATCTGTGTACAAAGATATTTTAATTACTGACAGGATATGGATTAATCATGTTTTTCTAGTTTGGGGTATACTAGCAAATCTCAGTAGTGACAGAGGATTCCATTTTATAGGTAAAATCATGCAGGTAATGTGTAAAATCTTGGGAATAGGACAGAGATTTTATATATCATATCATTCACAGTTTGCAGGTACAGTTTTTTCAGTTACAAAGTATTCTTCATTTGATTTAATGACAGGAAGAATTATTTTGTCACTTGTGTTTCACAATGAACGTATAATACTGCAATGCTTGTGATTTGAGAAGGGATATTAGGATGTTATTTAAAGGTATTGAATGTCATTCAGAAAATGATATTTCTTTTTGGTATTTTCCTTTTGCATAAGAGTGTTTTGGTTATAGATGATACAGGACAATTTGAACAGAATGGTGTTACATGCAGTTACTTGTATGAAAAATGGTCCCTCCACACATTTTTGTGTTTGAGTTAAAAGATCATAATTTCTTTATTTTACAATATTCCCTGTTTAGGAGATTATTAAAAGACAATTTGTATATATACTGATATGTAGTATTTGTTTTAGAAGTTTAAAGAAACTTGTTAAATGGT
This sequence comes from Lithobates clamitans, assembly GCA_037952925.1. Lineage (NCBI taxonomy): Eukaryota > Metazoa > Chordata > Amphibia > Anura > Ranidae > Lithobates > Lithobates clamitans. Next base: position 1,485,065 of record JBBGZY010000248.1, read on the forward strand.
TACTCACAGAGCTCATAGCCCCACCCTTAGGAATTTGAGAGTGATGTGACACCATCCTTTTTAAAAAGGAGGGGGGGACTACTCATTGAGAGTCTGCATCTGTGGGACTACAAGACAAAAAAGAACCTTTCTGAATAAGAAAGGAGGGGGTTTGTTTTTTTAGGAGTAGAATGCCTGTAACAGAGTTTTTTGGCAGACATGCACTCCAGCAGACGTTGCAATAGACACTCACTCCAGTATACACAAGACACATATACAGCATGAAAACTGTTGTTATATCCACACATACATATCTGATTCTTGTAACATTTTGTTATTTTATTATTAAAACCAAAATTATTTTTTATTCAAGATAAACGGTTTATCAAGATTGATGATTAAGAACGGAAAGATTTATTTAAATCAAAAATTAGATGTTAGCATAAGTTTATACAGAAAGAAAATGGTGATTAAAGAGTTGCCATGTGTAAGGTCACACCCAGAGATGGTGAGATACACGTCACAGGCGGAACTAAAGTTTAAGGAGAAGTGGACCATGGCAAAGTAATTGGGAAGGTCCATTTGACATCTTGGATGTTCAAGGGACAATGGTATTAGTTCAAGGATTTCTCAATTTAGTGAAAAAGCATGTATAAATAAAAATGTGGGTATAACAAATGTAATATTCTGAGATAAATGATGCTGCTTTTATTTTTCCTAGGAATGAATTATATTTCATTAACCTGGAGGAATCATGGATTCAAAAAAAGAAGAAAGATGACTGATCAACAAAAGAAAGTGTTAAAGAGAGAAGATTTATCATCATCACAGGATTCATCTTTTCTCTCGTGACAATTGTATCTGTGGTAAAATATATCACAAACTGTTCCAGCTATGCAGAGGTTAACAGGATTGAAGAATTACACAACAAAGTCATTACATTATTCAGAGACAAAAGAGATCTAGACACTGATATCAATATAGATGACAAAAGAGATCTAGACATTGATATTAATACAGAGGACAAGAGTGATAAAGATATTGATCTTACAAATGACAGAATATAATTCTAGATACGTTGATAACAATACAGCTGAAGAATTGTATGGATATGTATTTGTAGGACAGGGATATGATTGCTGTATGGAATTATATTTAATTCATAGCAATAATGTTGAGGTCAATGTTAAGATAGAATCCAAAACAAATTTTTTTAAAATGCTGGGATCTTATAGGTTAAACAACAGAATCCGAAACTTTTGAATGTAATATATTGGGAAGGAGTTTTTGGTCAGTATTTGTAAAAGGTAACAATCTTTAAACATTTTTGAAGATAATGATAGTTTGCATTTGATATGTAAAACAAAAATATATGTACCTCAAGATTCATTGGTAACTTGGAAAAGGAACGATGAATTTTTGGGAAGTTTTCTTCACAGTTATACTATGATAATTCATAAAGGAATTTATGGTAGTGTGAATTGGATCAATAATACATTTGTTTATCAACAAATGAGAGTATCTTTGAATGATACTGGTATATATGAATGTTGCATATCAATAGTAAATTATCCAATGAAATGTGCGAAGGGAAGTGTTGTTGTAAGGTCTCCTAGGAAAACTCCATGTGTTGGTAAGAAAAGTGTCTCAGCAAATCCATTTCAGATTAACCATTTCCAATCCAGAACTCTTTTGAGAGAGGGAAAGTTTGTCATTATATTGTGGAACTTTAATGTTTCAGAATGGAAAATTTCTACAAGGTTTCCACAATGTCAAGGACATTTGGTTAATATGGAATTGGGTATTGAAAGATGGTTTGGAATTAATAATAGAAATCATAACAGAAATAAGCGTGGTATTGTTGAAGGTATTTTAGGAGGGATTGGCACAATTGGGAGTATTAATAATAGTATGGACAGTAATACTTTAAAGTCTGATCTTGAGACAGCTGGTTTAGTGGGTAGTAACGGGATTAAAATACAGAGAAATTTAAATGAAATTTTAGAAAATATGGTTATTAAAACAGCTAATATAATGGGTCCATCTATTTTACATCTTCAAAATATTACTCTTGATTTAATGTTAAGTGAACAACATTCTCATATTGCCAGAGCATGTTTAGAAATCCAGACTGAATATTCCACTAATTTTAAAATAATTGCTCAAGCATTTCAGAGTGGAATAACCCCTCTTGGCATTTTACAGAATTTACCCAGAGAATATGTATATGCTATAAATCATACAGATTTATGGGTAAATAAATGGATAGGATGTAAACAGGATGTTTGTTATAGTTCTTCTATGATTCCGATAGCAGGACAAGAACAAATTTTGGTTCCAATCACTGTCCTGGGATTACCCGTCAGCAATACACAATTATTGTATTATAAATTACAGTATACAGATTTTGCATTTAACAATGAAAATTTTGAATTAGAACAATTAGATTTGTCATCATGTTTACAATTTCAGTCTAAAGTTATCTGTTTACCTAATCAAGATAAAAGTATTTTTCATTCTTGTTATAATAATCATACATTGTGTTCAGCAAGAATAGAAAAAGTTGAAACAATTTCTGAATTAGTTACTCGTGTAGATAAAAAGAAGGTTTGTTTTCAGATCATGTCAGATACAGAAAGGGTTAAAACTTTTTTCTCTTCTTGTACAAATACAGAAAACCTAAATCAAGGATTGTATTGTATAGAAGGAGACATTGTAGCAATAAGTATTAATGGGTTTAGAACAAATTTAACAAATATGCTTATGAAAAATATAAGTGTTCTTCCCACACAATATAATATATCTCAGATAGATGAATTTCCTTGGGAAAAATGGGCAAATGTAATTCATAAGGATAAAGGTTTATTGATAGCTTTGGCTAAGGAATTTTAGAATGCAGAAATATTGTTTAAACATGAACAAGGTAATTTGCAAGAGATAGCTCATCAATGGTCAGAACTTTCAGGAAGTAATTGGTGGAAAAAATTTAGTAATAGTGTATCAATTTGGGGAAAAACTTCAATAACCTCAGCAGCAGGAAATATTTTATCACATCCTATAGTTATTCTTTTTATTATTATTATGTTATTCATTATATTCCAGTTATGTTTGATGTTTAGAATGAAAAAATTATATTATCGAATTAGAAATGAAATCAAGAAAGGAGATAATTTATTGCAAAATAAGCTTAAGAGAAAGATGGGTTTTGGTATTGCAAACTCGGTTGGTGATGGAAATACATTTGGAGTTATTGGATCAAAGTCTGAATGAATAGGACATGGATGCTATGAATGAATTTAAACCTTGGAAAATATGATTGTTATTCATATTTCAGAGGGGAATGTTATATTCTTAATATCTAAATTTTAATTGGCTTTATCGAAAAGAATATGCATTTTCCATATTTGTTTGAATGACAGGACTTTGAGCTAGTGATATCCAGATGACCATTCATTGACTGAAAATGCAGGTCAAGACCCTGTCAGAATGTGATGGATTTTGTAAATATATGTATGGGTCTTCCTATGTAACCGATACTTTGTTTGATTTATGCGTTTATGTTTCAAGAGGTCTGCTGAAAGCCTCTCACATATATCTGGTTTCATGTTTAAAAGGTTTGGTTAAAGTGAAAAACAGATGTTGCTCTCTGTTAGAAGGTGGAGAAAAAGGGAGTGTATGGGAGGGATTTGTGTTTGGGCGCGAATTTGAAAGACTGAGTTCATATAGACACAAGGAATCCAGTCTTCGGGCTCACACTCTGCACACACATCTCACTCTCTGCACACAGCTCTCTTTACACACATGTATTCCTTTCAAGACACAGCTCTCCTATGCACACAGAATTACTTCCAAGACAAACAGCTCTCCAAGCTTCATACACCTATTCAAGCCAGGACACAAGAGGTTAATCGGCCATCTTTGATTTTAAGGACTTTTTCAGATCTTTGAAACAAATGAACTATATTTGAACATTTTTTGCATATATGAAACAACACTAATTCTGAATATGAATGTACTATTTTTGTAAGTATTTTCCAAGTTTATGTGTGTACAATAAAACACACGGTTTTGATTTAAGCTGACTCAAGCAGAAATAATTCCAAAATTCGTCTCACGAGAATCATCATTATTGAAGGCTTTTTATACAATATTAAGCCATATATTTCAACATCGAAAATTCATATGTGTTCAAAATATTTGCAGTCCATTTTGCAATCCTAGGAAAAATCCAAGGTTAATTTCACTTTCTCGGATTTTTCCTGGGATTGCAAAATGGACGTCAAATATTTTGAACACATGTGCGTTTGATCTTTGGGGTGCGCACCCTAAAGCAATAGGCTACACACACCTATGCTGATGATTTGACAGTACTTAGGTGGCAGCAATCTTATTTAATTCCTCGATCTTCCATTAATATCTTTGGCACTATTTTTTCTTGTTGTTTGTCCAAGTGTCCGTTTTTATCGGGTCTATTCACTAATAAGTGAAGAGGGGTGAATCGTCAGAAAAATCGAAGCCGAAAGTGTCTGAAGTAGAAAAAAAAAAAAAGCTCTCATTGAAATATTTTTAGTTCAGCTTTTTTTGGCCTATATTTTACCATTTCCCTAAAAAATGTACCCCAGTTCACTGAATAGTGCATTAAGACAAAACTGATCTTTATAAAAACACTTATTAACATATTTGAATAAACTCAATACATAACACTGAATTACATCTTAGTTATTTTTTATTAGGGTGAACATTTAACAAAACATAAAAAAGAACATTCTCATAAACAACAATAAAAATTATACAATAAAGAAAAAAAGAGAAAAAAAAAAACACAAAACAAAAATTGCAGTGATATGCGATATTATGTGAAACAGTGATGAAGTGCACTGATTCAAGAAGCTAAGAAGCAGCAAAAGGCCAAATATGCATGAATGCCTATCCCTAATTTAAAAAAAAAATACAATAATATGTGAAACATTGATAAAAGTGCTTGAATCAAAAGCAGGTATTCATCGGAATTGACATAAAAAACAATAAAATAAGTCCCAAATAATAAAGAACCTGCGCTCAAAAAGCAGTTCTTGAAAGTTGTGAACACAATTGTTCCCACCACCCGGGCATCCACCAGGAGTGTGCCCTAGCAGCTCACCTTTAACCAAGACCACAACAGGTCTAGTGGCGCTTTGGTATACAAATCCTTAATGGCAGTTCACGTTCCATTCACCTCTCCTCGCCTGCATCGAAATCCACAGCTGGTCTGACAAGGCTTTAATATATGGATCCTTTATGGTAAATCACATTCCACTCCACTCTCCTCTCCTAAAAGCACCACTAGACCTGTTGTGGTCTTTGTTTAAGGTGAGATGCTAGCATATAAACAAGAAAAAATAAATAATTCCAAATTGTGCTCCACCAATGGGATATTAGGTTTAGTCACTTCTTGATTTCTACCACTCTGAACTCCATATCAGAGCTCATGGATACCACTCACCTCTCTGCACACCATGCCCCATCACCAATTAAAGAAAAACCTTACACACAGCAGGGAGCAATGATGAAAATTCAGTCACAGTGACCCCTGTGGTGGGATGACTATTACACAGCATAACTGAACCAGAACTTGCAGAATGTTTGCTAAGAAAGTTTATCTGGAGTCATGCATTGCAGACTTGATGCAATTGTGCAACAAACGTGTGAAGCCTGGCAAGTCTAGCAAGAGCTTAGCAAGTCATTTTCAAACTTGCAGCACAATTACTTGCTATCTGGGTACACACAGGTGGACTCTATTTACGAATTAGGTGACTTCTGAAGGCAATTGATTCCACTAGATTTTGGTTATGGGTATCAGAGTAAAGGGGCTGAATACAAATGCACACCACACTTTTCAGATATTTATTTGTAAAAAAAATTGAAAACCATTTATCATTTTCCTTCCACTTCACAATTATGTGCCACTTTGTGTTGGTCTATCACATAAAATCTCAATAAAATACATTTACGTTTTTGCTTGTAACATGACAAAATGTGGAAAATTTCAAGGGGTATGAATACTTTTTAAAAGCACTGTACATTTTCTCATCAGCAGTATATAGCAGTCTTGTGACTTCTATTAGCTTCTGGTTAAAGCTTGTGGGAGGAGTTTTCATTTTCTCTCAATTGTCCTATCAGGCTGCTGCACCCCTGACCCTCTGGAAAGTGCTGATTGGCCCTGTGCTCATCACATGCACTCTCCCAAGAAAAAAAAACTCTGTAGCAATACACACCAAACTGAGCATGTTCAAAGTTGCTCCAGAAACTCTGTCTTATCTGGACTTGTTTTGAAGTCAGTGGAAGAAGAGGAGGATGTGTGCATACAGGATCAAACAGCCATTTTACACAATGCAGAGGATTAACCCCTTAGGTTCCATAGTGAGTATAACAAGCATGCTTTACTGCATATACAGACAGATTTTACTGTTGTGGGTTTAGCAACACTTTAACCACTTGCCGACCACCTCCTGTAGATATACGTCGACATAATGGCAAGGATGCGCAAAGTAACATACCCATACGTTACTTTGAATTTGCCGCTCCGTGAGTCGGGTCGCGGGTCCCGCAGACTCGATCGCCGTGGGGATACCAGCGATCGTCTCACGGAGAGGACGAACGGGGAGATGCTGATGTAAACAGCATCTCCCCGTTCTGCCTAGTGACAGTGTCACTGATCTCTGCTCCCTGTCATGGGGAGCAGAGATCAGTGACCTGTCACACACAGCCCATCCCCCTACAGTTAGAACACATCTCTAGTACTGACTTAACCCCTCTCCGCCCCCTAGTGGTTAACCCCTTCACTGCCAGTGTCATTTACACAGGAATCAGTGCATTTTTATAGCACTGATTGCTGTATAAATGACAATGGTCCCAAAAATGTGTCAAAAATGTCTGACATGTCCGCCATAATGCCGCAGTCACAATAAAAATCACTGATCGCCGCCATTACTAGTAAAAAAAAAAAATATTAATAAAAATGCCATAAAACTATCCCCTATTTTGTAAACGCTATAACTTTTGAGCAAACCAATCAATAAACGCTTATTGTGATTTTTTTTTACCAAAAATATGTAGAAGAATACATATCGGCCTAAACTGAGGAAAAAAATGTTTTTTTATATATTTTTGGGGGATATTTATTATAGCAAAATGTAAAAAATAATGCGTTTTTTTCAAAATTGTCGCTCTTATTTTGTTTATAGCACAAAAAATAAAAATCACAGAGGTGATCAAATACCACCAAAAGAAAGCTCTATTTGTGGGGAAAAAAGGACGTCAATTTTGTTTGGGAGCCATGTCGCACGACCGCGCACTTGTCGGTTAAAGCGAGGCAGTGCCGAATCGCAAAAAATGCACTGGTCAGGAAGGGGGTAAATCCTTCTAGGACTGAAGTGGTTAACACCTGAAGGCATAAATTAAACTATAGGAAGAATAGTTTGATCTTGTGACGGGAGTCGCTTTGGGGGAGGGGGCGTCTACCCCAGAATCCCTTGGAGAGGTTGGGAAACCCTTGTTTCAGCTCCCCAGGCCACTCTTAGGTATAAGCCACCCTGTGTCTATTAGGGGCACAGGGTAACTGAGAAAATTCTGGACAGCTACTAATGGACATTGAGAATGTGGTTTAGATTACTTCAGATGGGACACTAATATTTATCCACAATATCTCCCAGGAAATATACAAAGACTATTCCTGGTTTATTTGATTCTTAACTATACATGTTAATTGAAAGCGCTGATCACATTGCCTCTGTACAATGTGGGATACAGATAGTTTGCCACTGGTGGTCTCCTGCTATTGTGTGAAGGTGTCTTGTCTTTATACTTATGATAATGTGTATTGTAGTTTATGAGCTAGGAGACAACCTCTGAGTCACCTAGGTAGGTTAAATGACTAGTTAATTAGCTTATGTTTATTGACGTTTCTGGTTACAGTTTGTATTGTTAGGGTATTATGATCAGGAGGGGGGAACCTACTTTTCAAGTGTATAAAAAGCCTGTATCCTTGTCCAATAAAACATTCCATGTTGCAGTTTTGTAACTGAGCTAGTCTCGTCTGGTTCTTGGTTACAATATGTAGCTGTAATATCTGATGGTCCAGACCGGAGTGCGACGGGGTTCTGTGACACATCTATTTACAACATCTCATATCTCCCACATACCTTTTATATACAGTGGGGACGGAAAGTATTTAGACCCTCTTAAATTGTTCACTCTTTATTATATTGCAGCCATTTGCTAAAATCATTTAAGTTCATTTTTTTCCTCAGTAATGTACACACAGCACCGCATATTGACAGAAAAACACAGAATTGTTGACATTTTTGCAGAGTTATTAAAAAAGAAAAACTGAAATATCACATGGTCCTAAGTATTCAGACCATTTGTTCAGTATTTAGTAGAAGCACCCTTTTGATCTAATACAGCCATGAGTCTTTTTGGGAAAGATGCAACAAGTTTTTCACACCTGGATTTGGGGATCCTCTGCCATTCCTCCTTGCAGATCCTCTCCAGTTCTGTCAGGTTGGAAGGTAAATGTTGGTGGAGTGGACAGCCATTTTTAGGTCTCTCCAGAGATGCTCAGTTGGGTTTAAGTCAAGGCACTGGCTGGGCCATTCAAGAACAGTCACGGAGTTGTTGTGAAGCCACAACTTCTTGTTGGAAGGTAAACCTTCGGGCCAGTCTGAGGTCCTGAGCACTCTGGAGAAGGTTTTCATCCAGGATATCCCTGTACTTGGCCGCATTCATCTTTCTCTCAATTGCAACCAGTCGTCCTGTCCCTGCAGCTGAAAAAACCCCCACAGCATGATGCTGCCACCACCATGCTTCTATCATGAGAAGGTTAAGGTTTACCCGTTGGTGGCGCTATCGGTCTCTTGGATCGCAGTACCAGTGTCCACCAGCGGGTGTCTTCCAACACCTAGGACCTGTAGTAAGAGGACTCACCTGCTGGTGGCACTGTTGCATCCTTGGGCCGTAGTACCGGTGTCCACCAGCGGGTGTACTCCGGCACTGTGGAGCAGACAGCACCCTCTGCGCTCAGGTGTAACATGAGGTCAATGACTGCAGCCTTATAAATACCCGACAAGCCCTCACATGCTTGCCTTGGTATCTCTCTCACTGTGCCCTGATCTTGCTCCCTGTATCTTGTCCTTGAGCCTGCATCTGTCCTGACCTGATCCGATCCCTATCCTGAGCCCATCCTGTTCTTGTCCCTCCGGTTTCCTGGTTTCCCTGGATCCCTGCCCTGCAGCCTATCCATCCATCCTTTCCCTGTCCTATTGGTTCCCCGTCCTTTCCCATCTGACTGACCTCCTTGTGTATGACCTCGGCCCGGCTTTTGTTACGATTACGGTATTTCCCATCCATTTGTATATACCATTTGTTTGTGGGTCTGTGGTTGGTTTGCACTGTATATATTTCACTTGTCACCCATTTAATAATAAACACCCTTATTTTTCACTTACATGTGTTTCTGGTTTCCTCTGTGCAGTCCACACAGTCTGGTCTACTAAATTCCCTGACAGCTTCACTGTTAGGACTGTATTGGACAGGTGATGAGCAGTGCCTGGTTTTCTCCACACATACCGCTTAGAATTAAGGCCAAAAAGTTCTATCTTGGTCTCATCAGACCAGAGAATCTTATTTCTCACCATCTTGGAGCCCTTCGGGTGTTTTTTAGCAAACTCCATGCGGGCTTTCATGTGTCTTGCACTGTGGAGAGGCTTCTGTCGGGCCACTCTGCCATAAAGCCCTGACTGGTGGAGAGCTGCAGTGATGGTTGACTTTCTACAACTTTCTCTTATCTCCCAATTGCATCTCTGGAGCTCAGCCACAGTGATATTTGGGTTCTTCTTTACCTCTCTCACCAAGGCTCTTCTCCCCCGATAGCTCAGTTTGGCTGGACGGCCAGCTCTAGGAAGGGTTCTGGTAGTCCCAAACGTCTTCCATTTAAGGATTATGGAGGCCACTGTGCTCTTAGGAACCTTAAGTGCAGCAGAATTTTTTTGTAACCTTGGCCAGATCTGTGCCTTGCCACAATTCTGTCTCAGAGCTCTTCAGGCAGTTCCTTTGACCTCATGATTCTCATTTTCTCTGACATGCACTGTGAGCTGTAAGGTCTTATATAGACAGGTTTGTGGCTTTCCTAATCAAGTCCAATCAGTATAATCAAACACAGCTGGACTCAAATGAAGGTGTAGAACCATCTCAAGGATGATCAGAAGAAATGGACAGCACCTGAGTTAAATATATGAGTGTCACAGCAAAGGCTCTGAATACTTAGGACCATGTGATATTTCAGTTTTTCTTTTTTAATAAATCTGCAAAAACGTCAACATTTCTGTGTTTTTCTGTCAATATGGGGTGTTGTGTGTGCATTAATGAGGAAAAAATGAACTTAAATGATTTTAGCTAATGGCTGCAATATAACAAAGAGTGAAAAATTTAAGGGGGTCTGAATACTTTCCGTCCCCACTGTATACACATTGTATATGCACAGGTCATAATTATGAAGTTTTATACAGTAGGCTACCAGTATAAGAAAACAGACATAGACAATTGATATTTTTTTATTCTACCATTTTTATTCCCTCCCCCCCCAGTGAAGGAAAAAGGTATTTAATCCCCTTCTGATTTTGTACGTTTATCCACTCACAAAGAAATGACCAGTCTATCATTTTAATGGTAGGTTTATTTTAACAGTGAGAGACAAAATAACAACAAAAAATATCCAGAAAAATGCATTTCAAAAAAGTTATACATTGATTTGTATTTTAATGAGTGAAATAAGTATTTGACCCCTTCATGACTTAGTACTTGGTGCAAAACCCTTGTCGGCAATCACAGCGGTCAGACTTTTCTTGTAGTTGGCCACCAGGTTTGCACACATTTCAGGAGGGATTTTGTCCCACTCCTCTTTGCAGATCCTCTCCAAGTCATTAAGGTTTCGAGGCTGACATTTGGTAACTTGAACCTTCAGCTCCCTCCACATATTTTCTATGGGATTACGGTTTGGAGACTGGCTAGACCACTCCAGGACCTTAATGTGCTTCTTCTTGAGGCACTCCTTTGTTGCCTTGGCTGTGTGTTTTGGGTCATTGTCATGTGGGAATACCCATCCACACCCATTTTCAATCCCCTGGCAGGTTCTCGCCCAAGATTTGACGGTGCATGGCCCTATCCATCATCCCTTTGATGCAGTGAAGTTGTCCTGTTCCTTTAGCAGAAAAACACCCCCAAAGCATAATGTTTCCACCTCCATGTTTGACATGGGGATGGTGTTCTTGGGGTCATAGGCAGCATTCCTCCTCCTCCTCCTCCAAACACGGTTGACGTCAAAGAGCTTGATTTTGGTGTCATCTGACCACAACATTTTCACACAGTTCTCCTCTGAATCATTCAGATGTTCATTAGCAAACTTCAGACGGGCCTGTACATGTGCTTTCTTGAGCAGGAAGACCTTGTGGGTGCTGCAGGATTTCAGTCCTTCACAGCGTAGTGTGTTAACAATTGTTTTCTTGGTGACTATGGTCCCAGCTGCCTTGAGATCATTGACAAAATTCTCCCGTGTAGTTCTGGGCCGATTCCTCACTGTACTCATGATCATTAAAACTCCACAAGGTTCTTGCTTGGAGCCGCAGACCGAGGGAGATTGACAGTTATTTTGTGTTTCTTCCATTTGCGAATAATCACACCAATTGTTGTCACCCTCTCACCAAGCTGCTTGGTGATGGTCTTGTAGCCCATTCCAACCTTGTGTAGGTCTACAATCTTGTCCCTGACATCCTTGGACAGCTCTTTGGTTTTGGCCATGGTGGAGAGACCGATTAATTGCTTCTGTGGACAGGTGTCTTTTATACAGGTAAAAAGCTGAGATTACAAAATCAGCAGGGGATATGGAGTGTACTGGTTGTGCCACATCCCATACCATCCACAGGCAGCTGGTTTGATTGAAAGATACAACGGACTATTGAAGGACCAGATACGCAAACTTACACCCACACATACACTAAGGGGGTGGGATCAGGTCCTCACACAGGCAGTCATGTTGGTAAATTCTAGGCCAATAGCCAAAAGCAAACAGCTGGAGTGCAGAGTTCAGTATTTATCTAAGGTTCCTGAAAGAATGGGGCTTAACAGATACCATGTTACTGCTTCCCATGGCATAGAAACCAAGAGTGACATATCTGAAGCTGAAGCCTATCTAGGAATGAGAGGGAATCTGGCAGGAAGGTTTGAAGTTACATTTGCATTGACAGATGAGCTTCAAGACAGTGGCTGGGACTCTGACTGGTTAGTGGATATTTCTCAGCAAGAGTGGAAAGTGAGGCTACATAACATCAAACCTTCCAAAATAAACAGCAGTGATCTTCTGGAAAATATCAGTATATTTCCTCTCCTCCCTATTGATGTTCTTTGAGAGGGTCAGAAGTGGGTACAGGCAGGGGGCAAAGTGTTAGTCAGATCTCCAGGCAAGAAGCCATTTAGAGGAGAGATTGTAGCTGAAGGGCTTGGATCTACTGTTTATGTATTATTAGAAGGAACAGATAATCCGCTTTGTTTTCCACTCCGCAGGCTGTCTCCCATTTGATCCATAGGACATCATGGAGAGAATGACGGAAGATCGCAAGAGCTGTGGAGAGCAAGGCCTTTGATGTATTACAAGCCTGGACTTGCTTCTAAAGAACTTTAGAATGGACTTTCTAATGAACTTTTAGTTAAAGACTGAAACACCTTCTCAATGACAGAAATATGGGAGGTGTTGCATTCAAGGAAAATAAATGTTTAAAATGAGTTTTCATAGTAATGAAGTGATTTTCTGTATAGAGTCTGAAAGGAAAAAAATCTAGGGCAGAATGTGTTGCGTTTGTTGCAATATGATTTTTTTTATATTAATCAGACATAAGATACATGGGACATAACATTACAATAGTGGTTGGTCATAGAGATACTGTCAGGTTCTGGCTTGAGTAGACAATGGATACGTTGTATTGTATTCAATTGCCAGTTTTCAACAGGCTATTGTCTCTATAGCTACAGTACACAAGTAAGAGATTTACTTGTTTGAGGTTCTTTCAGCTCTCAAACTGAAAGAATGACTGTTAGATTACTGTCAGATTTTGGCTTGATTAGACAATGGGTACGTAGATACCATTGTTGTATTCAATTGACAGTTTTCAACCGTCTATTGTTTCTACAGCTACAGTAAACAGGTATGTTTTATGTTGTTTGGTAACTATGGTAAACAGCCTGACACATAAAAGGGGAATTCAGGCATAAGCTAGGGACACATACACCATCATGCTTTGTAAGATCAGAAGCCACTCATGATAGAAGAAAGGTGCCTGATGCTCCAGGAGAATCGTTGCCAATGGAGATCACAAACATACAGTAACAGAAGATAAGTAACCTTTAAGTGTATTTGTACTGGTATAGACCATAGGCTGTTTATTTGCTAGGCATTTTGCTTGTTATAATATCTGTCAGTCTTGTATTGTATTCCTAAGATTGTAATAGTTTTGTATGTACAGCATCTTTGTATAGTAAAAGCACATTTACACACTGCAGAAGTCTTAGCTTCCTTGCTTATACCACATAGCAACTTTGCTAGGTAGATGCAAGAAAAACACTCTCCTGCAAAGATCAGACTTGTCCTGACACGCTCCTGCTGCACAGCTCTGGGACTGGGAAGCTCAGTGTACTGCTGCTTCTCATCCCCCAGCTCTTATGCAGCTGAGAACAGAGGGAATGTGATCACTTATAAAAAAAAAAAGGGAAAAATATCATTTTTTTTATATCTATACAAAAATGTTTTGCCTTTCATTTCTATTTTAGGCTCCTTGCACACTAGCGTTTTTTTAAGCCCCTAGAAGCTTTTATTAGCATTATTTTTCTGCTTCTAGACGCTAAATAGTGTTATCCTATGTGTCCATGCACACTACCTTAGGCTATTAGCGTTTTCGGAGCTTCAGCGTCTAGGAGCAGAAAGATTGTTTTTGTAGCATTTCTTGGAGCGTTTTTCTGGAAAAAACGCTCCTAAGCGCTGCTAATAGCGGTTTTTGAGCTTTTTTTCCCCTTTTACTGCAAAAATGCCAATAAAATGCTAATTCTCTTAAACGCTGCTAAAATGCTACTACAAAAAGCTATTACCAGTGTTTTTTATCCAGTAATTTTTCCAGAGTTTTTTAGCCTAAAAAAAATGCTAGTGTGCATGGAGCCTTAAAACTGTATGGGTTGTTTGACAAGGTGATTGTTTACAATTACTTTAATAGAGCTTTTTTCAGACACACACATGCATATATACAGTACTGTGCAAAAGTTTTAGGCAGGTGTAAAGAAATGCTGTAAAGTAAGAATGCTTTCAAAAATGTATCATTTTAATTGCATTTTGTAAATTGATAAAAAAAAACAAAAAACGAAGTGAGCGAACAGAAGAAAAAAACTAAATCAAATCAATATTTATGACTACCCTTCAAACCAGCATCAGTTCTCACACTTGCACACTTTGTACTCAATTATGTAACCAATTATTACCAGCCAGGTGCTAATGATCACCAATTTCATATGTAGGTTCAGGCTGGGTTCACACTGGTCCGACAAACGCTCCGACATTGGGAGCTCATGTCGCATGACGTGTGAAATTTAATGTTTCCCTATGGGAGCCGTCCTAACTGGTCCGACACAAGTCGTTCCGACTTTAGAAATGCTCCCTGTACTACTTTGGTCCGACTTTGATCCTACTTCAGCCTATTGACTATCATTGAAGTCGGATCAAAGTCGGATCGCCGTCTCGCATGATCCGACTTCGGCACGCGACTTGTGCTCAGATGATCTTGAGGGGGAACTCCGCGCCAAATTTTAAATAAAAAACCGGCATGGGTTCCCCCTCCAGTAGCATACCAGGCCCTTGGGTCTGGTATGGACCTTGAGGGGAACCCCCTACGCCGAAAAGGCGGCGTGGGGGGTCCCCCCAATCCATACCAGACCCTTATCCGAGCACGCAGCCCGGCCGGACAGGAATGGGGGTGGGGACGAGCGAGCGCCCCCCCCCCTCCTGAACCGTACCAGGCCGCATGCCCTCAACATGGGGGGGTTGTTGCCTTGGGGGAGGGGGGCGCGCTGCGGCCCCCCCACCCCAAAGCACCTTGTCCCCATGTTGATGAGGACAAGGGCCTCTTCCCGACAACCCTGGCCGTTGGTTGTCGGGGTCTGCGGGCGGGGGGCTTATCGGAATCCGGGAGCCCCCTTTAATAAGGGGGCCCCCAGATCCCGGCCCCCCACCCTATGTGAATGAGTATGGGGTACATCGAACCCCTACCCATTCACCTAGGGAAAAAGTGTCAATTTAAAAAAAAAACACTACACAGATTTTTAAAGTAATTTATTAGACAGCTCCGGGGGTCTTCTTCCGACTTCGGGGGTCTCTCCGGTTCTTCTCCACGCTCTCCGGGTCTTCTGCCGGGCTCCTCCGCTCTCTTCTGCTCTTTTGCAGCTCTTTTGCTAAAGCGGAGGAGCCCGGTCTGCTGCCTTCTTCTCTTCGGGGGTCTCTCCGGTTCTTCTCCGCGCTCTCCGGATCTTCTGCCGGGCTCCTCCGCTATTTTCTGCTCTTTTGCTATAGCGAAGGAGCCGGGTCTTCAATCTTGTGCCTTCTGCCCTCTTCTCCTGATGTTGACACGACGCTCTCTGGGGCTGGAATGCACTCTGAGCGCTCCGCTCTGACTTATATAGGTGGTGACCACGCCCCCTTATGCCGTCACAGTCCCTGGGCATGCTGGGACTGTGACGTTTTAGGGGGCGTGGTCATCACCCGATGACCACGCCCCCTTATGCTGTCATAGTCCCAGCATGCCCAGGGACTGTGACGGCATAAGGGGGCGGGGTCACCGCCTATATAAGTCAGAGCAGAGCGCACAGAGAGCATTCTAGCCGGAGAGAGCATCGTGTCAACATCAGAAGGAGAGAGGAGGGCAGAAGACCGAAGACCGGGCTCCTCCGCTTTAGCAAAAGACCAGCTAAAGAGCAGAAGAGAGCGGAGAAGCCCGGCAGAAGATCCGGAGAGCGTGGAGAAGAACCGGAGAGACCCCCGAAGTCGGAAGAAGACCCCCGGAGCTGTCTAATAAAATGCTTTAAAAATCTGTGTAGTGTTTTATTTTAAATTGACACTTTTTCCCTAGGTGAATGGGTAGGGGTACGCTGTACCCCATACTCATTCACATAGGGCGGGGGGCCGGGATCTGGGGGCCCCCTTATTAAAGGGGGCTCCCAGATTCCGATAAGCCCCCCGCCCGCAGACCCCGACAACCAACGGCCAGGGTTGTCGGGAAGAGGCCCTTGTCCTCATCAACATGGGGACAAGGTGCTTTGGGGTGGGGGGGCCGCAGCGCGCCCCCTCCCCCAAGGCAACAACCCCCCCATGTTGAGGGCATGCGGCCTGGTACGGTTCAGGAGGGGGGGGGCGCTCGCTCGTCCCCACCCCCATTCCTGTCCGGCCGGGCTGCGTGCTCGGATAAGGGTCTGGTATGGATTGGGGGGACCCCCCCACGCCGCTTTTTCGGCGTAGGGGGTTCCCCTCAAGGTCCATACCAGACCCAAGGGCCTGGTATGCTCTTGGAGGGGGAACCCATGTCGGATTTTTATTTAAAATTTGGCGCGGAGTTCCCCCTAAAGATTCATACCAAACAATGCCGGGCATTGGCGGGGATCCAAGTCGGATCCCCGTTCATTGAAAGTCGGACACATGCCGGCTTCATGTCGCAGGGCAAAGTCGGATCCAAAGTAGGACGGCTGTCGTGTCGCACCAGTGTGAACCCAGCCTAAAACACAGTCATTAACTGGAACAAAAACAGCTATGTAGAAGGATTAAGTTCTCATGCACACTGGACGTTATAAAAACGCCAGTAGCTTTGGCTGTAAAATGCCGAGTTAAAACTTTAAGGTTTGCCGCATTTTGCAGTCTTTTTGCATTAGCATTTTTTAGTGTTTGTGGTTTTGAGCATTTTTTTTAAGCAAAGCTATACCCCCACGAAAGCTTATGGCTCAAAAATGCTCATAAATCCTGAATAGCCAAGTTTTTACAGCTGAAAAACTAGTCTTCAAACTCATTAGTTCTGGGTGGGGGTTTCCAGACAGAAAACACCCCTGCCAAAAAACACTGATAAAAGCCTAATGTATGTGTGCATGGACACAGGATAACATGCTGGTGAGTTTACTGGCTGCAGAAGAAAAAACCCCTGAAGCCACAAACAGCAGCTGTAAAAACGTCCAGTCTGCATGAGGCCTAAAACTGGGTGAGGGACAGTTAAACTCTACTACTAAGGTCAGGGCCACATTTACATCTCAGGAGCCTATAGGCAGAGAATTCTGAAGCGATTGATACATTTCTGCAAAGGTCTAGGAAAAGCAAATTTTCAGTAAAAAACACACTAAAGTGGGCAGTTGGATGTTAACAGGCCAGCTATCCATTTACACCCAACTGCCCTCCGATCCGATCCACCAGGCGAAGAGGAACGGCTCCCCTTCTATTTGTTTTTCCCAGATAGGATTGGATTGAGGTAGGTGGGTGTAAACGGACACAAGTCTGTTTACATCTGCCACTCCTTAGAGGTGAATTGAGAGTCCAATCGGGTCCACCTGGAAAACGGACAGGCGGACCCGATCAGACTTTTTGTGTGAAAGGGACCTAAGGGTTATCTTATTTCCATTATACATAACTTGTCATGTCCAAGTTGTTTTGTTATTTATATGATAAAATGCCCACAGAGGTTGTGTTATATAGGGAAACCATACAGAAGTTAAGACTCCATGGCACAACATTAGTATTAGAGACAAACAGATGCTGATCGCTTTGTTCTCATAGTTCCCTGAGCAGGGATCTGCTGACTGTCAGTCGAGTCAGCAGCTCTCTGCTCTGCCCCCTCCTCCCTTACTGGACTGCTGGGCTGTGGGGGCAGAAGCGGACAACTCAGGGGCTCACTGAGAGGCTGAGTCGGGTGCCGGTCTAGGCATGTGGGCAGATCCCAACTTCATTGTCACAATCTTGCCCTAGCCTGGACTGGCTCTGTGACATCAGCTAACAGCAGGCTTCAGCTGCTTCTCTGATCCACAGAAGTACTGCACAGCCAAACAAGCTTTCCTCGTACTTCTCCTTTAAGTGGATGTTACTATTGTGCGTTTTCGTTTATATATATATATATATACACAGGTATGTGAAAAGGTAAGCACACCAAATGGAGATTGTTGGCTTTTTCAACATTGCCTAACAGGCAAAAATCTGATCTTGTTTCAGAGTGCCTACAGATAAAAGTAATATACTGTACTTGAACAAATTTCACAGTTGACATAGTGTATTCATTTTACTGATCTAAATAACAGAAATGCAGATTTGTCATACAAAAAACAAACTTAGTTTCTAAGGGTTATACTTATTTTCAAAATTGTATATGAGGTAATGGAAACTCTGTTTAAAGTGACTGCCTATTGCTGCTCTTTAACTGAGTTAAAGGATAACTAAACCCCAAAGCAAAAATGCAATATATACATATACTGTATCTGCAGTATTTTAATACACTGGCTGCCTTAGCTTTCTTTTTTTCTTTCAAGCTGAGAACGGTTTCACAAATACAGAAAATACCTGGTAATCTTGTCAGAAAAAGTGTTCTTGTTACTTCCTATGAGCTACACAGAGGAATATCTTCCTTCCTAACCATCTCCTGTAATTTATCAATTTGCCCTGCCCTTCATGTAATGGAGATAGAGATACAAACATATTTGTAGTTCGTATCAGAACAGCAGCCTAGGGTGACAACCATGGCTCCTTCCATAGATACAGTGCAGGAGTAATAAAGGGACAGGAAGCATTATCTGCAGGATTTGCAGATTAAAAAGGAAAAGTAGGGCCAAAGCTCTTTTAGTCCTACTTCATCTGTGGGTCACAGGAGTGAACTTAGTTCTGCACACCTGTGACCCATATTCATCCAACAGAGGGCTAAAGTCCCCTGTCGGCTGAAATTACTCTGCCGCTCCAAACTCTGGCTGGTATTCATGCGTGGCTCTGACGGACCACCTACTCTTAATTTTTTGAGTCATTTCTGCTCTTCGGTGGAACACATATTTGGGATTTAAGCTACAGCTTTGGAAATTTCAAGCCCTTTCAGTCCCTGAAGAGCTACACTTTGTGTTTTTGAAACGCATTGGACGCTCTGTCGGTTGACAGCCCTATGGGCTTCCCTTTCAGCTGGCTGCGTAGCTGCCCCCAACTTTATGTGTTTGCGTTCATCCTTTTGAACTTTTGTCATTTATGTATATATATATATATATATATATATATATATATATATATATTTTTTAATTATTTATTTGTAATTGTTTTTGATTACTGCTTGTGGTCCGTTTAAAATCCCAATTTGTGGAAACCTATTTTTTACTATATGTATTCGGCATGTGGTCCACAAACAGTTCAGTCAGCTAGCTGGGGCAAACTCTTTTTCTCAGTCCTTGAGACCTGGGGGCTCTGGTGAGTGCATTCAGTATATTTTTACATGGTGGAGCACTTAAGAAGAGCACAATTGTTTTAATATACAGCACGGTGGATGGCCATAAAGACAGTCAATACCTCACAGTGAACCAGATTGTGTTTGTCATTTTTACTTTTTTGGTTTTGCTTTTTATTTTTTTTTTATTAACAGCAACTATATGTCAATAATTTTGTAATTGCTTTCACGTTTATGGGACTTGACACCTAAGCACGCATTCTTGAAAAGTTTTTTTGCACAGTACTTTGCATTAAGAATTAATTAACCCAAGTCTTACATTGATATTATTACAAGACATGTTGGTGTGAAGTATATAGGATTTTATAACTGGTTTACCAATAGTTAAAAAGAATTTTGGGGGGCACGTAGTAAGGCAAATTTTGTTTTTTACAATAACAGCGCCTGACTATATTATATATATCTTTTGTATAATTCACACTTAAAGCGTTACTAAACAGAAAAACATTTTTCACCTTAATGCATTGTTTGAATTAAAGTAAAAAAACGTTTTCAGTGTCCCTGTGCCCCCCTTCCCTATATGAAGGAAGAGAGAGAAGAGACCAGCAGTGCAGGGCTGCATCTTTTCTCCCCTTACTTCCTCTTTACACAGCATTTGAGCAGCAACAGGAGGAATTGGCTCTTGTTGCTGTAAATCAGAGGAAGTGTGGGGGGGGGGGGGGGCGGCCCAAGTCCCGCTGTGTAAAACCTCGTACACATGATCGGATTTTCCACAGACAAAAACCCAGACTTTTGTCCGAAGGGCGTTGGCCCCAAACTTGTCTTGCATACAAACGGCAAGGAATTGTTGGCCGAACACGAACCTAGTGACATACTACGTGTTTTTTCAGTTCTTTAGCACTACCCTTTGGGCTCCTTCTGTTAATTTCTGAACGGCCGTTCGTCAACCAGACATGTTGCGAATCGGAGGAAATAACGTGTTATTTATTATTGGCCTTGGAGTTATTGCTTTGACCCAAGTCCAGTCTAGTAACAGGAGGAGGAGAATTTCTTGGACCAAAAATTGGTTGCTTTATTAATAGTGACAAATTATGTCATATGCCTTTGCTGCGGGAGCTCCAGGAGAATAATCCGGATGATTTTCGCAATTATCCTTGGACGACGGACCCCTGCTTTTCACCAACTCTTGGCATTGTTGACCCCTATATTAAGGAGCAGGAAACATGCATGAGGCTTTTATTTGGTTTTTTGGTTGATTAATGATTTGATTTGGTATATTTTTGGATGCGTAGAATGCCCTTTTTTAGTTAAGTTCTATTGGCAGATAGCATGTCTCATTTTGTTTGTTTTCTTTTTTTAATGCACAATAAAAAAAATTGTGGAGAATAACACTTGGCTATGTGTTTTACTTCAAATGACAGTTTGGGAGTAGGTAGTTACATTTAAAAAAAAATACAATGTAAAATTGACAAGGGACACCAATAAAGTTGTATCTTTGCTCTTAAAAACTACGGGATAATGGTGCGGTAACTTGTACCAGAAAAAAAAAAAAAAAAAACACACACAAGCATATTATTCTTGATATCACTAAAAAAAATAAAAAATAAAAAACACCTTTGAAAATTTGTTTGCCATAACTCCATCAGTATCGCCAGCAAAGCAGCTTCATTATTATCCCATTAAAGAAGAGAATGTGCACTGCATTTCGAGATTGAATAATCTGCCAAGTCATGAAAGTTAATTCTCCATTACGAACACTAGTTTACAAGACCGACCGCTTCTGGCTCGTCCTTGCATCCATGCATGTGTTTGTACTTTTGTCTGACGGACTTGTGTAGACACGCTCGGAAAATCCGACAACAGACATTTGTCGGCGGAAAATTTATAAACCTGCCATCCAACATTTGTCTGAGGAAAATCCAACAATTGTCCAATGGAGCGTACAAACGGTCAGATTTTCCGCCAACAGCCTGAGATCACACAATTCCGGTCGGAAAATCTGATCGTGTGTACAAGGCTTTAGTCTATCGAGCACGGCTTCATAGACACACAGCTCAGGAGCACGGGGACTACTTCTCCCCATAGCCTACGGCTGACTATGGTAGCCCCGCAGAAGAGGAAAAGCCAAGATCAACGCCAGGGACCCCAGAAGAGAAGGATCGGGGCCGCTCTGAGCAATACCATTGCACAGAGCAGGCAAGTATAACATGTTTGTTATTTTAATAAAAATAAATAAATTTGAGTTTAGTAGCACTTTAAAGGGGCAGCAGTTATTTACAGAACCATTATAGGTTGGCGCCTACTTTACACACTTTTATGCTGAATTTCTATGCACACTTATAGATATTACCCTCCTGGGGAAGGCGCCTGGCAGGAATGTTCAGCTTCTCCTCCACTGCTCTCCCGGTGTTCTGCTGTACTTCTATTGGCAGACTTGTATGCCTCAAATACCACACAAGGAAACAAGAGGGGGGAACTCGCATAGTGTAATACCGCCTTTTTTTTTTTTTTTTTTTTTTTTAAATAAACAGCCATTGCAAGCAAATGCAAGTTGTTGAAAAATCGCTATTAGTCCCAGAAGTGCGTTCTACGGGCCGGAAATAATGTCACTGGAAGACCCACCCAACTAGTTTCACCCAGTCAATCAAGCAATCAGGCATCTTCACGAGCTGCTCCTAAAGCACTTTATGTTGAAGAAATAGAACCAATGACAAATTACATTTGTAGAGTAGTAGTTTGTATACATTTCTTTTTGGTCACTTATAGCGGTATATGCACAAATTGTGGATCTTCTGTAAATGGTCCAAGACAGCACTGTAGATCAATTATTACATTGTGAAATGTATGACCATGCTAAAGAACATTATTTTATTTTATCAAGTTGTTATTGTTAATGTTTCCAGTTAGACGTCACTGGGTCAATGTAGGTGGGGACTGGAATCAGACCAGATATCCACATGGCAATTCACAAGCAGCAGCAGGATGGTGTTTACTCTAGGATGAATGGCAAAAAGATACCAAGGAACGTGCACAAAATTCTCCACTTAGCAGTGCTGGTCCCTTATCTTTAAAGTGATTGTAAACCCTCACCTTGTAAAACAACCCATTCAATTTAAAATGAAAAAAAAAAAAAAAAGGAAAAACATTTTTATATAGATAAAAAAAAAAAAAAAAAAAAACCCCACACATTTTAAAATACTTATAAGTGATCACATCCCCTCTGTTTTAACCACTTCAGCCCCAGAAAATTTGGCTGCTCAATGACCAGGCCATTTTTGCAATACGGCACTGCGTCGCTTTAACTGACAATTATCGGGCAACGCTGTACCCAAACAAAATCCCCCCCAAATAAAGCTTTTTGGTGGTATTTGATCACCTCTGCGGTTTGTATTTTTTGTGCTATAAAAACAAAAGAAGAGGGATAATTTTACTTTTTTGCTATAATAAATATCCCCAATTTTTTTTTTTTTTTAAACAATTTATTTCCTCAGTTTAGGCAGATATGTATTGTTCTACATTTTTTTTTACCAAAAATATCGCAAAAAGTGTATAGTGATTGGTTTGCACAAAAGTTATAGCGTCTACAAAATGGGGGATAGATTTATGGCATTTTTATTATTTTATTTTTTTGACATTTTGTGGGACCAGTGACATTTATACAGCAATCAGTGCTATAAAAATGCACCGATTACTGTATAAATGACACTGGCAGAGAAGGGGGTTAACACCAGGGGGCAATCAAGGGGGCCAGTGCTCCCTAGGTGTGTTCTAACTGGGGGGGGGGGGGGACTGACTAGGGGAAGAGAGATCGGTGTTCATACTCAGAGAACCGGGATGTGTGTGTTTACACACATCCCTGTTCTCGTTCTGCAACGGGCAATCGTGGGTGGCCAGCGGTCATAGCGCCCGCCGGGCACTTGCATCAGCTCCAGGGACATGCTTCAGGTGCGTGCGTCCGCGACAACGGAGGCATCTTAAAGAGCTGACGTACAGCTCTGACAGCGCAGGGGAGCCAACCTTCCACAGTATAACTGCGGTGGCTAGTTCCGGAAGCGGTTAGGCTGCATAAGAGCTTGGGGGGGGGGGGGTCAGGACAAGTCCGATCAATGGAGGAGAGTGCACCGAGCAAAGCTACAGAACTGACCGCAGTGTGCTCTCCTGCTTAGCATGATCAGTTTTTAATAGGACAGCAGAGGGACTAGCAGGAACACCAGGGATTCCACATAAATCAAGCAATAGAAAGAACAAGATACTTTCTTCTCATACAAGTACATGGTACAGCAGACACATTTCAGGAACATGAAGTGTTAGGGTAAACGCTTTAACCCTCACCGCAGTAAAGTGGCAGGCGCTCAGCGATATCCACAGGTGAGGTAACTCCCGGTACTTCAGTCTGAAATCGCCTTACTCTGAGTCTTCAGAGACAGGATCACACCTTGGACTATGCAAGGACTCTGAACCTTAGCTCTGCGGCTAACTTTATTCATATTCCATGGTCTAGTAAGCATCACAAGCCCAGTACCCGAAGGTTATATTCCAGGCTAGTCTTTCACATCCAGTCCACTGGATTCTGGGGCTGACATGCTGAAATCAGCATCTGTATTTGGATGGTTATATTGTAGCGCTGGTTTTGTATTTAAAAACACAGACTCCTACAAGTGTGGGTTATTTTCTTTACTGTTTTAAACAAGGTTATACTTTCTGAATCAAAAAAAAAAAAAAAAAAGGAGTTGCAACTTAAACTTCAGCTGGTGCTTGACTTCTGTATTCATCCGACCATAGAAACTAACCAGGGCTGGGATACGAAGCCCTAAAGTAATCTATAGAATTTAACATAGGTTAAACACAGGCCCTAAAAAATATTTCAAATGCGAATAAGTAAACCAGTTTTCAGCGATTTACTTTTAGATGTAAAATGCTTGCTTAAGCGCAGATGCTTCACAGTTGGCCAAAAAAAAAAAAAAAAAAAAAAAAAAAAAAAAAAAAAAACACACCTCTCATCCTATTTTTGTTACTTGGTCTTCACATTACTTATTGAAGTAATTTTACTGCCTACTAAGATCGCCACAGTTGCCATTAAAAAGGAACTTAGACAGGGGGTTGCAATCAGTGGAGTTCAACAACCATAAAGACAAATACAAAATAAAAAACAAACAAAAAAAACAAACAAAAAAAAAAACACACACACACACACACATTTAAGAGGAAGACTTTTCCAGGTAATAAATGTTAGAAGTAACTTGTGGCATTTGCTCCTAGACAGTTCTTTTACAAGCAGCATTCAGGTTCACTTAAAATAAGCTATTTTTTTATTGCAAACAAACGGTTGGTGGGACTTTAGGAAAACGATTTTCTACACCAGCGTGTATACAAAGTGTTTGGCAAGGCTAGAAACTTTACTATGAATAACAGTTTATTGTGTCATTAATTTACAATTAAGTGCAATTTGTACTGCCATGAGTATCTTACAAAGTCAGGCAATACCATGTTATCATAGACACGTCAGTATCACTCCCCCCTCTGATAACTGTCCAATATTCCACCAATTTCATACAGAGGGGTAGCATACCTACCAGTTCTCCTTGACAGCTTGAATAGACAGGACACACAGCCAAACTCTAAAAGTGTAAAGCCATAGTAATACAGTTACAAAGGGGCCATTAAGAATTATCAAACACCATTTTATTTGAAGGGATTTGATTTAACTAGGTACCCAGTTAGATTTTGCAGAATATTATTTCCACATACATAATGCCAAAATCCTGTCCTACAATATTGGTCAAGGTTAAAGAAAGTTACAATATAACCAAGATTACATATATTATACCACTGTTAGCCTAAATTCACACTGTAGTGTAATAAAACCACTGCATGTTTAATAACACTTATGCACACATTAACTTGCATTAAAAACAC
Source organism: Lithobates clamitans (assembly GCA_037952925.1). Classification (NCBI taxonomy): domain Eukaryota; kingdom Metazoa; phylum Chordata; class Amphibia; order Anura; family Ranidae; genus Lithobates; species Lithobates clamitans. Next base: position 1,510,468 of record JBBGZY010000248.1, read on the forward strand.
ACTGCAAAGGATGCGCTTAAAGAGGAAGTGAAATGCAAAATGCAAGTCAAAAGTGCACAATGTTGCATTTTTTTAATATATAAACCTACAGTGTAATTCTTCTCTCATCCCATACATTTCTCAAGATGTGACCATTAAGATAATCAGGAATAAATCAAGTGAGCTCTAAGGAAGTCTTAGATATTACCATTTACTTTTTGTGAATGATACTTAAATGTTCAAAATGATTTCCTTTTAGCCCATTTCACCAAAACCAAAAATGTTTTGATTCACAAATACAGAAACCATGACACAGAAACATAACAATGCAATTTCTATGAAACCATGAAAGGTTATTATATGTCCTTCAAATCTACACTGAATTGCCTTTAGAATTTCAAATGCATTAATAAACCCACATAAATTCAATATCTGTATATATCATCCCAAACAGAGCATTTAAAAGAAAATAAAATAAAAAAAAGGGGGCGGGGGGGGGGGGGGGTTGAATAATTTCCTAAGCTTACCCAATCTCAGATACACAGCAGTAGGTTCAATCAAAACTATGCAGTGCCTAACGGGAAATCTCAGCCAATGACATTTTCGTTTGCCTTTACCAAGCAACATGATCACGGCCCAGAAGGAAAACAGCAATGATCAGCATAATGTAAAACGAGTTGTTTTAGTCATTCTGTATAAAATTGTGGGAAACTCCCAATAGTTTTAAAAAGCCGATGGGTGATAAACCACCAGCAGGTGTCAAAAACAGAAATAAATTTTGCTTATACCTAAAAATACTTTACTTTGCCATGGGGTGTACGGCAACTGAATTATTCATGACTGGACCTCTACTTAAAACCCAATTTCAACATGGATGAAAGCACATCCATGTTTGGGTTTCACACAGCAATCAGTTGTCTTGTGGAAGTTTATAAGGACCCGTGTTTAATGTAAAGCTCGTAAAATACCAGCAAGCTTCAAAAGCAGTCACAGAGATGTTTACATACATACTGAGATTGAGAGAGATATATATTTCTAATTGAGAAATCCAGATTTCTAGGTTTCTAGGGTGCTCAAAAAAAAGCTACATGAATGCAACTGTAGATACCGGCTTTTTCAACCTTGGTAGCATTTTACCATCTTTACAGTTTGCATGGATTTAAAAAGGGCTACAATTCACTGAAAAGATATTTTTATGGGAATCCTTTTGTTTAAATTGCATACAAGTTTCCAAAACTAAAAAGAGGAGATTACATTGTTAGACAGATATGATTTATTCTACAACGAATAATAGCAATTACATGGAAGGAGAGATTAGTAAGTACCAAGCAGTAACTGCTTGTTCTACACTTTGCAGATACGTTTGGAAAGCGTATACGTTGCAGAGTATCAAGATTATTAAGATAACATTGTACTGATTGAGTCAGGATGGATTCTCCAATTAGCAATGCTATTTAAAAAATATTTGTGGGTGAAAGAAAAGAAAAAAAGTATATAGATATGCAATCACAACAAACCAGAGCAAGTTATATGGACAAGTGAGAAGTGTTAGTGGCAACAGATTACAGGTCAGTTGCAGAACAGTATTGAACTAAACCTGCCAACTGCAAATCCACACTCACAACATTCTAGTACAATTTTCTGCACATGGAAAAGCAGATAAAATATTTAATAAGTAATGCACGGAGCACATTTACCAGATCATTTTACAGAAAAGAACCGAGTATAACCAATGTGGACATTTAGAACATGTGCAAACTTTGCAAAAATAGAATGACTGGTATTTGCCAAAACAAACAAAAAATGCCTTTTTTCTTTTTTGAGTACAATTAGTTTTCCACAAAATACAAAGGGCAGCAAAGTGCATACCATTCTAACAATGTACATAAGTTATTAAATAAAGGATCAGATTTAAAAAGAATATAAATGAAGCTTTAAGTAGGTCTCTTCTACATGCATATTATTCTTCATTAAAGAAAAACATATGTAAAAAGGCCATTGGTAACTGCTAGGTTAACAGCTGTAGAAAATGCCAATTCTCTGGTCACAGACTCCACTAGTATAGAGCTTGGTCTTTGATTTTGTTATGGATTCAATACTGTTAAATTCTGTTACTCCAATGGTAAAAGAACATGTGACTTGGAATATGGCAATCTTCCTGATTAGGACAAGCATCCACACAGTTTATACATTTATCCAGAACAACATCCTCCGGCGCTCTGTGCCTGTGGTTCATCATCTACGATCTGTACACCTCTTCTTGCACCTCCTGCCTGGCTGGGGCCATTGCCTTTAGCCCTTTCGTCTACTTGTGCCGTTTCAATCATTCCTAAGGAAGTGAAAATACAAGTCAGTCCATCAAGTCATTTAAAGAAGCAAACAATCTATATGGTTGAAAACAATGTAAAATTGCTACTTTATTTTAAAGCTGATAACTTAAGAGAAGTATGGGTTTGGGCTTTTTTTTTAGATTTATACTTGCCTAAATGGATGCAGCATCGGTTTGATGCTGCATCTGTCGCTCGGCGCCTCTGCACTGAGAAAAGTAAAAGTACACTCCCTTTTATCAAATTCATTTGCGCACAAACAAAAAAAAAAAAACAAAAAAACAAAAAAAAAAAACACAACTCACCTTCCTCGACAACCTTAACTACCCAAATATGGTGGATTGGCACTTCCTGATGCCCAGAATTATCAGGCTACCCACCTTGGCAGAGTCATTATAACTCTAAACTTTGGGCACAACTAGAACATGCTCAAAATGGACATCCTGTTAAAAGGCGCCTTGTGGTTTTTCGATAACTTGCCACCGGTATTAAAAGCACATCCCTTATTAGGTGCCACACTTCGTATATGTTCAGGAGCCGTCTTTCAAGCTTCCCTCTCTACCTGGGACCCCCTATTCCCAATATTAGGGAATCTGGTATTCTCCCCTAGCTTTGGATCCCCTGAATTTAAGACCCTTCTCCAATGGGGCCGGGATCAAGCTTTCCATTTTCTAGAAACGGACCATTGGCCCTCTATAACGTCGTTGATGAGTGACACTGGCCCCTTCAAGCTTCCTTTTTGGAACACTCTACAACTACACCATTTTCTACATTCCCAAACCCTCAGCAATTTAACTATCACTTGACATCTTTTGAGGACTACTGTTCAGACAATGGGACTCTTGATGCAAGTACGGTCTAAAACGTATAATTTACTAAATACTCCCTCTGACCAGTACCATTTATGCAAAAATGGGAATTCAGGAGTCCAACTATAAAATTTTGACAAGGTGGTATCATGCCCCTCATTTGTTACATGAGTACTATCCCAATACTACTGGCTGATGTTGGAGATGCCAGATAGACAGAGGAATGCTACATTATTCAAAAATTTATGGGGCACAAGATTCTTGACGATCCAGCTTTCTTCCTACTACACGCTTCCACAAACCCCGCAAAAAACAAAAAAAAAAACAAAAAAACGATTGTACGACATTTAATAAATGCCGCCAAGTCCTGTATTCCTCTACTTTGGAAAAAACAAATGCCACCAACTATCGGGAGTTGGCTTCACAAAGTAGAAGACATAAATAAGATGGGAGACTTGATACTCACGGCACAGAATAAGCGTAAAAACTAATCTAAGACCTGGAGGCTCTGGAATCTGTTTATACTTTCTGAAGAAGGTAAGGCCCTATTCGGATCATAAATTATTCACAAGATGTTTCGATTGAACACCTTTACCATCAGGATCCACCGCCATATGGAACCTCCCCCCCCTCTTTCTCCTTCCTTTTCTTGACTTATTTACATTTCTCTCTGAAAAAAAGGAAAAGGGATTGGCCAGTTCCATGCCTTACTTAGTGGTTACTTTTATCACCATTTTACGTCTAACAAAAAAAACATAAAGGGAACCTTCATTGGACATACCCTTTAGTGTTACCTATATGGGACTTTGATACCTCAGCACATTATTTCAGTTGTTAGACATATTGTAAGTTATGTGACTGAAATTGTCGACGCTTGTATATTACCGATGTTGTGACTTGGTTCTGCCCTTTCTGGGATTTAAATAATAAGAGGAGACATATCGCTGTTCTTACTTACTAGGAACAAACGACAGGTCTCCTCTCCTCTGACAGCACACACACACACACACACACACACACAAATCCCTGTGCTGGCGCTCATGCACACGATTGCGCTTGGCCACCCAGGAGAGCCATTCTGCCGCAGTATATCTACGTGGCCAGTCAGAAACTGGTTAAGGAGCACAATATGACAATACTTGAACAAAAATGAGTCGAGTTGCCAGAAAGAAGTCTACTTTATTCCACAAATGGTAAAAGCCAACACCGAGTTAAAGCGATGGTTACCAGCCACAATCTTCGAGCATTCAGTATATACCAGGGGACTGGGATGTCTGAGGTCCAAAAGATCTGCGTTGGAGCAAAGCCGCCAGCTGCAGCAAGAAAAAGGAGGGATGCGTGCCACCTATAACCGGAAGCCCATGATGGTGGACACAAAACACTGGAACACACTAGGAATTCAAGCTGATTACCAGGATAACATGTTCCGAGGATTTGACAAAGGGGCGTGCCCTGAAACATGTTATCCTGGCAATCTGCTTGAATACCTGGTGTGTTCTAGTGTTGGATCTGTGTTGGAGCAAACCAGTTGGCTGCAGCAAAAAAACAGGGATGCACGTCCTATACCCCCGTGATGGCAGACACAAAACACTGGAACACACCAGGTATTCAAGCCAATTGACAGGATAACATGTTTCAGGGCATGCCCCCTTTTGTCAAATCCTCGGAACATGTTATACTGGCAATCGACTTGAATTCCTGGTGTGTTCCAGTGTTTTTTGTCCATCATGAACTTCTGGGTTCTGGCAACGCGCATCCATTTCTTTGCCGCGGATAAATGACATTATGACACACAGATGTGAACCGGGCCTTAGTGTGCTATAAAGCATGTTCCCGTCACTGTAATCTTAGCCGATAGACATCAGAAACCAGATACTGGTACTTACTTTTACAAAGATCAAGGAATAACTCTTCAATTCCCTTATTTTGCTTGGCTGAAGTATGGTAGTGCTTTGCACCCACAGATTCTGCATAACTTTAGAAAAAAAAAAAAAAAAAAGAAGGAAACAAATTGACAATGCTTCATCGGGAAAACATTTAAGACGAATAAATTAAAAACGTAAAGAGAAACATAAATGATGAAAACAAACATACGCTTCTGCTTCTTGAATAGAGACGTGCCTTTCTTTTTCCAAGTCTACTTTGTTACCTGTTTAAAGAAATATATATGTATACATTTTCAGTAATATTTACAAGAGAAATATATGTCAGGTCTTGATGCATTTGGCACCTGTTAAACGAGAAGAGCCAAGCAAAGCGAGTGGTAAGGGGGGGGGGGGGGGGGGGGGATTGGCAGTTTTATCACGTGCGCCCATTTTCGGCTGTGTACAGCCATTCTTTTACATGAAAAAAGTTGATCGATTGATATAATGAATGAGTTGGTTAATATATATCTATATCTATCTATCTATCTATCTATCTATCTATCTATCTATATATATATATATATATCTCTGCTTGATCAGCGCATATAGCCAATGGCCTTCAGCACTGGACAACCTTAAATCTGATAGCAGGGAATCACGCTGTCAGAATACAATGACACAAGGAGTTTTCCCTTTAAAAACGTGTAGATATGGGGGGGGGGGTGAATCAGCTGTTTGTTCTGCCGGTTGGCTGAAGGAGTAAGTAAGGTATAGCCAGCTTTAGGCTGGTTCCACTTGGCCACTACCACTGCAGCAGTACTTCAAGATCCCAGGGCTACTTGCAGGTACATAGATTAGGTTAGGTTAGGTTAGAGGATTTTGAATAGAGTTGTGGTTCACAGTGAAAATTAGGATTTTTTTTTCTATTTTATAAACTATAGTGGAGTTTATTTTCTTATTTCCTGTGAGGAGATCCTCAAGCAGAAATCGCATCGCAGATAGACAATTAAAACGTGCTGTCACTGGGACAGAAAGTAAGTGAAAATCTCTCAAGACGTATACAGAAAAAAAAAAAGTTACAGAATCTTTAACCATCTCAATACAGGGCATTTTAACCCCCTTCCTGCCCAAGCCATTTTTCAGCTTTCAGCGCTGTCACACTTTGAATGACAATTGCGCAATCATGCAACACTGTACCCAAATGAAATTTTTATTATTTTTTATTTTTTTCCCCACAAATAGAGCATTATTTTGGTGGTATTTGATCACATCTGCGGTTTTTATTTTTTGCGCTATAAACAAAAGAAGAGGGACCATTCACATTTATACAGCGATCCGTGCTATAAAAATGCACCGATTACTGTATAAATGTGACTGGCAGGGAAGGGGTTAACACTAGGGGGTGATCGAGGGGTTAACCGTGTTCCTAGGGAATGTTTCTAACTGAAGGGAGAGGGGACTCACAAGGGGAGGAGACCGTTCTGTGTTGCTCTGTACTGAGAACACAGATCAGTCTCCTCTCCTGACAGGACGTGGATCTGTGTGTTTACATACACACAGATCCACGTCCTGCCGTGTTACCGGGCAATCGCGAGTGCCCAGCGGACATCGTGGCCGCCGGGCACGCGCATCAGGTGCCCAGTGACACGGCGGGAGCGCGCGCGCCCCCTGGTGGCTAGGGAAGGCGAGGGTGTCATATGACGCCCTCCCAGAACGAGAGCCGCGCCGCCTGGCCGTCATATGACAGCCGGTGGGCGGCAAGCAGTTAACTATCCATAACTGTGTGTGCGAATCATTATAGCACATATACTGCACAATGAACAGTGGCCTAAGAACAACTGGCTGTCTCAGAGTAACACAAACTAAAAAGTAAACGTAGTTATCAGACTAGAAATAAAAATGGTAACTTACCTACTATACATAAACAAATTTCATTTCCCAACATTTTTCTTAGTTCCTTCACCCAATTTTTTACCTACAAAAAGAAAAAAAAAATTAATGCTGTTATTCCATGGTAAAAGTTTAAAAAAAAAAAAAATTGTAAGGGACTATTCACTGGTAGGGCTATCAACAGTGCCAGCATCTGTTACAGAGCCAAATGCTTTGGGCTGCTTTTACGCTGGGGCATCGACGGTAAAGCGGCACTTTACCATCGTTTTTGCAGAGGTTTTCAGCCGCCAGCGGGGCACTTTTAACCCCTGAAAAAGAGTTAAAACGACCGCTGCAGCGGTGCTGCCCATTCTATTCAATGGGCAGGAGCAGTTTAGGAATGATGTATACACCGTTCCAAAGATGCTGCCTTCAGGAGTTTTTTAACCTCCTGCCAGTGCATCATCTCAGTGTGAAAGCACTCAGGCTTTTACACTGAGACTGCAGGGGAGCCGTTTTTCAGGCGCTATTTTTAGCCCAAAAACGCCTGAAAAACGCCTCAGTGTGAAGGGGGCCTTAGGGATTTTACTATAGCGCGGAATGCTTTAGGGATTTTACTACATAAGAAAGTATATTATCATGAGATACTGACAGGATCAACAGGTGTTGACAAACTGTTCCAAGTAGTACTCAGAAAATCAAGCACAATAAGAACTCTGTACCACGTCAAATTCTAAGAAAAAGTACACTTCAAAAACAAAGCTGGGAAAGTTCAGACTAAATATACTATTTATTAACAAAAATTATTTTGTTTTGTCATAGGATTTACTGGGTGCCACAGATTTGTAATGTGAACTAGTACTATTAGTCAGTTAGTTTAACTGTGAAGCAAAGTAGTTTCATTTTACTGCTTTGTGTGAGGGTACTCAGACAGGTTCACCTTTTGGAAAGAGTCCTCATCTGTAACGTCATACACTAAAATAGCGCCATTAGAGTCTCTGTAGTATATGGGACCAAGTGCATGGAATCTCTCTTGTCCTGCAGTATCCTGTAGGATGTAAAAGAAAAAAAAAATACATTCACAGTACGGAAGACAGAAGCCATCTCTCCTCTCCACAGAAAACAGTCAGCAACAGTATGTCTACCCCGGTTTTCCCAGGTCCTGTTCATTGCAGCGCAAAGCAGGTGTAATATATATAAAAAAAAATGTTAAAAAAAAGGGAAGGAGTTTGCCTCATTTTTGATGCAATTTCATTGAAATGTCCATATAATAGAGTTCAATAGTAATGCATAAAAAAGGCCCCACACCTGAATAGCAAAAATATAGTCCCAGGAGAGTCATTGCATGGGCTAAGAGCAGCAAGACCTGTAACGTTTATATACAAGAAACTTCCACTACATTACTGCAGTTTCCAATGCATCAGTGGTACTCAACACCTGTCCTTAAGACCCACTAACAGGCCAGATTTTAAGTATTACCTCAGGGAGATGCAGACTAGAATACTGCAATCACTGAGCAAATGATATCACCTGTGATGTATTTCAGTTATCTTGCAAACCTGGCCTGTTTGTGGGTCCTGAGGACAGGAGTTGAGAACCACTGCAAAACATTAACAAATTTTACCTCCTCCCTTAAAAACCACAAAAAAAAAAAAAAAAATTATATAAATATAAATAATACATCTTTTTGCAGGTAAAAAAATAAAATAATATAAAATAAAATGGGCATTTTTTTTTTACACTGAAGCCTGTAAAGCATTGCACCCATGAACCCTGGGGGGAGAAGGTGCAGGAGCTGGAACATGTTGCACCTTAAATATGGGTGGAACATGTAACATCTACCAAAAGGTGAATTTGGCTTTTAAAAGACCACAACTGGTTTCTCTTCAGTTCAATCTCAAGAAATGTGCACATGTTTATTGTGATACTATTGTATTTCAAAAACTGCATTAAAGGTAAGATGTAGCGGTTTTGTAAACAGCTTCCCCATCATGTCTGCTGTGCGTCTCCGTGACGCACGTCGCCACGACGCGCATGCGCTGTGTCAGCGGTGGCGGTCTGTGTTATGGGATGCACAGCGTCATCACGCTGGATTGCCCTGTTTGTTGTGGTTTTGGGTCGCGTCATTGGCTGACGCAGCGGCCCATTCCCGCCCACACCATTTAACCACTTAAGGACCAGCCTTGTTTTGGATTTTAGGTGTTTACATGTTCAAAACAGGTTTTTTGCTAGAAAATTACTTAGAACCCCCAAACATTATCTATGTTTTTTTCTAAAACCCTAGAGAATAAAACGGCGGTCGTTGCAATACTTTTTTTGCACCGTATTTGCGCAGCGGTCTTATAAGCGCACTTTTTTTTAAAAAAGTTAACTTTTTTGAATAAAAAAAATAAGTAAATTAGCCCAATTTTTTTTATATTGTGAAAGATAATGTTACGCCAAGTAAATTGACATCAAACATGTCATGCTTCAAAATTGCGCCCGCTCGTGGAATGGCGTCAAACTTTTACCCTCAACAATCTCCATAGGCGACGTTTAAAAATTTCTACAGGTTGCATGTTTTGCGTTACAGAGGAGGTCTAGGGCTAGAATGATTGCTCTCGCTCTACCGGTTGCGGCGATACCTCACATGTGTGGTTTGACCACTGTTTTCATATGCGGGCGCTACTTACGTATGCATATGCTTCTGCGCGAGCTCGTCGGGACGGGGGTTTTTAAAAAAAAAAAAAAAAAAAAAAAATTTTATTATTTATTTTACATTATTTTAAATTGTGTCACTTTTATTCCTATTACAAGTAATGTAAACATCCCTTGTAATACAAAAAAAGCATGACAGGACCTCTTAAATATGAGATCTGGGGTCAAAAAGACCTCAGATCTCATAATTTACACTAAAATGCAATAATAAAAAAAAAAGTCATTTAAAAAAAATGACATTGAAAAAATATGCCTTTAAGAGGCGTGGGCAGAAGTGGCGTTTTGACGTCGCTTCCGCCTAGCAGTGTCATGGAGACGAGTGGGCGCCATCTTAGCCTCACTCGTCTCCAGGCACAGCACGGAGAAGGACACGATTGCCTCCACCGCTACCAACAGCAGGGTACTGGATCGCGGCGGGAGGGGGGGCCACCGATAAAAGTGATCTTGCGGCGAATGCGCCGCAGGGACCACTTTTATCAGAAAGCCGGCTGCCGCACAAAAACGGGGTTATGGCAGCTAGCTGCTGCCATAACAAGATCCCCCTTCAAAGTTTGGATGTACATCGGCGTGCTGCGGTCCGGAAGTGGTTAAAAGGACGCCAGGGACGGCAAATGGCATCACTCCTTCCCTCGGTTTTCAGCCGAGGGCTATAAGGGTGTGCAGACTGCTCCGGGTTGTTTGGGTTTATATTCCCTGTTACAAGTAATGAAAAAAAAGAGTGGGGTATAATGAGGCTTGTTTCATCATGTAGACAGATTCGGTACCATGACTCTATGGTTGCCTTCCAACCCCCATAACCAATGCAACAAGTGCTGGAAACTTGTGAAGGGAGCCGCCGGAGCTTCAGCGTACACGGAACATGGAGCATAGAGTCTAAAGCTGACATTGAGAGAGCGAGTGCAAGTGGGCGTGCACGAGGGAGGGACGTGAATAAGAAGGAGCCCGTGCACGCCAGCTACACGTCCAGATGAAGCTACGCACATTTGTCCTGTGAAACGCGTCGACGTCACCGCGTCCGGACGTCACGCCCGCTGTCATCCCCCGTTGGGGCTAGCCGGCACATACACCGAGGGAGTATCCCGTTCCCAAGCCCGGAACAGCTGTGCGGAGGACAACAGGTGCACCTGTACGGACGGTCACAAACAACACAACAGCGGTACATCAGAAATATGCTGTGAATCACGAAGTACTACCCAGATCAAGACACGGAAGCATACAGGGTGACAGGAAGGTCTATTCACAATATCGGAGCCTCGGCCACCCGGAAGTATCTGAGCAATCTTGAACGGGACCCGGGAGTGGTAACGTACCAGGCAACCCTTGTTGTTATTTTTACCTATACCTGCCACCAACCGATTTCATTACAGTACTTTTTGCACTGAGTTCACCCACTCTGGAGAACTGTATGTATGATAACCAAGTATTCCGGAACCTGGGAACAGTGATTTCACAGCTTTACATATATATATATATATATGACCAACATCTAATTCCTACCTACAGGACCAGTTGTTTAGTTGACCACAGATCCTACACCAGCACCCCACCCCACGGCAGACCATCTCCCTCCAGGTTTCCCATCCTTTTCCCCCCCTCCTCCCCCACCCCTCCTCCCCCCCTCTCCACATTCCCCCTGTCCACCATCCCCGTCCCTTCCGCCATCCCCCCCTTCCACACCTCCTCCTCTCCCCTTCCCTCCCCTTTTTTTTTTTTTTTTTTTTTTTCTAGGTGGTCTGTGCAGACATCAATAGCCAAGACGTCCGGACGCATCTGTCTTGTCAATGTTTATCTATACATGTTTTATGTTTCCCTAGTCTGTGTATGTTATGTACTTGATCAAAAATAATAGTTTTTTGATCAATTTTATGAGGGCAGTGTACGATTATACTTTTTTTCTGATCATGTTTGTGCACATATCTTCATGTACACCCATTTTGTACCAATAAATACGCATTTACATTTACTATATATTGAGTGTGCCTTCCCTTGAGCCCCGCTTTTCTTTTTGGTCCCCCCCTGTTACAAGTAAGTATACCTATTTGGGAGTTATATACCAGAATAGGAGAAGTGGGTCTTATTACCTCCTTTTCCTTATGTTTTTTTGTCCTTTTTCTCATTACCCACTTTCTCACCCTGCCTTATACAGCTATCAAATACTTGATGCTGGGAACGCCAATACTGGGATTGTAATTTCATATCCAGCCGTCTTGTAGAGGATATAGGACACTGCTAACCAATGGAGGATTAGGACCTCTCACCTTGACACTGCAAATACCACTTACCCACAAAGTGCATTTGGAGGATGTAAGTGGTGTGGTAGCCATACTATATGGGAGATATGTATATAGTCTCACACAGTTCATAACATTGTTGTCTTGATTTTCTTTAGATTGTGATACATTTCCCTGAAGAAGACCTTCTTTAAAATAAGCATGTTGAAACGTCTTGGAATTTTACTACTTGACGCCACGGTTTCCGGTATGTGGTAAGTGTATTGTGTAGTATGATGCATCACTCTCTTCCAATTTTTTTTTTTCCTTTATGCAATGCACCTTTTTAAACAATTTTGCAATGTGATATCATGATTAAGTCAGATCTATTTAATTGTATTTATGTAATTAAATTTATATGTATAATAAACGTATTTTTACTTAAGTTTATTGTTTTCATTGCCTTAAAAATCCTAAATAGGGGTTTATGTAGTTTTCTTTAAGTATATAGGGGATGATGGCATTGACACATCCATACCACTTGGGTCAATTATATTTCTTTATTATAGTTAGGACAAAAATAAAATTACAATAATTGTATTCAGATAAACATGAAAACCCCTTAGGCCCCTTTCACACTTGTGCGACTTGTCCTACAACTTGGGACTGCAAAGCCGCATGACAAGTCGTACCCCATGATTTCCAATGAGTACCATTCATATCTGTGTGACCTAAAGTCACACTAACTTCAAAGTAGCCCCTCTACTACTTTGGTCCAACTTTGATGTGAGTTGATGTCCACAGACCTCAAGTTTACACAGGCATGCTCTGAAATCGCCACCATTACTAGTAAAAAAATCCACAAAAATATCCCATCATTTGTAGACACTAACTTTTGCGAAAATCAGTATACTCTTAATTTTTCAAAAATTGTTTCACTTAAAATGCAGAGGTGATCAAATATCACCAAAAGAAAGTTCCATTTGTGGAAAAAAGTAGGACATGAATTTTATTTGGGCACCGACCTGCACAATTGTTTAACCACTTCAGCCCCGGAAGGATTTACCCCCTTCCTGACCAGAGCACTTTTTACAATTTGGCACTGCGTCGCTTTAACTGGTAATTGCGTGGTCATGCAATGCTGTACCCAAACGAAATTTGCGTCCTTTTCTTCCCACAAATAGAGCTTTCTTTTGATGGTATTTGATCACCTCTGCGGTTTTTATTTTTTCCGCTATAAACGGAAAAACACCGAAAATTTTGAAAAAAAAAGATATTTTCTACTCTTTGTTATAAAAAAAAATCCAATAAACTCAATTTTAGTCATACATTTAGTCCAAAATGTATTCGGCTACATGTCTTTGGTAAAAAAAAAAAAAAAGTCAATAAGGGTATAATTATTGGTTTGCGCAAAAGTTATAGCGCCTACAAACTAGGGTACATTTTCTGGAATTTACACAGCTTTTAGTTTATGACTGCCTATGTCATTTCTTGAGGTGCTAAAATGGCAGGGCAGTACAAACCCCCCCCCCCAAAATGACCCCATTTTGGAAAGTAGACACCCCAAGGAAATTGCTGAGAGGTCCCAAGGTGATTGAATAATGACAAAAAAAAAAAAAAAAAAAAATTTACAAAAAAAAGTTGTCACTAAATGATATATCGCTCACACAGGCCATGGGCATATGTGGAATTGCACCCCAAAATATATTCAGCTGCTTCTCCTGAGTACGGGGATACCACATGTGTGGGACTTTTTTGGGAGCCTAGCCACGTACAGGGCCCCGAAAACCAATCACCGCCTTCAGGATTTCTAAGGGCGTAAATTTGATTTTACTCCTCACTACCTATCACAGTTTTGAAGGCCATAAAATGCCCAGATGGCACAAAACTCCCCCCCAAATGACCCAATTTTGGAAAGTAGACACCCCAAGCTATTTGCTTCGAGGCATGTTGAGTCCATGGAATATTTTATATTTTGACAGGATTTCTAAGGGTGTAAATTTTTGATTCACTCTTCACTGCCTAACAGTTTTGGAGGCCATGGAATGCCCAGGTGGCACAACCCCCCCCCCCCATGCCTCTTTGCTGAGAGGCATGGTGAGTATTTTGCAGCTCTCATTTGTTTTCTCATTTGTTTTTTAAAATGAAGAAAGACAAGAAAAAAAAATGTTTTTTTCTTTTTTCAATTTTCAAAATTTTGTGACAAAAAGTGAGGTCTGCAAAATACTCACTATACGCCTCAGCAAATAGCTTGGGGTGTCTACTTTCCAAAATGGGGTCATTTGTGCCACCTGGGCATTCCAAGGCCTCCGAAAATGTGATAGGCAGTGAAGAGTGAAACCAAAAATTTACGCCCTTAGAAAGTCTGAAGGTGGTGATTGGTTTTCGGGGTCCCGTACGTGGCTAGGCTCCCAAAAAGTCTCACATGGGGTATCCCCGTACTCAGGAGAAGCAACAGAATGTATTTTGGGGTGTAATGTCACATATGCCCATGGCATGTTTGAGCAATATATCATTTAGTGACAACTTTGTGCAAAAAAAAAAAAAATGTGTCACTTTCCCGCAACTTGTGTCACAATATAAAATATTCCATGGACTCGACATGACTCTCAGCAAATAGCTTGGGGTGTCTACTTTCCAAAATGGGGTCATTTGGGGGGGGTTTGAACTGTCCTGGCATTTTATGCACAACATTTAGAAGCTTATGTCACACATCACCCACTCTTCTAACCACTTGAAGACAAAGCCCTTTCTGACACTTTTTGTTTACATGAAAAAATTATTTTTTTTTGCAAGAAAATTACTTTGAACCCCCAAACATTATATATTTTTTTAAAGCAAATGCCCTACAGATTAAAATGGTGGGTGTTTCATTTTTTTTTTTTTCACACAGTATTTGCGCAGCGATTTTTCAAACTCATTTTTTTGGGGAAAAAAAAACACACTTTTTTAAATTTTAATGCACTAAAACACACTATATTGCCCAAATGTTTGATGAAATAAAAAAGATGATCTTAGGCCGAGTACAAGGATACCAAACATGACATGCTTTAAAATTGCGCACAAACGTGCAGTGGCAACAAAATAAATACATTTTTAAAAGCCTTTAAAAGCCTTCACAGGTTACCACTTTAGATTTACAGAGGAGGTCTACTGCTAAAATTACTGCCCTTGATCTGACCTTTGCGGTGATACCTCACATGCATGGTGCAATTGCTGTTTACATTTGACGCCAGACCGACGCTTGCGATCGCCTTAGCGCGAGAGCAGGGGGGGGGGGGGGGGTTCTTTTTTTTTTTCTTTATTATTTTTTTGCTTTTTTTTTTTTTTTTTTTTTTTAAACTGTTCCTTTCATTTTTTTTTTTTTTAAATAATTTTTATTGTTATCTCGGGGAATGTAAATATCCCCTATGATAGCAATAGGTAGTGACAGGTACTCTTTTTTGAAAAAATTGGGGTCTATTAGACTCTAGATCTCTCCTCTGCCCTCAAAGCATCTGACCACACCAAGATCAGTGTGATAAAATGCTTTCCCAATGGCGCTGTTTACATCCGGCGAAATCTAAGTCATAAAATGCTCGTAGCTTCCGGTTTCTTAGGCCATAGAGATGTTTGGAGCCACTCTGGTCTCTGATCAGCTCTATGGTCAGCTGGCTGAATCACCGGCTGCATTCTCAAGCTAATTAGCCGCTAGGATTGCTTTAACATGAAAGCCGACCGCTGGCTGAAAAGAATGATACCAAGATGATACCTAAACCTGCAAGCATCATTCTGGTATAACCACTCAAAGTTGTGAATGGCGTACCTGAAGACAAAAAAAATGGTTAACAATAAAACACAGTAAACAGTAAAGTATAAAAAAATTGCATACCTGAAAAGCAAACATGATAAAACATAATAACAATGAAACATTGCAGAATAGAATACAGTAAAAAAGAGCAGAACAATAGAGTGAATAGAGGGAGAGAGAACAATAAAACGACAACTATTTCATTTTATATTTTTTTTTTTTTTTTTTTACACTTTATGTAACTAACTTTTATAACTGTAACCGGTTCCAGGTTCGGGTCTCTCAAAATGCGATGGCATCTTGGGAGACCCTGTGAAAGTGTGCCTAGTCTGTGCAGTGCTGTACCCTACGCTAATACTCAACTAGTGCATGGTAGCGTTCAAAACATTCACCAATGCAAAGACCAGGATTGTCAGGACAGGAGGGACAATAATAGCGGGTGTCATGCCTATATCCGCGCTTGCTGCAGACACGACATCTTTTTTGGGGGGTTTGTTGGGTAGGGGTACTCGGGAGGACATAAAGAAAATGCCGACTGCATTTGGTTGGGGATGTGAATGGGGGAAGTACGGACGCTGCAGAAGTGGTGGGTTCCCAATTAGGATTGGCGAATGAAGCAGGAAGGGCATTATGGGCACGACGGGCCTGTGTTTGTCTTCTTCTTGGTGGCAGCGGGACACTACTTGTGCTTGCCACCTCACCAGTTCGAACAGCACTTATGGGACTCGCCACATCACCAAGTGTTACTGCAGTGCTGGTTTGACTACAACCGGGGTGTACTAGGCCAATGACGCTTGCCAGTTTACCAAAGTGCTACCAAAAAAAACTGTTAGCGATCGCAGGGATCAGGCCTGACTCTGCGAACGCTGCAGTTATGTGTTTAGTGTTTTGTAAGTGACAGTGATCGATTGATACAGAACTTGGCTGGGCTGGGTCGGGCGGAGGGGCAAAACGCAGGTGCTAGCAGGTATCTGGGCTGATCCCGCTAACACTGCGTTTTTGGGAACCCTAAACTGCTGGGGACGCTAGTATACATCTGATCAGATCAGATATTGAACCGATCAGATACTATACCACTAAGGGAGGTGTATGCTGCGTGCGTGGGTGTTAGCGGTACCGGCGCTAATCTGCCGCTGCCTGGGGCGACGCATATCACCGCCGGGTGATCAGGGGGCTAAACCTTTATTTGGTAATAAACGGCGGGTGCCCTGACACTATAAAAAATAAACGAACTAACCAGCGTCACCCGTAACGGTTATACGGTGATCAGTGGTGAAAGGGTTAACTAGGGGGCAATCAAGGGGTTAAAACATTTATTAGGTAGTATATGGGGGTCCCTGACGCT
Source organism: Lithobates clamitans (assembly GCA_037952925.1). Classification (NCBI taxonomy): domain Eukaryota; kingdom Metazoa; phylum Chordata; class Amphibia; order Anura; family Ranidae; genus Lithobates; species Lithobates clamitans. The sequence goes on from JBBGZY010000248.1 coordinate 1,527,359, forward strand.
ATAAAACGCTGACAGCGAACCTAAATATTTACCCCTAACTATTTTTCCCTAACTAGCGTCACCAGTGACACTAATACAGCGATCAGAAAAATGATCGCTTAGCGACACTGGCGACGGGGGGTGATCAAGGGGTTAAAACTTTATTAGGGGGGGGTTAGGGGGCTAACACTAACTGCCCTACCACACTGTCACAAACTGACACCAATGCAGTAATCAGGAAAAAAAAAAAAAAAAAAACTGCTTGGTGTCAGTGTGACGGGGGGGGGGGGGGGGTGGTTTGCGGAGTGGGGGGTGTATTGTGTGCCTGGCATGCTCTACTTGTGCGTGTGCGTGTTTTACACTCACATTGCAGTCTTCTCTCCTCGGCGCCGGAACGGAAAATGCCAAGCCGAGGAGAGATGACATTTCCTCTGCCTCTGTGTACTATACAGAGGCAGGGGAATGATCTTATTGGCTGGGAGCGATCGCAAGGGGGGGGGGCCACGAATGGATGGCCTCCCCCTCATCTCTGAATGCTCCCAGTCAGAAGCCGACCGCCTCGGGCACCGGGGGAGGGGGCCCAGGTACGTGATTTTGCCTGCCCGTGCCATTCTGCTGCAGTATATCTGCGTGAGGCGGTCGGCAACTGGTTAAAGCAACGCAGTGCCGTATCGCATAAAAATGGCATGGTCATTGACGGGGTAAAACTTTCCGGGGCTGAAGTAGTTAATGCATTTCAACTTCTGTGTTTTTTGTTTTTAAAAAAAAAACAAAAAAAAAAACGCAAGAGTCTGAACTTCAGATTTAGGAAACGTTATCCAGTTCTCCTAGCCTGTGCAATAATGGCAAATTATTTTCATACCCAAATTGCAAGGTTCACCCGTTTTCCTCCAATGTTCAGCTTCTTTGTTAAGAAGGATGCCTGGAAAAAAAAAAAAAAAAAAAAAGTAAAAAAAAAAAATTAGGCAAACATGTAGAGAAATAACAGTATAAAATAACAAAATTTAAACAAAATGGATTACGTTTTTAGGCCAGTAGTCCTGGCCGTACACAGACCAAGATTTTAGCCAATATATTGGGAATAGAGTAGCTAATGTATGCAGGCTTTACTATCCAGTCTGCTTTTCTGCTCTGTACATTAGACCCCTTTCACACTGGGGCAGTTGTGGGCGTTAGCAGTAAAGCGCCGCTAGTTTTAACAGCTCTTTTCGACCGCTAGGGGGCCACTTTTAACCCCCCTGCTAGCGGCCGAGCAAAGGGTTATTAGCGCACCCATTTTGCAGTGCTGCCCATTCATTCCAATGGGCAGGGGCAGTGGAGGAGCGGTGTATACACCGCCCCAAAGATGCTGCTAGCAGGACTTTTCCTGTCCTGTAGGCGCACCACCCCAGTGTGAAAGCACTTGGGCTTTCTCACTGGGGTGGCTTGAGAGATGGTTTTCAGGTGCTTTGCAGGCGCTATTTTTAGCGCTAAAAAGTCTTAATGTGAATACAAACAACTCAATTCTACCATTCATCTCTATGAAACTTGTAAATGCACCTACGCAGTGAAGCATAGCAGCTGGGTTGAAAATTAAAAAAAAAGGTAAAAGTTTGTTTTGTTTTTGTTTTTAATAAAAAGCTGCACTTTAAAGGCAAAAAACCAAAAGCAACTCAGAAGCAGCAGAAAACATACTGTGTTTAACTCACTTTGATGGCAGATGCTTGTTCGCATTATCATTAAACTTTTTAGCAGGGTAAGGAAGGGTTAGAACATTTTTTCAATATTTTAACTGCTGTCAGGTCCTTCCAGTCCAGGTGACTCTTGCAAACCACTCCACTCCCTTCTACACTTCTTGTGTCACAGAGACAGAAAGCAAGCAAATCTCCCCCAATGGGGTCACAGACAGAAGTTCTAATTCTTCCCCTCGCTACCAAAAACTAAAAAAAGGCTTTCAGGATAAAGAAGCATGAGGGTACCTGTCATTCTTATTTAACCTGAGGTTCATAACCATTGCTACAGGTTACAACTCCCCAACCCCTGGATGCAGTTGTGATGCGTCTAAGGTCCCTTTCCCATCTGTGGTTTGAAAGGGGCCTTAAACTGAAGTGTCACACAGAGTTTTCCCAATGGCCTCACATCTACCACATTTTAAAATGACAAGAATATTTTAGAAACTTATTGAAACAGTGGAAGAACATAGAAAATTCAAGCAGATAAGAATCCCTGACGGGAATTGAATCCAGGGCCCCTTTACTGAAAAGCTGAGTTGGTAAACACTGAATTACTGTACTGTATTTTCTGTATATTCCACAGCATCTCTGATCAATCCAATGAAATTTTAATTTGTAAAGGCTCTACCAGAAGATAATAGTCATGTGAATGACCTTGCAAGAGCAGTAAAATCCATGACGTTGAACACATACGTGTTTTATCTCTGAAAGTTAACACTGGAAAATATAACATCTTGTGAATGCCATATGACTGACGGTGTCTGCATCCTCCTGACTACTGAACAATGCCAAAACTTGAACACATCCATTATAGGGCAGAGCTGTGATGATTAATACCAAAGAGATCATTCCACAATGCTTGTTGGTAACAGAATTTACACAACACCATGGTTCGTTCACCTAAATGGCATTATAAATCACAATTCACTGTACAAAGTCATTTATGGCAGATAATTTGATAATTTGATAATTTGGGGACGGGGGCACTTTAAACATTTTATTTTATTTATTTATTTTTTACATGGTCTCTTAAAAAAAAAAAAAAATTAATTAAATTTGATCACTTTCACAAAGAACGTAAACATTCAAAAGACCCCAAATCCCTCCTTTGCACTTAAAAGTATTCAGATCGGCAAAAACAGCGATTCTGAATACTATCTTTTTTTTTTTAAATCGCCACCATTGGTAGCCGAGTAAACCGGAAGTGACGCAGTGATGTCGCTTCCGCATTTACACTTAAGAGACTGAAACAAAGCCGTTTCTAGTCGGTGGAAGTGCCGGATCACAGATCCGGTGGGACGGGATGCCCGGTAGGAGCGACGGAAGGGGGCGGGGGCGGGGACACACGGACGTCCCCTCTCCCATCTCACTCCTTCGGGATAACAGCCGAGCAGCTTTTAGCCCCATTGGTTATTATCCCTAAAAGAGATGACCGCCTGCTCTAAAAAAAATAAACAGTACCTGGATGTTCCCAGTGTAACCCCTTAAAGCCGTACGGTCGGCGCCAAGGGGTTAAGTAACCATAGTAGTCTGTTGACCAATATTAAATTGTTAAAGAGTAACTCCAAATTTTGTTGAGGAAAAAAAAAATCCCCTCTGGGTGATCTATGCACATTGCAAGGATTTTACCAAACTTTGTAGCAGATCCCTACCCATTTCTGTTTTTAAGAAAAAGCTGTATGTTCCACTATGTCTTCAAAAGTATGACTCTGGAATGGGAAATTCTGTGTTCAATCGAATCTGCTGATGCACTTTCAGTGTTTGAATGAGGAAAGTTGCAGTGTCTGCATCCTTTTAGACATAATTACTCTTAGGGAGTATTTTACCCAAATCTAATTCCTGTTGAAGAGGATGCCTAAAATTCTACTTACATCTTAGTGCAGACTTCAGGGATAATCCACAAGTCAACCACACAAGCAGGAAAATACATTTCTGGGAAAGTTCTGTACACCGCCTGTTTACAAAAGGCCTCCAGATAGCCATATTACATTGAATTTCACATAAAATTACAGATTAGAAGGGTAATTTTTAATAACATTACAGTATAATATGGCTTTTTTAGCAATTGTATGTGTTATATATTGGGGTTTGTTTGTTTTAACATAAAAGTGGACCTTTAAAGTAGGGGTGCACCGAATGGTTTTTTTGGTGCCAAAATCGATACCAAAAATGAAAAATGCACTAGGCCGAAACTGACCGATACCGAAAATGACTTTAAAAAAAAAAAATATATAAAAATATATATATATATATAAAAATATATATAAAAAAATATATATATATATATATATATATATATATATATATATATATATATATATATATATATATATATATATATATATATATATATATATATATATATATATATATATATATATATATATATTTTTATACAGGAGATGGTCAGAGACTGGGGACGTGGTACAGGAGATGGTCAGAGACTGGGGACCTGGTACTGGAGTTCAATGCAGCCTCACCAGGTTCCTTTAAATGCAGCCTGCCTGTGCCTCACCAGTGCCCAGCAGTCTACCAGTGCATATCATGCAGCCTGCCTTAGTATGTCAGACAGGACCAGGACAGGGCAGTGTTAGCTTTGCCTTGCTAAGAACAGTGCTCTATCTATGGAGTAAAGCTGTCAGCACACCGCATTAAGGAGCAGCTTGTTGGTATGATCAGCAGGAGGAGCATTATCAGTGTGCAGCACCGCGGGGGTTAAGAGTGCAGGACTTGTTGTTAGGGCTGGGAAAAAAAAAAAAAAAACCAACCTCGATTCAAATCGTGAATAGAGTTTTTTGCTTTTTTTTTTTAAATTTTTGCAAATTTTTTTTTTTTCTGAGAAAAATCGCCCAGCCCTACTTGTTGTTTGACATGCTGTTAGAAACAGTGAGCCCGCTCGGGGGAAGCAGGCACACTTCTGAACCATGCTTCTGTGAGTGGACACCATACATACACACACACACACACACACACACACACACACACACACACACACACACACACACACACACACACACACACACACACAGAGTGTGGCTCGGCCTCACCCCCTTTCCTCATTAGCTCTCTGGCTCCCGCTGCTGTGCGAGTCAATGAAAGGGAGACCCAAGGCAGCTGCTGGTCTCATGCACATCACTGGATCGAGATGGGGCAAGTATACTGGGGGGCTGAGGGGAAGCTGCACCCAGAAAGTTTTTTTACCGTAATACATAGAATGCATTAAGGTCAAAGAATCTTCTGCCTTTAGAACCACTTCAAGTTGAATCTGTACTTTAAAAAAAAAAATAAGAGGAAAGCAAGGACTCAGAGGTGCCCCTCACCTGCATGTCAGATAAGCTATTATCAGTGCCTGACCAAACAAACTGTCATAAGGGTGGTAAAGAATATGTTGATTGTCCGAGTAGGCAGAGGATGGTAACATTCTTATCCTGTATGACTTCAAAATGTATCCGAGATTGTCACATTTAGAGCAGAGCAAATGATGCAATTAAGGGGGTCACGGGGGGGGGCTTCTAGAGGAAAAATTATCGTTCTAGGCAGATGACGCTTTCCTGTATCTGGCTGATGTCGCCTTATCCCTCCCTACAGCCCTCCGAATTCTGGGACATATTTGCCTCATTCTCTGGGATTAAAATGAATTGGGGGAAGTTCCTTCTATTCCCGCTCCATCCAGTGCACCCTAAACCACCGACGGGTACTCTGCTAAGTTGGGTGGAGTTCAAGTATTTAGGCATTAAGGTTGGTGCCTAACCTTAATACCACTCGTATTATGCCCATAACCTGGATCCCCTACGGAGTCGATTTTCCCAGCAATGTACCACATGGTGTTCCCGCCCACTTACACCGGAAAGCAGGGTTAATCTAATTAAGATGGTATATCTCCCAAAATTCTTCTATTTCTTTCGTAATATTCTTCGACCTATACTGAGCTCTTTTTTTCGTAGGATAAATGCTATACTCGTTACTACTAGTTTTATATGTGCAGGCAGGACCCCAAGACCGGCCCTCTCTACGCTACAATTACCTCTCAGGCCCCAATCACACCTGAGCTTGGTGTTTTGTGGCAAAAAATCACGCGATTTTAGGGCGTTTTTTACCGCGATTTGCCACGATTTTGTGCAGGGCAAAAGGTCACCAATGTAAAAAGCAGAAAAATGCCCAAATCTGCCCGATTCACGCGACAACAAAGAACTTGTTTGAGCTTCAGGTGTAGGGCTTCAGGCGTTTTGGAGTGGAGATGTGAACCACCTCCATAGAGAATAATTGATTTTTTTTCCCCTCCAGCGTTTTGTAGCTTCAGGCTTCAAGCTACAAAACGCTCAGGTGTGAATGGGCTCTTAGAATGGGCGGAATATCCCTTCTTAACTCCCAGCTATATTATTGGGCAGCAGTTTACTGTCAGTGTTTCTCTCAGCCTAAAAGATAACCCTGCTGTGACCCTGGAGGCCGCCATTGTGGGATCCTACTCGACCCTTAGCAACCTAGTTTTTAGAGGTCCTAAAGCTCACCCTGAAATGACATCCCTAATGCGCACTACTGTGCAGGTCTGGCATAGGGCTAAATATTGTGCCTCAGAGTCCTTCTCCCCCCATATCCCTCTATGGGGAAATCCTTGTCTCCCACACATGAGTACAATTCCAGACCCTAGTTTAGGCCTCTTAGGGGATAGTGGGCCTCAAACGTGGTGGTAGAGGGTCGCCTGCGGACATTCCCTGAAGGCAGCCTTCCATTTACCCAACTGGATGGTTTTTTTTTTGTTTTGTTTTTTTTTAGATACCTGCAGCTTAGGCATGCCTTTGGCAAACAGTTTCCCTCTGCGATCACACTAAAGTCTGATCCTATTGAGGGAAAATCGCAGGTGCAATGTGGGCTCCTGCAGACAACCAGTACACGCTGTCTGACTGTACCTCCCATGTGGGCAGACAGTTACTGAATTGCAGGAAGAATCCATCATGCGCGCCCTGGCAGTTCAATGGAAACTACAAGCTGCCTGCCATAGTGGCAGGCAAAACTTGTTCATACATTCACAGAACAGTTGCACTGTTTTTAAAAAAAGTGACAGCAGGTGAAGAACCCTGGTCTGCTGTCATGAGAAGGAGGAAGGGGCAGAGCTGGAACATGCAACATGTTCCAAAGGTGAACTCATCTTTAAGAAGACCCCTAGTGCCTCTTAATAAAGAGTAGGAATTGTTAAAAGGATATTACTGGTTTAAGAGACGATAAAGCGGCATCTCCACGCAGGGGGACATCTAGGAATGTAATCAGGGCACTGATGATCAGTGCCCTGATTACAATATAGCAATACAGTGTCACCATACAATGCCCACCAGTGGCACCAATCAGTGCCCATTAGCGATGCCAGTCAGTGATGGCAATCAGTGCTGCCCATCACTGCTGTCAATGCCCATCAGTGCCGCCTATCAGTACCCACCAGTTCAGCCTATCAGTACCGCCTCATCAGCGTACGTCAGTGAAGGCGAAAAATTACTTAGTTACAAAATTTCCTGACAGAGAAAAAAAAAACAAAAAAAAACCACCACACATTTATTTTTTTTATTTATTTTTTGTTGTAAAGAATAAAAAACCCAGCCATGATCAAATGCCACCAAAAGAAAGCTCTATTTGTGTTAAGAAGATGATAAAAAAAAAAAAAAATTGTTTTGGTACAGTGTAGCACGGCCTTGCAATTGTCATTCAAAGTGCGACAGCGCTGAAAGCTGAAAAATGGCTTGGGCAGGAAGAGGGTGCAAGTGCCTGGTAGGCAGGTGGCTAAACAAAAAAAATAAATCCCACATCCAGGATCACGATCCATTCTTGAAAATATACACTTTCATGCAGCCAGATTGTATAGCTCACAATATACTTCCAGCCCATTGTGGCTCTTATACGCAGAAGCTGAAGTATTGTTTATTCAACCCTCCTCTCCCCCGTCCCATTCACAAAACTGGTTTGTGAATGGTTCACAGAATACAAGGTGTTCAGTAAATAGGCAAGGGGAGAAGAGAGATGAATAAATGACACGGCAGCTTCTGAAATGTTATTACATGGGAACCTGGAGAGCTCACAAAAAAGGAAATTTTTTCACCCAATCATTACCGGCAACAATAGTTGCCAGCAGCGAGTGATGTATTGTGCTGGTGGGGGAAGGCTCCCTGCTGGCACTACACTATAGTACTGCGGGAGGGTTTTCCCTACCAACACTGACTGACTATGTTGATGGGGGAATCAAGCAATTTTCTTTCCTTCAAACAGAAAATTGCATTATCTATGGCCTGCCTTGGGCTTTGTGCATTATGTACGCTTGACCTCTGCACTCTTTGCCTTACATACCTGTTCTTTGCGATTTGTAAATTTTGTACTCATCCCAAACACTCTATGTTAATTACTCCTGACCCCTGCATATTTTAAGCCATATTGTTCAGTATTTACCGCTCGACAAATTGTTCATGGTCCCAACAGGTGCTGTGTGCCAAGTAGTCCCAGCCTATTTTAATTATGTGTTAATGAATGGGTTAGTTTAGCAAAAGTAATAGGTCCCTGTCTATATTATACTGTATTTGAAGTAAAGCATATGGAATGGAACAGCTTCCATTTCGAAAAAAAAAACTGTGCCGATATTTATGTGTGTCTTAGAATTAAAGTGGAGTTCCACCCAAAAATGGAACTTCCACTTGTTGGATTCCTCCCCCCCTCCGGTGTCACATTTGGCACCTTTCAGGGGGGAGGAGGGAGCAGATACCGGTCTAATACAGGTATTTGCTCCCACTTCCTGGCATAGATCACCGTGGTGACCTACGCCACTTCCGCCGCCTACCCCACTGTATTCTGTGAGACACAATACAGCAGGGACCTGCGAGGACGCGCAGCATAGCTCGCGCATGCGCACTAGGGAACCAGGAAGTGAAGCCACACGGCTTCACTTCCTTATCTCCTTACCGAGGATGGCGGCGGCAGCAGCCAAGAGCCGAAGGACGGATCGGCTTCGGCTGCCGACACCGCGGGCTCCCTGGACAGGTAAGTGTCCATATATTAAAAGTCAGTAGCTGCAGTATTTGTAACTGCTGGCTTTTAATATTTTTTTTTCCAGCAAGCCTCTGCTTTAAGCTTGAGGCACAGCAACTAAAGTATATTTTGTGGGTTCAAAAACTGTGGCGTGTGTGCTGTGTATACAGTGAATGGGCTCAGTTTTTATTTAACTATACCCCTTTAAGCCCCCCTCGCTGTTAGTGCAATTTGGTCACACCCATTACATCAGTGTTTCACTCAGGGTGCCCCAAGTCTGACAATGCAACTGAGTGAAACCCTTCCAATTTCATCACATGCCTTATTTTAGACCCGATGGTGTAATTACTGGGTATATGTGCTTCTCTATGCAATGCAGGCAAATCATTGCTGGTGGGAGGGGCCAGCAGAGTGATGTACATTACTTCCCGCCCTACCTCACTACTCCTCACAAAGGCCCTTCGCCCTGATGCAAGCACTGCAGGAGTTATGTAAATATCAAAATGCCCTGATGGGCAGATGTCAGTCTGGAGGGGTGGGTGTCCTTAGGAAGGCTGTATTTGTTTGAAGACCGCCTTAGGCAACACTCCATAAATCAAAAGGACTAAAATCTAAATTAATGAAAAAAGGGGCAGGCAACAGACTAAGGATTCTTCTACGTTTCTGGTTATTGGCAATGCAGACACATCCATTCAGACACTTTGATAAAGGAGACTGTGTGAGATGAAGAACATCTATGAAAATAAAAACTATTAAAAATTCCACACAACCCACACGTCCACACTATTCTACAGTAAAAGCACTCATTAAATAGCTTTATAAAACCACAATAGGCATACATAAAATGGACTATATGGATGTGATCTGTGCTAGTCACGATCATGGAAAAAAATATGCTTGCCAGTACTTGTTGGTACTTTCACTAATCAAAGAGGGAGTTGTTTGAGACTGATGATACATACGCCGATTCTTGCATCATAATAAAGATCTGAAAGGATTATTATTAGAACCTTCTATTTTCTGAAAGGAGAACAGCTGGTCCTCATTCACACAGACAAGCAGGCACTGACAGCAGCAAGAGACAGCATATAGCTGTGGCTGGGCTGACAGTTATGTGCCGACAACTGAGGCCACTCAGCCTGTACAATCAATGACAGGCCGACAGCAACTGCAGCTGTCTGCCAGTCTTCACATGTATCCGCACATAGAGCGGTTATCTGTGGTTAGAGATAGATGTCTCTCTCTGGATACATCTGTGTCCTTATCACAGGTAACTGCTGGATGTGCAGATATGGCTTCTATCAGCCTATCATTGCTTTGTATAGGCATCAGGTGTAGCTGTCAGCGGGGAGCCTTCCCAGCTGGCAGAACAGAATGATCACTGCTGGCAACTATAGTCGCTGGCAGAGATTGCGTAAAAAAATCTGATAGGCTAGTTGTACTGAAGTTAGTCGATTGACTTCAGCACAACCAGCCTTCCCATACATATATGGATTGAATCTTGGTCGGTCCCTGCTAATCTGACCAAGATTCGATCCATCTATTGCCTGCTTAAAGAGGAGGTCCAGGCTCCCCCCAAAAAATTAAAAGGTCAGCAGCTACAAATACTATAACTGCTGACTTTAAATATAAGGACACTTAGCTGGCCAGGAATCCAGCGATTCCTCAATCGGCTTCGGCTGCAGGTATCTCAAGTAAGGAGGAACGGGAAGTGAAACTTTGCAGCTTCCCAGCCGGTTTCCTACTGCGCACACCCCAGCTATGTGAGCCAGAAGTGGGAACGGGTACCTGTCAAAAACCAGGTACCCGCTCCCCCCCTCCCCTCCAAAAAGTGACAAAATGTAGCAGGAGGATGGGGTGCAAACAAGTGGAACTTCCCCTGTTCCTGTTGTGGACCAACAAACTATTTTTGTTGACAGACCGAGCTCAGTGTCTAGCTAAACTACCCACCCATTGATCTCTATAACAGAAAGGCTTATTTTTTAGTTCAAGATATAAACTAGGAGGGCTAAATAGACTGAGATAACGCAGGAAGACTGCACAGGACAGCTCTGAATGTAACATATAACAAAATGTTTCCAATATTTAAGAGACCAAACAGAAGCACACAAAAGTTAAAGAATTAAGGTACCCATGGTGCATGTTTTACCATGTACTTTTGTTAAAATGTATCCTGTTCTCTTTGTATTTCTTCGTGTGAAATACCTGGTGTTCCTGCCATTCTCCCTGCCTTCCTGTTTCAAACGGACCAAGCTAGGAATGAGCACATTCATCTCAGTGTGGTCAGTTTTCTGGCTGTGCTGGGAGAACAGCCTGCCTGTCCTCCAATGATTCGACTTGTACCGACACGCCCCCCCTGCATAGCCATTCACTGGGAAGATTGGTGTATTGCTTTTCTCCACCCCCTCCCCTCCAAGCTTTTTATGCAGCTGAGAACAGAGGACATAAAAGATTTAGGGCTCATGTACACACAGACTAGGTTGACTGCCGGCCACGGGAAAACAAAAAAATACAGCAAAATTGCATTTTGCGGCCAAAACGTTCCTATACCGAGTGCGATTCTTTGACATTCAGGAAAGGGAGGTTGAACCTCCTCTAACCACAACAGCTTCTTAACTCTTGTAAAAGCCTATGTGTGCATGGACACACAGGATTTTATTGAGTTGAGTTTAGGAGCTTTGGCAAAAAAAAAAAAAAAAAAAAAAAAAAAAAAACTCCTAAACTCAATTTAAAAAAGGGATATAGATACATGCACAGTGCCCTGAAAGAGTATTCATATCCCAGGAACATTTCTACATTTTGTCATGTTACATCTAAAAACAAATGTATTTTACAGGGATTTTGTGTGATAGACCAACACAAGGTGACACATAACTGAGGTTTAAAGAAAATGGTTTTCAAAATTTTTTACAAATATGTGAAAAGTGTAGCATGCATTTGTATTCAGCCCCCCCTGAGTCAATACTTTGTAGAATCACCTTTCGCTGCAATTACAGCTGCAAGTCTCTATTTTAAAGTCTTGGCACAGATTCTCAATTGGATTTAGGTCTGGACTTTGACTGGGCCATTCTAACACATGAATATGCTTTGATCTAAACTATTCCATTGTAGCTCTGGCCACATGTTTCAGGTCGTTGTCCTGCTGGAAGGTGAACCTCCGCCCCAGTCTCAAGTCTTTTGCAGACTAACAGGTTTTCTTCTAAGATTGCGCTGTATTTGGCTCCATCCATCTTCTCATCAACTCTGACCAGCTTCCCTGTCCCTGCTAAAGAAAAGCATCCCCACAATATGATGCTGCCACCACCATGTTTCACGGTGGGGACGGTGTGTCCAGGGTGATGTGCAGTGTTAGTTTTCCGCCACACATACCATTTTGCTTTTAGGCCAAAAAGTTAAATTTTCGTCTCAAAATGACCAGAGCACTTTCTGCACTGGCAATAATATTCCATACATAAAAAGATACAAGACACATATGATCTAAATAGGAGCACCATGTATGGTTTTTGATTTTTTCACTGTTTTCATGAATTGTACATAGCACATACATAGGATACAAAAAAGTTCTTTAGAGGAACAGCGCCATACCCTTCTCTCAAATCAACCTTCTGCCATGTGTTTGCTGTGTCCCCCACATGGCTTCCCGCAAACTGCAAAGGGACTTCTTTTGTGTTTCTTTCAACAATGGCTTTCTTCTTGCCACTCTTTCATAAAGGGCAGATTTGTGGAGTGCACGACTAAGTTGTCCTGTGGACAGTTTCTCCCACCTGAGCTGTGGATCTCTGCAGCTCCTCCAGAGTTACCATGGGCCTCTTGGCTGCTTCTCTGATTAATGCTCTTCTTGTCCAGCCTGTCAGTTTAGGTGGATGGCCATATCTTGATAGGTTTGCAGTTGTGCCATACTCTTTTCAGACGATGATTGAACAGTGCTCCGTGAGATGTTTAAATATTGGGATTTTTTTTTTTTTTTTTTTTTTTTTTTTTTATAACCTAACCCTGCTTTAAACTTTGCCACAACATTATCCCTGACCTGTCTGGTGTGTTCCTTGACCTTCATGATGCTGTTTGTTCACTATGGTTCTCTAACAAACCTCTGAGGGGCTTCACTGAACAGTTGTTTTTATACTGAGATTAAATTACGCTATTTATCAACTAGGTGACTTCTAAAGGCAATTGGTTTCACTAGATTTTAGTTAGGGGTATCACAGGCCGAATACAAATGCACGCCACACTTTTCACATACTTGTAAAAAAAAAATTGAAAATCATTTATCATTTTCATTCCACTTCACAATTATATGCCAATTTGTCTTGGCCCATCACATAAAATACATTTACATTTTTGGCTTTAACATGACAAAATTTCAAAGGGTATGAATACTTTTTCAAGGCACTGTACACACAAACACAGTATATACACACACACAAAGATTTTGTCTTTCATTTATATTTTAAACTGAATGGGTTGTTTTACAAGGTGAGGGTTCACATATACTTTGTTAGTGCTACCAAAAATAAAATTTTGATTGCTAAATTTGAGTAAAAAGTATGATAAAAGTATTAATTTAAAGGAGAAAAAAAAAAAAAGAAGAAGAATTCCTCTCCCCACACAATGTGGATGGAGAAATCCCCCTCCTGCCAGGATACTGTATACTGACAGCGGGACGCCCCACTGTCAGAGCACACTGATCAGCAGCTGCTGGTTGACAAAAGTTCTACGATCGGCTTCTGTCAGATGGGGTCAGCAAAAAACTGATCAACATTTAGGCACCTTTTACATGGACGGCTGTTCTGCCACAGTTAAAAGCATATAATATGTTCTGTGAAATTCAAGACTCCAGGCACAGCGATCACTTGCATTTGTGCATTGTGATTACCTTAGTTTACTTGCGTTTACATACGGTTGCGTTTGGAACATTCCTGCCATTTCTGATGTGCTTCCTGTTGCTTTTCTTTCCTTGTTGCCGCTGCTATCCACAGGAAAAATAGTACACTGTGATTACCTGCAGATAGCTGCGCTAAATCACTCCTGGACGCAGTCAATTCTATTTTTTCTATCCGCACCAAGCTGCATGAAACTAAATCGCAGCTAAACGCAGTGTGTGAATGGGGCCATAGGAAAGCATTGTGTGCTTTTAGCTGCGGTAGAAAACTAGAAAATCCACAGCTAAAAGCACAATTCTATCCGTCCGTGTGAATGGGGCCTTAGCCAGTCGATGCCGAGCCGTCCATCTATTGCTAGCTTTAGTGACCATAGACTGTGTGAAGACAGACAAATGACTGTCCAGGAACATAATGGGAGGTGTAAAAGATACTGATTTACCCAAAAACAATAATTGGAAATGTTAATGTATACATGTGAGATGTGACTTTAAATGATAGCTCCACTTTAACAGCTAGTCTGTACACTCGCATGCATCTCAGTATTGCAAACAACTATTTTTGCCTTCCCAGTGCTGCACAGTTAGAAAAAAAAAAAAAATAACGAATCTGATAACATCTGAAAGTTGTAAGACACACCATGTGACTAACCGTTCTGCTACAGTACATTAGGAAATGGTCAGCTAGTTTTATTTTTTTCCTTTTTTGGCAGGCCTTCCCCTATAAGAAAATGACATGTCTGTGCTATTGTGTGCAGCAGGTTAAATAGCACTGCATAGCATTTCTATCATCTCATCCAGTTATCTTGGAATAAAAGGGTTCTATATGGCCTGGCCTTTATCATTTTTACCCTCAAAAAAAATTTGAAATAACCTTCAGGTCTTGGGGAATCTGTGATAAAAATGTTCATGCTTACAGCTATGTGACCTAGTGAAACCAGTAAGGCCTCATTCACATGGCTAATTAGGACTGTGCTTTGCAAAGCATCAACATATTTTTGCAGTGAGGATCACAGTTGTCTGCAATCAGCAACCAGCACAATTCAATGACAGCCTAACAGACACAGCGGCTATGTGCATACAAGCAAACATTGAGCAGTTACATGCTGCTGGGGATAGATGATCTGTCATTGATTTGTACAGGCTGCAACTGCTACCACACACCTGCGACTTCTGGATACAGGTACTCCAGTATACAGCATGAGCCCCAAAACAGAGGACTGGTGTTTACTGTGCAGGAGCAGTGCAATGTGTTACAAAGCAAGACATGGTTTACAATATTAACTCTATTAAAGCAGTGCGCAACCCCACACATGTATAGTATGAACTCATGTCATCTTACCACGCCACCAGAAGTGAGTCACTGGACACCATCTTGGTACATCCCAAGAGGAAAAGACACCAACATACACAAGCATCTTAGACCTCCCACCTGTACTCCAGGATTACTGCTGGCAGAGCACTTCCAGAGGCCTGATTCAACACCAGGCTGCGGTAGTTACTCTTGCAGCAGAAGCCAGGCAAGTTACCACAGGGATAGAATGGGGAACCTTATAGGCAAAAAGAGCAAACAGACACTGGCAATACCTAATCTGAGCCACTAGAAGGGGTCCGATAACCACAGCTACCAGAACCAGGGAAAAACATCAAACATTACAGTGTGTGTACTTCTGGAGGGTCTGGAAACACAAAAAACAAAAACTGAGGGTCAGGGGAAAGGGAGGGGCCTTTTAAATGTGGTCTGATTTGGGCTTCCTGTACAGGGAGGAGCCAATCATCTTTCAAAGATTTCTATGTGCCCTGGTGATAAGCCTGCATTGATCTATGCAGATCAGCCAACAAGGTGTGAATGAGCTCCATAGGTCCATTCACTCTCGTGTTTGTGTGCATTGAACTTGACTTACATATTTTTTCAGTACATTGCACTCTACTGAAAAAAGCAGGCCGTGTGCTACTTTCTTTCCAGCACACATCAGCCAAACACACCAATGTGAACTGCGCCCATTGAAATACATTGGTTTTACAATGTATTTGTGCTGCTATGAGTTGATGTGCTGATTCACGCATATCTGGTGTGATTGGAACTTAAAGCAATATAAAAACCAAAAAGCAAATATTATACCAGCTCTTAGATGTGGTAGCAGCATTCGTTTTCATTTTTAGGCTTTCCATCCTTTATTTTCACCTGGTGATCCAGCCAGTAAGTCTGCTTTTCAACAGAACTAGCTGTCCTGCAGATGTAGCAGTTACAGGGTGGAAACAAACCATTTAACACTGACATGGGAGCTTACAATGATCAGCTTTTACTTATGTAAGACATTTATTCCAAGAGAAAATATAAGCTGGATTTCATGTTCCACCTGTTTTCAGCTGCATAAGGAGTTCTGAGAGCCGGAGTAGAGAAACAGCAGTACACTGATCTTCCCAACGAATGGCTATGCGGATCCAGAGAAGTTGATCTAATGATCAGTTTCTCTTGTAACAGCTTGTTGGAAAGTTTTCCTTTAAATAGCGCTGATTAGTACCGTATTTATCGGCGTATAACACGCACTTTTTTCCCCTGAAAATCAGGGGAAAATCGCAGGTGCGTGTTATACACCGATCCCCTGCGATCCCGAGCTGTCAATTCTTCAAAATCGCCGACCACGATTTGAAAATGGCGCCGCCGGCGCCGAAATACACAGAGACGGTCCTCGGCTCTTCCCGGTGCTCTCGTTCACTTTCGGCTCCACTCGTAGTCCCGAGCGGAGCTATCCGAACCTACTCGGCTAGGTTCGGATAGCTCCGCTCGGGACTACGGGTGGAGCCGAAAGTGAACGAGAGCCGCCGGGAAGAGCCGAGGACCGGCTCTGTGTATTTCAGCGCCGGCGGCGCCATTTTCAAATCGAGGTCGGTGATTTTGAAGCCCAGGTTAGCTGGGATAGAGGTTTGAAGGCTGCACTGGGGAAGGCTGCACTGAGGCAAGGCTGCACTGATGGGCATTTAAATGTAAGTTTTTTTCCCTTAAAATTGCCTCCTAAATTGGGGTGCGTGTTATACGCCGATAAATACGGTATATTCTGACAGCAGAGGAAGCTCATGATCAGAATACAACACTGCGGGGAGGATTCCTTCATCTATCTTGCTTGTATGAATGGGGAAATCCATTCACTTGTTTTGATCAATCCACTGGCTAATAAAAAAACAAAAAAACAAAAAAAACACACACACACACACACACACACACACACACACACACACACACACACACACACACACGACCTGTACTTATACATTGGAATTTTTTTGTATTTCCTGAATAAAAAACATATTTGGCAGAAACAACTGACCCGTATATGACCCACCTTAGTGTATCTAAATCTGCTAGTAGATATACTCTCCTCCCCCCAGACTTACAATGCTGCTGTCGAAAGGTGTCCCAGTTGCTCCTTCATCCAGAGTGTAGGCACTCTAAAACAGAAGGTGTGTTACCGACTAGATCACCAGGTGAAAACAGGAGGGGAAAAAAAAAAGTTTAAAAAGAAAACTAATGCAGCCACCACATCTAAATATTACATTATCAGTTTTTGGTTTATTACACCTTAAAGCATAGGTACCCTATGGCGCTCCATCTGTTGCGGAACTACAAGTCCCATGAGACATTGTAAGGCTGACATTTACAAGCATGACTCCCAGAGGCAGAGACACAATAGGACTTGTAGTCCCACAACAGCTGGAGGACCACAGGTTGAGCACCCATGCCTCAGAAGCTAGGTTTACACTTTCGGTTGGGTTTGGTAAACACAGGTGGTTGAGCTGTCTGATTCCCCAAAAGAGAAATCACATCTAAGGCCTCTTTCACACGGGGCAGATCAGTCATGATCTGCCCCGTGAACATCCGCTGGCTCAGCGGGGATCGCTCCGCCGATCCCCGCTGAGCAGGAAGATGACAGGTCCATCGCTGCACGCTGTGCAGCGACAGACCTGTCAGAGCGCCGCTCTCCCCTATGGGGGATCGGATGATGACGGTCCGTAGTGTCCGTCGTCATCCGATCCGAAAAACGGATGGAAAAGTAGGTTTTTCCTCCGTTACACTTTTCGGATCGGAGCGGGTCGGATGTCAGCGGACATGTCACCGCTGACATCCGACGCTCCATAGGGATGACTGTATGTCCGTTTTTCATCCGAAAACGGAAGGATGAAAAACGGACATACGGATCGTCCGTGTGAAAGAGGCCTAAGGGAACGCAGACCCTGACCCATTCCTCATTAGTACCTTGCAGATACAGCAGCTGATTTGTAATTAACCACTTTAAGACCAGGATTTTTCTGGCACAGTTTACAAGTTAAATTCCCTAGGGAATAAAATGGCGATGGTTACTATTTGTGCAGCAGTTTTGCAAAAGCTTTTTTTTTTTTTTTTTTTTTTTTAAATACCCTTTAATGGATTACAAAAAAAAATATATGCCTTCATTTTTTGTAAAAAGTGAAAGATGAGGTTACACCGAGTAAATAGATACTCAACATGCCATGCTTTAAAATTGCGCACACTTGTGGAATGGCGACAAACTACCGTACTTCAAAATATTCACAGGTGTCACTTTAAACGCCTCTACAGGTTACTTGCTTAGAGTTACAGAGGAGGTCTAGCGCTAGAATAATTGCTCTCACGCTAAAATTTGCAGTGATACTGCACATGTGTGGTGACAATACTGTTTACAAATGCGTGCACGACTTACATATGCGTTCGCTTCTGCACGTGAGCACGGAGGGGTGGAGGTGCTTTACATTTAGTTTTTTCTTATTTATTTTACTTTTTATTTTTACACTGCTACTTTATTCTTTTTTTGATCACTTTTATTCCTATTACAAGGAATGTAAACATCCCTTGTAATATAAATAAGGATGACAGGTCCTCTTTATGGAGAGATCAGAGGTCAAAAAGACCTTAACTTTAAAAGTGGTAGTAATGTCTGCTTTGTGATTTCTACCTACAACTAAGCCTATAATAAGACCCCTTTCACACCGAGGGCATTTTGCAGGCGCTATAGCGTTAAAAATAGCGCCTGCAATCCGCCCTCAAACAGCTGCAGCATTGTCTCCAGTGTGAAAGCCCGAGGGCTTTCACACCGGAGCGCTGCGCATGCAGGATGGGAAAAAAAGACCTGCCAGCAGCTTCTTTGGAGTGGTGAAGGAGCGGTGTGTTTATTGAATGGGGCAGCGCTGGGATACCGCCGGCAAAACGCCGCTATTGCGGAGCATTGTGGGCGGTTTTAACCCTTTCTCAGCCGCTAGCGGGGGGTAAAAGCGCCGCTAATCCGACGGTAAAACGCTGCTAAAAATAGCAGCGTTTTACTGCCGACGCTATGGGCGGCCTGGTGTGAAAGGGCTCTAAGGCTTACCTGTAGATAAAATGAATATCTCCTAAAAGTGCACCCTTTAGGAGATATTCACCCTGGATGCAGCAGACAACCTCACCAGCCCATGCGCTCTGAAGGTCCAGCATACTTTGCCGCATGCGAGGGAGTGACGTTATCGCAGCTCCAGCCAATCACACAGCCGGAGCGTGGAAGAAAGACTGAGGTAAGGTGTCAGCGCACCGTTGGAGGGCTTTGTTCCAAGGTAAGTATTTCATAATGTGCTAGTATGAGATGCATACTAGCACATAATACCATTGCCTTTACAGATGTTTATTTTTTTAACCAGCTGTAGTTTACCACCGCTTAATATATATATATATATATATATATATATATATATATATATATATATATATATATATATATATATATATATATATATATATATATATATATATATATATATATATATATATATATATATATATATATACATTTTGATCTTTTGTTTTCAAAAAAATTGTTTACTTCCAGCCTGGACCGGAAATGACATCATGACGTCGCTACTGTCCTCCAAGGCCATAGAGACAAAGAGGATCTACTCTTTGACCACCTCTGGGACTAGCCAGCCGCATCATTTCTCAGGGGAGCTGGCGGAAATGGTAAGCCCAAGAGACACCGTGGAATGGTGGGAGGAACGTTCCCTCCTGCCACTTATGAAAGCGTTCCAGTGGCTCATGAGCCACTTTCAAAGAGAAAGCCAGCCACTGGCTGTAAAAAAAACAATACCGGGTTATAGCCGATATCTTCAGCCATAATCCTGGAGAAATATAATATAATATAATATAATATAATATAATATATATATATATATATATATATATATATATATATATATTTTGCAGTGACATGTGTTCTCCTCCTCCTCTCTGTCTTAACTCCTGCGATCTGTTCTCCCATCTGTTTTTATGTACCATGGAGGGGGATTGGTTTGTCCTGGGGGGTCTGTACTAATAGAGGGGTTCATCCTGGGGCATCTGTACTAATGGAGGGGGGGTGGTTTGTCCGGGGGGGGGTCTTTGCTAATGGAGGAGGGGGGGTTTGTCCTGGGGTGTCTGTACTAATGGAGGGGGATTGGTTTGTCCTGGGGGGTCTGTACTAATGGAGGAGGGGGGGGTTGTCCTGGGGGGGGTTTTACTAATAGAGGGGGGTGTTGTTTGTCCTGGGGGGGGCATCGCTGGGTCAGGTGAGAGGGCCGATCGGCCATTATCTACTAACGTGCATAGGAACTGCAGTCTCTGACCATCTCTCGTACCATGTCCCCAGTCTCTGACAATCGCCTGTATAAATTTTTTTTTTTTTTTAAAGTCATTTTCAGTATTGGTTTTCAGCCTAGTGGATTTTTCATTTTCGGTTTCGACACCAAAAAAAACCCATTCGGTGCACCCCTATTATATATTTTTATTTAAAATCACTCCTATTACATTCACTTTAAACATGGACACAGCCTAACAGCTATTTCTTCAGAACAAATAAGGTAGGACTCTGCAACAAATGCTTGCACTGTAAACAGACCACCCAGAGGGGAATTTTTTTTTTTTCTCTCAACAAAAGTGGAGTTACTCTTTAACCACATCAATACAGGGCAATTTCACCCACTTCCTAATATTGAGCTTTCAGCACTGTCGTATTTTGAATGACGATTGCGCGGTCACGCAACACTGTACTCAAACATAATCATTTTTTCCCCACAAATAGTTTTCTTTTGGTGGTATTTGATCACTACTGGGTTTTTTTTATTTATTATTATTTGTAGGGCAAAAAATAAAATGTTTTTCTTTGTTTCTGTTATAAAACTTTGTAAATAAGTTTTCTCAGTCACTGATGAGGTGGCACTAATGCCTCGTTTCCACTGAGCGGATCGGTTCAGTACGGTACGCTATTTTGGGTGTTTCCATTATGAAAGTGGCCCATACAACCGAACCGTTCCATTCAGGGTCCTGCTTCAGATGTGGGGCAATAGAAAATGGAACGGTTCGGTTAGGGCGGAGCTACGATACATTACACTGATTGGTGGACGTGTGACGCCATGACGGCATTTTTTCTAAACCCACGTATGGCCCCTGTTGGTCCGACTTGCAGTGGAAACGCTCGCCTGAATAGGCCGGATCATTCTAGGCCTTCTAAACCGATCCGACCCGTTTCGCTCGGTGGAAACGAGGCATTATATGCAGCACTGGTGGGCACTGCCAATCTGTGCCCATCAGTGATTGCCTTTTTTTAATGGGCATTGATTGGCATCCCTTGATGGGTCTGCATTAATAATCAATGCGCTGATCATCAGTGCAGATCCCTCCTGGCAGGAGAGCAGCTACTCGGCTCTCCTCTACTCGTACTTTGTCAGCACGAGTAGAGGAAAAGCCGATAAATGGCACTTTCTGGTTACCATGAGGAGGAGCTGTGATTGGACACAGCTGATGACATGGTAAAGAGCCTACATCATAGGCTCTTTACAGGGATCGGAGATGCAGTGTATCAGACTGA
This sequence comes from Lithobates clamitans, assembly GCA_037952925.1. NCBI lineage: Eukaryota > Metazoa > Chordata > Amphibia > Anura > Ranidae > Lithobates > Lithobates clamitans. The sequence goes on from JBBGZY010000248.1 coordinate 1,548,811, forward strand.
CACACTACCGATTGCCATGTGCTAGCGGCTTATCCTGCTGGACATCACATGACGCAAAGTCAGGATAATGCGGCCTCTTTCCAGCCGTCATTCTGCTATGCTGGCAAGAATTCGACCCCCTGTTCAAGTGAATGGGGCTGTGCCACAAACATTCTGTAGCTAGATGCAGTGTGAGCAGTGAGGAGGAGGCAACATATCACCTGTCAAATGCTATCTGAAAAGTGATTCGCAGCTGAGTTCAATGGAGTCCTAAAAGTGATCCAAATTGTGAAGTGACAACACATGACGATGACATTTGATGACATGGAGCTGCAGGCTACAAGTTTCCACACACACAACAACAAGTCCCCCTGGCTGATGGGGGAGCGGCACTGGTGATGACAGGAGATGTCCACACTGCCCCCTCCAGCACAGGAGGTCCTAACACACTCACATACACAGCTGTGTCACCTGCAGGGTGGTGATGTGCTTGTCGTTGAACTTGTTCTCGCAGTATCTCAGTACCAGAGACGTCTTCCCCACACAGCCCTCCCCGAGCAGGACCACCTTGAACGAGTACGTCTTGCTGCCCCCGGCTCCGCCTCCTCCTCCTCCAGCCGCCATGGGCACCAACTCAAGCGGTGAAACACGGAGCCCAGGCCACACACACAGTCCCGGCTTTCCTCACACGGCTGGCGCGGCGCCTCTCTGACAGGCCAAGGTCTCTCTGGTAGACTATACACCTCCCTCTAATGGCGGCTTCTTCCTTCTACGTCACGGGCACACCACGTGATGTGCCGAGACACTAGCAGGCGGGCGGCCGCCCCAGGGGGAGTGGTCTGGGCAGCGATGGGGGGCGTGGTCTGGACAGCGAGTGGGCGTGGTTTGCGGTGTTTTCTCTGGGCGGTGCGGTGACAGTGCTGGTTTCGTTTCTGGGGAAAGTTGTCAGACGGGGAAGTTCCCGTATGTAGTGCTGTACACTGTATTGTGTATTGCTAGAGAGCGAGCTGACCCACATCTGTATAGTCAGGGTCCACACATTCTCTATTTTCAATGCTTTGTCTCTTCTCTTTTTTTTATGCACACATGTTTAACCACTTGCTTACTGGGCACTTTTACCCCCTTCCTGCCCAGGCCAATTTTCGGCTTTGTCACACTTTGAATGACAATTGCGCGGTCATGCTACACTGTAACCCAAACTACATTTTTATATTTTTTTTTCACACAAATAGAGCTTTCTTTTGGTGGTATTTAACTAGTTAAGGACCGGAAGGATTTGCCTCCTTAATGACAAGGCAATTTTTTTTTTTTTGACAATTGCGCGGTCGTGCGTTGTGCCCAAACAAAATTGATGTCCTTCCCCCCCCCCCCCCCCCACAAATAGTGCTTTCTTTTGGTGGTATTTGATTTTTATTTTTTGCGTTATAAACAAGAAAAAGATCGACAATTTTGAAAAAAAAATATATATTTTTCTACCTTTTCCTATAATAAATATCCCCCCAAAAAATGTAAAAAAAAAACAAATATCTTCATCAGTTTAGGCCAATATGTATTCTTTTATTATTATATTATTGGTAAAAAATAAATCGCAGTAAGCGTAAATTGATTGGTCTGTGCAAAAGTTATAGCGTCTACAAAATAGGGGATAGATTTATGGCACTTTTATTATTATTATTTTTTTTTACTAGTAATGGCAGCGATCTGTGATTTTTAGCGGGACTGCGACATTGTGGTGGACAGATTGGACACTTTGGGGACCATTGACATTTATACAGCGATCAGAGCTAAAAATAGCCACTGATTACTGTATAAATGACACTGGCACAGAAGGGGTTAACACTAGGGGACGACCAAGGGGTTAAGTGCTCCCTAGGGAGGTGTTTCTAACTGTGGGGGGAGTGGACTGACTGTAGAAGGAGAGAGATCACTGTACCTAATCACTAGGAACAATGATCTCTCTCTACTCCCCTGTCAGAACAGGGATTTGTCTGTTTACATTGACAGATCCCCGTTCTGGCTCTCTGAGGGGCGATCGCGGGCGCTGGCCACGCACATCAGCTTCGATGTCACACCGTGGGCGCGCCCCCCTATCACTCTTAAAGCGGCCAACGTACACCTATGGCCATTTGTGCAGCCATGCCAACCTGCCATAGTATATTGACGGCGGCTGGTCGACAAGCGGTTAATCATCACTGGGGTTTTTATTTTTTGCTAAACAAAAAAAGACTGAAAATTTTGAAAAACAACAAACATTTTTCATAGTTCGTTATAAAATTTTGCAAACAGGTAATTTTTCTCCTTCATTGATGGGCACTGATATGCTGCACTGATGAGGCGGCACTGGTGGGCACTGATCAGAAGGCACTGATGAGGCTGCACTGATAGATGACACTGAAGGACGTTGAGAGGTGGCACTGGTAGGAGGCACTGATGAGGCAGCACTGGTGGGCACTGATCAGGAGGCACTGAAGGGCGTTGAGAAGTGGCACTGATAAGTGACACTGATGATGAGGCACTGATGGGCACTGATTAGCAGTACTGATGAGCACTGACAGGTGGCACTGGTAGGCACTGATTAGCTACACTGATTAGCAGCACCGGTGAACCGTGGTGGGAGCGATGTCCCACCACGCTGTCAGCGTGTGGGGAAAAAAAAGACAATAACCGCTTCTGTTTACATCATATGATCAGCTGTCATTGGCTGACAGCTAATCACATGGTAAAGGGCTGCTGTGATTGGCCCTTTAGCCTGATCTGTGATTAACCGAGTCCTAAGGACTCAGAGATCACAAAGCGCGCCAACCGCGAGCACGGGAGGACATTCATGGACGCCCTCCCAGCATTGTATGCCCACGCTGTAGCCGTCTTTCAGCTATAGCATGGGCGGAAGAGGTTAAGAAATCATTTTAGGCCTGAAGATTACACAAAACTCCCAAACATTATATATTTTTTGAAAGCAGACACCCTAGAGAATAAAATAGTGGTAGATCAATATTTGATGTCACATGATATTACCACAAAGGTCTAGAAACAAAAAAATTCTGTAAAAAACACACTTAAGTGAATATTAGGGCAAACAAATGCAATAAACTACCCACATTTTTTGGTAAAATATAAAAGATGAGGTTGCACCGAGTAAATAGATCCCTAACATGTCAAACATTAATTTGTGTGCGCCTGTGAAATGGCAAACTTCAGTACCCTATATTTTCTATGGGCAACGCTTCAAAAGCCCCCTATAGGTCATCAGTTTATTGTTAGGAAGGAGGTCTGGTGCTCAAATTATTGCTTTCACTCTGGCATGCAGGGCGATATGTAACATGTGTATCAAATTTTTCAATCATAGTTTTCACGCATAGGCGCCCCGACGCATGCATTTACGTTTGTGCGTATATGTGGGGGGCCTCAAAATTTTTTGAGGGGGATTTTATGACTTTCAGTCCCCTATGTGATGATTTCTAGGTGACAGGTTCTTTTTAATGAGACATGCAGGGCTGTTTAGACCTTGCACGTCTCCTCTGGGCTCCACTTAATGTTTTGCAATGCAGATTGCAGAAACATGGCATAGCACAGGGGAGGGGGGGGGTGCGCCGGTACAGGGGGTGGGGGTGTGTGTGTGAGCAATCGGGCAACAGCGCAGCTGGCTGAATGTTTTCACCTGACAGGAGTCTTCCTGTCAGTTTTACGCACAATCCTGGTGACTGTAGTGTGTGAAACCCCCCCGCTGTCAGGTGATCCGTACGACATGCAGACCTGGCAGTGAAAGTGTTAAAGCTTCTTACCAGCCTGTCTGCCCCTGTACAGCAATCTGTAACGAAACGTTCCACACTTTGCTTGAGTGCTTTTGTCATATACCGCTTCCTCACAGTCTGAATATAGATATCAGATATTCCAACCGCTCACAAGCACAAAAAAAGACGATACTTGTTTAGTTGCTGAACATGGACTCTTTTATTAGAACCAAAATACAAGTCTTATATACAGTAGAAGAGGAGGTCCCCCCTCCTGCTCATATTACTAAAACAATACACCTGTAACCAGAAACAGAATTAACATGAGTTAATTAACTAATCCCTTAAAGCAGCCGATGTGACTCCGTGCCCTCCTGAGCATTGTTATGATTAATCAGGATTTCACTACAGGTCAGACTTGTTGTCACCGAGCTTCACACATTAGTATAAACACAGGACACCTTCTCACAATAGCAGGAGCTAATTACAATTAACAATACAAACAGTGACCTCCCCCCTCCTCAGCCTAGTAGGCAACAAACTATAGTAGGAGTAGACTGTCCGCCTCCTACCCAGTTCTAGAGGCCAATGTGATCAGCTCTCTCAACTAACATGTTGAGTTCAGAATCAAACAAACCAAGACTAGTCTTTACATATATCCTGGGAGATATTGTGGATAAATATTACTGTCCCATTTTAAGTAATCCAAGATATATTTTCTCAGTCATCCTGTGCCAGGATGTCACAGGGTGACTTAGACATAAGAGGTGCATGGGGAGCTGAAACATGGGTTTCCCAACCTTTCCAAGGGATTCTTGGTTCCACGAGCCCTCCCGTCATACATGGCATAGCACGGGGGAGGGGGGGTGGGGGCACGGGTACAGGGGGTGGGGGATGTGTCTGAGCAATCGGGCAGCAGCCTGAATGTTTTCACCTGACAGGAGTCTGCCTGTCAGTTTTACGCACAATTCTGGTGACTGTAGTGTGTGAAACCCCCACTGTCAGGTGGTCCGTACGACATGCCGACCTGGCAGTGAAAGGGTTAAGGCTTCTTACCAGCCTGTCCACCCCTGTACATTAAGCTGTGCAAGCGCAGATCACTGCAGAAATCTGTCAATTCTGAAAGAGCCAAAACTCTCCATCCAATGACAGTAGCCGACGAGTGAGACCTGGAAGCCAGCTGCCCAAAGATGTCAGCAGTCGGCAGGGAGTTCCGGGGCTGGCGCATGGCTGGATTCAAAGTGAGTATAGTTCTGCTTTAAGTAATTTGGTAACCGGTCGCAGGCCATAATGAACTATGGGGTATTACCACCCCCAAACCACAAATGTAAACACGCCCTTAGAGTCCTGAGCACCCTATAAGGCTGCTGATGCACTGCGGTTTACCCACACAGCGGGTGCAGCGCAGTGCGCCTACAACTATGCTGCAATTTGCCATAGACCTCTATTACATCTTGCAGGTGTGGTGCACTTTCTGAAACGGCACCAAAATGGGGGATCAGTGTGAAAGCAGCCTAATAACCCTTTTTTTATAAGTGTTAATATGTCCATTGCAAAAGTGAAGTTTATCTGTTGGCATTGCTCTCCAGGCTGCTAGAAAGGTCCCAGGTAAAGTGCATTTGGTATCACACCACCTAGGAAAGGAGACAGTGCTGCAGAGGAAGCATCAGCTTATGCAGCCCCTCCGCAGCCGCTTGCTTCCTCTGCTGCTGGCACTTGCTCCATGCACTCTGGGATGGTAGGTTGATAACCCTTTGATTGTGATCTAAACTAACCGACCCGCCATTCCAGGGCATGAGGGAGCAGGCCACATCAGAGGACTCTACGGGCCACGTGTTGAGCAGGGGTTAAAGTGGTTGTAAACCCTAACATACTGTATACCTATTGAAGTGACTGGCCTCAGCTCATACACAGAGATGAAAAAAAAACCCTACTTTATAATTTGTACCTCTTTATCTGCAATCTTTCTTCTCTACATCTGTTCAAAGTGCAGAATTTATAAAGCTTGCCTGAGCTGGCAGAAAAAGAGGGTGGAGAGCTGAAATTATACACTGCCAGAGCTCAGTGAGGAGAGCTCTGAGAGCTAATTGGAGGAAAGGGACACCCCCCTTTCACACAGCACCAGAGTTGAAGCTGTCAATCAGCTGGATGTCCCTCCACATCACCTTTTTTCCCTTAGTGTCAAGAAGACTTGTCAGAAGTGATTCATGCTGATGGCAGAGGAATACAGCAGATAGAAATTACACTTAGTGCTCTTAATTGAGACAGATACACACCATAGAGGGATATGCTTTGTTCATATTTCATGTCTGTGGTTTACAACCACCTGAAAGTGGAACTAAACCCTCTTACCCTTTTCAGCCAAGGAAGCTGTCCTGCCATCTTAGCCTCTGTTTGATTTGCAACTGTCATGGTGTTGCTCACATTATCAGTTATGACACCAGCCATTTAAAAATGTGTCAGTTTGCTTGTGAGTACAAGCAAATGTGACAGTTTACATTCCAGGCATGCCGGGAATATAAGGCCTTGTTCACACCATGAGAGATATCGGGTTTTATGCACGCGTTCTGCAAGGGCACAAAAAAAAAAAAAAAAAAATAATTGTTTTCTATGAGCCCTATTCACAACAATGGTATCATGCGCAGATTTTTTTTTCTGCGCAGGATTTTCCAACGTCTATGCAGTTTTCGGCGCAGAATAAAACAGACGCGACACCAACACTGTGGTGTGAGCAGGGCACATAAGTGACGTGCATGAAAACTGATGTCAACATGCGTTACAAACTCACTGAAATGCGTATGAAAACTGTTAAACTCATGTCTCTACAAGCAAAATCTAGGCGGTTTTTATGGTGCGAGTGAGCCCTAACTGTTTTTTGAAACCATGAAATCAATGGCTTTAGTTCTGCTATAATAATGGTGGCCGTAAGTGCTGCAATCCATTTCTTTTCCAATCAATGTCTTCTGATAGGAATGATTGATTTAAAGAGGGCAACCCATTTGATTGATTTGCCACATGGTGAAGTGGATTTTTGATCGTTAAAGTGGTTCTAACCCTAAAAAAAAAAAATAAAAGATCCTGGTACTTTAACCACTTACCAGGCACTTAGACACCTTCCTGCCCAAGCCAATTTTCAGCGCTGTCGCAATTTGAATGACAATTCCGCAGTCATACAACACTGTACCCAAACAAATTTATCATTTTGTTCCCACAAATAGAGCTTTTGTTTGGTGGTATTTGATCAACTCTGCGGTATTTATTTTCTGCGCAAAGAATAACCGAAAATTTTGAAAAAAAAAAAAGTTTTGTTTCTGTTAAATTTTTGTAAAGAAGTACGTTTTCTTCAATGATGGGCACCGATAAGGTGGCACTGATAGGTGGCATTGCTGGGCATCACTGATGTCATGTTATATAATGGTGCCATTCAGTGCCCATTTGTGGACACTGATTGGGCATAATTTGCACATGTGGATGGCCATAGAGTACATACATGGCCATCCACATGTTGCCACCTTCCCTGGTGGCTTCCCCGGTGGTCTAGTGTGGGCATCCAAGGGGGGGCTGCAGTAAGAAAGAATCAGCACAGACCACCCCTGTCAGGAGAGCCGCCGATAGTCTCTCCTCTACTCACATCTGTCAGACGCGAGTGAGGAAAAGCCGATCAACGGCTTTTCCTGCTGACATAGTGATCAGCCGTGATTGGACACGGCTGATCACGTGGTAAAGAGCCTCCATCAGAGGCTCTTTACCAAGATCGGTGTGTCAGACTGACACACCGCACCACCAATTGCCGCGATGCGAGCCCCCACGGGTGCGCAGTGGCTGTTATCCTGAAGGACGTGATATGACGCCCAGTCAGGATAACTGAACCACCGCCCGGCTGTCATTTTGCTATAGGCCGGTTGGAAAGTGGTTAAAGCAGGATATACAGCATAGTGCTTGTGCAGTGTCATTTGTTCCTGTCTATGCTGTAAAATACCTGGTTGATCCTGCCTGTTTGTGTCCCCCTTAGTGTGTTGACCAAGGTAATCATGGCTGCTGATCCACAATACCCTGGTCAGTTTACGTGCCTGTCAGCCTGCAGTCTCTCCCTCTCAGCTCAGGAGTCTGTCAGCCATCACCTCCCCTCTTGCCGCTATGGCTGTAATATCCCGAATCCTGTTACAAAAAAGATATACTGCGCAGTATCTGGGTTTTAAAATTTTTGCAGCAAAATACCAGTTTTCAGAGTGCTGCTTTCACTCATATGACCTCCCACTACTGTTCCTCTCGGCTATCATCAATGGGGAATCTCAGCCCCTCCCACCATATTTGTAGCTGCTGACTTTTTTGTAAGTTACCACACATCTGTTTCCACCATGTAATCTCATGAGCTGGTTAATCAAAATATGTTCTTATTCATTTAAGAAGTGTAGCATTATCCCAGCAGGGGCTGCTGGTAACTGGATCCCCTACTCACACAGCCAGCCACACATTCTCTGCTTGCATCCAAACAAAAGAAGTCAGTCCCTTGGCTTTGTCTTGATTTATTAGGAGTAACAGCTTGGATGGGTTGAAGGGATATATGGGATGCCCAACTTGACTGAAACAATAACCAGGGACAACTTCAACACTATGTACAAGACCTTGAACTGTCCTTCACAGACACCGACAGGGCTTTTGCATTCCACTGAAGGTGGAATGCAAAAGCCCCTTATAGTGGTTGTAAAGCTGCTTGTTTATAAACACACAATCCCCTGTGCTTAATGTTCTATGCCCGTGTACAGTTTTTATAAAATAGATAATTTGCACCTTATTTCACAGTGCCTACCGGCGCTCACGCGACTGCTCAACTGTCTCCTCTCCTGGGCTGACAACTAGAGCAGGAGGGGCAGAGAATGCCAAAGAGTCAGGTGAGCAACAGGAGGCACTGAAATAAGGTACAAATTGTCTTTTTTACACATACACTGGGGCATAGAATAAACATAGGATTGTATGAAAATATTACAAATATGTTAGCAGGAGGGGGAGGATCAGGGAGTGGACAGAGCTGACAGGCACGGAGGGGGGAGGGGAGAGGACAGCTGCAAGATCAGCCAGGTATTTCAGGTGATAGTGGGCCAAAATTACACAGCACAAGCACTGTGCTGTGTAACAGTGGTCAAACCCTGTCCTCAGGGCTCACTAACAGGCCAGGTTTTATGTACTAGAATACTGCAATCACTGAGCAGCAAATGATATCACCTGTGATGCATTTCAGTTATCCTGCAAACCTGGCCTGTTAGTGGGCCCTCAGGACAGGGTTGACGACCACCGCTTTATAACATGCTCTAAGGGAACAGGGTACTTTTAGGGTTACAAACGCTTTAAGGATTAGTAGCTGTCCCTTTAATTAGCACACTGTTGTAAGCCTGCCATCAGGAGTATCTCCAACTCTACTGTAGACACTGATCCCAGTTCTACTGACTACAGAACTACCAGCCCACCTGGGTGCTCCAAAGAGCTCCCAGAGTAAAGGATAGGAAGGTTTAAGCACCATGCTGTCCTCCTGAAATGCTTACTACATGTGGCAGTCTCTCCCCTTGTGATGCCCTGGGAGTGCTGATGTACACTGTCCTCCTTGGGCAAGATTTCTTTTAAACCGCACTGCTGTCAGGATCTTCCCAAGCCAGCCCAAGCTCAGTCTAGAGGCAGAACCCCCTCACAGACACCAGGGTGCCCTCCTTCCTGTGCCGAGGGAAGTGACATCAGGAGCCCAGGTGCCGAAGGAAGCCGACTACGAGGAACCCCCTAGCAACAGGCATTTAGAGGCGAGGAAAAAAAAAAATTCTCCAAAAAGTTTGATTTTTTTTTAAGCACATTTTTTTTTGTGGGGGGGGGGGTGGAACGCCACTTTAAGTGAAGTTTGGGAAAACTTCAGAATCACTTACCTAGGTGGATGCAGCATCTATCCCCTGGAGGCTCAAACACTGAACCAAACACAGCTAATGGCTCGGTTCTCAGGGCTCCCTGAGCTGATAACTGTCAGTCACTGTCTGCTCAGCCACACCACCTCCCATCCCTTATTATAGTTTCCCAAATAAGCCTTTGGAAGGGCTTGATTGCTTGCACTTGTTACTTTGACCAACATGCACCTCACCCTTCTGAACTTTTCTACTTTGTATAGTAGATTTTGCAGACACCCAAACTTGGTTATATCACCATTTTCTCCAGAAAGGCCAGTCTTTTGGCCAGCTATCCTTCCATGGATCCAGGTCAAGTCATGACAAAGGCTTCAGGTGATGGAAGATTAAACAAATTAGACTTGATCAGTTTAATCATTTATTTACATAAAATTAAATTAGTTAGCATGTATAGATCAAGATAAATTACTATATGGTTTAAACATTAACACCTTTTGTTAACCTGGGAAGAGCAAAGTCAAAAATTTCTGAACACTGGATCATTCCCTGTGCAACTTTGCCATTTTTCAGACAATACATAAATATTTAAAATAAACTCCTTTTGCAACCCATATATAAGCTTCTATACAAAAAAAAAAAAAATTTTGGGACAGTCTGTACAAGAACTCTTCAGGACAAGTCATTCTCTTTGCCATCCATATGAGACTTTGGAAACTGCTTCTTGTTCACACTTTGATCCCTAAAAAAGGAAAAAACAAAAAACAAAAACACTTTTACCTCAGATATTTCATCAGCCCAGCAATAAATTAAAGTTAATGTATGCTCCTGCCAAGCTATAGGCTGTAATTAAAGCCAACCATTCAAGCGTTTCATCTTATTGCATTGAAGTGTTAATAAACCCCGGACCCTGCATCCACTATACTTGGTCACCCACAGTACACAGAACATGGAAATGCAATAGTTTCAGTAAATAAACTGCTAAAAAACCTTTTCTCAGCAGTTATAGCAGTCTTAGGACTTCTATCAGTGCATGGTTAAAGCTTATAAGAGTTTGTTTTCCCCTGACCCTCTGCTGACCACATGCACTCTCCCAATAAAAACCTAGCAATACACAACTGAGCATGTGCAGCCTGTCCCCTAATGCCTTGTTCTATCAGGAAATGGTCTGTGGAAGAAGATGATGATCAGAGGCGACAAGATCAAACAGCCTGTAGAGGATTAACCCCTTATGTACCACAGTTAGCATAACAGGCATGCTTTACTGCATATACAGACTGATTATACTGTTGTAGGTTTAACACTGAGATTAAAAAGCTTCCACCATCTGCTCCTCCACCCCCCTCCCTAAACTATTAACTGAATCCTGTATCTATTCAGCACTGTGCCCAACCACAGCCCTTTGCCCAGCTCACAGGCTTCACTGAAAGCAGTGGAACCATTGGCTCCAGTTGCAGTCATTCAACTCATGTGAGGGAGTGGGGGCAATTTACACTGTCCATTGACACACAGCTTGGCTCAGGAGCCCATCTGCATGAGTGTTCCCATAGCACACAGAAGAAGAGGAGTGTAGAGCACTGGTGAGAACCCCCAAGAGGCAATAAGGCTCTGCAATATTATTGCATAGAGCAGACAAGGACACACACTAAAGCAGAGCTCCACACCGCTCTCCCCTGCAACATTTGTCATGCAATTTTTTGGGGGGCAAGCAGGTATGTTTTGACAGGTACCCACTCCTGCTTGTATTGCCCAAGTAGTTCTTACACCCCCCCCCCCCATGCAGTCTTCTGGGACATGTCACAAGTCCCAGAAGACCTGTGAGACCATTGAGCAGGCATAACATGACTTGCACATCTGGCTGTGATGCCACAAGCCGTCACTGCCAGGTACCCAGTTGAAATGCTGGCACCACGGAGAGGGGGAGACTAGCTATATTTTGGGGGACCACATTGCTGGAACCTAGGACAATTGGGTTTCTGTTTAACCACTTCCATACCAGGCCTGTTCTGGCACTTCTCTCCTACATGTAAAAAAAAAACAGTTAAGTACCTGGTAACTTTCTAAGAAGTCTTCCAGGGCAGCATCTGAGAGATAGGCTCCTCCTCCCTAAAACAGGAAACATTAGTCCACCATTATAAATTTCACAGTCTTACCTACGTGCCTTAGTTGTATTAAAGCACCGAAGGCATTCCCAGTAAGCTCAAAAGCTCCCCTGCTGTACCTGGTATTAGTCATTTTAAGAGTGGGAACTAGTGCTGCCCTGGAAGACTTCTTAGAAAAAGTTACCAGGTACCCAACTGTTTTCTCAAATAGTCTTCCAGGGCAGCATCCAAGAGGATGTATCAAGCAATACTAGGGTGGGGATAGAGACTGGAGCACCTTGCGACCAAATGCTTGGTCTGACAGCTGGTTTATACGATAGTGCCTAGCAAATGTACTGAAGCTCGACTGTGTCACTGCCCTGCAGATCTGCTCTGGGAGTTGCCCCTGCCTTCTCTGCGACCGAGGTTGCCCAGGCTCTGGTTGGGTGTGCTCTGATTTCACTTGGTGGAGTGAGATCCTGTGCCTCATAGGTCATCTGTATGGCCATCCTTATACATCTGCTGATGGTACTCTTGGAAGCTTGTTTCCCTTTGTTGACTCCTGCATAAAGGACGAAAAGGGAGGTCGTTCTACGCCACTCCTTCGTTCTTTTGAGATACGTTATGAGTGTATCTTACATCTAGTTTGTTGTACGTGTCTCTTTTCCTACTATCCATAGTTTTTGGAAGTGAAGGTATGATGTTTTGGGTTCTATGGAACGTTGGAGACCTTGGGTAGAAAGGCCGGATCTGGAGAGAGAATTATTTTTTGTCTAAATGTATTAGGCAGTATGGTTCTATTATAGACAGAGCTTGGATTTCGCTCACTCTTCTGGCAGATACCAGGGCCAGAAGGAATGCAGTCTTTAACGTGAGGTTTTTGTCTGAGCTTTTTTCCATTGGTTCAAATGGAGGGGAAAGAAAGCCCTTTAGTACCGTGGCCATGTCCCAAGTGGGAGTTCTGTACATTTTGGCTGGTCTAGCTCTTTTAAGTGCTATTAGAAATCGCTTTATCAGCGGATCCTCTGCTAGTCTGGTATCCATGACCGAGGAGAGGGGCATCATCAGGGGGATGATGATGAAGACACGCGACTCCCTGTGTCAAACACGCGTAGGGGAGGGGCCAGGATAGAGTGAGCAGCACTGAGCTGGGAGAAGCGTATACCCCGCAGCGTTTTTATACAGCTTTTTATTGTTTGGTGCACAGCAGCACCAAGAGAATGTGAGTACACCTTTGTGGGAAGTGGTCTTTAATACTATTAAAACGATATTACACTATATAGTCGCTCTTCATTTCATGATTGGATGTCTATGGAGCCATATTAACCCAGACTGGAGATCGTATCTAGCTTACCATGCAGAGCCCAGAGGGTGGCTACACAGCGTGATTTGACGCAGCTAATCACTGTGTCACACGCTCCAAGGTGAGCGCAATCACTTTGGGGGAGTCACCGAGGCACATCACAGCTGTTTGTGACACTGGAATTCAGCACGCTGGATGATTTGGACATTTATTAGTTTCTTTTGGATACAGATGCACATTTAATTTGGATATTTTGGACACTATAAGGATTTCACTAATACAGATTGCATTGTGTTTCAAGATGCACTGTGCACTTATATGCAATTTGATTTTAATATTTAACATATCCTTGCATGGTGCACTTTATGTGAGTCATTGCATGTTTTTCAGTCTGTCACTGGATTAAGATATTTATTATATGCACAAGTATATATGTTCCATTATTGTTATAGTTATATGTATGCACTTAGAATTGTCTAAAATTGTTTTTTTATTTTTCAAGTGATTTCGGGTATTACCCTTTATGGTATATAATCAAGCGCAGTGCAATTTTTTATTTATATTTTAGACTCTTTAATGCTTCCACCATTATCTTTGAGAATATTCTTGGTGCTGAAGAGATTGCAAAAAGGGAGAGCTGCGTACTGTAGGTGTAGAGTAGCTGCTGGCCCTTGTATTGCAAACCTCAGGAACTTTTGATGATCCTCCCTTATGGGGACATGTAGGTAGGCATCCTGTAGGTCTAGTGTCGCCATGAATGTCTCCCGTGGCAGGATGTTCCTGATCGAGTAGATTCCATTCTGAACCTCTTGTATTTTATCCCTTGGTTGAGTGGCTTGAGGTTCAGTATAAGTCTTAGCTTGCCTGACGTTTTCCTTTTTGTAAAGATATGGGAGTAGAAGCCCCTTTGTTCCTCTTCTTGAGATACGTGGCGAATCACCTTCTGATCCAGCAGGTTCTGTAGGGATTCTAGAAAGGCCCTTGATCGTTGTCCCTTGGCAGCATGGTTGCTAGGTATTTGGTTGGGGGGCGGGTGGAGAATTCTATTGCGTAGCCGTCCGCTATGGTGCCCAAGATGAACTTGTTCTTTGTCGTCTTCTCCCATTGGTGGGTAAAGGCCACAAGTCTGCCCCCCACCTGGTGACAGTCATTGTTTTTTGTTCTTTTGGTTAGGAGGCTTGAGGATGAATTCACCCTTGCCTTTTTTGTTTTGCTGACCTCAGCCCTTTTTTGCCCCAGGCTTGTTACATTTCTTAACTTGCCAAAAGGGCACCTTCCCTTGCTTCTTTTTGGTTTTGGGAAACCCTTTATTCTTTGCTGCAGTCCTGTCCAGGAAGGTTTCTAGATCAGGCCCGAAAAGTAGGTCTCCAGTGAAGGGAATCCCACTTAATCTGTTCTTGGAAGAGATGTCCCCTCCCCAAGACTTCAACCACAGGGCTCTTTGGGCTGAGTTCAGCAGTGCTGTGGCCCTAGAGGATATTCTGACAGTTTCAGCTGAGGCGTCCGCTAAGAAAGCTGCCGCTCTGGTTAGCGTAGGGATGGTTTTTATTAATTCTTCCCTGGGTGTATCATGCTCCAGCAGTTCTTGAAGCTGGGTTAACCAGATTAGTAAGGTCCGGGCTGTGCAGGTGGAAGCTATAGCCAGATTCAGGTTTGCAGCCCCTGCTTCCCTTGCCCTTTTTAGGAGGGCTTCTATTTTCTTATCCATGGGGTCGCTTAGGGTACCTGCATCTTCAAAGGCAAAGTCAGATTTGTTTGTGACTTTTGCCAGAGAGGCATCCACTTTGGGGCATTTAGCCCAGGTTTTGGTGTCTGTCTCTGCAAACAGGTATCTGCGTTTGACTGTGGCTGGTATAAAATGTTTCTCTGGGTCTTCCCATTCTTTTCTGACTGTCTTTAAGGGTTTGGTGCACAGGGAATGTTCTGGGTTTCCTGAGCTGTAGCCCTTTGTACTCTGTCATGTATTGTGAGCTCTGCAGTTTTCTGCTCTTTAATGCCTAGCGTGTCAGCTATGGCTTTAGGAAGACTATCCGTGTCCTCTGAGGGAAATAGGCTGCCCTCTGCAGTGTCATCTTCCTCATCAGAGTCTGAGCAAATTCCATCCTCCGATTCAGATTCATCTGAATCCTCTTGTTCTGCCTGTTCCCTATTACCTGCAGGAACGCATGTTCCACTGGTAGATGGGATACTGGCCTGACCAATACTTGATGGCGCTTCCAATTTTTCAATTGAGCGTAGTGGCGCCATGGTGCTCTGAATTTCTTGAAAGAGTTGAGCAGATCTTTCAAATACCCCTGCGATTCTTTGGCCACCATTTTGTCTATGCATTTCTGACATAGGGGGGTTTTTTTTCCATTCGGGGGGAAAGCCGGTGGCTGCATGAAGCACATGTTTTGCCTTTCGCTTTCCTTTCCTCAGGGGTCTTTGCCTAAAATGAAGCACAGTAAAAAAGGTCCCCGTGAGGTAGGTGGTAAGAAACTGCCTGAAAGTAGGCAGTTTTATGGAAAGGTAAAGACAGATAACTCTTGAGTATTCCGGCTTACCTTGGAGCTGTCCTGGCTCGCAGGATCTGCAGGGCTGGGTGGAGAAGCGTCAGACATGGTCAGCCACCAGAATCCTCTGCTTAGAGGGCCTTTTTAACTGCTTCCTGCATAAGCTCTGGCCCCGCCCCCAGCTGACCCCATGCAGGTTGGTGGATATACCTGCACATGCAGCTGCCATTGGTATTCTCCTCCCAGGTGTACAAAACTGATCGGAAGGGGGGGTACTCTGAATAGAATTGTAAAATGTGTAAATAAAAACATTTTTTCCTACATAAAAACACTTTTTTTTTAAAATTCCCACCCCTGGAGCCCAAGTATCCCGCTCTGTATTCTCCTGGAGATAGGCTACGGGAAAATGGCCGCCACCCGGAACCTACTGAGCCGGCACCATCTTGGTACACCCCGCAGAGCCTCCATGGAGAGGCCTGTACCGCCATGGGCTGAGGACACCATCCACAGCGAGCGCAGAAAGCGAGCGGGCGGCACAGCTTCTTCTCTGGAGATACCAGCCGCAGACACCAGGACAAAAGGGCAGACCAGAGAAAAAAAAAAAAATAAGGACGACCTCCCCGACCGGCACAACGGCAGCCTGTGGTGGGGGGGGTGTAAGGTCCATCCCCCTCCCTAGTATACCTGTAGCCATGAACGAGGAGACGGACACAAGGCTGGAGGAGATTCCCAGACCTGCCAAAACCAATGCAGCAGGCCCTAGTGCAGCGGAATGGGGAGATGACAGTATCTTCTTGCAGCCTGGGGGGGGGGGATGATTGCAGACCCTTCATTAGGGGTGAAATCTCAGGCAGAGCAATACTGCTCAGGTTTTGCTGCTCCTGCTCACCCTCCCAAGGCCCGTTGGGCTGTATGGGATGCTGGCAGGGGGTCTCCTGCAACAAGCACAGAGAAAGTAAAAACAAATGTTTCTTGCAGCTCCTGTGGGTCCGGAGGAAACACAAACAACTGAGGCACGCAGGTAAGACTGAAATTTATAATGGTGGACTAATGCGTTTCCTGTTTTAGGGAGGAGCCTATATGGGATGCTGCCCTGGAAGACAATTCGAGAAAAATCAGTTTTTTGCTAGAAAATTACTTAGAACCCCCAAACATTATCTTTTAGCAGACACCCTAGGGAATAAAATGGCGGTTGTTGCAACTTTTTTATGTCACATGGTATTTGCGCAACAGTTATTCAAATGTAAAATAACACGTAAAAGTAGCCCTTTTTTGTATAATGTGAAAAAGAGGATACACTGAGTAAATGGCTACCCAACATATCACGCTTTAAAATTGCACATGTGGAATGGGACCAAACTTTGGTACTTAAAAATCTGCATTGGCAACGCTTTAAAAATTTTACAGGTTATATGTTTAGAGTTAGAGGAGGTTGACTTGTGAGGTATTGCCGTGTGAGCAACACCTCACATGTGGTTTGAACAGTGTTTACATAAGTGGGCGGGACCTGCGTGCGCTAAAAAAAAAAAATTGATCTCCGTTATTCCTCCTATTACAAGTCATGTAAACATCCCTTGCAATAGGAATGATGTGACAGGTCCTTTTTATGGAAAAATATGGGGTCTATAAGCACCACATCTCTCCTGGAAAGCATAGGAAAAAACCCCAAAAAACAGATCTGATCCTTTCAAGCCAAGATTGCCGCTTTGACATCCGCATGTCACGCCCAGGCCTCCGACAGTCAGAGATGACTGGGGACCATTTGGTCACCGGAAATCTATGCTCTTCATCCAGCGTTTGCTTCTTTCTCTGGGTCCCCATTGCATGGGAGAGCCCAGAGAAGCACCAGAGGGCAGCGGGAGGGGGATGTCACCTGTAAGAACGATCAAACGGCAGAACTGACTCTGATTGTTCTTACAGTGCACAGAATCGCCAGCAGAAAAGAATGATATCTGAATGCTGCTTGCAGCTGCAGGCAGCATTCAGATATCCCTGCTGAAAATCAAGGATGTCATATGATGTACTGCAGACAGGAAGTGGTTAAAAGTCAGCTACACTTTTTGTAGCTGCTGACTTTACACAAAAAAGTCTGGAGCACCAGTTAGGATGAAAGGAGGCACATTACATCACAAATGATTCTTCAAAACAGGTTACTACATAACTTCAACATAATTAATGAATTTTTATACTGCAGCCTGCAAAATATTGCACCTATGATCAGTGGATTATGGGTGCAATGTCAGGTTCCTGCAGACTCTGGGCACAGCAGTCTGCTTGCACAACCCAAATGGGTACAATGCTCACCAGTGTACTTGCAGTTTAAGAACTGCAAACTGTTAGCATAGCAGACAAGACTTGCCATTCATTCACAGAACTCTGAAAACATGGCATGGAGGTATGGGTGGGGCCAGGGGGTTCAGGCAGGTGCCACATGTTACAAAAACTGAACTTATCCTTTCATTAGAACATAGTTCATCATTGAAGCAGGAAGCTTTTCATGCTTTTTTTGCCATTACAAATGTGGTTCCTTACCAGTTTAAGTCAAGCAGTCTAATAAATGGCATCCACACCATTGTTTTGCTTGTATAGTGCATTATACAATCCAGAATTAGTGTTTACTACTCAAAAGCCCAACACAGCTACAAGTAAAGTTTATTTTTTATACTGAAGCTCACCTTGAATCATTCTGAATTCGTGACTTCAGCAACTTTAAAGAACATGGGGATATCATGCTGTCAGTTGGACTTCTGAATGTATTCCTGCTTAAAAAAAAAAAAAAAAATATGAACACTTGTAGCAGCAAAGTAATACTTCAGGCAAAGGAAGCTTTGTGGTACATGACAGATTATCTGTTATGTCCAAAAACAGTGGAGTGTAATATGGCTGAAACTTAACCATTTTAAAGTATTTTCAGTACAAAGATGTGAATGTGTCACAGTTCCATTGTTAGGCATCCTTCAACATAGCAGCATGCTTTATCAACCAGGGGTCCTCAAGAAATTAGCACGATTTCTGAGATTTGATCTACCAATCACTACAAATACACAGGAGCAGTTTCTCATTGACATGAGATGAAGGAGCCACTTATACACTATTCAATAGTTCAAGGGGGCATTTCTTCACTCCCGACCAATGCAAGGTGACATAACCTAAGTCTGGAGGTGAACAATATTCAGAAGGTTTACTGGGCATTATTAATTTTCACAATTACTAATGTATAGGTCAAGGAAGTGTTGTAAACTAGTTGGCTCTGTTTATCAAATATATTAGGTACGCCATATTTGCCCATTTTAAATTTTCTAAAAACTTGTTTGTCATTAAAGCTACAATTTATTTTTAGCTGGAGTTCCCCCAAGATTTCAATTTTGAAGGAACTTCCAGGGTAGAAGGATTGAAAAAAGGCTGCACTAGAAAACAATCCTGTGATAGTTCTACGGTGGAGACAGGCAAGTTCTCAGATCATTACCCTTCAGATTTGTTAGTGGCAACGCAGACCATCTAAGGTCTCCTGCTAATCCATACAATGTGAGTGGTGTTCACAATTTTAGGTGGGTGCAGGTGTCTGCAACGGCATTACAGAACACACAAGCTTTTTGAAAAACCATTAGGGTAACCATAAACACTCTGATCTGGCAGACCAAGTGAGGAACAGATAGCAGAAGTCAAAAAGCATCTGATGTCAAACACACTCATGTGACCAATTTTCTAGCTTTCTGAAATGTTTCCTTGCAAAAGGGGCAATCCTCATCTCAGTGGGACGGAAAAAGGCTTTAAATACAGGCACCACTTACGAGAACAGAAGTAGGACAGTTGCAGGTACTGGCAAGTGAATCCCTGCTAGTTCTCAGGGAGACAGCCATCTATGGCAAGCATTACTTTACCACTGAAATCCTGTAATGTTATATACAGTTTTACAGGTGAAAAGGTGAAGTTGTCCAAGGCATAAACTCATATTTTGGAACCCTGTCAATACATCAAAATTTGAAGTCAGCCCATTTACCTTTGCTGTGCTTGCTTCCGTTTGGTTATGCTTGGTGTGACTGGAAGTTGCTGATTGGGATGGCCCTTTGCCTGTAAGCCTTTGCTGTTGCTCATTTTTTTTAAATAAAACTGGTATTAGGATTTTCTGCAATTAACGAAAACCAAGTTATTTTACACAAAGTTGGATGTGCTAGTTCAGGAACTTTCCAGAGTGCACAATGTTAGTTCACTTTCAAATGAAACTGACTAAACTTTTACCCCAACATGCATGGGGAACGATTAGAACTTGACCCTAGGTTCACATATCGGAAGAAAAGAGGCAGGGAGGGAACGAAGGGGAGAAAAAAGGGAAAAAAAGAGGCAGGGAGGGAACGAAGGGGAGAAAAAAGGGAAAAAAAGAGGCAGGGAGGGAACGAAGGGGAGAAAAAAGGGAAAAAAAGAGGCAGGGAGGGAACGAAGGGGAGAAAAAAGGGAAAAAAAGAGGCAGGGAGGGAACGAAGGGGAGAAAAAAAGGGAAAAAAAGAGGCAGGGAGGGAACGAAGGGGAGTAAAAAAAGGGAAAAAAAAGAGGCAGGGAGGGAACGAAGGGGAGAAAAAAAAGGGAAAAAAAGAGGCAGGGAGGGAACGAAGGGGAGAAAAAAAAGGGAAAAAAAGAGGCAGGGAGGGAACGAATGGGGAGAAAAAAAAGGGGAAAAAAAAAGCAGGGAGGGGGAAAGGGAAAAAAAAGAGGCGGGGGGGGGGGGAAAGGGAAAAAAGAGGCGGGGGGGGGAGAAAGGGAAAAAAAAAGGCAGGGGGGGGGGGGAAAGGGAAAAAAGAGGCAGGGGGGGGGGAAAGGGAAAAAAGAGGCAGGGAGGGGGAAAGGGAAAAAAGAGGCGGGGGGGGAGAAAGGGAAAAAAAAGGCAGGGGGGGGGGGGAAAGGGAAAAAAAGAGGCAGGGGGGGGGGGGAAAGGGAAAAAAGAGGCAGGGGGGGGGGGAAAGGGAAAAAAGAGGCAGGGGGGAAAGAAGGGGAGAAAAGAGGCAGGGGGGGGGAAGGAGAAAAGAGGCAGGGGGGGGGAAAGAAGGAGAAAAGAGGCAGGGGGGGGGGAAAGAAGGAGAAAAGAGGCAGGGGGGGGGGAAAGAAGGAGAAAAGAGGCAGGGGGGGGGAAAGAAGGAGAAAAGAGGCAGGGGGGGGAAAGAAGGAGAAAAGAGGCAGGGGGGGGAAAGAAGGAGAAAAGAGGCAGGGGGGGGGAAAGAAGGAGAAAAGAGGCAGGGGGGGGGAAAGAAGGAGAAAAGAGGCAGGGGGGGGGGGAAGAAGGAGAAAAGAGGCAGGGGGGGGGGGAAAGAAGGAGAAAAGAGGCAGGGGGGGGGAAAGAAGGAGAAAAGAGGCAGGGGGGGGGGGAAAGAAGGAGAAAAGAGGCAGAGGGGGGGGGGAAAGAAGGAGAAAAGAGGCAGGGGGGGGGGAAAGAAGGAGAAAAGAGGCAGGGGGGGGGGGGAAGAAGGAGAAAAGAGGCAGGGGGGGGGGGGAAAGAAGGAGAAAAGAGGCAGGGGGGGGGGGGAAAGAAGGAGAAAAGAGGCAGGGGGGGGGGAAAGAAGGAGAAAAGAGGCAGGGGGGGGGGGGGAAAGAAGGAGAAAAGAGGCAGGGGGGGGGGGGAAGAAGGAGAAAAGAGGCAGGGGGGGGGGAAAGAAGGAGAAAAGAGGCAGGGGGGGGGAAAGAAGGAGAAAAGAGGCAGGGGGGGGGAAAGAAGGAGAAAAGAGGCAGGGGGGGGGGGAAAGAAGTAGAAAAGAGGCAGGGGGGGGGAAGAAAGAAGGAGAAAAGAGGCAGGGGGGGGGGAAAGAAAGAAGGAGAAAAGAGGCAGGGGGGGGAAAGAAAGAAGGAGAAAAGAGGCAGGGGGGGGAAAGAAAGAAGGAGAAAAGAGGCAGGGGGGGGGAAAGAAAGAAGGAGAAAAGAGGCAGGGGGGGGGAAAGAAAGAAGGAGAAAAGAGGCAGGGGGGGGGAAAGAAAGAAGGAGAAAAGAGGCAGGGGGGGAAAAGAAAGGCAGGGGGGGGAAAGAAAGAAGGAGAAAAGAGGCAGGGGGGGGAAAGAAAGAAGGAGAAAAGAGGCAGGGGGGGGGAAAGAAAGAAGGAGAAAAGAGGCAGGGGGGGGGAATAAGGAGAAAAGAGGCAGGGGGGAGAAGAAATAAGGAGAAAAGAGGCAGGGGGGGGGGAGAAGAAGGAGAAAAGAGGCAGGGGGGGGGGGGAGAAGAAGGAGAAAAGAGGCAGGGTGGGGGGAAAGAAGAAGGAGAAAAGAGGCAGGGTGGGGGAAAGAAGAAGGAGAAAAGAGGCAGGGGGGGGGGGAAGAAAGGAGAAAAGAGGCAGGGGGGGGGGGAAGAAGGAGAAAAGAGGCAGGGGGGGGGGGGAAGAAGGAGAAAAGAGGCAGGGGGGGGGGGAAGAAGGAGAAAAGAGGCAGGGGGGGGGGGAAGAAGGAGAAAAGAGGCAGGGGGGGGGGGAAGAAGGAGAAAAGAGGCAGGGGGGGGGGGAAGAAGGAGAAAAGAGGCAGGGGGGGGGGAAAGAAGGAGAAAAGAGGCAGGGGGGGGGAAAGAAGGAGAAAAGAGGCAGGGGGGGGGAAAGAAGGAGAAAAGAGGCAGGGGGGGGGGGAAGAAGTAGAAAAGAGGCAGGGGGGGGGGGGAAGAAAGAAGGAGAAAAGAGGCAGGGGGGGGGGGAAAGAAAGAAGGAGAAAAGAGGCAGGGGGGGGAAAGAAAGAAGGAGAAAAGAGGCAGGGGGGGGAAAGAAAGAAGGAGAAAAGAGGCAGGGGGGGGGGAAAGAAAGAAGGAGAAAAGAGGCAGGGGGGGGAAATAAGGAGAAAAGAGGCGGGGGGGGGGGAGAAAGAAGGAGAAAAGAGGAAGGGGGGGAAAGGAGAAAAGAGGCAGGGGGGGGGGGAAAGAAGGAGAAGAGGCAGGGGGGGGGGAAAGAAGGAGAAAAGAGGCAGGGGGGGGGGGGGGAAGAAGGAGAAAAGAGGCAGGGGGGGGGGGGGGGGGAGAAGGAGAAAAGAGGCAGGGGGGGGGGGGAGAAGGAGAAAAGAGGCAGGGGGGGGGGGGGGGGGAAGAAGAAGGAGAAAAGAGGCGGGGGGCGAAGAAGGAGAAAAGAGAAAAAAAAAAGAAAAAGAAACAAACAGGAGGAGGGGAGAAAAGAAAGGAGATGGGAAGGAAGCCCAACTTATTTAGGCTCCCAGTCATTAAGGGAGAACTCATCAGCAAATTCTGGGAACACACACGATGGGATAGAGAACAGCAAATAGTTAGGGTTTAGTTTTACTATTTTAAAGCATACAACAGCAGATGTGTTACATGTTGGCTGACACAGCAATCATAACAATGTCCTACAAAGCCACCAATAAGGGGTTACAGCCCACATGTACAGGTTCTGAGCAGCAGAGAAACAATGTCTGGAACCCATCCCCCATATGACTATTTGCTGTAGCAATGTCTTCTCTTCAGGTTTCAGCTGCTGCAGAGAGCTATACAGGGCACAGGTTCCAAAAACTGCACCCACACCCCAATCACTGCCCATACACATGTCAAATGCAGCTGTAATCAACCAGTTATATTATGTACACTAATTTTGTGAATTTTGAAAAAAAAAACAAAAACACACACATCACTATTTTGAAGTAGGGTGGGGTGGGTGGCATCAGGTAGATCGTACAGGGCCCCATTATTAATAACATTAACTCTGGTGACGAATAGCCCTCAATGACTACACTTTCAATGTGCAGAAGCCACCGAGGGAACAGGCTCCCAGCACAGAACACTGGCTGTACATATGGGGCAGCTCAGCATAAACAAACACAACCGCAGTAAACCGACTCACACAGCCCGACTTTACACCCACAACCCATCGCCACCTATCCACTCACCTGTCTCTTTCAGCCACAGCGCCCGCTGCGCTCGTCCCCGCTATTTATACTGGGTTCGAATTTAGCGCGCCCCTGTCACCGGCTTGCCTGTGGGGGATTGGCTGTCTCCTTAGCGACAGACAACGCCTCCTCTACAGGTTTGTTGTTTTGTTTTGTTTTCAATCCACTAGAGCGC
The DNA here is from genome assembly GCA_037952925.1 of Lithobates clamitans. NCBI lineage: Eukaryota > Metazoa > Chordata > Amphibia > Anura > Ranidae > Lithobates > Lithobates clamitans. The sequence continues at coordinate 1,572,301 of JBBGZY010000248.1, forward strand.
CACCGCACATGTGAAGCGGGGGGGGGGGAAACCATTTTGCCTGAGACAGAATCTATATTATGCCCATAAGGAAGGCTCCGAAAACATGGCCGAAAACATGTTTCTCTAGGCGGAGAAGTGCAGACAATTGCTTATAACAAATTTAAGAATACTTTAACCAGGTAACCGTGATTATTTGAATGTTTGAAAGAAGCAGCTTGTTGTTGTAGGAACGTGTTTTTCAGACAGTAGTTCATTATAAACAAATGATTCACATTCCATGAACTGAGCTTTGTTACTGAAGTGGAAGTCTAGACAAAAATTAGAACCTGTTTAAGTTTTTCACGTTGACATTAGTGCCAAAGATGATATAAATAAATGACCTGGTAATCCTGACACCGTGGGGTCTAGGGTTGCCACCTTTTCTTAAAGCCAAACCGGAACACTTTAGCGGCGCACAGCATTTTTTTTTTCTGTAGTATAAACTATAAAAGGAGTGCTCAGTGGGTTGAATGATGCTGGGTGTCATTCAACTGTGTCATTTTTTTCATACAGATAAAGCTCTATTGGTTAAAGCCCAAGAACCACTTCAATACTGGACACCTTTCACTGGACTCTAATTTTTTGGGGGTTTGTAGCGGTGGGTACTGATATAAGGTGACTCTGATATAATGGGGGTCGCTAATGGGGGGTGCTGACTGCTGATCTAATGGTTGGTCAGCAACCATTAAATCATCAGTTAGCATCCCCCATTAGTTCATCTTATAAGAGTCATCTTATATCAGCACCAGGGGCAATTATAGTGTGAATGAGCCCCTCTGTAGTGACGCCACTGACGCACTCCTTTTACAGAGTGACCCCCATTAGATTAGTGTCCCTTTATATTAGCAGCATATACACACCCAGTCCCTTTTATATTAGTAGCATAGACCCCCCATCCCTTTATATTAGCAGCATACACCCCCCTGACCCTTTATATTAGCAGCAGAGACCCCCCATCTCTTTATATTAGCAGCATAGACCCCTCCGTCTCTTTATATTAGCAGCATAGACCCCCCCGTCCCTTTATATTAGCAGCATAGACCCTCCCCCGTCCCTTTATATTAGCAGCATATTGTATTGTCACAGTGTCTCCCAGTGTTAGTTCTCCTGCAGCCCGCTCTAAAGAGATCATACACACTGCCCCTGCCCAGCCACGCCCATAGACTTTCCTAGTCATTGTTTGAGATTTGCATAACTCCTCCTGTTTGAAGGAATGCCCGTGCTTGATTGGCCGATTGTGAAACCATCAAGCTCTATTGTTAAGTACGCTAAATAACAGAACACAGCCTCTGGAGGGACAGTCGAGCAGTGGAGCTAAGGATGTAAGGATGGTGGTCATAAATGTGTTACTTGGGAAGATATGGGAAACAGGGTCGTACTAAGATGCATTATACCAAAAGGCTAAAAGTGACATGGATTGGGTGCAGTGTATAGTGGAATTTCCAGTAACAATGGTGAGCCAGGATATTATGACATGAATAGTGCCTCCTACGCATCGGATCAGGAGGGGGAGAGCGGATCCCAGCCCAGGACATCAAACCGTTTGTAATACTTTGTTGTCCTGAGGCAAGGGGTTTGTTTTCTCTGTCTGATGTGTTAGGTAGGTTCTGCTTTTCAAAATAACACATTTTTCATATTTTGGTATAATGGCGGGATTTTAATTGTATGTTTGTCAGTAAAGATAGGTCTATTGTTTGGGATACTTACCTCCCCTATAGGACCCATTTAACACAACCTAAAATGTTTGTGTAAGTAACTGTATGTTGTGTAATAAGTTTGTGATGAATATGAGAAATAGAAATGTGTGAATTGTGATTATTACCTATGTATGGGACCAACAAGTAGATGTGTGTTTAACTGACTCAAGACACAGATGGTTTGGTGGACTTTGATGGTCATTTAGAAAAGGTTTGGTTTGAAAATGGCTGCTGCATATTCAAGTGGCCATGTGGCTAAGGGGGGAAGGGTGGCCATGCATTTGTTTGTTGAAAGGGCTACGCCCTATGGGTGGTCTCAGGTTTCTGGACAATAGCATGGAGGAGCTCTATTGTTTTGAGATGAAAAGATAATGCATACAACTATCGCTGTTTGTATTTCTCAATGTCTTGTTCCTGTGGAAGCTGATGCCAGAGTTAAGTATGTAATTTTGGCGTTTTTGGACGTGTTGTTTGGTTGGATAGCCTGTGTTTTAGTCCTCCTATGGGCCCTAGTTGATGTAGCCTGAAGTGTTTGTCTACGGTTAAGTGTTCATTTGGTTTCTCAATTGTGTAGTCAGTTTTTGTGGGGAGAAATTTCGGTTTTCTAGTGAAGAAATCTCGGTTTGTGTTGGTTTTGGCGGGATCAGCTACTGTTTTTTTCATTTGTTAAGGTCAGGCATTTTATTGTAGTCCGTTTTGTCGTGGTCAGATTGTCATTGGCCATTTTTTTGTAGTCCGGATTTCTTCCACCATTTTGTCGTGGCCTGATTTTCGTTTGCTGCAGCTGCCATTTCGTGTCTGTTGTGTTTTGGTTTTGGGTGGAATTGCTCTGCTTTTGGGCCAGGTTTCAGCATTTAGTGAGGGTGAGTTCGCAGGAGTTTCAGTGGTCTGACTGCCCAGGAGATATATGAGATGAGGGGGATTCCCTACCATTTGCAATATGGTTATCCCACCCTTTCCTGGACAAAAGGTTTTTAAAGATGTTGAAGTATCCTATATGGTGTTATAAAGTCCAGAGAGGGCACAGCTATTTTTTGTGTGTAATAGACACAATATGAAGTTCAGGGAAGCTAGGCTTCCTTTCCCCCTTCCTCTTCCTGTCCATTGATATGTAAATAAAGCAGTTAGATGGGTTTTTAGAGATCAGCAGAGATGGAAGTTCTTTGCAGGATGTGATATATCAACAGGAAGTTGGTGGGAGAGGCTTGGGGTCTTTTGAAACAAGCATGTGGACAAAGGGACTTGTGTTTGGAAGGATGATGGAAATCACTTTGGTTCTTAAATTTAATTCCAGTTGTTTTGCAAAGTTTTATACTGTAATGCAGTTTTGGCTAGAGAGTAAACAGGAGGCATCCACATTATTGTCATCTAGGTACAGCGAGAAGCCACATTGTTCTGTAGAGAAAGTGGGCGTAAGTGTGCTGTACGGTTTAGTCTAGACATGCAGTGTACAGTTGTACAGCGGATACACTTGTGTATGCATACACTGTCAGGGGTAGAGACATAATTCGTGGGGGTGATCTGTGGTTGTTGACTAATCATTTTGCATAGTTAATAGTTGGTTGTTATTACGGGTATTGCAGTGTAAAAGAGTGGTACTCTGTAGTTCTGTGCCAAAAGTGTTGGGACAACAAATCATAGAGTTAAATAACGCCTCGGTTAGGGTTTCTAGTTGGGGGACTGGACCACAAAGTAGGTGTAGTCCGTCAATCCACCATAGAAGAAGGCACCGATCTCCTAAATGCATGCAAGGGTTTCCCTAGACGCAGGGGTAAGACGATAAGCCGATTCGAATCGCCATGGGCAATGGACAGTCCGTGCAAGGCAAGGAATGTGAGGCTTCCCACAGTCAGACAGCTGCACAGTACATGAAGTCTGGTTTTGGGGCAAAGGCCATTAAACCCCTTAAGGAATGACATAGGTGGTCCAAGGATAATACTTGGGGTATCCCTCTGGAGGGGACATTTGACACCTGGAGGTGGGAGAAATTCATAACTGAGTTGAAACCCAGGCTCTGGGCAGCAAAGACCTTAGCTGTAGCTCAGCTGTGGCTTCAGAAATCTGTAATGATGAGTGGGTTGATGGATGTGTAGTACACGTATGTGTGGTTAAAATTCTCCTGCCTGTTTTTCAACTTTGTGTGGATGGCCCATGCATTTTTTTTCTTTTGCTAAAAGAGTGAAGGCAGCATTCCATCTGTTTTTTTGTTTTTTTTTGTTTTGGAAACTAAATGTTTGTCTCATGTCTTAGTCTTCTCATTGTTTGTATGTAGTAACATGAATATGTTAGAACCCACCGCTGTAGTCCTACGCGTTGCGGCTGTTGTATTTTTGTAGGAATGACACTAATGCCCCGTACATACGATAGTATTTTCCGACGGAAAATGTTCGATGGGAGCTTGTTGTCGGAAATTCCAACCGTGTGTAGGCTCTATCGGACATTTTCGACACACAAAATTTGAGATCTGGATCTCGAATTTTCCTACAACAAAATCTATTCTCGTAAATTCTGATCGTGTGTACACAATTCCGTCGCACAAAGTTCCACGCATGCTTGGAATCAAGCAGAAGAGCTGCACTGGCTATTGAACTTAATTTTTCTCGGCTCGTTGTACGTCACCGCATTTTGGACGTTCGGAAATTTCCAACAAGATTTGTGTGACCGTGTGTATGCAAGACAAGTTTGAGCCAACATCCGTCGGAAAAAAAACATGGATTTTGTTGTCAGAAAATCCTATCATGTGTACAGGGCATTAGAGTTACAGTGGGTTTCGTTGTCAGTTTTGAGGAATGTCAGTGACAATTTAGCAATGTACGCGAATGTTGTATTGTTTGCCATTCTTTGCAGGTTAAAAATGAAGGATAGAGTAATAACTTTTGTTTTATAAGCATCTTTTTCAGGTCCAGGGAGTTTCTGAAAGTGCATGTACATAGAAAGCAGGTGTATGTAGATAGCTGTACACATGCATAAATACACACGCCTAAGAGAAGGTAAAAGTATAATAGGTTGTTTCATTGGGGTTTTTTTTGCACCATTCAAAACCCTGCGTCTCTTCCTCCAGTTTGTAATGAGGAAGAAAATGGGGAGATAATGGTGAGAATGACCGTTTTCAAACTAAACTTTCTAATTCTAACCAAGTTTGTGACCTAGTAGGATGACATGTTCCACGACTGTCTTTCTTTGATGGAATTTGAATCAGCAACCAGCAGTCTGGTGAAGGAGGCTCCCATCCCAGACACTAAAAACCTTTTTATCAATGGTTCCAGGTATTACACTCCAGACGGTAAGCCACGCACAGGTTATGCAGTGACTACAGTCATTGAGTTCCCACATGTCTGGCTTATCGCCATATGAGGTTTGTTTGGAGGTCAACCAAAAACAGGGTTGTACTTTCCTCAGCAGCTGTCGCCTACATTCTCAGCTGATGGGGTAGATGCAGATACTGTAATGTGAACTTCAAAAGGTCCACCACAGGGTTTATGAGTCCCTCCTGGACCCTGGCACAATAACTGGTTTACGTTCTTTCCAACCAGGTGACTGGGTCATTGTAAAGAAGCTTGATGGACGAGACAACTGGATCCACGCCAGCCACTGCAAGAAGCTGCTCAACTACACCAAAGGATGAGGAGTATCTTTGTTTATTTATAGTTTTAGCTAGATGTCTTCTCCAACTAGCTAAGAAAGCGAAAGCTGGGTCTACTCTGAATTTCCACCAAGCTTTAGTACCCCAGCGATGACAGCAGTACACGCTATATATGATGTTCATATTGGTGTGAGGAGTTTTGACAAACTAGTAGAAACTCCAAACAGACACTTGTCAAATGAACTAAACAATACATTTCTAGAGGGTAAAATTAGTTATAGTTTTAACAATAGCTCTGGTTCTTGCCAGTTTGGGTATTGGGACAACTAGGTAGCCCACAAGTGTGCTTCAACTTTTAGTTCAGCACATTGCAGGGGGTCTTCTTCTGGGGGGGGGGGGGTGATGGGGAGGGAGCCAGGAGGAGGCACTCAGGAGTGGATGGTTGTGGCTGCTGGCGGGACTCAGAAAAGGGGGAGGTTGGGAAGAGAGAAGGCATTGTGCTGTGTGCTGGTGAGGCCGGGGCTGCTGCAGGTACTTCCCACACTGGGGCTGGGACTGGTCTGGAGCCTATGTTGCTGTGTCCGGGTGTCAGGAGGACACAAAACCGGGCACAGCTGTCAAGACCCGGGCTGTCCAGGTCATTCCCGTACAGGTGGCAACCTTATGCCGGTCTGACAGAGCTATTCAGCTGCTACATAGGTGTGCACAGCCTATTGCATTAGGGTGTGCACCCCAAAGCTCAAACACACATGCCTTTCCCTGCAGCCTCAGCTGCACGTGAATAAATGGGAAGTGCTCTGTGCTGAGCAGCTTCCTTTTCATTCATAAACTGAAGCATAGTAAACACAATTTAATTTGCTTCAGTTGTGATTGAACACAGTGAGTGAATGACAGCTCCTTCCTGGTGCTATAAAGTATAGAAGAAAAAGAGCCAACGATAAAGCCTCATACACATGATCCAATTGTTGGCAGGGGATTGTGTGATGACAGACTGTTTGCCTAAAATCCGACCATTAGTACGCTCCTTCAGACAATCGTTGTCCAACTTTCTGCCGACAAATGTTGGATGGCAGGCTAGTAAATTTTCCGCATGCTCGGCATCAATGCTCACCAAACACGACATTAGCAGAAGGTGCCCAAAGGGTGGTGCTCAAGAGATGAACTTTCACGTAGTACGTCACTAAGTTCGTGTTTGTTGGCTGACAATTGTGTGCCTTTAGTATGCAAGACAAGTTCCTGGCACACGCCCTTCGGACAAAAGTCTGACGCTCTGTTGGCCAACAATCCGATCATGTGTACGAGGCTTTAGCCTGACAATGACAGTCAGCGTCCGCAAGTGAGAAGCCTTCCTGTACAGACTGCTCCCTCACTATATGTACATCTCTTCTCTTGTCCTGTCTTTCTCTGCCAAACCCCCCCCCCCCCCCACAGTGACCGGTTTCCCTTTACAACCAATGCAAAAATGGATGAAGAACTGACCATTTGTCAGTTTACATCCGTTTTCCGTCCGATCTGTTTTTTTTGACAGATGAAAAATAGGGCTTTCAACCATTCAAAAAAAAATGGATGTTGACGGAAGCATCCGTCAACAGATGGATGAAAAAGGGACAAACGGTCCCTAAGTGTGAAAGGTGCCTTAGACTGATATCTGTGGTTCCTTTCACTGACTCCTAAATCACTACAGAATTAGTTCATAGCACCTGCTGCCATTTTCTTCACCCCAGTTCTTATGCACAGTTGAGTCTCTTAGCCTTGTTTCCTTGTCCTACAAAAACATAGCAACTGGGGTGCAGAAAAATGGCAGCATGTGCCCTGGACTGAGTTCAAATGTGAATTGGTTGGCTGTAGCAGGAGGCAGTTTGTTTGCTGAAGGACTGTGAGCGGTATAATGAGTGGCTGCAGGTAACAGTGAAGCATGGTGGATGTTCCTTGCAAGTTTGGGGCTGCATTTCTGCAAATGGAGTTGGAGATTTGGTCAGGATCAATGGTATCCTCAATGCTGCGAAATACTGGCAGATACTTATCTATCATGCCATACCATCAGGGAGGCGTGTGATTGGCCCCAAATTTATTCTGCAGCAGGACAATGACCCCAATGTCATTAAGAACTATCTTCAGTGTAAAGAAGAACAAGGAGTCCTGGAATTGATAGTTTGGCCCCCCACAGAGCCCTGATCTCAACATCATCAAGTCTGTCTGAGATTAGATGAAGAAACGGGATTTGAAGAAGCCTACATCCACAGAAGATCTGTGGTTACTTATCCAAGATGTCTGGAACAATCTACCAGCCAAGTTTCTTCAAAGATTGTGTGCAAGTGCACCTGGAAGAACTGATGCTGCTTTAAAGGCAGAGGGTGGTCACACTAAATATTAATCTGATTTGGATTTCGCTTTTGTTCATTTACTTTTAAAAAACATTTTTTTTTACTAATTTTGTTAATTAGCTCTTTTTCTGCTTTCCTCCACCGAACACCACTGTGGTTCTTTCCTGTTGTGGCAAAATAATTTTAGCAACAGAGGATGTGCACACTTACATTTTTTGAGCTCACATTGTATGGGCCAAGCAACTGCATCTACAATAGATAGTTCTATATTTGGTGAAGTGGGACGGGCTACAGTTATTGATGTATTGTGGAAATCTTCCCAGTCCTTTGTTGCAGCCGTGGCCACTGCCCCCCCCCCCCCCCCCCGGATATTTCTTAGGAACATGTGGAGAATATAACAAGACCTACCCAAAACTGAGCAATCTACTTTAGGCGGATGTGTCTTAAAAGAGAACTATTCCACTACAATATATTAAGGATTACATTTACAAAAAAAAAAGGCAGCACTCCAGTTGATGCCTTTAAATGTACTTTTTTTTTTTTCTCAGGCCTTCATCGTCCTGTGGCAGTAATAGGCTAACACTGCAGAAAGCAGTGCTGACAATATGATGGAATCACTACTCTCTGTTGTATTGTACTGAGACCAACCCTGTGGTGTACAACCAAGGGATACGTCCATGACAGTCTGAGTTCATAGTAAAGTGTTTGTAACTTTAAAGTGCCTTGACAAATGTTTAAAACACAATGCCATCCTGGAGCTCTGCTTTAAAATTAGACATCTCTATAACATTATACTGGCCAAAATCTGCAAATTTCAGAATGACCTTTTTCCATTAAGACAGTTCTAATTCTAGGCTGATAAGCTTAACCATGACTATTTTAAATGATCTTTTTTTTATATGACTTTTTAATCAGTGCAATGAATGGACTAAATCAAGCAGGAGGAGGCAGTTTTGGTAGAGGCAGCAAGTGATCTTAAACAGAACCAGAACTTGGTCACAAGTCAGACCAACTGATTATGGAATATGGAAAGAACTAGCTTTGAAAATAGCCATACAAAGTATATAACAAAACAAAGTTTAGAAACCGTTCTTTGTTACAGTTGCAGCATACTGAACATGATCTGAGAACAATAAAACAGGGAAATGCTGACCATATTAACAACAAAACGATATTGAAACAGTAGAAATAGGAATGTTACCTACAAATATCTGGTATCTTCAGTACAGTACCCTAAAAGTTCTGATCATTTAAGGATGGTTAAATAATGGACAACAATAGAACCTTAGGGGTCATGTTGAAGATAGCAACCATTAAAGGCCCAAGACACCACTACATTCAGGTTGAAGCTGAACTCTAGGTATGGATTTTATTTCTTGGTTACTATGGCCCAGCTCATAAGTATGCAGATCACCTATGTACAGTGCCTTGAAAAAGTATTCACACCTTGACATTTTCCACATTTTGTCATGTTACAACCAAAAACATAAATGTATTTTATTGGGATTTTATGTGATAAATCAACACAAAGTGGCACATAATTGTGAAGTGGAAGGAAAATGATAAATGGTTTTCAAAATGTTTTACAAATAAATATATGAAAAGTGTGGCGGTCATTTGTATCCAGTCCCTTTACTCTGATACCCCCAACCGAAACCTAGTAGAACCATGGCCATGCAAGGAGAGCATTAAGCAGCCAAGAGGCCCATGGTAACTTCCTGGGTGGGTCATTAGTACAGTGACAGTGCATATTTTTTGATCACTGATCACTGTATGAGTGTCACCGATCCTTAAAAAGTGACAAGTGTCAGTTAGGTGCCCGATTTGTCTGCTGCAAGTCACTGATCGCCATCATTACTAGTAAAAAATAAATATAAAATATCCCATAGTTTGCAGATGCTATAACTTTTGCGCAAACAAAATCAATATTCGTTTATTGGGATTTTTTTTACCAAAAATATGTAGCAGAATACATATTGGCCTAAATTAATGAAGAAATTTGATTTTTTCAATGTTTTTTTATTGGATGCGTTTTATGGCAGAAAGTAAAAAAAAATTGATTTTTTTCCCCCCAAAATTTTCGTTTTTTGTTTATAGCGCAAAAAATAAAAACCGCAGATGTGATCAAATACCACAAAAAGAAAGCACTATTTGTGGGGGAAAAAGGACAAAGGACATACATTTTGTGTACAGCATCGCATGACTGCGCAATTGTGAGTTAAAATAACGCAGTGCTGTATCGCAAAAAATAGCCTGGTAAGGGGGTAAATCTTCCAGAACTGAAGTGGTTAAACAGCACCAAAAGAAAACTATCTGTAGCAAAAAAGTGAATTTAAAGTTCATTTGAGTAAAGTGGTGCATGACTAATTGTAAAATTATCATGGGACTAAATAATTGCCTGGTAATGAAGGGATATACACAGGCTAGTACTCAAGTGGTTGATGAAGCTTATATAACTAATCCCTTCCAGATACATAGTTGTTCAGGAAATTACAGATTTACAACTTTATTTAATGTAATAACATAAATGATCTTCCTCCAGTACCTTAAAATTTTTTTTAAAGGTTTAACAAAAGAACTAAACGCAAATCACACACACTCTACCACTAAAGCATACCATTAAAATGAATCTGATAAATTGATTCGGTTATTGTTACAGTATTCAGAATTTTTTTTATCAATACAGAAGTCTGAAATCGTGTTCCATTATAGTTCCAGTGCAACACCAAATATGAAATGTTTAATGTTGTTATCTGTAATAGTGCATAAAACAAAGTGCTATAACACAGGGGAATGCATGTGAAAACTGTGGGCTGTACTTATTATAAGTAGTGTACAAAATCAATGTCCAATTGTCCTTTGTTCTGTTCTAAAAGTGATTAAGTTAAAAGGAGGAAAAAAAAAATATTCTGGCAAATAGCCACAACATTACAAAACAATATGACGCATAGCAAGTCTCTGTCCATTTTCCAAAGTCCATTCAGTGCTTCGATAGCACTTAATAAATTGTTCATGTCCTTGGCCAAAAACTCCAAGCAACTCCAGGCAGTAGCAGCGCTATGAGGACTGAAGAAAACAGGTTCACCGTATTATTGTCCAATATGGGCTTCCCAGAAATAAATTTTGCCTCACTGGTTGGATGATTAACAATCTTCCCTGTGCTTTCATCATACCCTGTAATGACAGTAACCATTAGCTGTGTTCCAACCTTCTTAGGTTACAAAAAAATTGGTTATTGAAAAAGTAGAAACACACCAAATAATGTATAGCAGGGTTTCGGAAAAATAAATGAAACTCACCTGAGTACTGCATTATTGCTCCAAGGTAAGAGTCTAGCACAGATCCAAGAAAACCAGCCATAGCTCCGTACACAATTATAGGCCACTGAGGGGCTGAAATTTCTAAATCACTGACAATCAAAAGCTGAGTAACAAAGTAAGCTAAGCCAACAAAGAGGCCTCCTAAAAAACTTGCTGTGAGACCTATGAACGTAACGCCTCCATTTGTACCTAAACAGAAACACAAATAAACAGGATTGATTTAAACGTTCAACACAACTCATTTCCATGCAGTCAATTTCTTGCTGATCTCTACCATATGCTGATCTAAGCACTATATGCTGCTAACACAGACAATAAAACACACTAAATCCTCCTATCAGCATGCAGTGCAACACATGTGAGCATTGCTTGCAAGAGTTGGACAGCGGTTTACAGGTCTGTTCTCAAGTAGCATTTTACATAAGCTCATTATATTGCACATAGATCAGTCAGTCACTGTTTCTTCCCCTTTACCCACAGAAAAAGAGACTGACCCTTCAGCATGCATGCACATGATGATGACCTTTTTATTTTGTCAGCAGTATAATAAAAAGGATGTAGTGGATACTGGCTATGCATGATCAAAACAAGGACAGTCAAATCACCAAACCAGGGGTTACTGGTGACAAATAGGTTTACCCATGGACACCCTGAAGCATCGTACACACTAGTAGTTTTTTTGTTAAACCCAGAAGGGCTTAACAAAACAAAACAAAACCTGACAGCTCAGGAGGAGCTGCTGTACTAACTATCCGATGTTAGTACAGCAATCTCCCCTGCTGTTCTATGGCGTTCTGACAGGGGGACAATCATCAGGGGACATCCTTCAGTTTTGGATAGTGTGGAGAAGGATTAGAACCCCAGTCAGGTTTATATTGCTGTCTATGCCCCCTTTATCCTCTCTACTTGTCCTGTAATAGAGGGGAAATCTTCCAATGGGGATACTGATGAGTTCTGATGACCTGGGGGTCCTCGAGGAATCTCCTTAATTTGCAGGGATTTCCTGTCACTTCCTGTTTGGCTATGGGACACGAAGTGAAGGGAAATCTCCACAATGGGACACAGATACTGAAAATAAATTTGATGGAGGTTATAACCCTCCCTTGCTTTATCCACAATGAAAAAAGTTTTGCATATAGTTCTACTTTAATTGAACAAGCTGAAGTTAGAAGCTGATTGGCTACCATACAAAGCCGCACCAGATTTTGCACTCTCCAGTTTTAGTAAATCAATTCTCACAGGGTCACCTTCTCAAGCGCTGGACTGCCCTAAATATGAAGGTCCAACATACCCAGTTCTTACAGAATGTCCTAAGTCTTCTGGATTGAATGAAGCCGGTTGTCATTCAAACCAAAATCGATTGAGGAACTGGTGGAAAAGAATTACTGTGGAGACAGTTCTGGAGATTGGATATTATAGCTAGAGTTGGGTTTTAAAACTGCAACTAATCTGAATGAATGACAAACATTAGCAAACGAAGAATTAATAAATTAAAATAACAAATATATCATATATTTTATTTTCAGACTCCAACAGTATATTGCATGAAACATTTCTTCTTACCCACTGGAACCTTCTCCCATGAGGTTATCAATCTAGGAGGACTTTTGCTAAGAACCGGAGCTATCTCGGAAGCCCATGTGTCTCCAGCTGAGCAGGCAAGAGATCCCAGAAGTGACAGACACATCCATGAAGCTGTGTACTCCTTGGAAAAGTCAATTGGAATCTCACCAGGACCATTTTCCACCATGTAAAGCAGAGCTAACTCTGCTGGGACACCACCATTACAGAATACCTGCATCCAATTTCGTTGCCCTCCTAAAACAGAAAATTTACAAAAAATTCAAAAACAATTAACTTGGAAATGAAAGTAAACCCTCCTATCGTTTTCAGCCAAGGAAGCTGCCATCTTGGCGTTTGTTTTTTCTTCAACTGCCATGATACTGCACATGTGATCAGTTATGACATAAGTCATTGGATGTTTTGACAGTTTGGTTGAGAGCACATCCAAAGTGACAGTTAAAACAGGTTTTTGAAACAAAATCGATGGGTTCGCTTTAACTTAAAGCAGAGTTCAACCCAAAAGTGGAAGCTCCGCTTTTCTGCTCCCCCCCCTCCGGTGCCACATTTAGCACTTTGCGGGGGGAGGGGGGAAAGGGGTAGCATGCGCTGTAGGGAACTGGGTGTAAAGCCGCAAGGCTTCACTGCCGGCTTCCCTTACAGGCAATGGCAGCAGCAGCAGCACCCAAGAGCCGATGGAAAGTTGTGGAGATGCTTTTCTTCAGGAAGGAACAGGGAAGATGGTTGGAGCCAAATACAGGGAAGAAAACCTATAATGCCGCGTACACACGATCAGACTTTACGGCATACTTGGTCCGGCGTACCGAATTTCGTCGGACAATTCGATCGTGTGTGGGCTCCAGCGGACTTTGTTTTCTCAAAAGTTTGACGAACTTCGATTTGAAACATGTTTCAAATCTGTCGGACGGACTCGAGTCCGGTCGAAAAGTCCGCTTGTCTGTATGCTAGCCCGACGGACAAAAACCGACGCTAGAGCAGCTATTAGCTACTGGCTATGAACTTCCTTGCTTTAGTCTGGTGTACGTCATCATGTACAAATCTGTCAGACTTTGGTCGATTGTGTGTAGGCAAGTCCGTTAATTCGGAAAGTCTGTCGTAAAGTCTGCCGAAAGGTACGCCGGACAAAGTCTGCCGTAAAGTCCGCTCGTGTGTACGCGGCATTAGAATCTGCAAAAGACTTAAGACTGGGGCGGAGGTTCACCTTTCAGCAGGATAATGACCCTAAAGACACAGCCAGAGCTACAATGAAATGGTTTAGACCAAAGCATATTCATGTGTTAAAAATGGCCCAGTCAGAGTCCATACTTAAAGCCAATTGAGAATCTGTGGCAAGACTTGAAAATTGCTGTTCACAGATGCTCTTGATCTAATCTGACAGAGCGTGAGCTATTTTGTAAAGACGAATGGGCAAATATTTCACTCTCTAGATGTGCAAAGCTAGTAGAGACATACCCCCAAAAAAACTTGCAGCTGTAATTGTAGCGAAGGTGGTTCTACAAAGTATTGACTCAGGGGAGTTAAACAGAAATACACGCCACACTTTTCACATATTTATTTATAAAAAAAAAATGTGAAAAGATTTTTCTTCCACTTTACAATTATGTGCCACTTTGTGTTGGTCTATCACACAAAATACCAGTAAAACATTTAAGTTTTTGGTTGTAACATCACAAAATGTGGAAAATTTCAAATGGGTATGGACACTTTTTCAAGGCACTGTATGTCTTCAATTTACTATTGTGAATACAATTTGGGTTTATGAGATTTGCAAATCACTGCATTCAGTTTTTATGTAGATTTTACAGAGTCCCAACTCTTTTGGAACTGGCATTGTATGTACAGTATCTCACAAAAGTGAGTACACCTCTCAAATTTTTGTAAATATTTTATTATATCTTTTCATGTGACAACACTGAAGAAATGACACTTAGCTACAATGTGAAGTAATGAGTGTACAGCTTGTATAACAGTGTAAATTTGCCGTCCCCTTAAAATAACTCGGCACACAGCCATTAATGTCTAAACCACTGGCAACAAAAGTGAGTACACCCCTAAGTGAAAATGTCCAAATTGGGCCCAATTAGCCATTTTCTCTCCCCGATGTCATGTAACTCGTTAGTGTTAAAAGGCCTTGATTGTGAATGGGGAGCAGGTGTGGTAAATTTGGTGTTATCACTCTCACTCTCTCATACTGGTCACTAGAAGTTCAACATGGCACCTCATGGCAAAGAACTCTCTGAGGATCTGAAAAAAAGAATCATTGCTGTACATAAAGATGGCCTAGGCTATAAGATTGCCAAAACCCTGAAACTTAGCTGCAGCACGGTGGCCAAGACCATACAGCGGTTTAACAGGACAGGTTCCACTCAGAACTTCAACATGGTCGACCAAAGAAGTTGAGTGCACATGCTCAGCATCATATCCAGAGGTTGTCTTCGGGAAATAGACGTATGAGTGCTGCCAGCATTGCTGCAGAGGTTGAAGGGGTGGTGGGTCAGCCTTTCAGTCCTCAGTCCATATGCCACACACTGCATCAAATTTGCCTGCATGGCTGTCGTCCCAGAAGGAAGCTCTTCTAAAGATGATGCACAAGAAAGCCCGCAAACAGTTTTCTGAAGACGAGCAGACTAAGGACATGGATAACTGGAACCATGTTCTTTGGTCTAATGAGACCAAGATAAACATATTTGGTTCAGATGGTGTCAAACGTGTGTGGCTGCAAACAGGTGAGGAGTACAAAGACAAGTGTGTCCTGCCTACAGTCAACATGGTGGTGGGAGTGTCATGGTCTGGGGCTGCATGAGGGGGAGCTACAGTTCATTGATGGAACCATGAATGCCAACATGTACTGTGACACCCTGCAGCAGAGCATGATCCCCTCCCTTCGGAGACTGGGCCGCAGGGCAGTATTCCAACATGATAATGACCCCAAACACACCTCCAAGATGACCACTGCATTGCTAAAGAAGCTGAGGGTAAAGGTGATGGACTGGCCAAGCATGTCTCCAGACCTAAACCCTATTAAGCATCTGTGGGGCATCCTCAAACGGAAGACGGAGGAGCGCAAGGTCTCTAACATCCACCAGCTCCGTGATGTCATCATGGAGGAGTGGAGGAGGACTCCAGTGGCAACCCGTGAACCTCTGTGAACTCCATCCCCAAGAGAGTTAAGGTAGTGCTGGAAAATAATCGTGGCCACACAAAATATTGACACTTTTGGACATTTTTACTTAGGGGTGTACTTACTTTTGTTGCCAGCGGTTTAGAAATTAATGGCTGTGTGTTGAGTTATTTTGAGGGGACAGCAAATTAACACTGTTATACTCACTTTTGTGAGATACTGTATTTAGTGCAATCAGTGTTTAGCCCTTACCTTCTTTGTATTCAGGATCATATCGCTTCTTCATTTCTCCTCTCCATTTGGTAAGTTTAGAGGAAGTAAAAAAAAATGTAAGAAGAGCTGAGAAAAAGCTGAAGTTTGCGATAGTGAGGAGAAACCCGACCAATAGCCCTGGAAGACACAGAAATATTATTTTAAAATAACGCTTTTTGTAACTGGACAACTGTCGTTCCTGTCGTATTTGTAAAATTGGATATTAAACACAACACAAACATGAAAACTGCAGCAGACATACAGTAATTCTTTAATGTGGGGCAAATATGAAATGTGGCATATGTTATTTAGGCTCCGATATGATTTTATATTCACAGTACACATATAGCTCTAGTGTATGTAAAGCCTATTGAGTTATTACTTTCTGCTTGTATCCAGCTGAATAGATTTCTTATGATTTCCGTGACAGCAGGCCGGCGGTCTTCTCCCCACACCCGCTGTCACTGTTTAAAAAAAACAAAATAAACAACACACACACCCCATCACAGCTCCTCCCATACGGCCGTGTTATTCATGAATTCACAGTTTCCTCCATTGCAACTGATAGCTTGTAGTTTTCAATGAGTTGCAAGCAGTGTCAATTTTGGCAGCAAATTTAGATTTCGTTATATGCCCTGTACACACGATCGCACATTGATCGGACATGCCAACAACACTATATGGGACTATAAACGGGGCAGTAGCCAATAGCTTTCGTCTCTTAATTTATTCTGAGCATGCGTGGCACTTCGTGCGTCGGAACTGTCCACACATGGTCGGAATTTACGCGAACGGATTTTGTCGGAAAATTTCATAGCCTGCTCTCAAACTTTGTGTGTCGGAAATTTCGATGGAAAAAGTCCAATGGAGCCCACACACGGTCGGAATTTCGGACAACAAGCTCCGATCGCACATATTCCGTCGGAAAGTCCGACCGTGTGTACGGGGCATTAGTCTTAGGACTAAAATGGCATTTTAGTTTTAGTGCCATCTTAGTCTTCTGAAAGTGTTTTAGTCTTTGACTAAAATGCCATTTTAGTTTTAGTCCCATTTTAGTCATCATACTTTAGTCGACTAAAATCTCCAGTACATTTTAGTCTAATATAATAATTTTAGTCAACTAAATTGAATGTGCACAGTACACAGCCCCCCACCCTGTGCACAGTACACAGTCCCCCACCCTATGCACAATACAAAGCCCCCACAGTACGCAAAACACAGGCCACAGTACACAGCACAGCCCCCCACCCTCTGCAAAATACAAAGCACCCCTGCATTCCCAGAATACACAGCCCCCCCCCCTGCATTCCCAGGAGACCCCCAGTCTCCTGGGACAGCACTGCCAGCGTACTCTAAAGTTAAAAATAAATCACTACCAGCCTCTTCTCATACACTGCTCCTCCTGTGCCACTCTCATTGTAAATCAAAGTCTCTAAATTTACCTCATAGCTTCGTTCTTGCATGGACCTGGTCACATGGCTGCTCTCCTCTGAAGATTCATGGATGGTCATGTGACCGCTCTCCTCCTCCAATCTAAAGCAACACTCGGAGGAGCAGGAGGAGGAGAAGAGTGGCCAAAAAGAACATAGCTATTGAGGTTAGAAGCTTCAGCTTATCAGTGACACAGAAGGAGGAGCAGTATAGGAGAAGGGGCTGGCAATGATTTTTTCCTAATGATAGACTTTGCTGGCAGTGCTGTCCAAGGGCCAGAAGAGGCGGGGTGGCTGGCTTGACTACCCCCCAATGTTTGGCACCCAAGAGTGGACTGCCCGATCGCCACCCCTACTGGTAAAAAACAAATATACGCCGATAAATACAGTAAATTCATGAGGGTAAATGTCCCTCCTTGCCTCTAACGTCCCGTTTTCGTTCTTTAATGAAAACTGATTCTATTTTCGTCATAGTTTTCATCAGTTGACGAAAATGTGCTGTACTTTTAGTTTCATTTTCGTCACTGTAAAAAAGCCTCTGACGAAAATGTTTTCGTTGACGAAATTAACACTGGTTGCAAGGGTGCTGGCAAGTGTCCTCATAGACCATTGATCTTCCTGCTCTCAGGTAACTGTTTGTCCGAGGTACGGGCAGACAGCTATGCTGAGAGTCTGCAGGAGCTGGACATTGCTCCTTAGCAAAAAATAATAAATGCACCTTTTTTTTTTTACCTGCAAAAAAAAAAAAAAAAAACGTGCATTTTAATTTTTTTAAAAGATGAATCTATCCTTTAAAACTGCTTTGATGACAACTCAAAATATTTGGATTTACACTAACAAATGGTCACCACAACAAATAGAAAGGTGAATATCTCTAGCAGGGACACAGACAGAAATAACCCTTTCCTACTCTATCCACAACTTTAAAAAAAATAGCCTTTACATACACATTGAACCAGACTTATGATACACCTCCCCCTAAATCACAGATCATATGGAGTTTCAAACACAGAGACGTATAATTGTCAGTAGTAAATAATGGGATTTACTGTTTTAAAGGACAGTATGCCTGTAAGGAGGCTTCCATTGTTGACCTTCATTTGTGTAACGTCATTAATATCACATCAATCCAAAGCAACCCTCAGCCGCCCATTCTCATTACTGTGATCATAGAATTTATAGCTCACAATGCTAAGCTTTGCTCGGAGCTGGACAGTGTTGTCCAAGCTTCCACTCCAGCCTGTTATGGACGGAGAACACCTTTAAAATTTAAAAATGGGACTATGTTGTGGGTAAAGTAACCATAAAAACGACCAATACATAACGAGCTGTAACAACATTTTTCAGATTCCTTGCAGTTGTGTGCGTTTTCAGTGCATCATATTTCTGGGAAACATTTAATTCTGAATTTCAGGAGTTTGTGTCTCCGCCAAGTGTTTCCTAATTTCACATGACAAACAACTGACTGCATCATCAAAGCAAATAAGATAGGGCAGTTAGATAAAATCGTATCAATATAATTTGCGAGAAAATGAATTCGACTTGGGACATTCATCGTTTATAGAAAAACAGGATCTTCACAGAATAACCTAATAAGACACATATTGTAAGCGAGAGGGGCATGTTAACATGCCTTCTTCTTGAAACTAGTAACTAATTTGAGCTTCTCTTTTTCCATTTTCAGAGTCACAACAGGACTATTATACATATTATTACTCAGGGATGGTGGCGCCCTCCTTTTGACACTGTCACCTATCCAAACCAACCAGGACTATTATACACTCACTGGCCACTTTATTAGGTACACCTTGCTAGTACCGGGTTGGACTCCCTTTTGCCTTCAGAACTGCCTTAATTCTTCATGACATAGATTCAACAAGGTGTTGGAAACATTCCTCAGAGATTTTGGTCCATATTGACATGATAGCATCACTCAGTTGCTGCAGATTTGTCAGCTGATGTGAATCTCCCATTCCACCACATCCCAAAGGTGCTCTATTGAATTGAGATCTGGTGACTGTGGAGGCCATTGGAGTACAGGGACCTCATTGTCATGTTCAAGAAACCAGTGGTGAGATGATTTGAGCTTTGTGACATGGTGCATTATCCTGCTGGAAGTAGCCATCAGAAGATGTATGCACTGTAGTCATAAAGGGATGGATATGGTCAGCAACAATACTCAGGTAGGCCGTGGCATTTAAATGATGATCACTTGGTACTAAGGGGCCCCGAGTGTGCCAAGAAAATATCCTCCACACCATTACATCACCAGCCTGAACCATTGATAAAAAGGCAGGATGGATCTATGCTTTCATGTTGCTTATGCCAAATTCTGACCCTACCATTGTTGCAGCTGAAATCGAGACTCATTAGAACAGGCAACGTTTTTCCAATCTTCTCTTGCCCAATTTTGGCAAGCCATTGTGAACTTTAGCCTCAGTTTCCTGTTCTTAGCTGACAGGAGTGGCACCCAATGTGGTGTTCTGCTGTTGTAGCCCATCTGCTTCAAGGTTTGATGTGTTGTGTGTTCACAGATGGTATTCTGCATACCTTGGTTGTAATGAGTGGTTATTTAAGTTACTGTTGCCTTATAATCATTTCAAACCAGTCTGCCCATTCTTCTCTGACATCAACAAGGCATTTTCCTCCACACAACTGCCGCTCACTTGATATTTTCTCTATTTCGGACCATTCTCTGTAAACCCTGGAGGTGATTGTGCGTGAAAATCCCAGCAGATCAGCAGTTTTTGAAATACTCAACAACCTTGACATGTTCAGTCACCTAAATCCCCTTTTCCCCATTCTGATGCTCGGTTTGAACTTCAGCAAGTCACCTTTACCACATCTAGATGCCTAAATGCATTGAGTTGCTGCACGTAATTGGCTGATAAACAATTTGTGTTACCAAGCAATTGAACAGGTGTACCTAATAAAGTGACCGGTGAGTGTAAATCTGTGCAGTCTCTTTCAGCAGCACCAGTACAGGCACATCCACATTCAACTGAACAAATGAACATAGACATATATGCCTTCCATCATGCACCCTACTTCTATTTTGGCCACACCTTTGGATACAGGGAGGTAGAGCTGTAATGGCTCACCTTTAGGCCCCTTTCACACGAACATGAAAAATGGACAGGTGGAACTGATCAAAACCTCCATTCTCCTCTATGGATTGGCGGGTGTAAATGGACATGTGTTCTCACACCCGCCTACATCCTATCAAAACAGACAGATGTTCCCCTTCTGTCCAGCGGATTGTATCGGATGTCAATTGGGTGTAAACAAACAGGCAGTCCGTTTACATCTGGCCGCCCATAGAGTGGAGCAGGCTGTGTCCGTGTCCTCTCTGCATAAGTGGAGCAGACACAAACCTGTTATTTGCCTGCTCAGCAGGCAGATTCCCTCCTGAGCAAGTGGATCGCAGGCAGAATCAACCCTGAGTGAAAAGGACCCTTATATTGTGCACTCACCAGTTTTGAAGAGTGTGACAGTAGGCAGTGTGTGCAGAAGAGAAGTGCAGAGGGCATAATGGCAGCGAGTATGTGCAAGAGAGGGAGTACAAGAGGGTATGATGACAGGTAGTGATTGCAGGAGAGGGGCGTCGGGGGTATAATGATAGTTAGTATGTAAAGTAGAGAAGTGCGAAAGATAAGAGAGTGGCCAGTATGTGCAAAGGAAGATTGGTGAGGGTATAACAGCAGACTATGAATAGAAGGGAGGATTGGTGAGGGTATAACAGCAGACTATGAATAGAAGGGAGGATTAGGGAGGGTATAACAGCAGACTATGAATAGAAGGGAGGATTGGTGAGGGTATAACAGCAGACTATGAATAGAAGGGAGGATTGGTGAGGGTATAACAGCAGACTATGAATAGAAGGGAGGATTAGGGAGGGTATAACAGCAGACTATGAATAGAAGGGAGGATTAGGGAGGGTATAACAGCAGACTATGAATAGAAGGGAGGATTAGGGAGGGTATAACAGCAGACTATGAATAGAAGGGAGGATTAGGGAGGGTATAACAGCAGACTATGAATAGAAGGGAGGATTAGGGAGGGTATAACAGCAGACTATGAATAGAAGGGAGGATTAGGGAGGGTATAAACAGCAGGCTGTGACCAGGAGTTTACAGAGTATTACAGCGAGCATTGTGGCGTTTGGTGGACAGTAGTGGTTGGAAACACAGCCTTCATAGGAAGATAGTACATGTGCCTGTATTTGTAACCACTTGTTTTTTTTATAACTAAAGTGTAAATGTGTCTAAACCCATTTTACAGGATCCCTTGGAATTAAAAAGAAGTCCCAAAACTGCTCAATACTACAGATTTTGAAAAAATAACTTTCTGTGTAAATTTAGCATTGTCTGCAATATGAGTCTACAACGTTGCATGTGGCTGGTAGAAGACTGACAAAATGGGTGAATTGACTGTAACTGATATAAGATTTCTTGTAATTGCAAATAAAAATTTACGACATTTTCAAGAATAACGAGTCAAACACAAACACTTCACACACATTCATAAAATACAGTATACCAATATGATGAATGATAGATATTGTTTTATACTTTCTTCCCTGGTCTGTTCTTTCTAAGTCATCTCAGAAGTTATAATCCTTGGTAAGACTTTTTTCACTTAAATTTTATTATATTTTATAGAAATTACAAGAAAAAGTAAACTGTTTTGTATCCAAAAATCTGTGCAAGAATATGAACCTTGGTAAGATTTTTAAACAGCGTGCACATTTACTGACCATGAAAGATTCCCAGATGTATACACTGAGAAACCTGAACACAGAGAACCTCCCTACATAAGTCGCCTTTGATGAAAAGTGGAGCTATTGCAGTCTTATTTTTCCCAAAATATACAATTGGTTCTTTAGTTTATCCTGTGTTTTTTGCTGCACACCACTCTACAATCTTGCTACCCTCCACTGTAAACGCCTAATCCCCTCATTTATTACAGCCAATACAGTTTATGTACCATATGAAATAGGTTGAAAAGCTGCTTACATATTTTGTTACCACTAAAGATGGTAATAAAAACTAAAATGTTTTATTTAAACATTTCATTAGCATGTTGAAGGGGAGGTAGGAACCAGGGAAGGCAATTAACAGGGTTTAAAGGATAACAAGTGTAAATGTGTGTGTGTTTATATATAAAAACGGTTACATTTACAGCTCTGCAATAGTACATTTTAGGATTTTATTCTTTGATTAGGTAAGACAATATTTTACCAGACTTCAACATATAGCTTTTTAAAATTACTTGTCTCAACTGTCTTCTGGTACAATAACTGCAAACAAAATTCTTGTAAAATCCAGAGACTTAAAGTGGAGTTCCACCCACTTTTACAACTCTTCAGCATCCTTCACGAAACTGTGCACTGTAAACGAATTGGATATTTTTTTTATTTACTGTATATCTTTTGTATTCATTTTTCACTTCCTGCTCCCTGGCCGCAGCCCATCGCATCATTTCCTGTTTGCAATGCCTTCTGGGAAGGGGCGGCAACTTCCTCTGACACTGCCGTTGCTATGGAAACCTGACCTGAAACCTATTACACTGCTTGTGCTGCACTGAGCATGTGCGAGATCTGCAAGGATCGGATCCAGGAAGAAATACAGTCTGGCTTCAGATGCCCAGACTTAAGATGGCCACGGCCTGCTGTAAGTTTATAAAATAACAAACTACTGCTATAAACTAACAAAACAGACCTTAGTTTACAGACTTAATTTACTAGAATACATTAATCTTGTGTATTATTGGGGTATTTTTATTTAAAAAGTATAATTTTGGCCGGAACACCACTTTAAGGACCATAACATACCTCCAAGAGCTCCACTACTATCTAAGCTCTTCTTTTTTAAGCCACGTGACACAATAATAATCGGAGCAATCACAGAAAACAGCCAACGCCATGGCGATATTGGACGCAGTGTACCTGGTAAAACAAAACAAAAGAACAGAAAAAAAAAAAATTAATTACCTGGTGAAAACATTACCTTTATACTTCCAGTAGGAAATATGTATGGGGTTTTAATGACTCAATTGTGCTTTAAAAAGAAAAAAAAAAAAAGAATTATACACACACATTTTTATATATATATATATATTTTATATATATATTTATATATATATATATATATATATATATATATATATATATATATACAAACCATGTATCTCTAACTCAAAAGTACCTTCTATTGTTCTCAGCTTCAAATCTCTACACTTGAAGCTGCTTCTTGCTGCTGTGATTTGACTTCCCTATTAGAGAGTGGCTACATTTGCTCTCCATGGTCCTGCTGTAAGTAAAAGCGTAGCCACTCTCTATATCACTCTTGCGAAGGACTAGACTAGGGACTACTGAATTTGAAGTGTGCATAGGGCAGTGCATATGACTACAACTAACCTGTACTGCTTGTTTCAAACAAATGGAAATAAGAGAGACAATTAGAGGTTTAAGAGCTCAAGAAGGATGTTACATGAATGCAGAAAAAAACAGTAAGAAACAATTTAAAGAAAAACAGGATTTTAAGGATATTAGGTAGTGGATGTGGATGGATTATTTTTTTTTTTTTTTTTAGAAAATAAGATTATTATTCAGTGTCACTTTTAATTGCTGCATGTGCCAATCAACAGCTAAGCAATGAAATACAAATAACGTGTGTAAACTACACATCATCATATAACAATGATTAATGAATCATGGCATATTAAGAAAAAAGAACAATTAAGGCTATGGGGGTACCTCATCCTTATTCAACTTTGCATAGATAGAGAACCAACATGCTGGATTATTGCGGTACCAGAGAGGGATTTTACACACAAGTTAATAAAGAATAGATTTATTGTAACAAAATTTACACAAAGAATACACACGATAAAAACATCCAATTGTAAGGTTCAATACAATAGTAACAAAAGATATCACAGAGATGGTTGACGCGTTTCACTTAATAGCTTCTTCAGAACTGATTACTCAGTGATTTGCAACAACAGAACCTCGTCTCCAAAACGCTGGAGGAGGGAAAGAAAAATCAATTATTCTCTATGGAGATGGTTCACATCTCCACTCCAAGTCGCCTGAAGCTCAAAAAAAAAAAGTTTTGGATCTTTTTTGTAGCTCGAATCAGGCAGAGCATTTTTGGAACGTTTTTATTCCCATAGAAACGCACCATTTGCACGTTTGTGCGCATTCATGCTTTGTCATGCATGAGCGCACAATTTTCTGCTCAAACTAAAAATTGTAGAACATAAAATAGCAAAAATATATAAATAAATGTAAACTAAATTCACAAAGAACTCAAAATCATCATAAATAATATGTGATACAACATAAATAAATGATAATTAACCCCTAACATTAAAAATATTAAATTAGAAATATTATTATTAATAGTAAATTTATTTATTTTGTTATTTTTTAAGGGTTAGGGGTTACTTAATTACTATTACTTAGTATTTATTGAATGTATTTATGATTATTTTTATTAGTGTATTTTACATTTATTTATTCATTAACTATTAGTAGTAGTAACAGCTTAACCCTAACAAAAATAAAATGAATAAATAACCCTATGTCAGGAAGCTAGTTCAGCTAATACGAAATCTCATACAGCTAACGCAAATTTCTTCTGCAGCTACTAATCAATCCCTAATGCTCATTTCCTAAAACAAATTCTCATGCAGCTAATGCAAATATTTATGCAGTGAACGCAAATTCTTCTGCAGCTACTGCTCATGAGAATTAGTTTTAGGGAATGAGCAGTAGCTGCAGAAGAATTTGCAATAGCTGTAGGAGAATTAGTATTCACCGAACTAGGTTCATAACATGGTGTTATTTATTTTATTTTTGTTAGGGTGAAGATGTTTTTTTTGTTTTGTTTTATAACTTTAAATTTTTATTAGCTTTATAAAGAGCAATCCAAGGAGTGTGAACATTCTTAGTTACATAAATAATGTTAACCATAACATACTTAATCAACAACCGTAAATTTAAAAGTAAAATAGTAAACCATTGTACGGTACAAGATCTTTCAGCAAAATAAGTTTGTATAGTGTCCTTTGATCCGTCTACCCCACGAGTGCTAACCAAAGATGGAACCAATTCCACTCATTATAAAGGTGACAGTTACAATAAGAATAAATTAGTAGTATCCCACTAGATATTAATAATACATCACAACCTTTTAAATTGTTAGAGGCTCTTTGATTTTTAAGCCATTCTTGCCAGTTTCTTATAAAATTATTAACTGAGGATTTTTTCTGAGCTAGAAGAAGCTCATATTGGGCTTGAGTATTTATTCTAGCGACCACCCTTGACAAGTTAGGAGTTTCTGTAGATTTCCATATGCTTGTGATGGTTAGCCTTGCCGCTACCAGAGTATGTGTTACTATCGTCCTAAAACATAGTGGGTATCTATCCAGATTTATTCCTAGTAAGGCCATTTCTGGTGTCAAATCTATTAACATGCCTGTGAGGTCTGCTATAAAAGAGGAGATAGCGTTCCAGAAACGTGTTACATTTTTGCAGGCCCATAGTGTATGGTATAGGTTACCTGAAGACTCATTGCACCTCCAACATAATGGCGATATGGATATTTTTGCCAATCTATATGGGGTCAGATACCACCTATTAATGATTTGAGAATTGTTCCAATGTTCAATGCAATCAGATGTTTTAGTTGTTATAGCTTTTTTCCATTGTTCCCAAGAGAATGTTTGTGAGAGGTCTTTCTCCCATTTCAACATGTTGGATTTTTCCCATTTGTAGAGGTGGATGAAAAGGAGGTTATAAAATAAACATATTCCCTTTTTTTTTGCTTAGATGGTTATCTGTTAAGTATTCCCAGATTGTCATGGAACTGGTTATGTCTTCTAGTTTTAATTTTTTTAGGCGGTTGTTTGTTCTTTTTATTTTCAACTATGTTTTTGAGATGTAGATATTGGTAGGTTTCAAATCCTGGCTTTACCCAATCACTTGTTGATATTTTTACTCTACTATTCTTGTTGGCGTTGATACTTTGGTACAAGGAATTTCTTTATTAGATTTGGAAAAAATATGTTTCCATGCAATTAAGGTTGCTTTTATAGATAGGAGGTTGGGTATGAGTATTTTATGCTTGGCCATGGCAGCATATAAATCATGTCCTTTTGTGAATTCTTTTTCTATATGCACCCATAATTTGTCATTGGGGGGTGGCAAACCAAAATTTAATTTGGTCTAATAAGGAGGCATAATAATTTTTAATATTTGGTAGTCCCATTGTCCCCAATTATTTAATAGTGGTTAGTATATTAAATGCTACCCTTGTTTTTTTCTCATTCCATATGAATTTCTTCATTTTTGCATTAATTTGTGTAAAAAATGTTGCTGGTATCAAAACTGGGAGGGAACGAAAATATAATATCTTGTGTAAGGTTTTCATTTTAAAGGCCGCTATCTTCCCAACCCACGATAGTTGTACTTTAATGTTTTGTAGATCTATAGTAATTTGTTCTGATAGTTTGGGGAAGTTTGATGTATATAATTTAGATGCGGGATAGGAAAGTTGTATGCCTACATAGGTAATGGGTGGTTCATTCCAGTTGTAGTCATATTCTTGCTTAGTATATCAATTTGGTTGTTGGGGGATGTTCATGGGTAATACATAACATTTATTTGGTTAGGAATAAATGTAGGAAATCTTCCCATAATGTTCTAGGAATTTTCGAACTCTGGGTAAGGAGGATTGTTAGATAAAGTTAGAATTATATCATCCACAAAAAGTCCAATTTTATGTTCATATTTTTCAATAGTGATTCCAGTAATTTCAGGGTTATTTCCTATACTTTCTGCTAATGGCTCTATTATTAGTGAGACGATTATAGGGGACAATGGACATCCCTGCCTGGTTCCATTCGTCAGTTTAAAGTTTTTGGAGAGTTTTCCCAAAGGAGTATACTGTGGCGGAGGGTTGTTATTATAAGGACATAATGTCTGAATGAAAAAAATCCCTGGATACCAAAATTTTTCTAGCGTTTGAGATATGAATTGCCAATGCACCCTATCAAACGCTTTTTCTGCGTCAAGTGCTAGGAAGATAGCTGGAGTATGGCTGTTTTCTATATAGTTTAATGTACCATTCTTCTAGTGCCGTCTTGGGCTTGTCTTCCTTTCATGAATCCCACTTGATCTGCCCCAATAAGGTAGGACGTTAGATTTAGTAAACTATTCGCTATATTTTTCATGTAAATTTTAATATCCAAATTTAGTAATGATATTGGCTTATAGTAGCTTGGGGCTGTTGGGTCTTTATTTGGTTTTGGAAGTGTAATTATTAGTGCTTCTAGCATTTTTCGGGTATTGAGTATTATTGGCTACTTGATTAAACATTTCAGTTAAATGTGGCGATAACATTTCTGTAAAAGCTTGATAATATTTCCCTGATAACCCATCTTTACCTGGGGTTTTATTTTTGGGTAGGAATTTAATAACCCTTGTGGTTTCAATTATTGTAATATGTATATGTATGTATATTGTAATGTAATTTATTGCTTTGAGAGTAGTAATTCAACTTCAGTTTTTTCAAGTATTTATCAGGGTCTTCTATTAACAGATCTCTCAGATCCTTAGATTATTCAGTTGTAGGATCTTTGGTATTCTTTTTATGTTTTTTTTTCTTTACGGACGAGATCTCTTGTAGAGTTTTATTTATTAAATTAAAATTTCCTCTTTTTTTCTTTTGCTGCTATTTGTAGTAATATGCCCCTGATATAGGCTTTGTGTGAACACCATAATAAGTGGTATTTTCCACCGAACCATCATCATTGAAATTCAAGTTTTTTCTTTTATCACTGACAAATGGCTTTTTTGAGATAAAATATAGGTGTTGTTCCTCCATAATTTGTTATTAGTACAGGTTTGGCCTGTTTTCATTTCCAATGTTACTGAAGTGTGATCAGACCAGGAAATGTTATGGATCTGAGCTTTAATTACATTTGGGAGCAAAATTTTGTCCATGATAAAATAATCAATTCCGGAATAGGACTTGTGAACCTGGGAGTAAAAGGTGTAACCCCTTTAGTGGAGTGTAAACACCTCCAGGGATCATACATATCTTCCATAGAGCAAGTTTTCTTGAGTCCAGATCTATTGGGTTTGCCTTGCTTGGTGGTGTCGATATTTGGGTCTAGAGGTGCATTAAAGTCCCCACATAATATTAGACAGCCTTTCTGTATTTTCCGAGATTTGTGTAGAGTTTTTTGGATAAAATGTTGTGTGTT
This sequence comes from Lithobates clamitans, assembly GCA_037952925.1. NCBI lineage: Eukaryota > Metazoa > Chordata > Amphibia > Anura > Ranidae > Lithobates > Lithobates clamitans. The sequence goes on from JBBGZY010000248.1 coordinate 1,600,904, forward strand.
CTTGTTGGGGGCATATATAGTGACACTAGTGTAGTTTTCATTCTCAATATTTGCAACTAATATGATAAATCTTGCTTGATTATCAGTCTTGACTTCTAATGATTGAAAGGACACAGAGTCTTATTATCATTATTATTCCTTTTTCCAAGAGTTGTTGGATACATATATATGAGGAAAGTTATAAGAAAATTTCGGGGCTTTATTCTCTGCAAAATGCGATTCTTGTATGCATATAATATCACTGTTTAATTTTAATATGTCTTTCCAAAGAGCTTTCCATTTGAATGGGCTATTAAGGCCCCTTACATTCAGTAACATAAATTTAAGTGCCATGAAAATGGTAATTTTGGATGCTAAAGAAAATCATAATTGTATTTAGCCTGATGGTTGGAATTTTGATTTCTGTCCCTGTTGTATCCTGTTTTGTCCAGTAGGTGGTAATCTTGTACCATTAATAAATCCAGAGAGGTTTTAGTTTCCAACTGTTCAACAAAAAAGTCAAGGTAACAAACTTGGTAATATAAAAAAGAGGGAGATAAAGATATGCTTCTGTGTACAGTTTATATGTACTTGTTTTTGGGGTTAACATAGAAACAGTTCAACTGAAAAACAATAAGTCTCTGGCTTATGCCGCGTACACAGTGTCGGACTTTACGTCTACAAAAGTCCGACGGACGCCGACGGACCAAAGCCGGTTGACAATCCGATCGTGTGTGGGCTTCCCCGGACTTTCGACGGACTTTTCCAGCCACAAATCTGACGGACTTTAGATTTGGAACATGCTTCAAATCTTTACGTCGTAACTCCGCCGGACCCAGAAATCCACTCGTCTGTATGCTAGTCCGACGGACAAAAACCCACGCTAGGGCAGCTATTGGCTACTGGCTATCAACTTCCTAATTTTAGTCCGGTGTATGTCATCACGTACGAATCCGTCGGACTTTTGTGTGATCGTATGTAGGCAAGTCCGTTCGTTAGAAAGTCTGCCGCAAGTCCGCCAAAAGTCCGTCGAAAGTCTGTCGGACTTTTGTAGCTGAAAAGTCCGACCGTGTGTACACGGCATTAGCCCCGGTTCACACAGGGGCGGCACGACTTGCAGGTCGCCTCAGCGAGGCGACCTGCAAACTACTTCCGAGGCGACTTGCAAAACGACTTCTGCATAGAAGTCTATGCAAGTCGCCCCCAAAGTAGTACAGGAACCTTTTTCTAAGTCGGAGCGACTTGTGTCGCTCCTATTAGAACGGTTCCGTAGCAGAGAACGGGAGGCGACTTGTCAGGCGACTAGGTCGCCTGACAAGTCGCCCCTGTGTGAACCAGGGCTTAGGGTTCCCTTGCTTTCTGATTGGACAGATCTTTATATTTCAGTAAGTGTTATTTAGAGGCAGATCCATAGAAAGGTAATGAAGAAAGTGTGTCATTTATAGCTAGTATATTGTAAAGCGCTGCATAAACTGTTGGCGCTATATAAATCCTGTATTATAATAATAGTTTGCAATTGTTGTGGGATTTTTCCCGGTGTGGCTTTTTACCCTGCGTCATCGTCGCTTGGAGGCAATAGGCCCCATTTTTTCAAATGATTCAGGCCATCTTCCATATTCATGATGGTATATTCTTTTCTATCTCTTTCCAGCATTAGTTTTGTAGGGAAACCCCACTTATAGATGATTTTGTGATTCCTAAGAATTTTAGTTATTGTATTGAGATTTGTGCGTGCTTGTATAGTTGCCTGTGAAAGATACGAGTACAATATTATTCCTGCATATGGGTCAGGTAGTGGTGCGTTATGTTATGCAAAATAAATGAGTTGCTCCTTCACCTCGAAAAAATTTATTTTTGCAATCACATCTCTGGGTAGCTTTTCTGGTATATGTTTGGGTTTAGGTAGTCTATGTGCTCGGTCTATCATGAGCTCTTGATGTGGGATTTCAGGTAGTAGAGTAGATATCATCTCTTTTAGGAAGCATTTCAAATCAGAAGGTTTAACATTCTCCGAAATATCTCAGAATTTTACATTATTCCTTCTTGAACGATCTTCCAAATCAATTACCTTCAATTTGAGGTTTTTAATTTCATCTTCTAATTCAAAATGTGTGCCTACCAGCTCATTGTGTGCATCCGTAAAATCGCACATTTTATTTTCCACATACTCCACTCGCTCTCCTAGTGCATCTACTTCTTTTTTTGGATTGATTTTTTTAAATACTTCATATCATACTGCAGTGCTCCTCTTAGAGACATTATTATGTCCCTAATAGTTGTGTCAGAGACAGGCTGACCTGTAATAAGTATAGCTGTAGGTTGTGCATCATAGGGGTTTTGTTCCATTATAATAGCATCGTCCTGGATAAAAGCACTTACATTCTCCTCAGATGAAGTGATTTTCCTCTTCTGCTTCAGAGGGCTGCTGGTGTCATCCTGGGCATGCAGAACTTTCCTTGCTAGTTCTGCATGCGATACATTTCCTTCTGCAGCATGTTCACCTTGCTGCCTCATGCTGTGTGGAGATGAGGAGGAGCCAGGGCCATCTTGCTCTCCAATGTCCCCTGTGCCTGTCTGTGCTTTCAGGGAAGCTTTAGGTCGTGGTGGGTAGGGCTGGGAGATTCTCTTAAAAAAAACTTGATTCACGATTCGAGTCGAGTTTTTCTTTTCTTTGGAAACCGCGCCGGTCCTGAGGCGCTGCGAGCATGAGCTTTTAGGCGAGGCTGCAGCTTCGGCCTAGTCCGCGGCATCCAGCCTCGCGGACTAGGCTGAAGCCGCGGCCTCACCTAAAAACTCCTTCCCCACAGCTCTTCAGGACCGGCGCGGTGTCAGCGCCGGTCCAGGGGCGCTGCGGGCATGAGTTTTTAGGTGAGGCCACGGCTTCGGCCTAGTCCGGGGCGTCCGGCCGTAGCCGCGGACTAGGCTGAAGCCGCGGCCTCGCCTGAAAACTCATGCCCGCAGCGCCTCGGGACAGGCGCGGTGAAAAAAAATCGATTTGCTTAAATTTTGAATCGATTTGACCTCTCAACTCGATTCAAGATTTATCGATTTTTTTCCCAGCCCTAGTGGTGGGTTGCTTTATTGGGAGCCTTTGTAGCACAGCTTTCTCAAGCTTCTTCCATCAGCCTCTGTAGCTGGCCCCGCCCCCCAAGATGTTAATAACACTACTACTGTTTAATTATTATTGAATAAATAAGTGTAAAATAAATACAAATAATCATGAACAAATAAATTAAATAAATGAATACTAAGTAATATTTAAATAAATAATTAACCCCTAATCCTAACCCTAACCTTAACTCTAATACCTTACCATAACAAAAAAAATATACATGAATAATACTAATTAAAGAAGAAATAAAAGCCAACAGAAAAGCTAAAAAAAGAAGCTGAAATACCTAGCAACAAGTGATGCAACAGATGACAGTTTTCTCTATTGGCTAATAAAAAAAACACCAAAGCTCAAAAACGTGCCCTAAAATGCACGAAAAAACGCTCAAAGAAGCTAAGCTCAGGTGTTAATGCAGCCTTAATCAGTAAGAAAGGCATTAGCAGTCTAGTAGTGGAATCAAGAGGATAACATAGCATGTTAGCTTTTCCAAATCACACAGTGCTTTGCTGTGGAAGCCGTGGACCTCAGAGTCAAAGTCAGAAAAGCATTCAGTCGAGTGAATGCTGAAGCAATAGCCCACAATGCATTGCTTTTATGGGTCAAAGCACTATATATTAAGGTCACATGACATGGAATTAAACACTGGGGGATCTTCTTTTTCCAGTTACAGCAATTTCGATAGCCTTTCCAACCATATATAACTGATTTAAGTGGACCTAAATATAGAATTTATCCTGCCAGTATATAAAAATGTGTGAGAACACTGGAACATTCAGCGACAACCCTCACAAACAGGAAGGACATATAAATGCACAGGGAATCCTGCTGAGATTTCAGCCCAGATGCTGTAAAGAAGGATTAACCATGGAATCATATTTAAAATATAAATGATCCCTATGAGAAGTGAAAGATGGAAACACGGTAATCTATCTACTATACATTTCCTTTAGCCACAAATCACACACAAATTACCTGAACAGAATGCTCACCATAATAAGTACTTGCAGTTATAGATATTATCCAGAAAGACAAAGATATGCAAAGAATCATCGACAGAACGACTATGTTCATCATCATGTTTACATATTCCTTGTAGACGTCGTCCTGGATATACAGCATAAGGGCAGATCAACAAATCACCTAAAATGTAATCACAACACTTGTTACCTTACTGCATTACATACACTCCCACCACTATTAATTGATGAACAGCATATTTGTGTATTAGTCAGCCTTTATATGCTCCATATTACTTATCTTAGCCAGGCACCCCATACACAACCACCATATTAAAAGCTTTTTTTTTTTGCTTTTACACGTCATTAAAAAATAATAAATGCCTAGCCATATAACTCACACCCAGAAAAAGTGTTGCGCTTGCAGAAGATCCAAACAGCATGAAAAATGTCTACCAGATTTCTTTTACATAAGCAGTACATGAATTCATGCATAGGAACTCTGCACTATATAGAAGAGATTTTGTGCTGTATAAGACGGCTTTCACACTGAGCCCCGGGGGGGGGTTTAAATCTGCCCGCAAAACGCTGCCAGAGCGGTGTTAGGCCGGCGGTATTGCAGCGCTGCCCCATTGATTTCAATGGGGAGCAGCGGGGGACGAGCAGAAGCTCCAAAGAAGCTGCTGGCACGCGCTGCCAGTGCACCGCTCCAGTGTGAAAGCCCTCGGGCTTTCACACTGGAGTGAATGGAGCTGCTTTTTTCAGGAGCTATTTTTAGCGCTGTAGCGCCTGAAAAACGCTGGCAGTGTGAAAGGGGTCTTATTGTCATTGTAATGGAAGTAATGAGCAAGTAATGCAGAGAACTGCATGAAACTCAAACATTAGAAGAATCTCATTGTGTACTGTGTACTAAAGGTTTGCTTTAGGCTTCATGTACACTGCTGCACCTAAACTGATGTTTTTGGGGCTTTTGGCGTTTTTTGCCTAAGCCCCTGAACACACCTCAATAAAATCCTATGTATCCATGTAGACAGACTTGTAGCCCCTGTTCACATTGGAGCAACTTGTCATGCGATTTGACAGGTCAAATCGCATGACAAGTCGCATCCTATTGCAGGCAATGGCACTGTTCAAACTGGTGCAACGCACGTTTAGCACTTCAGTGTTTATTCAGTTCAGTGGCCAGAATAAATTAAAGTATAGCCAATGAAATAAATAAATGCCCAAACACCAAACAAAACGCTAAACTCACCTAAACTGGTTTGAGAGAAAAAAATGCAGCTTGGCTGAGTTTAACACTGATTTTCCCATCTTGAAGACTGAAAAGTACCTGTGGTTCTTTGAAAAAGAATTTTGTATTTTGTATTTTGTTCCCCCATGTTTTTCAGGTGCTCCCATTTAAAAGGCTATGAGGCCAAAAACATGAGATTCTGCTCCTGTACTAAAAGTCGTGTGTGTGCCTCTAAACTGCTACACTCAAATCTGAATTGGGGCTTAGTTCCCGGGGTAGTTGGGGACAAGTGACTGAGTTCAAGTATTTCACATTAGACTTTAGATGCATTATTACAGTGCAGGTACCTGTAGAAGTGTGAATTATGGGCACGGAAGAAAAATATATGTGCTTGGCTGACAACATTGTCATTTATATACACATAGGGGTTGATTCACTAAAATTGGCGAGTGCAAAATCTGGTGCAGCTGTGCATGGTAGCCAATCAACTTCTAGCTTCAGATTGTTCAATTAGTCTTTGACAAAAAAAAAAAAAAAACTGGAAGCCGATAGGTCTCTATACAGAGCTGCACCAGTTTTTAGAAAACCTGGATACACACTATACAATTTTCTGTAGATTTTTTTCCTTGACAGGTCACCCCATTTGCGGCAATGGAACCGTTCATATAAGTCGCAGCGACTTTGAAAAAGGTTACTACACTATTTATGTGGATTTCAGTGTGACTTGCATTCATATCTGTTAAATGAAGTTGCACAGATATCATCAAGCTCCACATAAAATCGCTCTCTCAGATCTGTGATAAATATAATTCCAATAAAGAGTATTTTATTTGCATACAGTATTTCTATTTGACGTTTTGTGATATATTAGCTATCTTTTCTCCTCCACTCCTCCCAGGACCTGCACCTCCTCTCATGCTCGCCTTCAGGACTTCTCCAGAGCCTCTCCCATACTCAAACTCCCTGCCCTGGTATGTCCGATCAGCCCCTAACCTGTCCACCTTTAGAAGATCCCTGAAAACTCATTAATTCAGGGAAGCCTATCCCATACCCACCTAAGAACTGTCCTCGAGCCACCCCCATAAAATCATTCCCCGCATCTATTACCTTTTGTACCCCCACCCCCTCCCTAGAATGTAAGCTCTATGAGCAGGGTCCTCCTCCTTCTGCTGTCCCCCCTCTACATTGTAAAGTGCTGCGTAAACTGTTGACGCTATATAAAATCATGTATAGTAAATAATAATAATATAGCATTTTGGTGTGGAAACATTTTGTATGATAGAAAAAAAGTCAACGCTCTTTCAGCGAAATTTAAACAGCCTCGTGCAATGATAGATATAAGGTACACAAATAAAACATTTTGTATGCCCTGCATTTGATCACAATTCCCAAATACCCCAAGTATAATTGATAATTTATATTATTGTATTTTCTATCATTCTGGCACTCCAGCCCTAGCTAGGGAGATTTCTAGGGATCAGTGCACATGTCTTATGTTAAACAGCCCCCCCCAAGATGTATAAATTTGACTTACCTCTGGACCTCAGTTTTTCCTAAAGTTCCAAACCGAGCACTTCTTCCTGTAGACCAAGTACAGCTTAGTGGTGGCAGCAGTTAGGAGGAGGATGTGATCTGTGATGGGGCGGCGATCGGTGTTGAGAAAGCATGCAGCTTAAGTATGATTAATGCATTTGTCCACCCACCCCCAACACACTTCCTCTCCACAGGACTATCCTGAGTTCCCCTTATAAATGATCAACACTATTCAATGCAAATAGTCAATGCTGTCCCAAACAAGCTGCCTAATATATCACACTATTAAGAATGAATGTAATAATGATGGATGGCAGTTCAATGCATTGTAAAGCAAGAGTAGACTAAACAGGATTACACAGTCAGATTATAGGATCATCAAGAGCAGCTCACACAGCAGGAGTACAGATGAGGAGGTGGCAGATGCCATAGCAACCAATCGGAGACCAGTGAGTCCCACACACAGCAACCAATCGGAGACCAGTGAGTCCCATACACAGCAACCAATCAGAGACCAGTGAGTCCCATTCACAGCAACCAATCAGAGACCAGTGAGTCCCATACACAGCAACTAATCAGAGACCAGTGAGTCCCATACACAGCAACCAATCAGAGACCAGTGAGTCCCATACACAGCAACCAGAGACCAGTGAGTCGTATACACAGCAACCAATCAGAGACCAGTGAGTCCCATACACAGCTACCAATCAGACCAGTGAGTCCCATACACAGCAACCAGAGACCAGTGAGTCCCATACACGGCAACCAATCAGAGACCAGTGAGTCCCATACACAGCAACCAGAGACCAGTGAGTCCCATACACAGCAACCAGAGACCAGTGAGTCGTATACACAGCAACCAATCAGAGACCAGTGAGTCCCATACACAGCAACCAATCAGAGACCAGTGAGTCCCATACACAGCAACCAATCAGAGACCAGTGAGTCCCATACACAGCAACCAATCAGAGACCAGTGAGTCCCATACACAGCAACCAATCAGAGACCAGTGAGTCCCATACACAGCAACCAATCAGAGACCAGTGAGTCCCATACACAGCAACCAGAGACCAGTGAGTCGTATACACAGCAACCAATCAGAGACCAGTGAGTCCCATACACAGCTACCAATCAGACCAGTGAGTCCCATACACAGCAACCAGAGACCAGTGAGTCCCATACACGGCAACCAATCAGAGACCAGTGAGTCCCATACACAGCAACCAGGGACCAGTGAGTCGTATACACAGCAACCAATCAGAGACCAGTGAGTCCCATACACAGCAACCAATCAGAGACCAGTGAGTCCCATACACAGCAACCAATCAGAGACCAGTGAGTCCCATACACAGCAACCAATCAGAGACCAGTGAGTCCCATACACAGCAACCAGAGACCAGTGAGTCGTATACACAGCAACCAATCAGAGACCAGTGAGTCCCATACACAGCTACCAATCAGACCAGTGAGTCCCATACACAGCTACCAATCAGACCAGTGAGTCCCATACACAGCAACCAGAGACCAGTGAGTCCCATACACGGCAACCAATCAGAGACCAGTGAGTCCCATACACAGCAACCAGAGACCAGTGAGTCCCATACACAGCAACCAGAGACCAGTGAGTCGTATACACAGCAACCAATCAGAGACCAGTGAGTCCCATACACAGCAACCAATCAGAGACCAGTGAGTCCCATACACAGCAACCAATCAGAGACCAGTGAGTCCCATACACAGCAACCAATCAGAGACCAGTGAGTCCCATACACAGCAACCAATCAGAGACCAGTGAGTCCCATACACAGCAACCAATCAGAGACCAGTGAGTCCCATACACAGCAACCAGAGACCAGTGAGTCGTATACACAGCAACCAATCAGAGACCAGTGAGTCCCATACACAGCTACCAATCAGACCAGTGAGTCCCATACACAGCAACCAGAGACCAGTGAGTCCCATACACGGCAACCAATCAGAGACCAGTGAGTCCCATACACAGCAACCAGGGACCAGTGAGTCGTATACACAGCAACCAATCAGAGACCAGTGAGTCCCATACACAGCAACCAATCAGAGACCAGTGAGTCCCATACACAGCAACCAATCAGAGACCAGTGAGTCCCATACACAGCAACCAGAGACCAGTGAGTCCCATACACAGCAACCAGAGACCAGTGAGTCCCATACACAGCAACCAATCAGAGACCAGTGAGTCCCATACACAGCAACCAATCAGAGACCAGTGAGTCCCATACACAGCAACCAGAGACCAGTGAGTCCCATACACAGCAACCAGAGACCAGTGAGTCCCATACACAGCAACCAATCAGAGACCAGTGAGTCCCATACACAGCAACCAATCAGAGACCAGTGAGTCCCATACACAGCAACCAATCGGAGACCAGTGAGTCCCATACACAGCAACCAATCGGAGACCAGTGAGTCCCATACACAGCAACCAATCGGAGACCAGTGAGTCCCATACACAGCAACCAATCGGAGACCAGTGAGTCCCATACACAGCAACCAATCGGAGACCAGTGAGTCCCATAGACAGCAACCAGAGACCAGTGAGTCCCATACACAGCAACCAATCAGAAGTCACCTTTCCTGATCTCCCTTCAGCAACAAGATATTTGGTTGCTATTGGTTACCCCAGTGTTTCTCAACTCCAGTCCTCAAGGCGCCCCAACAGGTCATGTTTTCAGGATTTCCCTTATTTTGCACAGGTGATTTGATCAGTTTCACTGCATTAGTAATTACCACAGCCGTTTTATCTGAGGGAAATCCTGAAAACATGACCTGTTGGGGCGCCTTGAGGACTGGAGTTGAGAAACACTGGGTTACCCTATGTGTGTTCTGCTGGCCATACACTATAGTCTAATTGTACATTCCCCTTTAAACTCACCTCTCCTATTATATTATGATTGAACAATCTCTACCAACAACTATGCAGTGCAGATGCCTACCTGATTGGATAGATTAGGTAGGTCCTCATATTATACGATTATGATAAAGCTGAATTGTTTGGTCAAATTGTAATATGTAGGATTCCCCTTCGTTTTACTAAAACTTTGTACAGTAATGAGAATCTACCTATTTCCATCAATCTGCATCCAACCAGGTAACTACATAGACGTTGGTAGATCTTATTCAGATTGTACAATCAGATCGTAAGGAGTGTGGGGAGCTTCAGTCAGGAAGTCTGCATACCGATCATTGCATGCATTCTCTTTGTCCTCAGTTCCATAATCCCCCCGGAAACCTCTGATGTCTGTGAATACGGCGAGAGGTTTCCATCAAATAACACTGAGCACAACAGCTTCCCATAGCTACTCTGACTGCTATTTCATAAAAAGAAAGCTGAGCGCATTATAAAGAAGTCTCTCCACCCGCACCTGAATACAAGGTCCTGTTCTTCATGTACCAGTTCCCATTCCCGCACTATAACCAACACTGGGCTCCATCCTGAGTAACTGGACACACTACTTCCGGGTACCTGACTGCAGAGAATCTCGGCTCAGCACGTCACTTCCGGCCTTCACTCTGCTGTTGGTTGTAAACGTCACTGTGTGTTGTAGGGAGTAAAGTACAGCAGGTGGACAAGCAGGATGAGATGTTGGCTGTTCTTTACTTATCCTTCTTGTGTATTCTGGAGTGCAGACCAATATAGTATGACTAGTATTACCTAGAAAGAGGACCCTAGCCTAAATCCTAAAAAGTGAAAAGGCATAACTCCATGTTTTATTAACCACTTCAGCCCGGAAGGATTTGCCCTCTTCCTGACCCAGCCGTTTTTTGCGATATGGCACTGCGTTGCTTTAATCCCGTCGCTTTCACGCCGATATACTTAGGCAGAAGGGCACATGCAGGCATATTGACGTACCTGTACGTTGCCCTTTAGGACGCGGCATTGTGGGCGCTCGCCCGCTGCAAGCTCCGTGAGTGTGACCACGGGTATGCCCGCGATCGTCTCACGGAAAGGAAGAACGGGGAAACAAGCATTTCCCCATTCTTTTTAGTGACAGGACGCTGATCGCAGCTCCCTGTGATCGGGAGCGGTGTCGTGACACACGTAGCCCATCCCCCCACAGTTAGAACACATCCCTAGGACACACTTAACCCCTGCAGCGCCCCCTACTGGTTAACCCCTTCACTACCAGTCACATTTACACAGTAATCAGTGCATTTTTAATCGCACTGATTGCTCTATAAATGTGAATGGTCCCAAAATAGCGCCAAAAGTGTCCAATCTGTCCGCCATAATGTCGCAGTCACAATAAAAATCGCAGATCGCCGCCATTACTAGTAAAAAAAAAAATATTAATAAAAATGGCATAAAACTATCCCCTATTTTGTAGACGCTATAACTTTTGCGCAAACCATTCAATAAACGCTTATTGCGATTTTTTTTTTTTTACCAAAAATATGAAGAATACATATTGGCCTAAACTGAGGAAAACAATGTTTTTTTATATATTTTTGGGGATATTTATTATAGCAAAAGCTAAAAAATATTGCGTTTTTTTCAAAATTGACACAATTTTTTTGTTTATAGCGCAAAAAATAAAAACTGCAGAGGTGATCAAATACCACCAAAAGAAAGCTCTATTTGTGGGAAAAAAAGGACGTCAATTTTGTTTGGGAGCCACGTCTCACGACTGCGCAATTGTCAGTTAAAGCGACGCAGTGCCGAATCGCAAAAAACGCTCTGGTCTTTGGGCAGCCAAATGGTCCGGGGCTGAAGCAGTTAACTGACAATTTCACGGTTGTGCGACGGTGTACCCAAACAAAATTGATGTCCTTTTTTTTCTCACAAATAGAGCTTTCTTTTGGTGGTATTTGATCACCTCTGCGGTTTTTATTTTTTGCGCTATAAAGAAAAAAAGAGAAACAATTTTAAAAAAAAAACACATTTTTTTTACTTTTTGCTATAATAAATATCCCAAATTTCAAAAAAAAAAAAAAATTTCTTCCTCAGTTTAGGCCGATACGTATTCTTCTACATATTTTTGGATAAAAAAAAATCACAATAAGCGTATATTGATTGGTTTGCACAAAAGTTACAGTGTGATCAGTGATCTGCGATTTTTATCAGGACCACGACAGATCAGACACTTCCTGCTCTGTCAGGAGCGATTGCGAGTGTGCCAGCGGACATCACAGCCCCTGGGCATGCGCACGGGCTACTCAGTGATGCGGCAGGCGCGCGCCCCCTAACACCCTTAAAGCGGCCGCTGTACAGCTACGGCGATTTGCGCAGGGGAGCCATTCTGCCGCTGTCAAACGATGGTCTGGAAGCGGTTAAAGAAGTCCAGCCTGGGCTTATGAGGACTTCTCCTATGGGTCATAGGAGTACAATTCGTTTTGTACTCTTGTGACCCGTTTTCACAGAGAGCGGACTGAAGTCCACTCTCTGCTGACATTACACAGATCAGTCAAGGCACTGTGTCATCCCAACAATAAAGTCTGGATCTGCAGGTGCCTGGACTGATGCCTTTCTCAGCGAGCCGCTGAGAGACGGAGAGGGCTGCTCCCCGCCTCTCCCCAGCTCAGCTCTCCAGTGAGCGCGGGGGGGGGGGGGGGGGCGGGGGCAGAGGAGAGAGCTGCTGACTGACAGGCAGCAGCTCTCCGCTCGGGGAGCTATGAGAACCAAGCCACCGGCGATGTTCGATGGCTCAGTTCTCAGTGCAGAGGTGGTGGGGGACAGATGCAGCATCGGTCGGATGCTGCATCCGCCTAGGTAAGTATAAAACGGCAAAAAAAAAAAAAAAAAACATACTTCTCTTTTAAATGTTGGTTGTAAACCACATACTTCTCCCATACCTCACAACTTTTGAACTTGAGAATGAAGGACATTTTAGGGCTATGCGCGTCGCTGCAAAAAGTGGGTGCGGCCAAACATGATAGTGGGAGGGGCTTGAGGACAATGGTTAAACAAAATCTGGGCTTCCTTGTACCTATAAAAGTATGCTTTGGTTGCTGTACTACAAGCTGAAGTCTCAGGGATACATATAAACCTCAACACAATCATTTTGAAAATGACTTCCAATACATGGGACATGGAAGGAAGGAACGCTGCTATGGGACATGGAAGGAAGGAACGCTATGGGACATGGAAGGAAGGAATGGTATGGGACATGGAAAGAAGGAACGCTATGGGACATGGAAGGAAGGAATGGTATGGGACATGGAAAGAAGGAACGCTATGGGACATGGAAGGTAGGAACTCTGTGGGACATAGAAGGCAGGAACGCTATGGCACATGGAAGGCAGGATTGCTATGGTACATGGAAGGAAGGAACGCTATGGGACATGGAAGCAAGCAAATCTATGGGACATGGAAGGAACGCTATGGGACATACAAGGAAGGAACACTGTGGGACATGGAAGGCAGGAACGCTCCTGGACATGGAAGGAAGGAACGCTATGTGACATGGAAGGCATTAACGTTATGGGATATGGAAGGAAAAGAACGCTATGGGACATGGAAAGAAGGAACGCTATGGGACATGGAAGGCATTAACGTTATGGGATATGGAAGGAAAAGAACGCTATGGGACATGGAAAGAAGGAACGCTATGGGACATGGAAAGAAGGAACGCTATGGTACATGGAAGGAGAGAACGCTATGAGACATGGAAGGAAGGAAAACTATGGGATATGAAAGAAAGGAACCCTATGGGACATAGAAGGAAGGAACGCTATGGGATATGGAAAGAAGGAACGCTATGGGACATGGAAGGAATGCTATGGGACATAGAAGGAAGGAAAACTATGGGATATGGAAGAAAGGAACGCTATGGGACATAGAAGGAAGGAACGCTATGGGACAAGGAAGGAAAGAACGCTATAGAACATGGAAGGAAAGAACGGTATGGGACATGAAAAGAAGGAAAACTATGGGATATGGAAGAAAGGAACGCTATGGGACATGGAAGGAACGCTATGGGACATAGAAGGAAGGGACGCTATGGGATATGTGTATAGCTTACTTGGCTTGTAAGTATATTATGTTTTCTTATACCCTTTAATAAAGTGCTAAAGATAATGCACTAGGCATTTGCACCCTCTCTGTTTGTTTTTCTGATTTCGTTAATGCCTGGCTTATGTCCCTCATTTTGTGAGTGTGCAATTTAAGTTTTAATAAATTGTTTGGGAAAAATTGCTACACTACAGTGCCTGAAAAAGTATTCATACCTAAATTTTCCACATTGTGTCATGGTACAACCAAAAACATAAATGTATTTTATTGGGATTTTATGTGATACACCAACACAAAGTGGCACATACTGTAATTGTGAAGTGGAAGGAAAATGATAAAGGGTTTTCCATTTTTTTTTACAAATAAATATGTGAAAAGTGTGGCGTGCATTTATATTCAGCCCCCTTTACTCTGATACCCCTAACTAAAATCTAGTGGAGCCAATTTCCTTCAGAGTTCACCTAATTAGTAAATAGAGTCCACCTGTGTGTAATTTAATCTCAGTATAAATACAGCTATTCTGTGAAGCCCTCAGAGGTTTGTTAGAGAACCTTAGCGAACAAACAGCATAATGAAGGCCAAGGAACACACCAGACAGGTCAGGGATAAAGTTGTGGAGAAGTTTAAAGCAGGGTTAGGTTATAAAAAAATATCCCAAGCTTTGAACATCTGAAGGAGCACTGTTCAATTCATGAACTTTCTGGCCTAATAGCAAAACGCTATGTGTGGCCGAAAACTAACACTGCACATCACCCTGAACACACCATCCCCACCTTAAAACATGGGGGTGTCAGCATCATGGTGTGGGGATGCTTTTCTTCAGCAGGGTAAGAGAAGCTGGTCAGAGTTGATGGGAAGATGGAGCCAAATACAGGGCAATCTTAGAAAAAAACCTGTAATGCCATGTACACACGATCGGAATTTCGCAAAAGACCGATGAGTTTTTCGTTGGAAAATGCGACCGTGTGTATGCTCCATTGGACTTTTGCTGGCAAAACTCCAGCCAGCAAAAGATTGAGAGCATGCTCTCAATTTGTCGGTCGGAAAAAGTTCCTATCTGAAAATGCGATCGTCTGTGGCAATTCCGACGCACAAAATTCCTACGCATGCTCAGAAGCATTGAACTTCATTTTCTCAGCTCGTCGTAGTGTTGTACGTCACCACGTTCTTGACGGTCATAAGTTCTGACGAGAAATCGCTCATGTGTATGCGTCATTAGAGTCTGTAAAAGACTTGTGACTGGGGCGGAGGTTCATCTTCCAGCAGGACAACGACCCGAAACATACAGCCAGAGCTACAATGAAATGGTTTAGATTAGAGCATATTCATGTGTTAGAATGGCCCAGTCAAAGTCCAGACCTAAATCCAATTGAGAATCTGTGGCAGGACTTGAAAATTGCTGTTCACAGACACTCTCCATCCAATCTGACAGAGCTTGAGCTATTTTGCAAAGAAGAATGAGCAAAAATTTCACTCTCTAGCTGTGCAAAGCTGGTAGATACATCCCCGAAAAGATTTGCAGCTGTAATTGCAGCAAAAGGTGGTTCTACAAAGTATTGACTCAGGGGGGCTGAATACAAATTCACGTCACGCTTTTCACATATTTATTTGTAAAAAATGTTGAAAACCATTTATCATTTTCCTTCCACCTCACAACTATGTGCCACTTTGTGTTGGTCTATCACATAAAATCCCAATAAAATACATTTACATTTTTGGTTGTAACATGACAAAATGTGGAAAATTTAAAGGGATATGAATACTTTTTTAAAGTACTGTATGTGGTTCCTTCTTCCTCCCTCCACACGTAAGACACAGTTATCACCATCCTGCAGAGAGAGAGCTGTCCATCCTTTTGGGAGAGATTCACCTCGTGTATTATGAGGTCTAAGATAGTGATGGAAATGCTTGAGCTTGACAGTGAATGCACTTTTTTGAGATTCATTTATTTTGGGACTTTTATTATTGACTTGTTTCACTTTTCACAGTTGAATTTGTTGTATTATCAATTGGATATCTACGGTACTTAAAGCGACGTTACGCCTGGGAAAAAAATATTAAAACCCAGCAGCCACAAATACTGCTGACTTTTAATATATGGACATTTACTTGTCCAGGGAGCCCACGATGCCGGCACCCCAGCCAATCTTCGGATCGGCTGTCGGGTGCTGCCGCTGCCATCGCCACTAAGGGAAACTGGCTGTGAAGCCTTTCGGCTTCACGGACGGCTCCCTACTGCGCATGCATGAAGCACGCTGCCCTTTCTAATTGGTCCGGCAGCGGAGGAAGGAGGAGGGGGGCCGAACTTCCAAGAGACGGAGCCACGACCCTGCCTACGGAAGTGGAGAAGGGGGACCTGTCAAATAAGTGGAAGTTCCATACATTTGTATATAGTATCTTTAATATTGCTGTATTCAGATATCCATGAACACTGCTGTTTTATATTGCTTTAATTTTGTTCTAAGCATAGCTTGCTTTTTTTATTATGGTTACATTTATTTTCTAATTCCCTCCAGCATTCTCTAGAATTGTTACATTGTATCAGTTCTTACTAAGATGTATTACACTGTGTCTCCAACATACAAGCAACCTCAATGCACTGTTTAATTGTGCAACAAAGTGGCAAATGAGGTTCAATGTTAATAAATGTAAAGTGATGCACTTGAGAATTAAAAACATGAATGCATCATACATTCGAGGGTTTTTTTTTCTAAAGCTGGTCAAATCATTTCTTGTTATAAAAGAGGTATAGACTCGAGAGAGAGATATCATTTTGCCCCTGTACAAATCATTAGTAAGACCTCATCTGGAATATGCAGTTCAGTTTTGGGCACCAGTTCTCAAAAAGGATATCGGAGAACTGAAAAAAGCCTGCAATGCATTGCAGCCACGGTCATTGGACTGTGGGTGCAATGTCAGGCTCCGCCACACTCTCCCTTCAGCTTTCTGCCTGTACCTTCCTATAGGCTTTCCGTTAGAAAGCTGGAGGAAGAGTGAATGGACCACGATTCCGATGATCAGTACACTTGTAGTGCATTAAGAACTGCAACCTGTCTATTGCTGTGGCAGACAGGGCTTGTAGTTTATTTATTCACAGATCCCTGCAGGCAGAGCCCTTCACAGCTACACTGATTTTTATTTCTGCAGTGGCTGCGGGGAAGAAGAACTGCTGCCTGCTGTCACGGGGAAGGGGGTCTCAGGGGGTGCTGGAACATGTTACACCCTAATTATGGGTGTAACATAACATGTTCTAAAAAAAGAGCCGGATGCATTTCTAAATGTACAAGATATAACTGGATACTAACGTTTTAGAGGTAATAATACCAGGGGTATATAATTCATAGAATATCTGATTGCCTCCGGGGGGATCAGAAAGGAATTCCCCCCCCCCCCCCCACTTGAGCAAATTGGATCATGCTTTGTTTATTTTGCTTTCCCCTGGATTAACTGTGGGTATAGGATTATGTGTATGAAGGATTTCTTTTTTTTTTCTTTTTTATTGATTGAACTTTACTAGATGATTTGCTTTTTTATCCTCCCGTAACAGTTTTTTTTTTTTTTTTTTACTGATCTCTGATTAAAGCCTAGCTCCACGCTGGCCCAAATGAGCTATTACTGCACTATAGCTTCATATAGTATACAGCACTGTGTTTTGGCTGTGGGATTAGAGCTTTCCTTCCCACTCCCGGAACAAAATAGAGTCAGACTTGAGTGCTGCTCGGCCATTCCTGGAAAGCTTGGTAATCTGTAAATAAATACATATGAGACTTCCTCTGATTGGCAGAGGTGGAGAGATAGGTGGATGACATCACAATCTCCACTTCAGCAAATCAGAGGAAGCTTTATATTCATTCATTGAATACAAAGTTTTCCTGCTTTACTGCTGGAAAACACATCATTGCATGCTGTATGTAATTGAGACTACATACAGTTATTACAGGCACCTGCTAGTGTAATAAATAGTTAATTTGGGCATGCTTGGGCACCACAGTACTTTTTTTTGTTACAAGATGTCTCCTTCTAGGTTAAATGATGTCCAGCTTCACCCCCCCCCCCCCCCCCAAAGACTGAATAGATAATGTGAGTGCAGGGCATCGCCATGATACCCTTCACTTACAGTAAAATGATGCAAAGAGCAGGGTTGATGTCATCATGTCAGAACCCCTCTATAAATCAGCTAGGAGCCTCTCCAATTACTTGCAACTCAGCATCAGCATATTTTGTCCATTGCAGTCTCTGACCATTTCCTTTCACATCTGCAGTCTCTGACCATCTCCTGTGATGTCTGCAGTCTCTGACCATCTCCTGTGACATCTGCAGTCCCTGACCATCTCCTGTGATGTCTGCAGTCTCTGAGCATCTCCTGTAATGTTTGCAGTCTCTGACCATCTCCTGTGATGTCTGCAGTCTCTGACAATCTCCTGTGATGTCTGCAGTCCCTTATCATCTCCTGTGATGTCTGCAGTCTCTGACCATCTCCTGTGATGTCTGCAGTCTCTGAGCATCTCCTGTAATGTTTGCAGTCTCTGACCATCTCCTGTGATGTCTGCAGTCTCTGACAATCTCCTGTGATGTCTGCAGTCCCTTATCATCTCCTGTGATGTCTGCAGTCTCTGACCATCTCCTGTGATGTCTGTAGTCCCTGACCATCTCCTGTGATGCCTGCAGTCTCTGACCATCTCCTGTGATGTCTGCAGTCTCTGACCATCTCCTGTGATGTCTGCAGTCTCTGACCATCTCCTGTAATGTTTGCAGTCTCTGACCATCTCCTGTGATGTCTGCAGTCTCTGACCATCTCCTGTGATGTCTGCAGTCCCTGACCATCTCCTGTGATGCCTGCAGTCTCTGACCATCTCCTGTGATGTCTGCAGTCCCTGACCATCTCCTGTGATGCCTGCAGTCTCTGACCATCTCCTGTGATGTCTGCAGTCTCTGACCATCTCCTGTGATGTCTGCAGTCTCTGATCTTCTCCTGTGATGTCTGCAGTCCCTGACCATCTCCTGTGATGTCTGCAGTCTCTGACCATCTCCTGTGATGTCTGCAGTCCCTGACCATCTCCTGTGATGTCTGCAGTCCCTGACCATCTCCTGTGATGTCTGCAGTCCCTGACCATCTCCTGTGATGTCTGCAGTCTCTGACCATCTCCTGTGATGTCTGCAGTCCCTGACCATCTCCTGTGATGTCTGCAGTCTCTGACCATCTCCTGTGATGTCTGCACTCTCTGACTATCTCCCGTCATGTCTGCACTCTCTGACTATCTCCCGTCATGTCTGCCCTCTCTGACTATCTCCTGTCATGTCTGCACTCTGTGACTATCTCCTGACATGTCTGCCCTCTCTGACTATCTCCTGTCATGTCTGCACTGTCTGACTATCTCCTGTCATGTCTGCACTCTCCGACTATCTCCTGTCATGTCTGCACTCTCTGACTATCTCCTGTCATGTCTGCACTCTCTGACTATCTCCTGTCATGTCTGCACTCTCTGACTATCTCCTGTCATGTCTGCACTCTCTGACTATCTCCTGTCATGTCTGCACTCTCTGACTATCTCCTGTCATGTCTGCACTCTCTATCTCCTGTCATGTCTGCACTCTCTGACTATCTCCTGTCATGTCTGCACTCTCTGACTATCTCCTGTCATGTCTGCCCTCTCTGACTATCTCTGGTCACATGTCTGCACTCTCTGACTATCTCCTGTCATGTCTGCACTCTCTATCTCCTGTCATGTCTGCACTCTCTGACTATCTCCTGTCATGTCTGCACTCTCTATCCCCTGTCATGTCTGCACTCTCTGACTATCTCCTGGTATGTCTGCACTCTCTATCTCCTGGCACATGTCTGCACTCTCTGACTATCTCCTGCCATGTCTGCACTCTCTGACTATCTCCTGTCATGTCTGCACTCTCTGACTATCTCCTGTCATGTCTGCACTCTCTGACTATCTCCTGTCATGTCTGCACTCTCTGACTATCTCCTGTCATGTCTGCACTCTCTGACTATCTCCTGTCATGTCTGCCCTCTCTGACTATCTCCTATCATGTCTGCACTCTCTGACAATCTCCTGCCATATCTGCACTCTCTGACTATCTCCTGTCATGTCTGCACTCTCTGACTATCTCCTGTCATGTCTGCCCTCTCTGACTATCTCCGGTCACATGTCTGCACTCTCTATCTCCTGTCATGTCTGCACTCTCTGACTATCTCCTGTCATGTCTGCACTCTCTGACTATCTCCTGTCATGTCTGCCCTCTCTGACTATCTCCGGTCACATGTCTGCACTCTCTGACTATCTCCTGTCATGTCTGAACTCTCTATCTCCTGGCACATGTCTGCACTCTCTGACTATCTCATGTCATGTCTGCACTCCCTGACTATCTCCTGTCACATGTCTGCACTCTCTGACTATCTCCTGTCATGTCTGCACTCTCTGACTATCTCCTGTCATGTCTGCACTCTCTGACTATCTCCTGTCATGTCTGCACTATCTCCTGGCACATGTCTGCACTCTCTATCTCCTGTCATGCCTGCACTCTCTGACTATCTCCTGTTATGCCTGCCCTCTCTGACTATCTCCTGTCATATCTGCCCTCTCTGACTATCTCCTGTCACATGTCTGCACTCTGTGACTATCTCCTGTCATGTCTGCACTCTCTATCTCCTGTCATGTCTGCACTCTCTGACTATCTCCTGTCATGTCTGCACTCTCTATCTCCTGTCATGTCTGCACTCTCTGACTATCGCCTGTCACATGTCTGCACTCTGTGACTATCTCCTGTCATGTCTGCACTCTGTGACCATCTCCTGTCATGTCTGCCCTCTCTGACTATCTCCTGCCATGTCTGCACTCTCTGACTATCTCCTGTCATGTCTGCACTCTCTATCTCCTGGCACATGTCTGCACTCTCTGACTATCTCCTGTCATGTCTGCACTCTCTGACTATCTCCTGTCATGTCTGCACTCTCTGACTATCTCCTGTCATGTCTGCACTCTCTGACTATCTCCTGTCATGTCTGCACTCTCTGACTATCTCCTCTCATGTCTGCCCTCTCTGACTATCTCCTATCATGTCTGCACTCTCTGACAATCTCCCGTCATATCTGCACTCTCTGACTATCTCCTGTCATGTCTGCACTCTCTGACTATCTCCTGTCATGTCTGCCCTCTCTGACTATCTCCGGTCACATGTCTGCACTCTCTGACTATCTCCTTTCATGTCTGCACTCTCTATCTCCTGGCACATGTCTGCACTCTCTGACTATCTCATGTCATGTCTTCACTCTCTGACTATCTCCTGTCACATGTCTGCACTCTGTGACTATCTCCTGTCATGTCTGCACTCTGACTATCTCCTGTCATATCTGCACTTTCTGACTATCTCCTGTCATGTCTGCACTATCTCCTGTCATGTCTGCACTCTCTGACTATCTCCTGTTATGCTTGCCCTCTCTGACTATCTCCTGTCATGTCTGCACTCTCTGACTATCTCCTGTCATGTCTGCACTCTCTATCTCCTGTCATGTCTGCACTCTCTGACTATCTCCTGTCATGTCTGCACTCTCTATCTCCTGTCATGTCTGCACTCTCTATCTCCTGTCATGTCTGCACTCTCTGACTATCTCCTGTCAAGTCTGCATTCTCTATCTCCTGTCATGTCTGCACTCTGTGACTATCTCCTGTCATGTCTGCACTCTGTGACTATCTCCTGTCATGTCTGCACTCTGTGACTATCTCCTGTCATGTCTGCACTCTCTGACTATCTCCTGTCATGTCTGCACTCTCTGACTATCTCCTGGCACATGTCTGCACTCTCTATCTCCTGGCACATGTCTGCACTCTCTGACTATCTCCTGTCATGTCTGCACTCTCTGACTATCTCCTGTCATGTCTGCCCTCTCTGACTATCTCCTGTCATGTCTGCCCTCTCTGACTATCTCCTGTCACATGTCTGCACTCTCTGACTACCTCCTGTCATGTCTGCCCTCTCTGACTATCCCCTGTCACATGTCGGCACTCTCTGACTATCTCCTGTCATGTCTGCACTCTCTGACTATCTCCTGTCATGTCTGCACACTCTGACTATCTCCTGTCACATGTCTGCACTCTCTGACTATTTCCTGTCATGTCTGCATTCTCTGACTATCTCCTGTCATGTCTGCACTCTCTATCTCCTGTCATGTCTGCACTCTGTGACTATCTCCTGTCATGTCTGCATTCGCTGACTATCTCCTGTCATGTCTGCACTCTCTGACTATCTCCTGGCACATGTCTGCACTCTCTATCTCCTGGCACATGTCTGCACTCTCTGACTACCTCCTGTCATGTCCGCCCTCTCTGACTATCCCGTCACATGTCGGCACTCTCTGACTATCTCCTGTCATGTCTGCCCTCTCTGACTATCTCCTGTCATGTCTGCACACTCTGACTATCTCCTGTCACATGTCTGCACTCTCTGACTATTTCCTGTCATGTCTGCATTCTCTGACTATCTCCTGTCATGTCTGCCCTCTCTGAATATCTCCTGTCACATGTCTGCACTCTCTGACTATCTCCTGTCATGTCTGCACTCTCTGACTTTCTCCTGTCATGTCTGCCCTCTCTGACTATCTCCCGTCATGTCTGCACTCTCTAACTTTCTCCTGTCATGTCTGCACTCTCTGACTTTCTCCTGTCATGTCTGCACTCTCTGACTATCTCCTGTCATGTCTGCACTCTCTAAATTTCTCCTGTCATGTCTGCACTCTCTGACTTTCTCCTGTCATGTCTGCCCTCTCTGACTATCTCCCGTCATGTCTGCACTCTCTGACTACCTCCCGTCATGTCTGCACTCTCTGACTTTCTCCTGTCATGTCTGCACTCTCTGACTATCTCCTGTCATGTCTGCACTCTCTGACTATCTCCTGTCATGTCTGCACTCTCTGGCTATCTCCTGTCATGTCTGCACTCTCTGACTATCTCCTGTCATGTCTGCACTCTCTATCTCCTGTCATGTCTGCACTCTCTGACTATCTCCTGTCATGTCTGCGCTCTCTATCTTCTGTCCATAGTTACCAACTGTCCTGGATTTCCCGGGACATTCCTGGGATTTAGACTCCATTCCCAATTTTGTTGTTTCCCGGTAAATGTCCCAAGAAATCTGGTTCTTCACGGATTTTCGCCGCCACCTGCCGCCGCTAGAGGTCCGCCGGCCGCCATTTTTAAGAAGACCAGGAAGACGGCTTTGGGGGCTAGACGTAGCTCCTGTGTCGCCGCTCACTCTCCACTCCGCTCCGCCTACCCCCCACCCCGCTGCCAGTCTGTTATGGAAAGGGGCGGGGGTTCTAGCCATGCGGCCGGCGAAGGGAGACAGTATCCTCCTACTAGGACACCTGAGGTGGGGGGGGCGCACCGCTGGGGGAATCTGATGTAAGGGGGGCTCCACTGGGGACACCTGATGTGAGGGGGGGCTCCACTGGGGACACCTGTTGTGAGGGGGGGCTCCAGTGGGGACACCTGTGAGGGGGGGAGCCACCGGGGACCCCTGATGTGAGGGGGGGCTCCACTGGGGACACCGGATGTGAGGGGGGCTCCACTGGGGACTCCTGATGTGAGGGGGGCTCCACTGGGGACACCGGATGTGAGGGGGGCTCCACTGGGGACTCCTGATGTGAGGGGGGCTCCACTGGGGACTCCTGATGTGAGGGGGGCTCCACTGGGGACTCCTGATGTGAGAGGGGCTCCACTGGGGACGCCTGATGTGAGGGGGGCTCCACTGGGGACTGATGATATGAGGGGGGCTCCACTGGGGACTCCTGATGTGAGGGGGCTCCACTGGGGACACCTGATGTGAGGGGGGCTCCACTGGGGACTCCTGATGTGAGGGGGGCTCAACTGGGGATATCTGATGTGAGGGGGGCTCCGCTGGGGACTCCTGATGTGAGGGGGGCTCCTGATGTGAGGGGGGCTCCGCTGGGGACTCCTGATGTGAGGGGGGCTTCGCTGGGGACTCCTGATGTGAGGGGGGGCTCCGCTGGGGACTCCTGATGTGAGGGGGGGCTCCGCTGGGGACTTCTGATGTGAGGGGGGCTCCGCTGGGGACTCCTGATGTGAGGGGGGCTCCGCTGGGGACTCCTGGTGTGAGGGGGGCTCTGCTGGGGACTCCTGGTGTGAGGGGGGGCTCCGCTGGGGACTCCTGGTGTGAGGGTGGGCTCCGCTGGGGACTCCTGGTGTGAGGGGGGCTCCGCTGGGGACTCCTGATGTGAGGGGGCTTCGCTGGGGACTCCTGGTGTGAGGGGGGCTCCGCTGGGGACATCTGATGTAAGGGGGGGCTCCGCTGGGGACATCTGATGTAAGGGGGGCTTCGCTGGGGGCACCTGATGCAAGGAAGGACTCTGCTGGGGGCACCTGATGCAAGGACGGACTCTGCTGGGCATCTGACGCAAGGACGGACGGCTGGTAGGCAGGCGACGTGGCAGGTGACACGCTTAGGGATCCCACTGATTCAGCATTATGGTGAGTTGAATGATTTAATTTTATATTACAATGTAATAATAGAAATAATGCACTTCAATCATCCTGTCACCATAACAACCATGTTGCTGGGATGACTGAAGTGCTAACACCAGGTGTTTGGAGTATCTTTATTTGCTGATTGTTAAACTTTCTAGAATACACATATTTCTATTGTGTAGGATCTGGGGCTGCTGTCCCTCCATCCCTCTCCCTCTCCATCCCTCATTCATCTCAGACTCTAACCACACCCCCTTTGAACCACGCCCATTAAAGACACGCCCACTATTTCATGTAAACCACGCCCATTCATGCGTCACATTTTTGCTTTTCCCCTTTGCCATGCCCACAAAAGCATGTCCCGCCCCCTAATTAAAACAAGACTCCGCCTACAGCCAAAAAAGTGTCCCTAAAATTTTTTTTTCAATGTTGGCAACTATGCCTGTCATGTCTGCACTCTCTAGCTGCAAGCTGTCAGGTTTTGTTGTATTACCCTGTTTCCCCGAAGATAAGACCTAGCGCTATTGTCGGTGATGGCTGCAATATAAGCCCTACCCCCCAAATAAGCCCTAGGTAAAGTCCTTGTAGGTGTTATTTTCAGGGTAGGGCTTATATTGCAGCCAGCACTGACAATCACGCTAGGTCTTATTTTTGGGAAAACAGGGTAGTACATTGAATGTTCTGTGTGGTTCTTTAGTGCTTTCAGGGGCCATACTTGCAGAAAGTTGCTCAGCACTAATAGAAACTGCTTTCCCACCATGTCATCTCTACATTCTGATGGTACAGTCCTCCTTATACAGTAATGGGGAGGACACCGTGTCACGTGATCTCCGTAGATTCCTCCGCTGTATTTCTGAACGAGGTGACGTCAGTCGTTGTCGGAACTCTCGCGAGATGTCTGATGTAGTGTGGCCTGGCTGTCCCAGGTTCCTGTAGTAGAAGGAGAAGCGGAGTATTAGACTGGAGGCGGACTCAGTCTCGGTGTACCGCGGCCCTGACCACCGACAGCCATGTCCGTGACGGCTGCCCGGCCTTCTTCTCCCCGGGAGGAAGGCGAGCTGGAGGACGGCGAGCTGAGCGACGACAGCGTGCGACCAGAGAGCCCTCGGCACGTCCGGCACCGGGCACCCAGCAGCCGATGGCCACCGCGGCCCCCCTACAGGTCCCGTCCGCAGAGACCCCCTCATGGCTACCGCCCGCCACCACGAATTTCACAGCCGCCGCCACCTTCCAGGCCCTCGTTCTGGGAGCGCAGCTATGACACGCTGGGCCGCTTCCGTTCACGGGGGAGAGGCGGAAGGTTCTGGGACCGGGAGTGGGGGGAGCGAGTGGTCAAACCGGGAGGAGCGAGACCGGGCAGCTGGAGAGCACCGTCCCCCCGGAAACGTATCCTTCCTAAAGTACAGCAATGGGATTAGGGGGGATCGGGTTCATGTGCATGCGTCCTTGATGTAACATGATTGTGTAATATAAGAACTTCCCTACTATGGGGAAGAGGCCTTGTCATCACCGATCACAGGATCATGTAGTGTTATAGGGCAATAGAGAGCTCTGGGTGGAATATAATACCTTCCCTACTATGGGGAAGAGGCCTTGTCATCTCTGATCACAGGATCATGTAGTGTTATAGGGCAATGGAGAGTCCTGGGGGGAATATAATGCCTTCCCTCCTATGGGGAAGAGGCCTTGTCCCCTCTGATCACAGGATCATATAGTGTTATAGGGCAATAGAGAGTCCTGGGGGGAATATAATACCTTCCCTACTATGGGGAAGAGGCCTTGTCATCTCTGATCACAGGATCATGTAGTGTTATAGGGCAATAGAGAGTCCTGGGTGGAATATAATACCTTCCCTACTATGGGGAAGAGGCCTTGTCCCCTCTGATCACAGGATCATGCAGTGTTATAGGGCAATAGAGAGTCCTGGGGGGAATATAATACCTTCCCTACTATGGGGAAGAGGCCTTGTCATCTCTGATCACAGGATCATGCAGTGTTATAGGGCAATAGAGAGTCCTGGGGGGAATATAATACCTTCCCTACTATGGGGAAGAGGCCTTGTCATCTCTGATCACAGGATCATGTAGTGTTATAGGGCAATAGAGAGTCCTGGGTGGAATATAATACCTTCCCTCCTATGGGGAAGAGGCCTTGTCATCTCTGATCACAGGATCATGTAGTGTTATAGGGCAATAGAGAGTCCTGGGTGGAATATAATACCTTCCCTACTATGGGGAAGAGGCCTTGTCCCCTCTGATCACAGGATCATGCAGTGTTATAGGGCAATAGAGAGTCCTGGGGGGAATATAATACCTTCCCTACTATGGGGAAGAGGCCTTGTCATCTCTGATCACAGGATCATGTAGTGTTATAGGGCAATAGAGAGTCCTGGGTGGAATATAATACCTTCCCTCCTATGGGGAAGAGGCCTTGTCATCACCGATCACAGGATCATGTAGTGTTATAGGGCAATAGAGAGCTCTGGGTGGAATAAAATACCTTCCCTACTATGGGGAAGAGGCCTTGTCATCTCTGATCACAGGATCATGTAGTGTTATAGGGCATTAGAGAGCTCTGGGTGGAATAAAATACCTTCCCTACTATGGGGAAGAGGCCTTGTCCCCTCTGATCACAGGATCAAATAGTGTTATAGGGCAATAGAGAGTCCTGGGGGGAATATAATACCTTCCCTACTATGGGGAAGAGGCCTTGTCATCTCTGATCACAGGATCATGTAGTGTTATAGGGCAATAGAGAGTCCTGGGTGGAATATAATACCTTCCCTCCTATGGGGAAGAGGCCTTGTCATCACCGATCACAGAATCATGTAGTGTTATAGGGCAATAGAGAGTCCTGGGGGGGGGAATATAATACCTTCCCTACTATGGGGAAGAGGCCTTGTCATCTCTGATCACAGGATCATGTAGTGTTATAGGGCAATAGAGAGCTCTGGGTGGAATAAAATACCTTCCCTACTATGGGGAAGAGGCCTTGTCATCTCTGATCACAGGATCATGTAGTGTTATAGGGCAATAGAGAGCTCTGGGTGGAACATAATACCTTCCCTACTATGGGGAAGAGGCCTTGCCATCACTGATCATGTAGTGTTATAGGCTGATGGCAGGACCTTGTGTGCAAAGCAAAACATAGATGATGCAATGGTTGGCCGAAAGAATATTGCTTTATTTCTCTCCTACACATTCAGTGTTCTTGGAGAATTCCATCCTGCTGCTCTTTAGTGTTCTGCCAGTGGGATGCCTTCCCTGCTGGCAGAACAAAATGACTACTGCTCGTGGCTGTAGGCGCCGGGAGTGAACACATGCAAAAAAACCCGAAAGTCTGGTTGTAATAGTCAATCACCTTCTGTACAACCAGCCTGCCCATAGATGATCGAATCTCATCCTGTCCCTGCTGAACTTGCTGAAATTCAGTCCATCTATGGGTGGTTTAACAAAGAGAGATCCTTGGGTTGAACATGCCTTCCTTACGAAGAGGAAGAGGTCTTGTCACCACACATCATTGAATAGAGGATCATGTAGTGTTATAGGTTGATGGGCATGACCTTGTATTACAAGCCATATATGATGCAATTTTCAACCCGTGATTGCAGGAAAGAAAATTGCTCAATTCCCCCATCAAAAGTCAGTGTTGATGGGAAAATTGAGCAATTTTCTTTCCTGCAATCACGGGTTGAAAATTGCATCATCTATGGCTGCAATACCTCCCACAGAGCTGTCCTGTTCTGCCGGTGGGGATCCTTCCCAGCCAGCATAGCACAATGACTACTGCTGGCTACTGTAGCCGCTGGCAGTAGTCTCATGCAAAAATCTGACAGGCTGGCTGTACTAAAATCGATCAATGGATTAACTTCAGTACAACCTGCCTGCCCATAGATGGATTGAATCTCTGCTGGTCTGCTGAACCTGCAGAAATTCCATCCATCTATAACATATGGAGAGCTGTGTGTGACACATAATACCTTTCCTGATATGGGAAAGAGGCCCTGTTCCCATACATCAATGCTCAGAGGTTCAAGTAGTACACGGCAATGGAGAGCCTTGGGTTGAACATAATGTTTCCTACTAGGGGGGATAGGTCCTGCCACCAGAAATCACAACATATTGAAGGCTTTTTTCAAATTGGTTGATTTCATATGTGGCTCATGCAGGGTCTTGTTTTGTCTGCACAGGTGTTGGGAGCATCCCTGTGCTGGCAGTTCATTTGTCTATTGGAACCCATCTGCTGCATGGATACAGCTGATGTCCCAATATGACATCCGTGCTGGTGCATGGCCCTGAATGCACCCTGGGTGAGTTTGGGTGCCCGCACAGACATGGATGTCATATTGGGATGCAGCAGTTGTGTCTCTGTAGACAACAATAGAACTGCCAGCGTGGGGATATATGCAACACCCGTGCATCCTCATGATAGCAAAACACAGCCCTTTTTGTGGCACAGGTAATTGCCCCATGTAAATGAGGCCTAAGGCTCTTTTAACATCAGTGGGAGACATTTTCAGAGTCAGTTGTACCGCTGTTTGCGTACAGCAGCTAAGGAGGCCCCTGATCCTCCTCTTCTTGGATCCCTGTTGGGGCTGTCTGCACCTCTTCTTGGTGTGCCATCATAAGAAGCTGCTTCCTATTTTGGCACACCTGCTGACTCCCTCCCAAGCTGCTGCCTGCGTCCAGAGATACAGAGATGTTTGGACCCTGTCTCTGCTGCTCGATGCACAGATTGCATTCAGGTAAAACATGTTTAGGCTAATGCGAAACCCTAATGCAGACACCACATGTAATCTGTGTTAATTGTTAATAGTGTAAGAATATTACTTTTTTGGGTTTAATAACGCGTTAAGTTTTTTTTTTTTTTTTTCTCCCTGTAGGTTTTTACATATCCTTTCATTTAGTGGATATCTTGTCTAGGTATAGCGTATTGTTTTTTTTTTGTTGCCAGCAGTCACAATTTAATAGAGGACAGACTGTTCAGAGAATATAATAGTAGTGTGTCAAAACTTGTTGCTTGGTGCATATTACCGAAGCCCATCGGGTGCCAGAACAAATACACAAGCACTCTGCAAACTCATCTTTATGCTGAGACCCACTAAATTGTATGCAGACGGTTGTCTTTGTTGGCTCTCATTCTGCACTCTGTTAGTTTTATTCTACCCTGCTATGTGCTAAAAAAATTCCCTGACAGGCAAGGTCACCATAATGGGCACTGCAGGTTTATAAGCCAGTTATTTACAGGTTCTCGTGCCAGTACATAATCTTTCATTGTAAATCATTTGGTTGTAAAGGAACATACAACAATATACTGTATTGTTTCTATAGGACAGTTGACAGGTGGAGGTGTTGTGTTTGAAATGCACTGTAAGTCAGTTTTTGGCATCTGCTAAAGAAAACGGTAATTGGTTGAAAGGGTTAGAATTTGAGAGCCATAAGAGCCAGGATCTGTTTGTGACTATGAAAAGAAACTACTTCAAAAAAGGGAGGCTTTTCAGTAGTTTGTGGGAGGGGCATTATTTCTGTGATTTTTTTTTTTTTTTTTTTTTTTAACAAAGGGGGGGGGGAAAAAAAAAATTGAGACAGCTGAAAAAATACTGAGTGTCAGGCTTGCAAAATACTATTCTGGAATGGTGTTCAGGAACTACAATTCCCATCATGCCTAGTCATGTCTGTGAATGTCAGAGTTTTTTACAATGCCTCATGGGATGTGTAGTTATGCAACAGCTGGAGGGCCGTAGATTGAGGATCCCTGTGGTAGAACAACACATTCTTTATATTTACCCAGCGTTCTTCCAAGAACTCTAGCAGAGTAAAAGTTGATTCCACCTTCACAGAAATGTCAAATGCACAGGAGTTTAAAGGAAAAGTATAGCCAAAGCTATTTTGGTTCTACTTCTCCTATAGGTCACAGGGGTGAACTTGATTCTGCACGCCTGTGACCCATTTTCAGCTGACAGTGGGCTAAAGCCTGCTGAGGTCAGTCGGTCCAGGCTCTGAAAGGATCCAGACCATATGGCCGGTTTCCACCTAGATACCTTGGTTTAGCTTTCTGGCAATCTGCTGAGAGCCTGAGCCAGCTGCTCCCATCCCCTCTATAGCCCAGTGTTCCAGTGAGCAAAGGAGGAGAGAGCAGAGAGCTGCTGACTGACAGTCACTGCTCTCTGCTTATAGCGGAGGGGAGCACTGAGCGGTCAGTAGTGTTTGATCTCTCAGTTCTCACTGCAGATCTGAGAGCGCTGACTAAAGTGTTCTGGCGGGGGGCCGTCCCTCTGTCAGAACACAACAGCTTGGCAGGGGATATCGCTCTACTAACGTCGAACTGTGCAAGTGCAAAACGTCGCAAAATCGCATATGTTTTTGCAGTGGAGCAGTGGGAGAGCAGCCTTTTATAGATGTTTATAAATAAATTAATATGAATTTAACAGTAACCTTTGTTTCCTTGACACTCACTTCAGTTAAAAGTGTTAGATCTCCACCTAGAAAATTTAGCCATTCATCAAAAAATGAAAACTGTGAAGAGGAGAGCTTTGAAGATCTGCTTTTAAAATATAAGCAGATAAAACTTGAACTTGAATCCATTAATAAGGATGAAAAACTAGCTCTCAAAGAACAGCAGAGTAAAGAAAATGAAATTGTTTCGGAAACCACCGTAGAGACCCTTGTTAAGGAAGAAAGTTCTACTGGTGATGCTGTGATTCTGGAGGTACCTGTGGAGGAGAAACCACCAGTGAAGGCTTTCCAGGCCTTTGAGCTTAAACCTCTCAGACAAAAATTAAAACCTATTGCTGAGAAGAAACAAAGTATTGTGGAAGAATCCATCTCAGCTGTGATTACCAGTGACACCGAGACTCTAGAACAAGGTACAGTGGGGCTATGCCAATACAGGTTTTCATTTTTTAGCATGTTGAAGAAGATTGTGATAGAAAAACTCCTCTGGGCGAATTTGTGTTTTTTGTACTAGACATAAAATTGGGTAGACGTGGGAACTTGATTGCAGAGATCTTTCCTTCTTAGTTGGCAAAGGGAAGAAAAGCTAGTATAGTAATGAGGATTTACAGGAAAAACCTATATATAAATATATTACACACACTCACTTTTTTTTTTTCTTTCTTTGTAATATATATTTTGTATACAGACCTGTATCCCATTTGGGAGATTTCCCTTTACTTCCTGTCCCAGATGAGTAACTGGAAATGAGGAAATCCTTCCTTTTTAGTAAGGGAATCTCTGGTTTTCACCAGGGTCACTAGAACTACAAGATGAAATTCAATTATTCCGCGCTTAGGAAGAGAGAAGGAAC
Source organism: Lithobates clamitans (assembly GCA_037952925.1). Lineage (NCBI taxonomy): Eukaryota > Metazoa > Chordata > Amphibia > Anura > Ranidae > Lithobates > Lithobates clamitans. The sequence goes on from JBBGZY010000248.1 coordinate 1,632,495, forward strand.
TGCAGCCCCCCGACACAGAATATCACCTAGGTGAAATCAAACAAGCGAGATGCTATAATGGGGGAATTGGCGCTGTTCAAACAAGTGTACAATAGATATTAAATAATAAATATTAAATAATATGTAATGGAAAGAATGAGTGTAAAAAATATATAAAAATGGATAAAAAATAAATAAAAATAAATGAATAAATTGAAAAAACTATATATAAGTGAGACTGTGCCAAAATGTTACACTGTACTATAAAGTGCAAAGTGCTAGAAAATATGTGGTCTGAAATATATCAATGAGATATAATACACAAAAAATTCTTTAACAGTGATATAAAACACCAAATGACATGTTGCAAAAAATCGTCTAAAACCACTCTAAACCACTGTGAAGAGGTAACCAAGACACCAAAAATGGTGACACTGGTGTACAAAATGATGGTAAAAATTTTTTTTTAATAAAAATTCCAGTGTCTGAAAAAACTGTAATGTATCAATCCAATAAGAAAAATCTTGATGTAACAATGTAGCAAGTGCTCCCCTTCTTCCACTGCACCCCCAATCATGCCCTCACTCACCAGAGCGCCTAACCCCTGCAGGGGTAATAGGCGTGTAGGTTAGGATCCAGCAATTGTGTTCCTTGGCGATAATCCTCAGCACGGTTGCCGTTTTTCCCTTTTCCAATGTGCAAATGGTGTCCTCTTAATAATCCCCAACGATAAGCATCCATATGTTATAGAAAAAAAGGAGCCTCAGTGTAAATCCAAAAAAATATGTTTATTGTAAAAAAACTATTTTAAAACGGGAGCTGACAGTGCTCCACCGGCTGGCTCAAAGCCGATAGCCGCAGCAACAGCGTGGTGGTGGCGGCATGCGTTCCACCGCCTGCCTACCAGAAACCAGAAGTCCAGAGTAAAAAACACACAGAAAGCGACGTATTCAAACACGTGTTACGCGTTTCGTCACCAGGACGAATTGTGCCCTCACTCTGGTGAGTGAGGGCACGATTGGGGGTGCAGTGGAAGACTGGGAGCACTTGCTACATTGTTACACTTTTCTTATTGGATTGAATACATTACAGTTTTTTCAGACTTTATTGATTTTTTAGCACACTGGAATTTTTATTAATTTTTTTTTACCATCATTTTGTACACCAGTATCACCATTTTTGGTGTCTTGGTTACCTCTTCACAGTGGTTTAGAGTGGTTTTAGATGATTTTTTGCAACATGTCATTTGGTGTTTTATATCACTGTTAAAGAATTTTTTGTGTAATATATCTCATTGATATATTTCAGACCACATATTTTCTAGCACTTTGCACTTTATAGTACAGTGTAACATTTTGGCACAGTCTCACTTATATATAGTTTTTTCAATTTATTCATTTATTTTTATTTTTTATCCATTTTTATATATTTACCCTCATTCTTTCCATTACATATTATTTAATATTTATTATTTAATATCTATTGTACACTTGTTTGAACAGCGCCAATTCCCCCATTATAGGATCTCTCTAGAACTGCAAGATATTCTCTCGTTCTGTTTATGTCCACTCAAAATTTTGGGGTTTTCTCTTAATTTTACTATCGGTTATAACTGTAAAGACAAGGACAAAGAGTGAATACATCTAATGGGGCACAGACTCAATATAAACCTGGCAGATATTATAGGCCCACCCCACTCTTTTCAAAACTTAACAAAAAAAAAAAAGTTTTGCCCCAAGTTATACTTTTTAATACGGTTACAAAAATGAAAATGTGAAATTTTTAGATATAGATGGAGTGTTTTTAGGAAGCAAAATACCAGTTGTTGAGTTATTTAATGCCGTTTGAAAAATCACCTAGTACACTGTAGTCTACAGCTGTCAGAATGGACACAAGATATCATACGTTCAGTAATGCTAGCCAAACACTCTCACCAGCCACTTTATTAGGTGTACCCGTTCAATTGCTTGATGACACAAATTGCTAATCAGCCAATCGCATGGCAGCAAATCAATGCATCTAGACGTGGTGTAGACAACTTGCTGAAGTTCAAACTGAGCACCAGAATGGGGAAGAAATGGGATTTATGTGACTGAGAATGGCATAGTTGTTCTGAGTATTTAAAAAAAACTGCTGATCTACTAGGATTTTCACACACAACCATCTCTAGGGTTTACAGAGGATGTTTCAAAAAAAGAGAAAATATTTAGTGAGCGGCAGTTGTGTGGAGAAAAATGCCTTGTCAGAGGAGAATGGAGATGATAGAAAGGCAACAGTAACTTAAAAAAACACTCGTTACAACCAAGGTATGCAGAGTACATCTCTGAACGCACAACCAATCGACCCTTGAAGCAGATGGGCTACAGCAGCAGAAGTCGTCCACACCGGGTGCCACTCCTGTCAGCTAAGAACTGGAAACTGAGCCTACAATCTGCACAGGCTCACTAAAATAGGACAATAGAAGATTGGAAAAACGTTGCCTGGTCTGATGAGTCTCTATTGGCTGCACCATGCAGATGGTAGGGTCAGAATTTGGCGTAAACATGAAAGCATGGATCCATCATGTCTTGTATCAATGGTTCAGAGTGGTGATATAATGGTGTGGAGGATATTTTCTTGGCACACTTTGGGCCCCTTAGTATCAATTGATCATCGTTTAAACGACATGACCTACCTGAGTATTGTTGCTGACCATGTCCATCCCTTTATGACTACTACTACTATTCATTAGGGATGCACCGAAATTGCCCTTTCTGCAAAAAGCGGAAAGAGAATTCTTGCCGATATTGGCGCTGAAAATCCGGCATGCGCAGTAGAGGTGGCAGAACCAGCGGGTGACGTCACTCGTTGTGTGGGCGGCGTGCACGTTCCTCGCAATGAAGACGCTGCACTCGTAAGCACGTTCCCTGCTGAGACGCTGGCACCTTCCCCGCGCATGCTCCTCGTGCTTGTGAGATGCTGCTGGGAAGCGAGAGACGGCTTTATAGAAGGCTGCACATAGCATACTCAAGTACAAGAGTGGGCACTGTCACTCCTGGATGGCTACCATTACTATTCGCCGGTGAGCATTGCTGCTTTTGCCTTCTTAAACTGACAGAAACAAACTAGTAATTTTTATTTTCTTGATTTATTTTTTTTATAGTACTAGTACTGACTATTTAAAATTACTGTGTCTGCACTGCAGTACATCTGATCTGACTTGTAGCAAAAAAAATTTTTTATATACCGTATTTATCGGCGTATAACACGCACTTTTTTCCCCTTAAAATCAGGGGAAAGTCGCAGGTGCGTGTTATACGCCGATCCCCTGCGATCCCGAGCTGTCAAAAGTTAAAAATCGCCGACCGCGATTTGAAAATGGCGCCGCCGGCGCCGAAATACACAGAGCCGGTCCTCGGCTCTTTCCGGCGGCTCTCGTTTACTTTCGGTTTCACTCGTAGCCCCGAGCGGAGCTATCCGAACCTACTCGGATAGCTCCGCTCGGGGCTACGAGTGAAACCGAAAGTAAACGAGAGCCGCCGGAAAGAGCCGAGGACCGGCTCTGTGTATTTTGGCGCCGGCGGCGCCATTTTCAAATCGCGGTCGGCGATTTTGAAGCACAGCAGCAGGGACAGGGGATCGAAGGCTGCACTGGGGCAAGACTGCACTGATGGGCATTTAAATGTAAGTTTTTTTTTCCCTTCAACTTCCCTCCTAAATTGGGGTGCGTGTTATACGCCGGTGCGTGTTATACGCCGATAAATACGGTAATTGAACTGACTGAGTGATTTAAATATGATTTGGAATGTAATGGATTTGCAAATTGCAAGCCTTTTTTTTTTTTTTTTTTAAGCTTTTCTGTAGTATACAGTATAAAACTCATGCGCTTGATGTTATTGAATGTGTCACTTTGACAGCGTAGTATGTTATACAGTACTGACATGACAACAAGCGCATGAATTTTTTAAACATGACAGTATGCAATAAATAATATATAATATATTTTCATATATAATATATTATATTGCGTACTGTCATGTTTAAAAAATTCATGTGCTTGCTGTCAGGTCAGTGTTGTATAACTTATAATACTACGCTGAGACAAAGTGACACATTTTATTCAATGACAACAAGACGCATGAAGTATACTACAGAATAGCTCAAAAAAATAAAATGGCATGCAATTACAATTTTCAAGCAATCCATTCAAATCAAATGTATTCAGTTCAATTATATTTTTTGGTACAAGTCAGATGTACTGCAGTGCAGACATAACTACCTTGCATGCCAAGAGCAGCATCATTTGGAAAAAAAATAAAAAAAAATTGGTTAGCTATTATTATTTATTATTATTATTATTATTATTATACAGGATTTATATAGCGCCGACAGTTTACGCAGCGCTTTTCAACAACATTAGGGCAGACAGTACAAGTACAATACAATTCAATACAGGAGGAATCGGAGGGCCCTGCTCGTTAGAGCTTACAATCTGCCTCCTGGGGTTTAGCTTTTTAAATTGATTTCGTCCTCTTTCCCCCCCCCCCCCCCCCCCTCAGATTTCACTCCCACTATAAATCATTCTATATTCTACGTTACCAGCAAAGGTGGACCATGTCTGCAGTGTGGAAATATTTTAAAGTTTCTGATAAAGACCCCAAATTTGCAATCTACTCTTTGCTCAACAGAAATTTCAAGAGGTAGTACAGTGCCAAATAATTTTTCAACAGGTTTGATACACCAACTGAAAACACGTCATCCACGTCAGCATTCTGATTACAAGAAAACAGCGCCACTTTCCAAAAGTGCCTCAGGCTTAACACCATCTGTGGCCACAGTGTTTGAAAATGTTAAAAAATATGCAAGTGACAGTCCCAAAGCTCATGCCATTACAGCCAAAATTATGGAATTTATTGCATTGGACGACCAGCCATTCTCTGTTGTGGAGGACATTGGATTCCGTAGTCTCATGCAACATATTGAGCTGCGTTACTCACTACCAAGTAGACGCTACTTTGCAGATACCAGACTAGAGGTCGACCGATATATCGGCCGGCCGATATATCTGCCGATATTTGGCTTTTTTTACTTAATCAGCATCTGCCGATTGTGCTGATAAAAAAAGCCGATTATAACTTCAGCGGGACTTGCAAATGACTTCTGCAATAGAAGTCAATTGCAAGCTGTTTGAAGTTTGTTTTCTCTCCTCCTCTGGGCAGCCTGCCAAATCTGATAAGAAGATACATTTGTATCTCTTGGGGTTCTTTTTATCAATAGACTGAACTCCGTGGAGAAGTTTTCAGTTTAACCATTTAAAGACTAAATCTTTTTTGACATTTGTTGCTTACAAGTAAAAATCCTGTATTTTCTGCTAGAAAATCACTTAGAACCCCTAAACATTATATACAGGTAAAAGCCAGTAAATTCGAATATTTTGAAAAACTTGATTTATTTCAGTAATTGCATTCAAAAGGTGTAACTTTACATTATATTTATTCATTGCACACAGACTGATGCATTCAAATGTTTATTTCATTTAATTTTGATGATTTGAAGTGGCAACAAATGAAAATCCAAAATTCCGTGTGTCACAAAATTAGAAGGCTAATACAAAAAAGGGATTTTTTAGAAATGTTGGCCAACTGAAAAGTATGAAAATGAAAAATATGAGCATGTACAATACTCAATACTTGGTTGGAGCTCCTTTTGCCTCAATTACTGCATTAATGCGGCGTGGCATGGAGTCGATGAGTTTCTGGCACTGCTCAGGTGTTATGAGAGCCCAGGTTGCTCTGATAGTGGCCTTCAACTCTTCTGCGTTGTTGGGTCTGGCATTCTGCATCTTCCTTTTCACAATACCCCACAGATTTTCTATGGGGCTAAGGTCAGCGGAGTTGGCTGGCCAATTTAGAACAGAAATACCATGGTCCGTAAACCAGGCACGGGTAGATTTTGCGCTGTGTGCAGGCGCCAAGTCCTGTTGGAACCTGAAATCTCCATCTCCATAGAGCAGGTCAGCAGCAGGAAGCATGAAGTGCTCTAAAACTTGCTGGTAGACGGCTGCGTTGACCCTGGATCTCAGGAAACAGAGTGGACCGACACCAGCAGATGACATGGCACCCCAAACCATCACTGATGGTGGAAACTTTACACTAGACTTCAGGCAACGTGGATCCTGTGTCTCTCCTGTCTTCCTCTAGACTCTGGGACCTCGATTTCCAAAGGAAATGCAAAATTTGCTTTCGTCAGAAAACATGACTTTGGACCACTCAGCAGCAGTCCAGCTCTTTTTTTCCTTAGCCCAGGTGAGACGCTTTTCGCGCTGTTTCTTGGTCAACAGTGGCTTGACACGAGGTATGCGGCAGTTGAAACCCATGTCTTTCAAGCGTCTCTTGGTGGTGGATCTTGAAGCACTGACTCCAGCAGCTGTCCACTCCTTGTGAATCTCCCCCACATTTTTGAAGGGTTTTTTTTCACAATCTTGACTAGGGCGCGGTGATCCCTATCGCTTGTACACTTTTTCTGACCACAGTTTTTCCTTCCCTTTGCCTCTCTATTAATGTGTTTGGACACAGAGCTCTGAGAACAGCCAGCCTCTTCAGCAATAACCTTTTGTGTCTTTCCCTCCTTGTGCAATGTGTCGATGGTCGCCTTTTGGACAGCTGTCAAATCTGAAGTCTTCCCCATGTTTGTGTAGGCTTCAGAACTGGACTGAGAGACCATTTAAAGCCCTTTGCAGGTGTTTTGAGTTAATCAGCTGATTAGTTTGTGGCACCAGGTGTCTTCAAAATTTAACCCTTACACAATATTCTAATTTTGTGACACACGGCATTTTGGATTTTCATTTGTTGCCACTTCAAATCATCAAAATTAAATGAAATAAACATTTGAATGCATCAGTCTGTGTGCAATGAATAAATATAATGTACAAGTTACACCTTTTGAATGCAATTACTGAAATAAATCAAGTTTTTCAAAATATTCTAATTTACTGGCTTTCACCTGTATATTTTTTTTAGCAGAGACCCTAGGGAATAAAATAGCGGTTGTTGCAATATTTTATGTCACACGGTATTTGCGCAGCGGTCTTTCAAACGCAATTTTTAAAAAAAAAATACACTAATTTAAAAAAAAACCAAAAAAACAGTAAAGTTAGCCCATTTTTTTTTTTTCGTCCAAAAGTTTTGATTACCTGTTTTTGTGTATTTAATATTTAAGATATAGTTATTTTTTTTAATCTAAATTCTACATACAAGTGAACGGATTGGAGGTTTGTTTTGTTCAATAAATGTTTAAATGTAAAAAATTTTCTGTATCACTTATTACTTAAGGCTGCTTTCACACTGGAGCAGGCATGCGTTGACGGTAAAACGCTGTTAGTTTTAGCGGCGCTTTACCGTCATTTTAGTGGCGCTATTCGGCTGCTAGCGGGGCGCATATAACCCAGCTAGCGGCCGAGGAAGGGGTTAAATGCGCCCCTGAAGTGCTGCTGCCAAAACGTTATGCAGGTGCTTCGGCAGCGGTTCGCATTCATTTTAATGGGCAGGAGTGGTGGAGCAGCGGTATACACCGCTCCAAAGATGCCGCTTGCAGGACTTTTTTTTTACATCCTGCCAGTGCATTGCCTCAGTGTGAAAGCACTTGGGATATCACACTGAGACTGCAGGGGAGCCGTTTTACTGGCACTTTACAGGCGCTATTTTTAGCCTAAAAAAATGCCCCAGTGTGAAAGGGGTCTAACTGTTAGATTTTATGAGATGAAGGGGGAAAAAAAAAAGAAAAAAAAAAAAATCGGCCTAATATATCGGCCCAAAAAAATCGGCATCATATATCGGCCCAAAAAAATCGGCATCATATATCGGCCGTCGGCCACCGCGATTTCTAAATATCGGCATCGGCCAGAGAAAAACCCATATCGGTCGACCTCTATACCAGACTACATGAATTGTTTAGCAGTGTTAGAAAACGCGTTCAGGAGCTCATGACTACCGACCATCATAGCAATCAGTTTTACTACCGACATTTGGAGTTCAGATATCAGTCCAACGAGCATGCTCAGCCTGACACCGCAGTGGATAGATGACAAATTTCAATTGCAAAACATCCTACTTAACGCACGTGAGTTTGTTGGATCACATACTGCAGCAGCAATATTTGGTGCTTTAAAAACCATGCTTGACACTTGGCACATTGAGAAGTCTAAAGTGCATTTGATTGTCCGAGATAATGCGGGGAACATGGCAAAGGCAATGGAGGACAGTGAACTTCAAAGCATACCGTGCATGGCACACACGCTACAATTTGGCTGTGAATGAAGGATTGCTGAGTCAGCACACCATATCTGATATCGTATCAAAAGGAAGAAAAATTGTGGGTCACTTTAAGCATTCTCCACTTGCTTATTCCAGATTACAAGCTTTGCAGATGCAGTTTGGAATGGCACCGAAACAACTGCAGCAAGATGTAGCCACTCGTTGGAACAGCACCTACTATATGCTACAAAGTCTTTTTGAACAAAAGCATGTTTTTAGCTGCATACTTTGCAGATTACGAGCTGCCAGCAACACTGAGTGCTCGTTAGTTGAAAATAGTTTCTCCTCTATATCCATTTGAACAGTTAACAAAAGAAATAAGCTCAGCTAATGCTTCCATTGCTGAAGTTATCCCCTTGATTGCTGCACTGAAGCGTCTGCTTGGAAGAGAGGTAGAAACAGACCATGGTGTAAAAACGGCTAAAACCACTCTACTGGAGGCCGTTACCGGTTTCGAGACACCGAGTCAAACCCTCTGTACTGCATTGCAAAAGTTCTAGATCCTCGATTTAAAGAGCATTACTTAAATGTGGAGAAAAAGCAGTGTGCGCGGGAAATGATACTGACACAAATGGAGGTGGTGGAAGCATCTAGTGAAGGAGTTTTGAGGTGTCGCACAGAGGAAAGTGAGAAAGGGTCGCATACAAATGAAGAGGAACACACTCCCTCCATATCTGATGTTTGAAGAAATTTACATGAATGCACCCCAATCCATAGCGGTGCCACAACAAGTACAGCTACCCAACAGCTGGACATTTATTTAGCTGAACAGCCTATTGCCAGAAGCGACAATCCCCTTGAGTACTGGCGCATCAACAAAGAACATTTTCCCTTGCTTGCACAGATTGTATGCAGATATTTATCTGGCCCAAGCACCAGTACGGAGAGTGAGAGACTATTCAGTCTAGCATCTCATATTCTTGATAAGAGAAACCGTCTCTCCTGTGAGAAAGCTGAACAGCTTTTGTTCTTAAAGTGAAATCTGCCACTTTTACTGAAATAGATTTAAAAATCCGCAGCATAGACCAATTCATTTACCATGTTGAACATAGTAAATGAATTGGTATTGGACTGTGCTATTGGACAATTGGAACATATAACATATTATGACTGACTACCTAGTATGTTCCAATTGTCTAGTTGTGCCATTTGTTGGTTGTTCTACAGTTTTTTGCACTTCAATTTAAGAGAGAACTCCAGCTTTTGAACTACTGTACCATAGTTTTTTGCTGTTGGGCTAAACTATGTCTCTCCTTAAGCTGTCAGCCCGCTCCATGTGCAAATGCAAAACTGTATGTTCTGTATCTGTGGCTGTCTACATACTACATTACTATACCGCACTGTGTTCCGGGTATGGGCAGTGACTTCCATAAACACAGACTAGACTAGTCTACATTGCTTGCTGTGATTGGCTGAGCACCGCTGCTGTAGACTAGTCTGTGTTCCACTTCCAGGATGTCCCCGGCCATACCCGGGGCTGGAACACAGTGCCGTCTACTGTATGTAACACGCAGCTACATACATATCGCACATCCAGCCGCTGACACCTTAGTGAGAGAGAACTGAATTATTAGTTCTGATGTAAGTTGGAAATAAAATATAAAAGTCAGTCTTTGGCATTTTTATTTTTATATTATTATTATTATTATTATTATATATTTATTTTATTTTATGCCTGTTTTATTTGGTATGGTGGTGCAATGTGCACTGACTACAGTCTTATTTTATTTTTATCTTCTGTGTCCACTGTCCAATTTTATGTGGGTTACTTTTTTATTAAAGTACTTTTTGACATTACTGGATTGTAGTTTTCTTTTCTTCATAAAATTAATGAATAAATTAAATATAAATATTACGAATGTAACACAATTTTGTATATCCAAAATTTTTTTGTGTGTGTAATATTTAAAAAAAACAAAAAAAACCTGTTTTGGTGCTGTAACGGTTTCGGTTTTCGGGATCAAAGAAGATTTATTTTCGGTATCGGTTTCGGCACCAAAAAACCCATTTTTGCATCGCTATTATTCATGCTTCTTTTAAAGTGGTATTAAACCTACAAAGTTAAAATGTAGTATATTGCAGCATATCAATGCTTAACCCCTTAGTGACAGCTTGTATACAGTGTAAATTGTCTGTTGCCTCAAAATAACTCAACACACAGCCATTAATGTCTAAACCGCTGGCAACAAAAGTGAGTATACCCCTAAATGAAAATGTCCAAATTGGGCCCAATCCAGCATTTTCCCTCCCCAGTGTCATGTGACTTTTTAGTGTTACAAGGTCTCGGGTATGAATAAATTTGGTGTTCTCATTCTCACATACTGATCACTGATATTTAAACATGGCATGACAACTTTCTGAGGATCTGGAAAAAAAAAATGCTCTACATAAAGATGGCCTAAGCTATAAGATTCCCAAGACCCTGAAACTGAGCTGCAGCATGGTGGCCAAAAACAGAACAGGTTCAACTCAAAACAGGTCTTGCCATGGTCGACCATGAAGTTGAGTGCACATGCTCAGCGTCGTATCCAGAGATTGTCTTTGGGAAATAGATGTATGAGTGCTGCCAGCATTGTTGCAGATGTTAAAGGGGTAGGGGGGTCAGCCTGTCAGAGCTCAGACCATACGCCGCACACTGCATCAAATTGGTCTGCATGGCTGTCGTCCCAGAAGGAAGCCTCTTCTAAAGATAATGCACAAGAAAGCTTGCAAACAGTTTGCTGAAAACAAGCAGACTAAGGACATGGATTACTGGAACCATGTCCTGTGGTCTGATGAGGCCAAGATAAACTTATTTGGTTCTGATGGTGTCAAACATGTGGGGCGGCAACCAGGTGAGGAGTACAAAGAGAAGTGTGTCTTGCCTACAGTCAATCATAGTGGTGGGAGTGTCATTGTCTGGGGCTGCATGAGTGATGCCGGCACTGGGGAGCTACAGTTCATTGAGGGAACCATGAATGCCAGCATGTACTGTGACATACTGCAGCAGAGCATGATCCCCCTCCCTTCGGAGACTGGGCCGCAGGGCAGTATTCAAACATAACCCGATACACACCCCCAGGATGACCACTGCCTTGCTAAAGAAGCTGAGAATGAAGGTGAGGGACTGGCCAAGCATGTCTCCAGACCTAAACCCTATTGAGCATCTGTGGGGCTTCCTCAAACAGAAGGTGGAGGAGCGCAAGGTCTCTAACATTTACCAGCTCCCTGATGTCATGAAGGAGTGGAAGAGGACTCCAGTGGCAACCTATGAAGCTCTGGTAAACTCCATGTCCAAGAGGGTTAAGGCAGTGCTGGAAGAAAATGGTGGTCACGCAAAATATTGACACTTTGGGCTCAGTTTGGATATTTTCACTTAAGGGTGTACTCACTTTTGTTGCCAGCGGTTTAGATATTAATGGCTGTGTGTTGAGTTATTTTGAGTGGACAGCAAATTGACACTGTTATACAAGCTGTACACTCACTACTTTACATTGTAGCAAAGTGTCATTTCTTCAGTGTTGTCACAAGAAAAGATAGAAAATATTTGCAAAAACGTAATGTACTAATTTTTTTGAGATACTGTATGTGTATGTTTGTACCCGTAGTAGGGCCTAGAAAAACAATTGTGGGCGATTTTTATAATTTATTCTATCCTGTCTAAAACGCTTATACTGACCAAAGAAACCTTACCTTGACCCTAACCCTGGCAACCTCTGTTTTAGTTAATCTTTCTTTCTAATATAATTTTTTTTACTCCTGTTGTTTTTTATCTTTTTCTCCTCCCATTCAGAAGTAGTAAACACAGGGGTGCAGGCTACACAGTGACTGATCACTGTGAAAGCCAATCAGAGGCTGTCGCATCAATCTGGTGACCCGTTCATTTTAAATGTGCTGAATCACACTGGATTACAGTAAACGTAGCTTGTACTACTTTAACTGGTTCCTGACCGGCTCCTGTAGATATACGTCGGCAGAATGGCACGGCTGCACAAAGTAACGTACTCGTACGTTACTTTGAATTTGCTGTGTGCACGCATGCCTGCCGCGATCTCCGTAAGTCGGGTTGCAGGTCCTGCGGACTCAATCGCCGCGGGGATACCCATGATCGCCTCACGGAGAGGACAAATGGGGAGATGCTGATAAACAGCATCTCCCCGTTCTGCCTAGTGACAGTGTCACTGGATCTCTGATCCCTGTCATCGGAGCAGAGTTCAGTGACATGCCACACACAGCCCATCCCCCCCCCCTACAGTTAGAATCACTCCCCTAGGACATACTTAACCCCTCCCCGCCCCCAAGTGGTTAACACCTTCACTGCCAGTGTCATTTACACAGGAATCGGTGCATTTTTATAGCACTGATTGCTGTATAAATGACAATGGTCCCACAAATGTGTCAAAAATGTCCGATGTGTCCGCCATAATGTCGCAGTCCCGATAAAAATCGCTGATCGCCGCCATTACTAGTAAAAAAAAATTAATAAAAATGCCATAAAACTATCCCCTATTTTGTAAACGCTATAACTTTTGCGCAAACCAATTAATAAACGCTTATTGCGATTTTATTTTTTTTTCCCCAAAATTGTCGCTGTTATTTTGTTTATAGCGCAAAAAATAAAAATCGCAGAAGTGATCAAATACCACCAAAAGAAAGCTCTATTTGTAGGAAAAAAAGTACGTTAATTTTGTTTCGGAGCCGCATCGCACGACCGCGCAGGTGTCAGTTAAAGCGACGCAGTGCCGAATCGCAAAAAGTGCTCTGGTCAGGAAGGGGGTAAATCCTTCCAGGGCTGAAGTGGTTTAAAAAGCACAGAGTAACAGGATTGCATGGTACTTTGGAGTGTCAATTTACCATTGACACCCACTGCAGATCCCAACTGCAGTGCGTTTTGAGTGCGAGAAACGGGCATGGAAAGCAGATTTTAATGCACTGTTCTGGTGTGAACAGGTCTATATTAATATCTAAACTCAAACAAAAATTGTAATGTAATATAGTGCAGCTTCCAATTCCTTAGATGAAGTTGTTGTTTTTTTTTTGTCCCCCCCCACCTGGTTATTTAGTGAATAACACACTTTGTTCTTTCATGTCTACACACTGCTCGTGGTGTGTGTGTATATATGTATATGTATGTGTATGTATATGTATGTATGTATGTATGTATGTATGTATATATATGTATATATTTATTTTCTACTGCCGTGCTTGTCATAGGCTGAACTTCTAACATTTTTTGCCTTTGTTCATCTCCATTACATGATGGATTTGTGATCAGTAGTTTACAAAATAGAGCGAACTTTGTGTTTGACTTTTTAGCTCACAGGGAGTAGCGAGGATCATTTCTAGCAAGATCGACAGGAATTTCATCTACTTGTTAAGTCTTTTTATCCTGGGGGAAAAAACACACACTAAGGCCCCTTTCACACGGGCTTTCCGATCAGGTCCGCATGTCAGGTTTTTAGGTGGACCTGATCGGAGTCTCCATTCGCTCCTATGGAGCAGCAGATGTCTTCAGTGACATGTCCGCTGCTAACCGATCCAATCCTGTCTGTGAAATCCAAACGAATGGTGACCCTATTTTTCCATTCGTCTATCGGATCGGTTGAAAACTCAGGCGGTTTGTTTTCATCCGATCTGCTCATAGACAGTGGGGCTCTGACAGGTCCATCTCTGCACACTGAGTGGAGACGGACCTGTCATTCTCCTGCTCAGTGGATCGATCCCCTGCTGAGCAAAGCAGCATCTGCCGGTCGGATCGCCCTTGTGAAAGGACCCTAAAGCAAACACCCCTTTAGGGATGTACTTTGTAAGCTGCAATATATTCAGTTTTTTTTTTCGTTTTTTTTGGCAGCTTACATATTCTTCTACAGGCCTGCGGTTGGCAGCTGCTGTAAGGGCATCACATACTACTCCAAAGCAAGGGGGGCTGCTCACCATAGTAAAAGCCAGGCAATTAAAGCATTTAACCCTAAAAAATAAATGGATCGTGCTCCTTTTAAAGCATGCTTGTCCTGTGTCATTTTGCCCCCTGTAACACCTAATATAATGTGATCGCAATCTTGGCAGTGAAATGAGGTATTTTCAGCATTTATTTTTATAAATCGCACACAGAGGGGGATACTACAATAGGAGACAGTGCTGATGGTGTATAAAGGTTAGAGTGGTTTAACAGCCACTCTAATAATCATTCCTGCATTGATCTTGGTCAGAGGGTTAATTTTTGTTGTTTGGTATAGATATACCTACTGCAATATGCACACTTTAAAGCAGGCACAGGAAGCACTATTCTACCCAATGCTTTTCCAAAGGCCACAGAAATTGCTGAGTGAGTTTTGACTCCCTAAAGAAGTCTAAATCTATACAGAGCAATATACATGTGCATATCGTCCACCTTCATATGAAAGTGCTCAGGTACCTAGCATAGTTTGTCAGGCAAGGTTGCGTTGTTTTCACCACACCCAGAACTATGCAATAGCAAAAAGGGTATTTAACTATGTCAGACAAGTGTGTTGTTGCCACATCCCTATTGTATAACAAGAAAAGAAAATCCCCCTTCTTTGGGACATTGTAGGCAACCATCACACATAAGTAGGTAAAAAAAGAATGTATATTTTTTGATCTACTTATGTGTGATTGTTGCCTACAAAGTCCTAACAAAGGGGGGTTTTCTTTTCTTGTTAGAACTATGCAATAGAATAGAACAGATAAAGACAACTTGCAAGGTTAATTACTGTGGGGTTTTTTTTTAACATTATGGCAAGCATTAGTATAATTTTAAGAGGTTTCTAAAACTTGGTAACACACTAATATGTGCATTCCTAGAGTACTGTTTTTTATTTGTGTGTTTTTTTTGTTTTGTATTTTTCAGAGCTTGATGAAATTGATCAGGCAGTTACCCCTGAAAGCAACACTACAGATGACAAAAATGAGGTATGTCTTTTTCTGGAATAAATACTGAACAGAATCTAATGTAACCTAGCATAAAAATATATTCCCTTTTTATACAAATTTTATCCTAACCACGTAAGACTGCACTACAATGTTTTAGCTGTGCTGTTATTTATCAGCGTATAACACGCACCCTAGTTTTAAGAGGGAAGTTTCTGAAATAAACTTTCCACAACCCCCTGCACTGCCAGGAGACTCCTTGTCTCCTGGGACAGCACTGCCAGCATACTCTAGATTTAAGAATAAATCACTGCCAGCCTCTTCTCATACACTGCTCCTCCTGTATCACTGTCATACAGTGGCTGCTGACTTTTCATGTTAAGACACTTGCCTGTCCACGAATCCAGTGGTGTCCTCACCCCAGCTGATTTTTCAGTCGGCTCTCGTGTGCTGCCGCCGCCATTTCTTGTAGGTAAAGCCTTACCTTGCGGCTTCACAGCCCGTTCCCAACTGCGCATCCGTGAAGTGCGCTTTGTCAATTGCTCGTCGGGACGCCAGCCGAACTTCCAGGTGGCTTTGCCACAATGAGAACTGCTGGAGGTGGGTGTCTGTCATAGAAATTTGCAGATGAGTGGTGACTGTTAATCGTAACAAATGAATGCAATCTATACAATGGGGAAATCTAGGATGGAAAAGGACCTGGGGGTCCTAGTAGAAGATGGGCTCAGCAATGGAATGCAATGCCAAGCTGCTGCTAACAAAGCATACAGAATATTGGCATGCATTAAAAAGGGGATCAACTCCTGAGATACGATAATTCTCCCGCTCTACAAGACTCTGGTCCGGCTGCACCTAGAGTATGCTGTTTAGTTCTGGGCACCAGTCCTCAGGAAGGGTGTACTGGAAATGGAGCAAGTACAAAGAAGGGCAACAAAGCTAATAAAGGGTCTGGAGGATATTAGTTATGAGGAAAGGTTGCGAGCACTGAACTTATTCTCTCTGGAGAAGAGACGCTTGAGAGGGGATATGATTTAAATTTATAAATACCGTACTGGTGACCCCACAATAGGGATAAAACTTTTTCATGGAAGGGAGTTTAACAAGACTCGTGGCCACTCCATTAATATTAGAAGAAAAGAGGTTTAACCTTAAACTATGTAGAGGGTTCTTTACTGTAAGAGCTGCAAGGATGTGGAATTCCCTTCCACAGGCGGTGGTCTCAGCGGGCAGCATCAATAGTTTAAAAAACGATTAGATAAGCACCTGAACGACCACAACATACAGGGCTATTCAATGTAATACTGACATATAATCGCTCACACAGGATGGACTTGTCTTTTTTCAACCTCGCCTAATATGTCTATGTAAGAGTTAGGGATCGTTCACACTGTTCTGTAATTGCTGTTTTTTTCTGCACTGAGTACAGCCAGTCACCTCAAGGGCACATTGAATACACTTGTTTTCTATGTGCCCAGCTCACACCACAGTGAGAGAAAAATGCAAACTGGAAGATCTTCTGCTGTGTAGAGACATGAATGAAGCATTTTTCTGCACTTCAAATAAAACTGGAAAAAAAAAAAACAGAAAAAAAAAAAAACGTTGCTATAAACTGAAATGTGCATCACACTGTCACCTCATGGCAGCTCACTGTAAGGCAAAACTGACCGCTACCCACACTATAAAAACAGTGTTTAATGTGCCCTGGAGAGAGTGAATCTCCTGAGCTCTGATACACACTGCAATGGGAAGGCAGGCTATGTGAGTCTCAACTCTGTGCTGTAAAGATGTAGAGAAGAGAGACTGCCATGTCCAGCTTCGCTCCTGGCTCCAGAAACCTTCAGCAGTGAATGTTGTTCCACCTATGACCCCTTTTTGTAGTTTTGCACTGCAGTTGTGACAGATCCCCAGTGCACTCACAGCATTGTCTGTACCCTAAGAAGATTCTTCCGTTAGTAACCACACATCATGCATTGTTAAATTCACTAGCATCTAAACTTTAACCATAATGTCCACAATAGCTTCACTCAAAGTTCTCCTCATCTGTCTGCATTATATTCTCTGGCAGCTATTCCATGTTGCATGCTGCAGCTAAATCTACATGCACCTCCTTTCCACGCTTATTTCTCTGTACAAGTAATGCCCCGTACACACGATTGGACATTCCGACGACAAAATCCATGGATTTTTTTTCTGACGGATGTTGGCTCAAAACTTGTCTTGCATACACACGGTCACACAAATCTTGTCGGAAATTCCGAACGTCAAGAACGCGGTGACGTACGACGAGCCGAGAAAAATGAAGTTCAATAGCCAGTGCGGCTATTCTGCGCATGAGTGGAACTGTGTGCGTCGGAATTTTTGACAACGGATTTTGTTGTCGAACATTTGAGACCCAGATCTCAAATGTTGTGTGGCGGAATTTCCGATGGCGCCTACACATGGTCAGAATTTCCGACAACAAGCTCCCATCTAACATTTTCTGTCGGAAAATCCAACCCTGTGTATGGGGGCTTAACACCTCTATTCTGTGCTATCTAAAGAAGTTAAGGCTCCCTATTTTATTTATTCTAGATAATTAGTAAGGGATTGCTAACTATCTGAATGTTTTTCCTATAAAATATTAGTAGGATCTAACAAAGATTGGTTATTTTCCAGAACCCTGTCAGAGAGGAAGAGGAATTATCAGAGCTTCATTTGCGTCTTCTGGCTTTGCAGTCTGCAAGTAAAAAATGGCATCAAAAAGAACAAATGGTAATGAAAGAGGGCAAGGAAAAGCTATCGAAAGGCAAGGTAGACCCTCAGAAAGAGAAGGTCCAGACAGAGCCCCAAAAAGAGAAGGTCAAGACAGAGCCCCAGAAAGAAAAGACCAAAGCAGAGCCCCAGATTGAGAAGGGAGGCTCAAATTCCATTACATCACGTAAAGTCAGCAGTGCTGCTTATGCAGGTAATGCACAGTCTGGGCTTCTGAGAGGCTTTGGACTCATGGTATACACAGCAGTAAATCATTTAATGAAGCTGCACACTGAATAATTTGTTCTCTTATAGCGAAACAGGCACTCAGAAGACAACAAACAAAAGCATGGAAAAAGTTGCAACAACAGAAAGCTGAAGAAAAGCGCAGAGAGGAAGAGGAGAAAAAGAAACAGGAAGAAGAAGAAAAAAGAAAACGAGAAGAAGAGATAAGAAAAATTCGAGACCTTTCCAACCAGGAGGAACAGTATAACAGGTTCATGAAGCTTGTAGGAGACAAGAGTAAACGGAGCAAGGTGTGTTTTTTATGTAGGGCAGTATAATCAATACCACTGTTTTAGGCTTTGTATATTAAATGGTGGTGGGACCAAGGGATTACTTTAGTCTTGTGTGATAAAACGTTTTATGCAAAAACAATTTAGCCTAATCGTAGAGTACAGGGCACAGGATGAGTAGTCCTAGATCATGGGTTATAAGCCATTCCTAAAAGCTTTGCATTGCACCCTTGTATAACCCCACCCAGTTTTTTGTTTTTTTTCTTTATTTCAGCTGACAATCAAGATCCAACTGCTTTATGGCCTCGGGGCTCAATAGCGATTTCTGAGTTAGTTGCCCTCGATGTATATCTTAGGAACCGGACCCCGCATCAATGGGGCAGGTCTATATTGTTTGCTTTGGGCATTGTATCCTGTGTTAAGCACTCACCTTGGTACGCAATTCAACAAGTGTAGTTAACAGCAGGGTGCTCGAGTTCAGGGCCGTGGTCCATTTCTTTGACACCCAGACCTTGGAGACCTGCTCGGGGTATACCCACCGTGGTAGATAAAGTTGGGTCTCCTTTGGCAACCTGCAGTGTGGATAAGGTTAGACAGGATTTCCCTGTAATTTTGACTTTGTCCTGTTTAATGTGTGGGGTGTAAATTCATGTAGTATGTTTATCCCCCTCCTGCAAATATTTGTACTATGTTTGCCAATGGTAACATTTTACGTTTTTTTTTTTTTTTTTTTCTTGAACTTGGTGGGCTTTTTCACACACAACATTGCTGCTTGGGTGGTGATGTAGTTAAATGCCTTTTTGGCTGACGCACTTCAACTGCCATTTCCACTAACAAGCATGTCTGTTCCTTGCTGCCTTCTGAAAAGAAACAGGATATTGGTCAGCACCTGGTTTGTAGCAGCTCCTTTCCTGGACACACCCATCCCCCATCCATTTCATGAGTCCCCCCCAATTGGGTATCCCCTTCCTCGGCAATGGCAGTGACAAGGCACAGAAGAACTGAAGAAAAACAAAGCACTTAGGCCATAGATGGCACGAGAAGGAACCAGCAAAATCCTCAAGGTGATGGCTGTTCTGATCAACCGAAATAAGGTCCCCTGTTATCGCACCTCCCTTTCCGGCGTGCACCAAATGGCCTATCCGACTAAGGCACATTTTACTGCAACTATGCTTTATTTCTTACTCTGCCCATCTGGAGCCTTCTTCCCAAGGGCCCAAAAGTGCCTCTGTCTTTCTACTATTTGAATCTATTCAGGAATACAATCCTGATCCTCTAACCTCTTTCTGTGGATGCAGAAAAGGATCCTGCGGAAGAATATTTTATCCTTTTTCATTTTATGAGATGCAAGCTAGGCTTCATATCGCATGCTTTCTCCACAACTCTGTTTACTAAGGTATATCCCAGGGGAAAGAAACTTTAGTAGATTCTGCCGTCTGTTCTCAAAAAAATTTTTCATTGTTCCTGCTGAAGTTTCCTCCCTTATTTTATTTTATTTTTTTTTAAGGATTTAAATGACAGGTGCTTTGAGATCTTATTAAAGGCAACCTTGCTCTTGCTGGTCCTGCTTACAGCGTTTATCTCCATTTGTCAGACTGTAGCTAACGTGACTGGTCAAATAAACAGAGAAGACAATCCTGCATTTGGGGACCTTGTTTTTTGGAAAAAAAATGCAGCTTACCGTATATACTCGAGTATAAGTCGAATTTTTCAGCACATTTTTTTGTGCTGAAAGTGCCCCCCTCGACTTATACTCGAGTCAAGCACTTTTCTGCAGGAAAAAATGTCATTTTCCGAACCGAGTTTGAGGCCCTGTATCTCAGGGCCACTTGGTGCTAGGAACCCCAAATTTGGTGTGCAAACCCAGTGGAACTGGTACCACAACATATCCAAAGATGGAGTTCCTAGCACTAAGTGGCCCCGAGATACGGGGCCCCAAAATCGGTTCGGAAAATGTCATTCTCTGCTGCAGAAAAGTGCTTGACATTTTCTGAACCGACTATGGGGCCCCTTATCTCAGAGCCAATTGGTGCTTGGAACCCCAAATTTGGTGTGCAAACCCAGTGGAACTGGTACCACAACATATCCAAAGATGGAGTTCTTAGCACCAAGTGGCCCCGAGATACGGGGCCCCAAATCCGGTTCAGAAAATGTCATTCTCTGCTATAGAAAAGTGCTTGACATTTTCTGAACTGATATTTGGGGCCCTGTATCTCGGGGCCACTTGGTGCTAGAAACCCCAGCTTTGGATATTTTCTGTTGCTAGTTCCACTGGGTTTGCACACCAAATTTGGGGTTCTTAGCACTAAGTGGCCCCAAGATACGGGGCCCCAAATTTGGTCAACTGTGTCCATCTGCAGCAATGTCATTTTGGGACCCTTTGGGTTCAGAGACCCCAAATTTTGGCTGCAGCTAGGGGGCATCTAGGAACCCTTAACTACCGAGTTTGAAGTTCAGGGGACCTATGGCTGCAAATGGGCACAGTGAGGCTGCAAATGGGCACAGTGAGGCATGCAAATGGGCATTGTTGACCCTCTTTTCCACTTACAGTAGCTGTGCATTTCTCACCCTCGACTTATACTCGGGTCAATAAGTTTTTCCCATTTTTTTGTGGTAAATTAGGGCCTCGACTTATACTCGGAACGACTTATACTCGAGTATATACGGTATGTCTTCGGCACTGCTATTCTGTGTTTGATGTTTTGGAGTATTATTTGTCAGGTCTTAAGGCTGACACAGCTCTATATGCACATGAGCAATATTTTGTAGTTAAAGGCTTGGACTGCTGAGCCTGCTTGTACAAGGTGTCTTTATTTTATTGTACATCAAGGGACACAGAGCCTTTCATATTAATGTTGGGGTCTGCTGCTACCTTCAGGTGATTGGACTCTGGCAAAACAGACAGGTCATAACCCCTCCCCATTAGGAAAGACTACAGTTTCTTTGCTATTTTTTTTAGGTGATGGTCATGTGTCTGCATTAAAGTATAGCTAGAGTCCAGTGTTAATTTTGGCAGCAAATTTCGATTTAGTCTTAGGACTAAAATGGCATTTTAGTTTTAGTCCCATTTTATTCTTCTGCAATTTTTTTTTTTTGTCTTATTTAGTCAACTAAATCTCCAGTACATTTTAGTTGTCTAAAATCAAATGGGTGTAATTTAAATTGTAATGCATTAGTTAATATTCCTCTACAGTTTCCAAACGTATATACTGCTATAGGGAAAAATCTATACTAAATGCTAAATTCTAATATACTATTTATGGTCTTGAGGCATGAGCATGCACTACAGACTAGTGTTAATTTTGAAGTCAAATTTAAATTTAATTTTAGTCTTGGTCTTTTGACTAAAATGCCATTTTAGTTGACTAAAATGTTTTAGTTGACAAAATTGTCACTCCCAGATTCTCAGTAGTTCAAGCTGGGATTTTTCCGGAGCCTTTTCCTATGGCTTGTACCTGGACCCTGCAGTGGGTAAGTAGGGGCTGGCCCCTCAACATGCCGACCGGCACTTGACCCTTTGAAGCAGGACCCTGCACAATGATGTATTGGTTTGTGGACTGGAAGGTTGCTATACAGATCCAAGACATTGATCCCCAGCTGTTGAGTCCTTAAAAGCCTGTTAGGGGCAGAGCATGCCGTGATGGGTGAAGATTAAACCTTATAGGGATCCTGCAGCATAGACAGGTTAGTGCCGTGGGCAACTAGTGTACTTCTTCTTTTTTTTTTTTTTTTTTTTTTCATTTACACATTAATTTACTGACTTAGTGGTTCACTGGTTGTACTGTAGCTTCCCGCCCCAAGTGTTGCATGTAGGGGAGCTTGAGGGCAGTCTGGGAGGCTCTAAGTGCCAAATGCATAAGGTGGAGAGTATTTCTTCGCCTCCTGCTGGCCTGCACCAGCAGTACAGCGGTGTTACTAGTGGCAGGAGCACCCTGGTAGCATGTTTTTGGCAGTAAAAGGGGGAGACTGCTCAGTGGATGCACTCCCTTCAGTGGGACTACAGGTCACAGCAGTACGGTGGCCCTAGACTCTACATGTTGCTGCAGAGCTTTGGCTGTGGGACTACAGGTCACAGTATTGGAAGGCCAATCCATGCCACTTTTCCTTGTGGGGTCAGGGGACATTGCCAGATTTAGGGGAAATCTCCTGCGGTAACCAGCGCACTTGTGCTGCTTAGCTCAGTGCTCTTAGTTGACCTGAACAGCTGTTCCTATATGCGTGTCAGCATTGCTGTGTCTTTTGGATGGCAGAGAGGAGGTGATGTGGTGGGTCAGGTGTCCCAAAATTTTTGCTTTGAGTCTGCTAGATCCAACATAGCTTCTCTCAGATCAGGGAATTTTCTGGCATCCGTGGACATCAAAATGCCTATACTCACATTCCCACCTTTATTGCACACCAATTTTCTAAACTTGGTGTGGGGGGCGGTGTATAAAACTGGTTCCTAAAATTTGTACTTGATATTAATGTTCCACCCCTTGAATTAAGGCTGAAATTCTGCACTTCAAATTCATTTGGATTGTTTTGTTTTTATTCTGGTGGCATACAGAGCCAAAAGTATGAGAATTGTGCCTGTGTCCAAATATAATATAGATCTAACTGTAGACAACCTGCTACTGAACAGTTCTTCAGTCTTCGTTTTTGTCTTCCGACGTTCAAAGGATGATTTAGCTCCTTCATGCTTTTGGATGAACGATCATTTTTAAAACCTCTTCCCTCCAGCCTTCCACTGCCTAGAGTATAGAACTAATTCTAGGTATAGAACAAACCAAAAACTACCTGATGTGTGTGTATAATGTAGAAAATGACAGGAGGTCGTTAGAATGCAGGGTGTATAACCTTATAGGGCAATGCAGAATTGGCACAAAAATACAAAATGATTGAACAGATGTACAACTGTTCTCCTTATAGGGAGACGATAACCAGACAGCAAGTATGTCTTTAGCTGCCGTTGGTCAATCTTTCTGCCTGTAGTGGAAATGTATATGGGGTAGGTCAGTATCCTGATTTAAAGATTTGTTTAAAGAAAGCACATAGCAAATGGCGGCTTCTTGCAGTGCGGATCTATTTATAATATGGGGTGGGGGCATGGCTACATCTCTTGCCCGCATGCGACGTTATTCGTGTGTCATGACGTCTCTTTGCTCCATGACGTAAATGTCATGCATTGTCTGACGTAAATAACAGTCCAAGCATTAGAACAGATCCAAACAATGTCCTGATGCATAATCTTCAATTAAATGCAATCCTCATGTGAAGTTTATGCTCTCGAGTGGACAGAAAATATCACATCCTCCTACCTCCCTATAATATGGAGGGGGGAGCTATATTTGCTCTTAAGACTTCCTAAAACCTTTTTCAAACACGTTTGAAACTATATTTTTGCTACATAGGGGACCTTCAGACACTGTCACACTTCACAGTACCCATTTGTTTGCTACTCTGTTACAAATAGTAGAGATGTAAATCCTTCATTGGGACCTTATAGTGACCTGGACCCCTGGCTAACAATCCATTTTGTCTGTTTTTGATGAGGGCAGTTGTAAATCTGTTTCATCATTTTGTATTTTTGCACTGATTCCGTATTGCCCCTTAAGATTATACACCTGACATTCTCATTCTTTCATTTTCTACATTTATAGATTTTTAGACATCTGAATAATGGTGAAGTTTTGTATACTAGTGAGTATAGCGCACCCCTGCTGTTTCTCTATTTATTTTAGATACAACCCAGGCTGAGATTTTCCTTCCACAGGTAAAGATTGCTTCTCTAACTTCGACTTTCAGATCAACCAGGCACCTGTTGACTTCCTTCTGGGTCTCATGGTGGCCTCTTTCAAGGCAGTTCCCTTTGCTCTATTCTACTTCAGACGCTTACAGCTCAACATTATCATGACATGGGACAAACAGAATTGCTCACTACTTCTGTCCAGCTGTCCAAAACTATCCCTGGGATAGTGAATTTCCAGCTTTGCCTTTAAGATCCTGTGAATAGTTTCCTTTCACTGGGAGGGTTTATTGACAGACTCCATCCTGTAAGGATGCGGCTGGATCTACAATTCTCCAGTGGTCTGGGGCACCTGGTCCCCACAGGCATTGATGCCCCCATTCAATGTTTTGTCACAGAGAGCCATAACTTTCCTGTACTTGACCCCTCTTTCTACAGTCACGCAGTAAGAGAATGGTCTGATAATGCCACTGCTGTAGACCACATAAACCACAAAGGGGAAAATCGTACGTCAGAAAGATCTGAGAAGTCAAACCTTTTTAACTCTTGGGTGTAGAACCATGTTTTAACACTCGTGGCCGGCTACATACTTAAAAACTGGCAGGAGGATTTCTTGCATTGCTTAGTCCTGGATCCCCTGGCCTTCATGGTTTATGCCCCAATGATTTCTTAGACTCCCTTCAGGTTGATATATGCCTTTCCTCTGATAAAGATTGCTTTGCAAGATGGAGGTAGAAAGGATTGTGTCTTTCATTACACTGAATTTGCCCAACAGAACTTTATACGCATACTTGGTCTCTTGGTAGACGAGCCTTAGCCTAGTCCAAACAAGCCAGATCTATCACAAAGCCCTCTACTGCTTTTGTTTCTCAGTCGCTGGCTTTAAAATCCTGGCTATTAAAACCCATATCCTAAGAGAGGAATTACTGATTCTTTCATTCACGCTTTGCTCAGAGTAAAAAAAATCTTCTTTTCGTAAGCTCTACCATTACTCTTGTATTGCCTGTTTTGGCTTGTGGTAAAGCAGGCTTCTCAGCACTTAAATTATTCTATTCCTCACGTCCTCCCCTTTTTCCATTCTGGCCTAGAACCGCATCTGGCTCTTAGGGCAGAAACCTGTCCCTTTTAGAGTATTATCGATTCTGTTCCAGGGACCTTTGGCTTCATTTGCTCTTGTAAAGACTTTCATACGTGGCGCATCTTATCTGCTATTTCAACTGCTGGTGTCTCTATGGGATTTAGATCCGGTGCTTTCATTTTTCCAAAAACCTCTTTGAACCGATCTGGGATATCCCCTTGAAGGATTTCACCAGTAAAGTGGCTTTTTTTGTTTGCCTTTACCTCTGTCAGGTGAGTTTCCAAGTTGGCAGCTTCTTCTCATAAAGGACTTGTTCATATCTTTCTTAGACTTTGACAGTTGCTTTGAACAGCAAATTCAATTTTTGTCCTCCCTGAAGGTCCCAAGAAGGATCATCCTGCCGCCTTTTCCACCATAGCTAGGTGGCTCAGGCAGCTCATTTCCAGGGGTCATGCCCTAAAAATGGGAAGGGGGGGGGGGGATTTGTTGGGTTTTGGCTTTTCAGCATGAAGCATCTGTTTCACAGGTTTGTAATGCCGCCTGTTTTTCTGTTCCTACCTTCTTGAAAATGTACTGGGTGGATCTCGATGTCTCTGCTGATGTGGGCTTCAGCCATAAGGTGCTTCAAGCTGTCATCTGAGCATTTGGGGTCTGTTGACCCTTTTCTGTGGGCATAATTGCCTTTTGTGTGCTATTGTTGCCCACCCCTCAGTTTACTGTACTGCTCGGGGACCTCCCCTAGTCTAAGACTATACATCCTGTCTCCTGTACTGTAAGATTAGGATGTAAGAATTTTGATTTGGCTTTAGGGCCAGTTCACACCATAGAAACGCAGTCCGGATGCTTTCCAGGTCCTTTTCTGCATGTGCGGTTTTAATGCGTTTCAGTGCGTTTTTGATGCAGTCCAGTGCTCCCCCCCCCCCTTTTTTTTTTCTTAACCTTAAATAAGGACAAGTGTGTTGCAGTGCGTTTTTGGTGCATTTAGATGCGTTCCAGTACGTTTTACAGCGTTCCAGTACAGTCCGGTGCAGAAAAAATGCAGCATGTTCTACATTTTTACATTTTTTTTTTTTCTGGAACGCACTGGAACTGACTGCACTGGTGTGAACTATGCCATTGAAAACCATATAACCTACTTTCCATGCATTTTTGTTGCAGAAAAAAAAACGCACTGGACTGCATGTGGTGTGAACTGGCCCTTAAAGTGCATGCATATCCTAAAGTACAGTACAAGAAACTGATCCTTCCCCCTGTGTTCCCCTTTATTGATTGCTATAAAATTGGAGTCCCATGAGGTTGGTGAGGTTATTTGAGGGTGCAGGGGGAGAAGATCCTTGGCAAAGCTTTTGCCAGTGTACAAGCACCTGAAGGTAACGGCATATAACCCATGGTTAATGACTACTCTTCCTTTATTGTGTACCGTACTCCAAGGTATGAAATTAAACACTGTTTTTAATTTCCAAGCCCTTTTTTTTTTTTTTTTTTCTTTCAGTCTTTCGATGCAGATCAGAAACGATCGGAAAAGCTTGACAACTCTGGATGTGTTTACCAGTATGACAACTATGAGGAGGTTGCAATGGACACAGACAGTGAAACAAACTCTCCAGGTAAATTTTTACTTCTCATATGATAGCTGGGAAATGCTAATGTTTTTGCAGCCTCCAGGACAAGCAACATACAGTATAAAGCAACCTGTTCACCCCTGATGCTCCAGACTACCAGTCCTCTTTTTTTTTTTTTTTTTTTTTTTTTTTTTTTTTTTTTTTTTTTGCAATTTTACAGTACTTAGTTGGCTGATAATGAATAAGATAACACCCCCTATGTGTCAGGTCTTGCCTCGACACCTGGTTATAGGTGACAGAGAAATAGGACTAAGCCAGTGAGTGCTGCTGCTGCTAGTTTCTAATCTACATACATATTCAACAGAAATAAGGAAGAGTGTAAAATGTGAAGGTGATATCAAACCTAAAGCGCAGCTTTGCTCAGACTATATACATGAAAATATTTACATATTCTTAAACCCCTTAATCCCCAGTGGTGTTTTAAATTGCCTCTAGCAGAGCAGCTATTCTTTCCTGTACCATTTTTTAAAATGGCACCGGGAATTGGGGTCTCAGTTGGGGTTCAGGTTAGGCCATGACCGCAAAAAGCCCAGGTACTGCAACAATCAGCTCCTGGGCTTCTGATGCTTCGACAGATCACTCTAATGCCCCGTACACACAGTTGGATTTTCCGACGGAAAATGTGTGATAGGACCTTGTCGGAAATTCCGACCGTGTGTAGGCTTCATCACACATTTTCCATCGGATTTTCGACACACAAAGTTTGAGAGCAGGATATAAAATTTTCCGACAACAAAATCCGTTGTCGGAATTTCCGATCGTGTGTACACAAATCCGACGCACAAAGTGCCACGCATGCTCAGAATAAATAAAGAGATGAAAGCTGTTGGCTACTGCCCCGTTTATAGTCCCAACGTACGTCACCGCGTTCAGAATGATCGGATTTTTTTTTTTTTTACTTTACTTTTTGCAGAAATGCAGGGATTTTTTTTTTAATATGGGCACCTATGGAACATCTATGCATTGTTTTTTGGAAATGGTCAGGGAACTTTTATTTTTTTTTACATTCCCTGTATATAGCTGGTTGCTAAGGAGTGGGCTGGGAAGCCGGCAGCCACGTCCTCAACTGATAAGTCATCGGCTGTCAGCGGGCTTGACCGCTGCATGTATCTAAAAGCGTGAGATTCTCCCCTGCCCCAAA
Source organism: Lithobates clamitans (assembly GCA_037952925.1). Taxonomy (NCBI): domain Eukaryota; kingdom Metazoa; phylum Chordata; class Amphibia; order Anura; family Ranidae; genus Lithobates; species Lithobates clamitans. The sequence continues at coordinate 1,660,443 of JBBGZY010000248.1, forward strand.
AATTCATACCAGACCCTTATTCTAGCATGCAGCCTTGTAGGTCAGTAAAGAGGGGATGAGCAAGTGCCGCCCCCCCTCCTGAACCACAACAGGCCGCATGCCCTCAACATGGTGGTGCGGCTGCTTTAGAGCAGGGGGGGCTCTGCGCCTCCAACCCTAAAGCACCTTGCCCCCATGCTGATGGGGACAAGGGCCTCTTCCCGACAACCCTGGCCGGTGGTTGTCGGGGACTTATCAGAATCTGGAAGCCCCCCTGTGAATGGGTATCGGGTAAATCCTACCCCTACCCTTTAACCCCAAAAAGCAGCGAAATGTAAAAAAAAAAAAGGTCCGCGCCATCATCTTCGTCGCCGCTGGTCCCCCGCTAAAAACAAAAAAGGGCACTCTTGCCCTAATGCTGTTCTCCGCATGGTCATCCAATGATGGCTCCCCCCCAGGAGGCAGCGGGTGCTCGTCCCCCTCCCCTTCCTGATAAGGGTCTGATATGGTCTTTTTGGGGGGGGCTCCTTCCTTCCTTCCTTCCTTCCTTCCTTCCTTCCTTCCTTCCTTCCTTCCTTCCTTCCTTCCTTCCTTCCTTCCTTCCTTCCTTCCTTCCTTCCTTCCTTCCTTCCTTCCTTCCTTCCTTCCTTCCTTCCTTTTTTCCTTCCTTTTATTGTTTTTTTTTTTGTTTTTTCCAACCAGCTATATACAGTTTATGTAAAAAAACAAAAACATTGTGGTTACAAAAAGCACTGCAGAAACGCTCAAAAGCAACATGCATAGATGTGAATCGGGTCTAAAGATACGCACTGTAAAAAATTATTGTAAACATCGTAAGTCCCATTTCCATGCTGTAAGTCAGTACAGCAGTGGTTGTTTTTAGTGATCTGTTGCTTATGACGATGGCAAGAGAGGCTTTAACTCTTCCCTGCTCTAGCTTAACTGCTTCAGCTCTCACACCAGTTCACCCCCTATGGGCCAGAGCAGTTTTCACATTTCTGCTGTGGACCTGTTCTGCCAAATCTTTGCCATTACTAAAGATAACAAGGCAATACCTACATTGTTTAAAGTGGTGTTTCAGTAGTTTTTAAGTTTTTTTTTATTTTTTTTTTTTTATTAAAAGTCAGCAGCTACAAAAAGTGATCCTGCCAGCCGTGGCCTCACCCCCTCCGTTGACACTGGCATTGTAAGTGTGGGCACCCGGCTGTGACAGCTTGCGGCTTCACAGCCAGGTGCGCGCTGCACTTGCGTGAGTCACGCTGCGCCTTCTCAGTAGCTGGGCAATCTTCTGGGACCTGTGAAGTGTCCCAGAAGATTGCGGGGAGGGAGAGGAGGAGTCACCTAGGTGGCGAGAGCGGAAGTGGAAGCTGGGTACCTGTCAAAACCAGGTACCCGCTGCCCCCCTCCCCCCAAAAAATGACATGCCAAATGTGGCATGTAAGGGGGCGAGGAGTGCCTAAAGCGGAAGTTCCACTGTTGGGTGGCACTCCGCTTTAAGGACAAACGACGTTTGATGAGGTTTTGCGACAATGATTTGATGTTTATTTAGTTTTTAGTTTTTTTTGCAATCCTTCGACAATAAAATGCATCTAAACTAAACTCTTTTTTTTTTTTTTTGAGCAGTGTTAATTTAAAATTGGTATTACTGCACGTGTACATTTTATTCTGTAATTTGTCCTTTTTAAAATTTTGATTCTGGTACCAAGCATTGTAAAGTTATTTAGAAATTAAATCTGTTAAGGCGTTAAACAGAGGAACATTTAGGCCTATGTACACTGCTGCTGGTAAACAGACATTAAGGAGCAGTTGGGCATTTTTTTTTCAACTGCTCCTGTACTCTGTTATCTTATCAGTACATGTACACAGGGTTGTTTAGAGTTGTTTCTAAGCAGAGTTTAGAGGCTTTTTTTTTTAATGCAATTAAAAGGGTTCAGAAGCTGATTTTCGAGGCAATTCAAGCATCAAACACTTCTAAACGCAGTAACTCGTGTTTAGCTGCGTTTTGTTTACAGGCTTTTTTAATTTTTGCCTATTTTGAAGAATAAAAAAAACGAAAGCTTCTAAATGCAAATGCGGCAAAATGGACGTTTTAAACATGGATTACCATCTGTCAAGCTAAATCACTCAGGAGAGGTTGTAAAAACGTCCCGTGTACATGAAGCCTTTCACCCCTTTTGAACTGCAGATTAATGAACAGAAAGATACAAATGTTACAATGTTACTTTGTATCTTTTGTATAATGTGGTCTGGAGCAGCGTTTACAAACACTGATTCAGACTGCTTTTTTTATAGCTAGAGCTATCAACTTCTGAGTATACTGTAATGGCAGGTTTGGTTAATCACTGCCGACGATTATGGTACACTTGGAGAAGAATGCTAGAAGCAGAGCAGAGACTGGACCTGCTACACAAACCATGTGTACAATAACTACGTTTTATTGGGTGTGTATAGCATGACCAAAGTTTGCAACTAGTTAAGCAAAGTGAAATGCAGTTTCCTTGTAAGTCTTTCCTTTTTTTTTTTTTTTTTTTAAATATCCTTGAGGCCACCCTTCACACTTCTGTGGTGCGTTACCACTTGTTAAGTCAAGGCAGCCCATTGGGTGTGCCAGCGGACCTACAACTGGACCTTCTCCATTTCATTGCAATGCCCTGAAAGACTGGTCTTTTATTTCTTCAAAATAAATGGTAATAACTTGTTCATGCAGTGGTACCATGCATACCACATAGGCAATTAGATAAACTAAACCGCATAAAGCCAAGGGGATGAAAAAGACACTTTTTTTTTAATTTTTTTTTTTTTACTGATCTGAACTAGAGGTCGACCGGGTTTTTCTCTGGCCGATGCCGATATTTAGAAATCGCGGCGGCCTATGGCCGATATGATGCCGATTCCCCCCCAAAGCCCCCCCCCCCCGTCATCTCATAAAAATCTAACAGTTAGACCCCTTTCACACTGGGGCATTTTCAGGTGCTTTTGGGCTAAAAATAGTGCATGTAAAGTGCCTGCAAAACGGCTCCCCTGCAGTCTGTGTGAAAGCCCGAGTGCTTTCACACTGAGGTGATGCGCTGGCAGGATGTTAAAGTCCTGCAAGCAGCATCTTTGGAGCGGTGTATACCGCTCCTCCACCACTCCTGCCCATTGAAATGAATGCGCACCACTGCCGAAGCGCCTGCAATGCGGTTCGGCAGCGGCGCTTCACGGCGCATTTAACGCCTTCCTCGGGCGCTAGCTGGGTTATAAGCGCCCCGCTAGCAGATGAATAGCGCCCCTAAAATGACGGTAAAGCCCCGCTAAAACTAGCAGCGTTTTACCGTCAACGCCTGCCGACTCCAGTGTGAAAGCAACCTTGAGTAATAAGCGATACAGAAAATTTCTTACATTTTAAACTTTTATTAAACAAAACAAACCTCCAATCAATTTACTTGTATGTAGAATTTAGATTAAAAAAAAACCTCTTAAATAGTAAATATACAAAAACGGGTAATCAAAACTTTTGGACGAAAAAAATATGGGCTAACTTTACTATTTATTTATTTTTTCATTAGTGTATTTTTTTTCCCCCCAAAAAAGTGGGTTTAGAAAGACCGCTGCGCAAATACCGTGTGACATAAAATATTGCAGCAACTGCTATTTTATTCCCTAGGGTCTCTGCTAAAAAAAATATATACTTTTTGGGGGTTCTAAGTGATTTTCTAGCAGAAAATACAGGATTTTTACTTGTAAGCAACAAATGTAAGAAAAGATTTAGTCTTTAAATGGTTAAACTGAGAACTCCTACACACAGAGTTGAGTTCATTGATAAGTAGAAACATTGTATCCTTTTTTTAGCTTCTTTTATCAGACTTGGCAGGCTGCCCAGAGAGGTGAGAAGTGCTCCACCAAAGACTTCAGGCAACTTGCATTGACTTCTGTTACAGAAGTAATTTGCAAGTCCTGCTGAAGTTATAATTGGCCTTTTTTATCAGCACAATCTGCCGATTAAACACCAATTATCGGTCGACCTCTAATCTGAACATAGGTGTATTGTTTATGGAACAAAGCACACAGTTGGGTAAAGAACAGTAATACAGCGATGACTACAGAGCCTATTAACCATAATATAAAATTTTATGTTTGAGTGCAGTAATTTATGCTTATATGCATGTATACACGTGTAAATTGCAACACTAGCAACTAGCAGAGGATAAAGAATTTTACGCATGTATACACACACACACATATTTTTGCATGTGTTTTATGCAAGGTCTTTGTGGAACATTTTACTTGGGTTCTTTCTGTTGGCAAGGTTCTAAGATCAGTAAATTATGTCCATGTGCACGAGACTTAATATGCATTGTCCAGGATACAAATGATGTGTGCAGGCCACCCAGTGGAATAGAAGTACTGCGGTAAGGCACCACTTATAGACCGATCAGCCATACATTATGACCACTGACAGGCTGTGGTCAGGACCTAACAGAAGTGGTCCAAAGAAGGAAAATCAGCGACAGGGTCATGGGTGACAATGCTGATTCCTACACTTTGGGAGCAAAGGCTGATTTTTGTGTCCACAGCCAAAAAAGCCTAAAAATGCCTATGTGAGTATCGGAACCATAGAACAATGGAAGGTGTCTTTTGAGTTGTTGTCTTGGCCTGAATTCCCCAGATGTCAATCCAATTGAGCATCTGTGGGATGTGTTGGAAAACAAGTCCAATCCATGGAAGCCCAATTTCACAGCTTACAGGCCTTAAAGGATCTGCTACTGGCTGCTTGGTGCCAGATACCACAGCAGATACCACAGGGTTATGGTAGGTGGTCATTATGAGGTGGCTGTTCAGCTTATAAAGCGGCAGCCTATGCTGCTTTTTCAAGTTTTTGCACTTGCTCATACATTTTCAGTGAATGAAAATTTTTATATTTGAAATTTTATTTTAAATAACTCCAGGTTTACTTGTACTTTAAATGGTTTGCTTAGGCCTAACCAGTCATAACAGGGACTTTCCATCTATTGCCTAAGCAAATTCATATTGGGCTGAGGGCTTCTTGGTCATTCACAGGAAGCCTTGTATCTTAATGAATATGGGTTCCTAGGATTGCCTGAAATAGAGATTAACATCTTCTGCTTGGTCAGCTCTTGGTCCGACTCATCTTTTTGTTTTAGCAGTAGGCAGTAAGTCCAGCTTGGCCCAAACAAAGTAAAGTGAAAAAATGGAGTTGGGCTTTAATGTCAAATATTTATTTTTCCTAAAAACCATGCCTAGTGCAAAGTCCTTCTTTTTTTTTTTTTTTTTTTTTTTACAAATGCTGCTGTATTTGGTAAATACCTTGTAAAAAAAAAAAAATGTACTACCCTTTTTGTCTCTTAACTTTGCAACTAAAAAGTAAAGCAAATTATTCTAGGACTGTATACATGATAAAGTGTAAATTTTATTTTAGGGGCATCGCCAACAAGACTACACTATTCTGCTTGTAGCTCTGTGGGACATCTACCCTCTGCGTTGTGTGTAACAGATCCGTATCCCTCAGATATATGGGTAAGTGCCATACTGGTGTATGAGTTCCTCTTGCCAGTAGCTTTGTTTTAAAGTATTTATTTGGCTGTGCATTTGGATTTTGGTTTGCTGATCATTTTGGCATAATAGTTTTTGTCCTGAAAATATAAAAGAACAAATGATCAATGTCTGAAAGCTTGTTGTACTTTTGCTTTCTCTGAGATGCCTCTGTGATATTTGGCAGTTCTGAGTCTCATGGTGGCCTTTTTCGAGGCTGTTCTATTTACCCGATTTCATTCGCGACCTCTCCAGCACAACATCTTGTGGGCATGTTACAAGCAGGCTCCTTCTGTGGAACTACCCATTCTCCTGTCCAGCCAAGCAAAAAACTCCCCAGTGTGATGAATTTCCAACTTAGCTTTAACCACTTAAGGACCGGAAGGTTTTACCCCTTTAATGACCAGATCATTTTGGGCATTTGGGGCCCTTTCACACAGACGTGTCTGTGTACGGGTTTCGCTTTGCTCAGCGGGGGGTCGATCCCTGCTAAGCAGGCAGATGACAGGTCTGTCTTTGCACACTGTGCAGGGACCGACCTGTCAGAGCGCCGCTCTCCTCTATGGGGGATCGGATGAAGACTTACTGTAGAGTCCGTTTTCATCCGATCCGCAGACGGATGGAAAAGTAGGGTTTTCCTCTGTCACACTTTAGCTGGTCGGATGTCAGTGGACATGTCGCCGCTGACATCAGTCGCTCCATAGACCTGTATGGAGCGTCCATTCAAGTCCACCTACAAAACTGACCAGCGGATTTGAACGGTTTGCCCGTGTGAAAGGGGCCTTAATCAGTGACATCGGCATCAGGGCTTCATAGCTGGTAATCCAGAACTGATTCATTTTTATTAAAGTGAAACGGTCCACAGAGTCTGTGGACAGATGCGTTCTATGATCAGTAACAAAAACTCCTGCAGCGTTGAATGCCCATTCTGAAAGCATGCTGGATGCAGGGCAGCCCAACAACTCAATAGCATACTGGGCAAGTTCTGGGCAGTGGTCTATTCTCATGACCCAGTAAGTCAGCAGATAGTCAGTTGGAAAGCTCTCCGTCTCTGTTTTGGCCCCGAGGTAATCATCCACCAGATACTGCCGATGAGATGTGGAAGCTGACAGCCCTGGGCGGCGAGGACTAAAAAAATTCCGAAATGCCTCTTAGGTGGACTTTTTCTTCATCGCTCCTCTCTTGACAAACCCAAGACTCAAAACGACGTTTTCCAACACACTGTAACCTACTGGAGTCAGGAAAAACATTCAATAAAATCCTCTTTAATGTGTCCTCAAGAGATTTTATCTTATGCACTCTGTGGGGACAGCATGAGTTCCGAGACCTTCCCCTTATAGCGGTGGTCAAAGACAGTTGCCAACTAGTAATCATCCTTCTCCTTTTTGCCATGTATTCTTGGGTCCTTTCACAGGCTTTGGAGCATGAGGCTGCCTCAAATTTGTCAAGGCTTGAGAAGCAAACTCCTTGGTCACTCAGGATGACAGCATCTGGAACTTCCTCCTCCCAGCCACGTACTACTCCCAAGGGTCCTGGGGTTGGAAAGCCATCGCTTACAGATTGACGCATGTCTTCCTCTTCTTCGAAGCCTATGAAAGTGGCAGTATCCTCCTCCTCATCCTCATCCTCCTCCCCTCTCTCCTCCTGTGTAATCTGTGACATAGGAACGATGGTGTCGGGATAAAGTGGGTCTTGAGAGTAAAGGAAGTCGTCCTCCTTCCTCCTGCTGCTCTACCTCCAGTGCCCTATCCATAATGCCATGCAGAGTCTGCTCCAGCAGGAACACAACAGGGATTGTGTCACTGATGCATGCACTGTCATGGCTCACCATCCCTCTGGCCTCCTCAAATGGTGACAATACAGTACATGCATCCTTAATGATCAGCAATTGGTGTGGGGGGAAAAATAGCCGAGGCTATTACTGTACTGTACTGGCACAGGTACTCATTGACGGCCCTCTGCAGCATGTATAGCCGCTGCAGCATTCCCAAAGTTAAGTTCCACCCGGTGGGCATGTCACAAATCCGGCGGTTTATGAGCAGGTGGAATTCCCACTGAATTTCAGCCAACAGAGCACTGGCTGTGTATGACTGCCTGAAATGGCTACAGACTTTTCTGACCTGCTTTAGTAAATCTTGCAACCCTGGGTATGTACTTGGGAAACTCTGCACCACCAAATTAAGGACATGTGTCAGCTTTCCCTGTCTAAGGGAGGGCCGGAGGTTTGAGCCATTATCAGACACCACCATTCCTGGCTCCAGCTGGTGTGGTGTGAACCATCTCTGGGCCTGTCCCTGCAGAGCTGCAAGAATCTCTGCTCTAGTGTGGTTCCTGTCCTCTAAACACACCAGCTAAGGCACTGCATGGCACCTTTTTAGCCTGACTCTGGGAATAGCCCTTTGAACGCTTAGGGGGTACCTGATGTTCATAGGACAATTCTGCAGGGGAGGGCATGGAGGGGGTAGAGCTCACAGGGCTGGCATCCCCACCAGCTGTATAGAGACATGGGGGCACAAGATGCAGCACCGAGCCCTGTCCTGCAGCCTTTTGAGTTACAAGCAGCATTACCCGGTGTGCTGTGAATGAAATATATCATCCCTACCCATGCTTGCTGGACCACGTGTCAGCAGTAAGGTGGATTTTATGGTTGACTGCCTTGCCCAACAATGCCAAAACATTCCCTTCCACTTGATGGTAGAGGGATGGAACGGCCTTATGTGAAAAGTAGTAGCGACTGGGATCCTGCCATTGTGGTACAGCACATTGTGCGAATTCACGGAAGGGGGCACAATCCACCAGGCAGAGATTTGCCGTCTACAGCTGGTGGTGTGCTGCTAGGACCTGGGACACCCTGTGCTATACCATCATCCCGGTCAGTGGAGGCTGCTGGAAGGTAATGACTCTGTATCTGTACAGATTTGTACCCCTTTTGTATGGCTTTTAGGTGCTCTTGCCAACAGGCTGAGTGGTTGGACGTTAAATGCCTTGTTAAGCATGTGGTACCCAAATGGTTGGTATTTTGCCACATTTGATGTGCTTGAGACATAGTTTGCAGATAGCAACAGTGCGATCTGCTGCAGATGTGCTGAAAAAAGGCCCAAACAGCTGAGCTTTGGGGAGTGGGCCGGGAGATAAAAGCTGCAGAATGTGATGGAATAGGGTGGCTGCTCTCCACTCTTTCTTGATGTCGGCTTCCTTGGGCTGGTACCCAAGTCGCATCAGTGACTTCATCTCCTCCTCCATCACCACTGGAGACAACTTGGCAATACGCTGCTGCTTGGGGAACATGAATACCAATTTGTCTACTGGTCTCTCTCTCTCTCTCTCTCTCTCTCTCTCTCTCTCTCTCTCTCTCTCTCTCTCTCTCTCTCTCTGAGGAAGGTTTAGTAAGCCAGTCCACCACTTCTTCTGCATACTGTAGCTGGATAGCATAGGCAAACTCACTAAACAGAGAAAATTATGCCCTGCCTGAGGACTGACCACCACGTCCACCTTTGCCTGTGGACACATTTGTTGCTGGCCACGTCTGCCTCTCCTTGTTGTCCTCCTAGACATTATAGGGAGGGGGCGGTGCTTATAAGCAAATTTAAAGGAGAAGTTGAAATCTGTACGTAGATACACTTTAATCAATGTAAAAAGGTATTTGGTGCACTTTAATTTGAGTACTCGCACTACACAGTATGGCGTTAAACTGGCAGTAACGCAATCAGAAAGGCGGTGTTCAACCATCACTACACTGACGCTATCTGAACTGTCCCTACTCTAGCTATACACTAATGTAAAGATTACTGACATGGTCTCACTACACTGAAACCAATATGAGCTGTCCCTACTTTACATGTATGTATGACACTGTCTTACTACACTACAGTGAAACTATCTGAGCTGTCCCTACTCTAGCTGCACACTATGCAAAGCTAAATGATGGTCCTCCTCACTACACTCACACTATCCCTAGACTGACACTAAACTAATATTCTACACTGACAATTGAAGCAAAATAGCACACTAACTAATAGCACTGAACAGAGCCCTGTTCTAGCTCTCGCCACGCCGAAATCACACTGAAAATTGCTGCCATTGAAAGAATGCTTTTTATACTGTGGGGCAGTAATGAGCCATGATTGGATAAAGTCATGACAGTGCCCAATCATGACTCTGACAGTGCTCTGTGCCTTGATTGGCCGAACCGTTCGCGCATCCCTACTGGTAATTGCGCGGTCATGCAATGCTGCGCCCAAAAGAAATTTTTATTTTGTTTTTTCCCCGCCACAAATAGAGCTTTTTTTTTTTTTTTTTTTTTTTTTTTTTTTTGTGGTATTTGATTACCACTGGGTTTTTAATTTTTAATGATATAAACGAAAAAAGACCGAACATTTTGAAAAAAAAAAAAAAAAATATTTTCTACTTTTTGTTATAATTATAAAAATTAATGAATATTACACAGTCCGAAGCTTGCTGACAAGTGAAATGCATTGAGGCTGCGCATCCGCCATACGTGACGTTATTTCAGGTGTTTGATCTGGTTTGAACATTTGGCCGTTTGGAACGCACGCCGGCTGGATTCAAGCGATGTGCAGGATTATCAAACAGGCTGGTTGTGTCGGTGCCGACCATAGCACCTTTTAAATGAGACTGGCAAATTTTATATTTTTAATCCTTATTTTGACTTTTAATAAAACTGTATCGCACTATCCTGGATTATTCTCTCTTCCTGCGTCTCGGTTATTGATGTTTGAGGAGATCAGCTGATGGTAGTTTCCCATATACCATTCTTAAAGCGGGGGTCCACCTATCTATTGTTTTTTTTTTTTTTTTTTTTTTTTGGAGTTCATTCACAAACTTTTCTTCTCATGATTATCTACTCACATGTTCTGTGTAATAAGTCCGCCTGTGTCCGATTTTGTTGTAAAGAATAACTTATAAAATTCACTGAAGGCGGTTTCCATCTTCATTGTGGGCATTTGAAGCCCACAAGCATGTATTTCCTGGATGCGGTGAATGCTGTGCTCCCAGCATTCACCGAGATGTTGTGATGACGCTGTTGCACAATGCATGCTGGGAAGCCTGAGACTAGCTCCCAGGGGACTGTGGGAGGTCTGGGAGAGGCTATAAACACACCTACTCCCATGGGAGGAAAACCAGGAAGTGCTAAGAAGATTAGAAAAAAAAAGGTAATTACGGCGAATTAAAATTTTTTACACAGCATGTCAGCATCTAGGCAAGTAAGAGAATGCATAGAGATAATGTTCAAAATTTGGGTGGAACCCCGCTTTAAGGTGGGGCATTGTGAAAACATGCAAAAAGGGTGGTACCCTATGACACCAAAGGCGCTTATCATAAATACTGTTGTGCAGTTTGTACACTTGTACTTTTGGTGTACTTTGTGGTGGAGCACTTATATGTGGAGTTTCTTGGGGCACCTTTAAGACCAGGAGCACGGTGATTGGAGCTTTCTTCAGCAGACTGTGCAATATTAATAATTCTTATAAACTTTTTTTATTTTCACCTTTTGCACACTTAAGTATATTTGGTTGGTTTGTGGTGTGCTGTGTTTTTTTTTTTTTTTATTTTTTTTAACTACAGGTAAGCCTATAATAAGGCTTACCTGTTGGGGTACTTGTACAGTGGAAGAGATAGCTACTTTAGTAGCAGCCGGTGATGTCACCAGCCCATGCGGCACTGTCCATTCAGGGCTCTATGCCAGTCGTGAATGCCATACGCATGTGTGGGAGTGACATTGTGGCTCGGCCATTCAAACATCCGGAGCCCGCAGACTCCCAGAAGGAAGACCGGGTGAAGATGGAAGCCCCGGCACCATTGACAGTGCGCTACTGGAGTGCTTTGTTTTAGAGTAAGTCTGTCATAGTGTGTTATGCATTATCCTGCAGGGGCCCAATTTTATTTATTTCCGGTTTACTACAGCTTTTAAGTGCACACGCATTACCTCATGGACAGGTAAAAACTGCTGCATCTATGTTAATTTCTACCAGTAAATTTGAGGTACTATCAGATTGAGTGTGCTCCAGTAAACTTTTTTTAATATACGGTAATGAATGAATTGCAGATTTTTTATTTTTTTATTTTTGTGCTCTTTTAGCCATATCTTGGTGATGTCTCAATGTATGCCTCTGTAATCTCTGGAGCTGCTTCAGAAATATCAGTCCCACCTCCACCACTTCCACCAGAAGAGCCAGAGCAACCCCCTAAGCCTCCTTTTGCAGATGAAGAGGAAGAAGAGGAAATGCTACTTCGTGAAGAACTTTTAAAATCTTTGGCTAACAAGAGGACTGTCAGACCAGAGGTAAGGATTAGATGGTAGAGGAGTTCTGCCCAATCCCTGAGCTGTGGTGTTGAATAACAGGACTGACCTATTATAAAACTGGTAGAAAATGCTGTCCCCTTCAAAGTTAGAGCATTTTCAGTATATATCTTGGATGTTTAAGCAGCATCATTCAGTGGTCTTTCTTGAATCTCCTGGTTGTTACTGCAAAATCCAAAATGGTATAAGGGCCAGTTCACACCACATGCAGTCCAGTGCATTTTTTTCTGCCTTAAAAATGCATGGAAAGTAGATAATATGGTTTTCAATGGCATAGTTCACATAAGTGCTTGCAGTTCCAGTGCGTTCCAGTTCCAGAAAAAATGTAGAACATGCTGCAAAAAAGCACCTGGAACGCATCCGGACTGTGTTTCTATGGTATGAACTGGCCCTTAATGGTCATGGGTATGCCTCAATTATGCTTTTTTTATTTTTTTATTTAGAACCCTGTTTTACTGATATCCAATAATGCATCTTTCAAGATATTGTAAGAAAACTTAAATGTATATCTGCCTAAAATGAATTTTGCATCCAGTAACATGATTTTTCTATATATTTGCATTCTGTTTATCTGTGAGCAAGTTACTAGTCACCACTAGAGGTAGACTGAAGATATGTTCTGCATTGGGCAAAATAAGCAGCTTATCCCAGGGGTAAATTGGATCATTGCACAGCAGCAATATTACATAAACAGGACATTCAGGAAAGGTTAATGCCTCAAATTGGCAGTTTTAAAGAATGGAGTTTTAAAAATATAAGCTAATTGCATATCCTTAAAGGAACTGTATTTTAGCATGGAAACTCATACCTGATTCTTTCCAGGTGACAGTCTTCTGCACTGTATCATTTAGACTTGTAGAGGGTAGCTTTATTGCTTTGCTTAGTGCTGTTAGTAAAAAGCATGAACTTGATTACAGAAGGGAACAGATTGATGCCCCATCAGTGGTGGTGGTGTTAATTGTCCACTCAACATGCTGAGGCAGGCTGGATACCAAGCTGCATTGCTCGTGAAGTCAACAGCCTATCTATATTTTTTAATTTTGGCATTTGGTTCTGGGTCGCAAGATGCAATAAAAAAATATTCTAATGTTTGTGTACTGTATGTGTATTTCAACTGTGTATTTATCTTAATCCTGAGAGTTCAACTTTAACAAAATTATGTAATCTGTATAAATCCAGTCTCCTAAACCTGTTTGCTCAGTTGTCCGATTTAACTTTTAATATCTGAGGTCGCCTAAAAGAAAAAAATATATTAAAAAAGAAATCCGCACAAGGGGCATTACTTGCCTTCAGTAAGGTGTTTCCCTTGTGCTATTGTGGCCTCCTTTCACCAAAATCTTCCTCCTCTGATCACCCCCACCCTTTCCACTGCAATCTCAAAGGGTAGCAGAAGTTAAAGTGATTGTAAGGGTAATTTTTTTTTTTTTTTAAATAAAAAACATCTCATACTTGCCTCCACTGAGCAGCTCATTTTGCACAGAGTAGCCCCCAACCTACTACTATGGGGTCCCCCGGCGGCTCATCCCCACATCTGGTAACCCCCTCGGAGAAGCGCTTCCCCGTAGGGGGTTACCTTGTGAGCTCACTCCTGAGTCCAGCATTTGCGTCTATAGACAGAGAATGCCGAACTCGGCCCCGGCGCCCGCATCATTGGATTTGATTGACAGCAGTGGGAGCCAATGGCTGCGCTGCTATCAATCTATCCAATGAAGACCCTGGAGCCCGGGGAGAAGGAGCCAGCATGTCCCCGCCGACCGAAGGGGTTCAGGTAAGTAAAACGGGGGGGCTAGAGATCCGTTGACTGCCAGGTGTTTTTTCACCTTAATGCACAGGGTCCATTGAGGTGAAAAAAACATACCTTTACAACCCCTTTGATAGAACTAAGGGACAACAGGCACACTGACCAACTATGCCCACTCTTTCCGCCCAGCTTTTGCATTCTTAGAATCTGTTCAGCTTCTATGAATGAAGCATGATCTATTAGTGGGGGTGAAGTGGACCTATCAGTCTTGCACCCTTCCTCCATTCGAGGATCATGTTTAAGTCACAGAAGCTGTAGTGTAACAGCTTCTATGAAAGGAGTAGTGAGAAAGAAAGGGTGGGCATAGTCGGTCACTCTTGATGAAATGCCTGTCGCAGCCCTTAGTTCTCTTGGCCCGACTGCATAAGATTACTGTTGCATGTGTTTGTCAGACACATGGTATGTAATAATTCATCTTTGTTGTTTTCCAGAAGCCGAGTAATAATCCACCTCCATCACCTTCTATTGTTAACAATATTATGCCTGTGCCAAGGATCACGTTAACAGCAGCCAGTGTGAACTCTGCCACTCATCGCAGGAATAATACTCAGATTGCTAGAGTCCTGAGACCTATAAGACGTGTAATAAAGGTAATTCTGCTTTTGAGATTTTTTTTTTATCCTAAAATATATGCACCTGCAGTGGTATAAACCCTGAGAAACACTGATTGAACACAAGATTTAACCAATTCGTTCTTTTCCTATAAATGATTAGTCAATGCTGTCTGCCTCAGATATGTGTTGTGTTCACTTCTGGCTTAAAATGTTCTGTCAGGCTGTTATCTCCAGGCTGTAAAACACAATTTTCTTTCTCGTTCTTTTGAGGGATGTAGGATTCTTAGACTTTCGGCCTACGGTTGGAAGATTTTTTTCTTTTATCAACTCCTAGTGGTTGGTTCAGGCTGGAAATGTGAAATCCTGAAAGTCTCTCCAGTCAGGGCTATGTGCTACCCATGAGGCCAATCGAGGAGGCTGTCTCAGGCTTGCGTACACAGGCTGCACTTTTTGCTGCAGAGAGGAAAAAAGCTAGATCAGGCAGCATCTGACCCTGAGCTGTCCCTGCCCCAATCGACAAATGTGTTTTCCTAAATTTATGCATGTTCTGACTGTGCTTCTGGAGGTTTCTCCAGTCATCTACAGCTACAAGTAGATTTAGGCTGGCTTTGGAAATCCTGTAAATCTTTCCAGTTTGCCAAGAAGTGTGGTTTTTGAGATTAAGAGTTCAGGAACCTATATTATGAAAAGTATTAGGACACATGCCTTTTTCACGCACATGAAAGCTATCCCCAAGGTTTAGGAGTGTGTCAATGGGAATGTTTGACCACTATTTCCTGGCTCGCATTCTCTACTCTAATTTCAAAGTCGTTCTGTCTGGACTCTGTGCAGGCCAGTCAATTTCCGACTCTGCTGTTCCCACAAAGTTGGGACCATAAATTGTCCAAAATGTCTTGGTATCCTGCTGCCTTAAGAGATCCCATCACTGGAACTAAGGGGCCAAGCCCAACCCCTGAAAAATAACCCTACACCATAATCCCCCTCCTCCACCAAATCATTTTGGACCAGGGCACAAAGCAAGGTCTATAAAGACATGGATGAGCAAGTTTGGGGTGAAGGAACTTGACTGGCCTGCATAAAGTACTGACCTCAACCCGATAGAAAACCTTTGGGATGAATTGGAGCGGAGACTGCGAGCCGGGCCTTCTCATGCACATCAATTGCTATTGTGAGAATACTGATCACAGCAAGTATAAGAAGCCACACAATTTTTTATTGTGGTGATTTAGGGGAATGACCGATTTTTGGTAGGAAATCTCCTGGGGTAACCAGCACACTGGTGCTTATTGGCACAGTGTCCTCTTGGTTGACTTGGATCGCTGTTCCCAGCACAGGTCTTTGTGTACACGTCACCAGGGCATGTCTCATCAGTGGCAAAGAGGGGAACTATAGGGATTGAGGCATCCCAAATACCTTCATCAGGTAGGGAGCAACCTGGGTGCAACCCCTATGGAATGTATTCCCTGGGAATCATCCAATCCATCAATGTGTTTCTTGCTGCTCTAACTACATGCACCATCTGTTTTTTTGCCTCCTTCTGGGCCAGCTTTCTCCAGTTCTTTTCTGACAAGGGAGGAATTCTTATTTGCTATTGCTGGGGTACAGCAGCAGCTTTCCAGAATACTTGCCCGCTTGGACCGCCTTGGTCGCAAGTGAAAGCAATGCCTTCCCCCCCCCCCCCCTCTGTAAACCGAGAAGGACAAGACTGTTCCATCAGAAGGGGATGCAGAAGAACTTTAATCAGAAGACTACTTCTGAAGGACCTCTGGGGCAGAGTTGATCTTGGATCCAAAAGACATTTTGTACTTTTTTTGTTTTTTCTTGTGGAAGTTTTCCTGATTTATTAGAAGTTGGCACTTCACGAGTCCTTTACTCCAAAGGATGTTTGATACGCAAACTGGGCTCACCCTCAGAAGATCTTCATTCTGCCAAAAATGTTTGCACAGCAATACCTATGGAGAGTGAGTTTATGCAAAATTATATATGCTCTTAGTTTATTTCAGTAATACCCTCTTATGTTCAGTGCACAAGGTTCTCTGGTATTTAAAGATGACTGACAAATTGGTAAGGCCTCATTTGCTCTGGTGGGTACAGTCTTACAACTAGAAAATGCAGTGGTAGGTGAGCACCAAAGCCATATGGTGTGGTCTCCTCACACAACAAAAGGGGATCCTACTAGTAGCGATACTAAAACCTGCAGGATTTTGCACATGATCTTAGCTTCTTTGTGGACGCCTTGAAGGACTCCATCCAGCAAATTTCTCATTTAGGGGTCTTGTCCATATACAGGCACAGGATCTTATGGCTGAAGTGTTTGTCAGTGTGATTACCCTGTAAGAAGTTTGTGGAACATTTTACCTTTTCAAAGGGAAGGTTTGTTTGGGCCAGCCTTGGATGATTACATCCTTAAGGTGACTTTGGGTGAGAGTACTCTGGTGAAAGGAATGCTTCTTGGAAGCTTTAGCGGTAACAATCTCACAAACCCCAGTCCGTTCTGCAAGAAGCCATGGACTCCAAAGCCTGCTGAGCCAGAGAATACATCCTCTTCACAATGAATAGGTGCCCCCTCTTGGATTTGGACGGGGGGGGGGGGGGGGAATTGGTGGAGTGCTTGCTGGCCTTTGAGGTGGTTTGGCAGTGGGGGATTATGAACCAGTGGGTCTGCAATATCAACGCTTGCAGATACAATTTGAAATTTCAGCGGTTTCCTCCTCTGCACTTTATGCTTTCTAATGTTTCTTTGAATCCTCAAAAAAAAATTTGCTCTTCGAGCTCTTGATCATCTTTTATCTCAAGCTCCAATGTAAAGTCTTGGCTCATTACTTCCTAGATGTGGTCCACTGATATTTTTCATTTTATTTATTTATTTATTTATTTTTATGTTGATTCCTGACGCATGCTCCTTGGCCTCTCCCAGAATGTTAGAAGTGTTTGTCTCAAATCATTTAATGGTATGGTTTTTAAAACAGTGTTTTTAGAAACCAGGTCATCTTTGCATCTGTAATTCCGTCTTTAAAAAAGTCTAGTAAGATTACTTTATCGGGAATAGAAGGCATACTTCACTTGTCACGTGTCTTGGGGACTTACACCCTGGAGTTTCTCTTTGGGACAAATCCCCTCCTTGCAGCTTGACCTGCACCAACATTTTTGGCTTTCATCACTGTCAAGGGCCAGGTTTTTGTGTCTCTATTTTTATTCACCAGGCTATTGGTCTAACTCCTTTGATTTTTTTGTACAAGGGGTTTCCCATGTAGCTTCCCCCCCATCCGTTTTCACATCTAAATCTGGTTCTCTCTGGGCTTCATTAACTGCTGCTTGAACTAGAGATGCACTGAAATTTTGGCCAAAAATTGTGTTATCGGCTTTCAGCTTATAAGAGAAAAGGTGCCAATAATAGCACGAAAACGCACCGTAATGTTACAGCAATTTCGCGCCAATTTTTTTCCCTTTTCAATATATGGTGTGGTGTTCATAGGTCATGACCCAAATGCATCAAAAATGTGACACAGGTGCGTTCTTAGGCTCCATGCACACTGGAGCTCAAAAAAGCTTTTTCTGGACGCCAGATTGCTGGCAGAAAACGCTGGCTGAAAAACGCGCTTTTAACAGCGTTTTGTGCTAGCGTTTTATGATCATTTTTTACCGTTTATGGGCATTTTTAATAAAAAATGTCAGAAAAGCAGCACTTTGAATGCGATTTTATGGCGTTCAGAGAACAGCCCATAAACTTCACTGCTGATAAACACTAAAAAACATCCATGTGTTCATGGACACATAGAATAACATAGTGGAGTTTATGGGCTATTAAAAAAAAAAAAAACGCCCAAACTCCAAATAATGGTAGTTTGTGAGCTCCAGTGTGCATGGGTCGTTACTGTGTTTTCAATGCGTTTGAACTGGGAGGTGCGTTTTTTTTCTTGTTGTCATATATTTGCACTGGAAGTCCTATAAAATAGATGGCAAACACACAAAAATGTCTTTATGACTTATTTATTCGCTTAGCATACTCAATTAAGAAAAAACATGCACAACTAACCACAGATAGTAGTTTAAAAAAAAAAAAGAGAAGGCATAAGTGAATTACATTTCTGTGTTCTGTTTTGTATACATTGTTAGCTGTGTGTTTTTTGTTTTGTGTACTGCAGCTTCCAAAGCACAAGTCAGTAGTCGTAACACTGAATGCTTCTGACTCTGATGAGTCGGACCCAGAGCCACCCAGTCCGGGCCTTGGTGTTTTTGGAGGGTTGGAATCTATGATCAAAGAAGCCAGAAGAACTGCAGAGGTGAGCATATATTTGCAGAATTATTTTGTACATTAATACTGAAAGTTATACCCTGCCTGGTCATTTGTCCCATAGATATGAATAGGGATGCACCGATACCATTTTTTTTTTTTTTTAACATCGAGTACCGATAAATTGTTTTTTCAAGTACTCGGCGATACTAATTACCAATACCTATCGTCTAGGATGAGGGGTGGTTTAGGAGGTGGGGGTAATTAGGGAGTTGGGTGAGAGGGGGAGTAAAGGGCTAAGTGAGGGCAGGGTGTTTGAGGGTGGGGTGAAATAGGGATTGTGGGGTGGGAGAGCTGGGATGGAAAAGGCTGTTATCATCGGGGGGTGGAGTTGACAGCTGGTGGAGGGAAGGAGGACACAGCACTAGGAGGGCGCAGTACAGGGTGTTAGGAGGGCGCAGTACAGGGGGTGGGAGGGCACAGTACAGGGGAGGTAGGAGGGTACAGTACACGGGGGGGGGGGGTGGGAGGTGGGTGGGCACAGTAAGGGTGTAAGGAGGGCACAGTACAGTGGTCACTGCTGGCAGTGCATTAGGCAGAGCTGTGTCTCCCATCCCTGCACTGTACACAGCCTGAACACAGGCAGAACTCCTGCTCCCCACACAAACAGCTGAAATCCCATTCTCTGCACAGTGTAGCTGGCTATTAGTTGCAGTTCTGACCTGTGACATTTCATGGTAGGAACGGCAATTAGTTGCAGTAGCTAGCTATGTACAGTGCACATCGTAGCTGTAAGGGAATGGGATGGGGAGGAGGAGCACCTAATGCTGCTGTGCTCAAGATGTGTACTATGCGGAGGTGCTGGAGGGCTTAGAAGGGGGGAGCCCACCCCTCCCCAGTACCCCTCTAGATCCGGGCATTATCTTACCACTGCTGTGCTGGTGGGATGTCTTCTGTTCCGATCCCCGCCTGCTCTCCTCTCTATGCCCTGTGTTCGGAGCAGTACAAATCCCGCCCACATAGGAAGCAGTAACATACTCTTGCTTGGGGTTCCTTCTTACAGCCTGCAAAGTGCTAGAGAAGCACTGGAAATTGCGGGAGTGGTGGAGGAGTTGCAGGAGGCCCCCCTGGGCTGAGCCCAGGTTGACCTGTGCATTAGGATGGCCCTGCGCCAGAGGAGACAGCTGGCCAGAGGGGAGAAGGAAGCGTTTTCGCTCCTAAGCTGAAGTTATTTACGGTATCGGAGCATTTTGGCGAGTACCGATACTCGCGAAAATGCCTAGTATGGTCATTGATACCAGTATCGGTGCAACCCTAGATATGAATATTTAGTTATTACAAGTAGTGTATGTACAGGTCCCCTAGTTTCTCATGTTCACGTTCCAGCCTTGGCCTATTAACATTTCACTTTTTATATCACCGTATTATAATCTCTTGGCAGAGTGTGTGTGTGTGTGTGTGTGGTGTGCTTTTGTTTTTTTATTTTTTTGTCTGTCGGTACAGGCTGTCCCTGGGTTATGAACAAGGTTCTGTAGGTTTGTTTTAAGTTGAATTTGTATGTATGTTACGGGTAAAAAATTTTTTTTGTTTTTTTTTTTTTTGTTTAACTCCAGCCAAAAATAAATATTTTCAAGTTTTGGATAGCATAGTAAGGGTTAACTGGCCATGCAGCGATTGACAGGTCCGCTGGACAGTAGGTGGCAGTATACGGTGAACAGCAAGATGGACGCCAGGTGGTTTTGGTGACCAGCGTGACGTCACCCTGCCTCCGTTCGAGTCTAATGCAAGTTGGGTGTTTGTAACTCGGGGTCTACCTGTAGTTATTTTAACCAGTATGATTTATCCAATTAATAGTGTGTGTGTTTGTAAATCTTACTTGCAGACGTTGGATTTCCTGCACCTAGCACTGTTTAGGGTACGTCAGGTTCACTTCCATGGAAGATGCATTAGAAAAATGACGGAGGTGATCTGAAGGCCATTTGTAGGTTGTAGTAGGTGCACAGGGCAAGCTTGTATTTTTCCATACTTGTATAACCTTTGTATATCAAGCACAGCGTTTTCTAGCTGTTGTATAACTTTGTAGTGTTATCTTTTATTCAATACTTTTTTTTTTTTTTTTTTTTTTTTAGGCATCAAAACCAAAAGCAACTTCTAAGTCTGAAAAGGAAAATGATCCTTTGAGGACCCCAGAAACTTTACCAGATGATAAGAAGATTGAATATAGACTTCTGAGGGAAGAGATTTCTAGGTAATTTTCATACTGTCAGTAAATATGCTGTTGCTTAACCACATGTTCCAATCTAAAGTGGAACCTGTTAATTTTGTGTGCAGTCGGGAAAAACAGAAACTCTTAAAAGTGGACCAGACAGTAACAAGTCTATCTCCAGCAAATTCTGATATAGAAGTAGATGGGAACCGTAAACCTGTAAAGGACCCGAAAGTGGCAGAGGCTGAATCAAAGCATACAAAGCAAAAGTAAGTTTGTGGTAAAAATGAATTTGTAGATTGTCGTACAGTCTTTTCTGATTTAATATCTTAACAGTAGAATGCTTAATTGAATAGATGTGATGTTTTTATGACTTGTACACTTGCAGTGGAGTTGTTTTTATCATTCATTTGGGGGAGGGGGTGGCACATGATTCAAAAGACAGCGGGTTATACTGTTGGCTACATGAGGTTTGGACACCGTTCATAAATGGATAGAAAACTGGCTAAAAGACCGTGTTAAGTCCCTTACTTTTTAACCTATTTAAAAATGATCTAGAATTTGGGATTAAAATAGTCCCGCCTTTGCAGATGAAACCAAGATATGCAGTGGAATAACAAATCAGTTTTAATGTTCAAAATTGGGAAGTTGTGCACTTGGGGGGCCTAAAACATTCATGCAACATTTATTGTAGAACAGCTGAGGGAGTCAATGGTTGAGAAAGATCTGGGTGTTCTGGCAGATCGCAGACTTAATAGCATGCAATGCCAAGCTCCGCAATCTAAAGCTAGCAAAATTACATTCTTCTTTGAAAAGAGGTGTAGGCTCTGGGAGATGAGAAAAGTGCAGAGAAAAGCAACCAACCAAACTGATAAAAGGCATGGAGGAGCTCACATGTGGAAAGATTAGCTTGACTGAATTTATTCTCTCGGGAATATGGGGAAATGATCACCATGTATGAATAAATTGTCCATCTTATTATTTACTGTCCGGTCATTAGAGGACAGGGGTGTGCTCTCTTTTGTCTGATAAAGAGCATTCACCTCATACTAAAAGGCTTCTTCAATAAGAGCTGTGAAAATGTGGAATAGACTCCCTCAAGAACTAGTTCTGCCCAGCACAATAAATAGTTTAAAAAAAAATTGTTGGGTGCATTCTTAAATGTACAAAATCTAACTGGACACTAATGTTTAGGGCCCGTTCACACTATAGCAGAGAGCTGTGTTTCTGTAGAAGAAAAATGCAGCTCAAAAACAATGGTTTTTGCATGTGCCCTGTACACACTTCCCCGCAAAAGTCACCTGTGGAGCAGAGCAGTGGGTTAAAATGGAATCGCTGCTGCAGTTTTCTGCACTGCTCCACAGGTGAAATCAGCCAAAATGCAGAAAAACCTACTGCTGTGGACAGGAGGGGGTGATTGATGCGACGAGTGGCAATTAGAAGAAGCAATCCTGTCCTATGGCTCTCTGTACAGCAGCCGACAGCCAGCTTAGTTTACTCTCCCTCCCACTGCTTTCAGCTGCTGTACAGAGGCGATCAGTCCTCTAATTGCGCACCCCCAACCGCACCGATCACCCCTTCCATGACATCGCTGCTGGCTTCCTTTTCTTCTTTCCTGCTGGCTTCTGTTGAATCGCAGGGCAGGGATCTTCAGGCTGAAGAGTGGGGAAGGGGCCAGTAAAAATCTCATTTACCAGCCTTTTCCTTTTCTGAATGAACACGATCACTCACTGTGTTCACTCATAACTGAAACATAGTACAGTGTACTTCAGTTTACGAATAAATGGGAGCCTTTGTTTCCTGTTTAACTGCAGATAAGGCTTCAGAAAGGGGGACTGGGGAATATGTTACCTCAGTCCCTTTCTCTGTCTCAAAAATGAGACTTCAGGGGTCTGTTTAGACCCCTGAAATTTCACCAAAGCTCCCCAAACAGGGCAGGTAAAAAGAGAAAATTGCAAAATATTATTATAAATTAAATTGTAAAAAAAAAAAAAACACATAAACTAGTGATACTGTCTGTGTACACATCAATCCACACGCCTGTCCAAATTAGGACCTGTGCCTCTGTTTGTACAGTTGCTGCAACTCCATAGCATAACATAGGCATCCTGCACATAAAACGAAGTCTGACAACCTATAGGCCAGTTTTAGGAGGTATAACCCCTACCACATTTAGCATGCACAGTTTTTGCTAGTGTCCTGCAGGAGCATGGTTTTCCCCCCTCAGTCCTGCTAAATCCAAGTCTTTCTTTGGAACTCCTTTTAAACTGCACCTGCTGGTTGATTTTTTTTTTTTTTTTTTTTTTTTTATGGACTAGGCCTTGTTAGTCTGGGAGTCTCACCAGTGCAGCTAATGAGCAGAGTTTTTTTTTCTTAGCTGACATGCTCATCTTGATCAATGTTTTTCAACTCTAGTCCTTAAGTACCCCCAACAGGTCATGTTTTCATGATTTCCCTCAGATGAAACGGCTGTGGTAATTGGTAGGGCAGTGAAACTGATTAAATCACCTGTGCAAAATAATGGAAAGCCTGAAAATATGACCTGTTTGGGGATACTTGATGACTGGGAAACATTGATCTAGATCACTGCAACAGCCCTGCTGAGAAATTCTTATGGGTGCTGGATGTTGCCTTAGTTCCGTAAGGCCTGGTTCACACCTATGCATTTTATTTATTTTTTTTTAGTGCGTTTTCAGTTTTGCAGAAACACACTACAGTCTATTTAACATGGTTTCCTATGAGTCACGTTCACATCTATGCATTTTATAGAAAGAGCCGGTTTTCTGGTTTTTGGTTCCACAGACTGGGGTTTCACTCAGATTTTTAACTTAATCTTACCCCCTTCAGTTAATTGCATAGATGTTCAAATGCCACACGAAAATTTTTTTTATCGCTGTAATTACCTTTATATTGTACTTTATTGTGGCACTTCCTGTCTCTCCTCCCATGGGAGTAGGCGTGTTTATTGCCTTTCCCCAGCGCCGCACTGTCTCCTGGGAGCTTAGTGTCAGGCTTCCCAAGATTCAGTGCGGGAACAATGATCATGTGTGTGAACAAGCTGTGAATGAACAGCATTCACCGCATCCAGGAAATCAATGCTTGTGGGCTTCACATGCCCACAAGCAAGATGGAAACAGCCAGCACATTTTTTAAGTTATTCTTCAGTACGAAAACAGACAAACGGAAATATTACACCCAAACTGTGAGTATTATTTTGGGGTTAGCAAAGTGTCTCAATGACCTAAAAAAAAAAAAAAGATTGGTCGCCGGACTCCCACTTTAATGGGTGTGGCAATACTTTTGCTTGATCCTGTCTCCAGACTAGCTTGCTATGCTAATGGGATGTGCAGACTGGGCTTCATGTTTGGACATTAAGATGGTTTGTAGAGGCTGTGGAGGATCTTTTCCCCGGCAGCATTCATTAATCCCAAGCAAAGAGAACCTAGTACCCCCTAATTTGTGTGATGCATTAAATGTTGAAACTGGAGGCCTGACCTGTCGCCATCCCTAGCTCAGTCTAAGACGTTCGCTTCTAACAAGCCATGCTAGTCTGCTAAGGTGTACCCTCATCCCCCCTTATTTAAGGACTTCCTCAATAGGAATATGAAATCTCTGGGATATAGTTTCCCCCTCTAAAGCGTTTCATCTCCTGCTATCCTCTAGAGTTTTTGTTAAAGTCCTGGCCCAGCAGTGAACTCCCCCAGGATGTTTGCAGACCGTGTTTAACTGGTCAAAACCCCTTAAGACATCAAACTGCTGCCAAGGTTTATTCCTTGCCTATAGAACATGTTGTGGAAGATGGCTCTAGTGCTGAATTTCAGCTGTGTGAGTTTGCTAGATGCTCCCAGTGTCTATGCTCCACATGTGTTTCCTGTCTGTTTGTTTAGGGCACTTTGGCTAAAGTGCTGGACTGTGGAACCGTGTGTGTGTGTGTGTGTGTGTGTGTGTGTGTGTGTGTGTAAAAAATAAAAAAAAATATCCTGCCATCTGTTCCAAGTCTTAGTCTCGTCTCTCTCCAGTTTAGGATTTGTAAGTAGCCTCCTTCAAGGCAGTATGATTTGCCTAGTTTCATTTCAGACCTCTATAACTCAACATTCTGTGTCATACAGTGTCTGGACAGATGGATTAATTTGTCACTGAGGACTAGTTTGTCCCTAGCTTGGTGACTCAGGATTCTGGCTCTGTAGTCGAAAGATCTTCTTCTGGTTTTTTGGAAGATCCTCAGGTGCAAGCCTGGTGAGCTGGGGAGAAGCCCCTGTGTGCCCTGTCCAAGTCTCATCTTCCGATTAACATCCTGGAATTTCCAGTGATCGGATTTCTGCCGCATTAGCCCATCCAACCAGATGGATCATTGGATCCGATTTCAGCCAAACAACGATGCAGCAGTGGCGTAAATAAATTAGGCAACTGTCTTTGGCAGATATAGAAGGCTTCCACCTTGTCCTATTCACACACTATCAAAGTTCTACCAGGTGAATGTTTTAGGCTCATTTGATGCCAGCTTTGGGTGTATAATACTTCAAGTGGGTTTTTATAGAATATAAATTTATAGAATTGTGGTCCATGTGTGGCAGTTCCCATTCGAGAGGAGTTGATCTAGTGATCTGTTGCAGCGCTGATCATTGTCTTCTGGCAGTGGAAGTCCCGCTGTCAGAATAAAATGGCACAGTGAAGGATTCCCCATCAAGCGTGAGTGTCTGGGGGAATCTGGTTTAAGTGTGTGTGGGTTTGTTTTGTTTGTTTGTTTTTTTTTTTTGTTTTTTTTTTGTGTGTGATCAGCTGGCTGACCAATCGAAGGAAAAATCCATTTATGTCACGCTTAACTCTAGGAACTGAAGGCAGGCATCTTGGCGAAATATATGTGCATGCACTTTTTAGGTTGCTTGCTGTACCAACAGTTTACCAAAACCATGAAGTGATGCAAGTTAAAGGGATTGTAAAGTCTCAAGTTTTTTCACCTTAATGCTTTTTATGCATCAGTT
Organism: Lithobates clamitans; assembly: GCA_037952925.1. NCBI lineage: Eukaryota > Metazoa > Chordata > Amphibia > Anura > Ranidae > Lithobates > Lithobates clamitans. The sequence continues at coordinate 1,686,053 of JBBGZY010000248.1, forward strand.
GAACAACCTTATTTGCTGCAGCTGCCCCCACAGCCCTCCCGACGTGCACAAGCCCAACCGCCGTCTATGTACTCATTGAATAGAATGGCTCCCACTGCTCTCGATCAAATTCAGTGACGCGGGGGCGGGGCCGAGTCCCGCTGTCTGTGTCAATGGACGCAGCAGTGGGACTTGGTAACACGCCCGCACGGGTGCCCCCATGGAAAGGTGATCTCCGTGGGGGCGCCCGATGAAGGGGAGGAGCCAGGAGCGCACACGGGGCACCCCGGAAGAGGAGGATCAGGGGTTTTGCAAAGAGCCAGTAAGTATAACAATAGGATTTTTACATCATACTTGGCTGTAAAACCGTTTTCTTTGAGTACATCATGGGACACAGGCTAATATTCATTAGAGTCTGGGTTATACTTCATTAGGTGAATGGACACTGGTAGATCAAAGGTCTTCAGAGAGGAAGTGATCCCCTATATAACCCTTCCCATACAGGAAGTACTTTATTTTGTAGCAAGCACTAAATCCTCAAAAAAGAGGGGATGGATCTGTGTCCCATGATGTACCCAAAGAAAAGGATTTTACGGGCAAGTATGATGTAAAAATCGTATTTTCTTTTTCAAACATCATGAGACATTGAGTCAGGCTAATATTCATTACCTGCTGGGACGTCCCAGAGCAATAGCCTTGAGGGGAGGGAGACACTCTGCCAAGCAGTAGCCATCAGAACTTATACGGCAGTCCGCAGTACACTGCGGCCGAAAGCCGAATCATTGGCTGCTTGAACATCCACTTGATAAAATTTTGTGAACGTATGCACTGAAGACCAGGTGGCAGCCTTACAAATCTGAGCCACAGATACCTGATGGCGAAAAGCCCAGGAGGTTCCTACACCCCTGGTAGAATGAGCTCTCACCCTAAAGGGAGGAGCTTTGTTTCAGACTGTAGGCCTGAATAACCAATTGACAGACCCAATTGGCAGTGGAAGCTTTGGAAGCTGCCTGCCCCTTCTTGGGTTGCGTCCTTTTGGTAAAACAAAAAGAGTCTGATCCTCGGATCTCCGCAGATCTAGACAAATACACCTTGACTGCCCGGACAACGTCCAAAGAATGCAGTTCTCTCTTCGGCCGAACGAGGCTGTGAGAAAAAAGAAGGTAAAGTAATGTCCTAAATTTAAATGAAAGGCCAACACCACCTTTGGCAAAAAAGGATAGAACAGGTCGTAACACCACTATGTCGTGGTGAAGGATCAAGTACGGTTCCCTGTATGAAAGGGCCGCCAACTCAGACACCCTTCTAGCCGAGGTGATAGCCATCAGGAAGGCTAGTCTGCGTGACAGCAAGTCTAATGGAATTTCCTTAATTCAAATAATTGTTTCTGTAACACGGACAGCACCAAGTTCAGGTCCCAAGGACACATAGGTGACCTAATGGGGGGGGAAGCAAGCGAGTTGCCCCTTGCATAAAGGTTCGGATTAGTGAATGGGAGGTTAAAGGCCTTGGAAAGAATACTGATAGGGCCGAAAATTGACCTCTGTTTGTACTCAAAGCCAATTTGATTTCCACAGCTGACTGTAGAAAAAAGAGAATTCTCCCAATCACATATTTCCGAGGATGCCATTTTCTGGCCTCACACACCAAGCAATAAGTCTTCCAGACTTTGAATCTTCCTAGTGACAGCTTTGCTAGCATTCACTAGAGTAGACACCACTGATCCCGAGATGCCACGGTCCTTTAACACCCTGGCTTCAATAGCCATGCCGTCAAATTTAGAGACTGTAAATTGGGGTGGAATATAGGACCTTGAGACAGTAGATCGGGGTGACCTGGAAGCGTACATGGCCCGTCTATTGTCAGTCTCCATCTCCGGGAACTAGGGCCTTCTGGGCCAGGCTGGCGCCACCAGAATATCTGGAATCCCCTCTCTCCGAATCCTGCGTATCAAATGTAGAAGGAGAGGGATCGGAGGGAAAGCATAAACCAGGGAGTACTGGCTTCATTGGCACATGTCCCTGTGTCCAGGCTAGTATGTAGTTCACCTCCTTCAGAGCTAAACGACTCCTGGTACCACCTTGGTGGTTTATATAGGCCACTGCCATGGCATTGTTGGACTGAACCCTGATGGGGCAGTCCTGAAGCTCTACCGTCCAGAACCGTAGTTCTAGGACGTTGATGGGCAGGGTCTGCTCTGTCCCTGACCATTTCCCCTGAGCTGTGAGCCAGTCTAGGGTCGCTCCCCAGCCTGAGAGACTGGCATCTGTAGTCAGTACTCTCCAAGTTACCGGGAGAAAGGATTTTCCCTTTCGCAGGTTCTGATCCTGCAACCACCAGTTAGGCTTAAGCATGCCTGAGGAGATAAGCACATTGTAAAACCCAGGGCTTTTCTTGCTCTGTTCCAAGCCGACAGGATGTCCTGTTGTAAAGGCCTGGAATGGAACTGGGCTTAGGGCACTGCCTCGAAGGATACCATCCTCCCTAGAAGGCTCATACAGAGCCGAATGGAGGGTTGTCTGGTGCCCCTTATCTGACGCACCTGATCTTTCAGGGCACAGATCCTTACGGGTGGCAAGAATACTCTTGCTTAGATCATGTTTAGAATCAGACCTAAATACTTTAGACTTTGAGCTGGTCTCAAGGCTGACTTTCGGTATTTATGATCCAGCCTAAGCTTTTCAAATACCTCACTGTGTATATTATGCTCTGTTCTAGAGCCTGTACTGAGTGATCTCTGAGCAGGAGGTAGTCCAGATACCGGAGCACCAGGATCTCTTGGGCCCCTAAGCGAACCAGTACTGGTGCTAAGACCTTTGTGAACACCCTGGGAGCTGTAGCAAGCCCGAAGGGTAGAGCTACAAACTGAAAATGACGTTCCTCTACTGCAAAACATAGGAATCTGAGGATGAAAGATAGGTACGTGTAGGGACGAGTCCTTTATTTTGATGGAGGCTAAAAAGTCTCCCCTCTGGAGTGAGGTTATAACTGAGCAGACAGACTCCATCTGAAAGGACTGTATCAAAAAATGCTTGTTCAGGGATCTTGGGTACAAAATGGGCCTTATGTCCCCGTTTGGTTTCCAAACCATAAATGGGTTCGAGTAAAACCCTGTGCCCCTTTCGAACACAGGAACCTCTACAATCACTCCTTGATGCCCTAGATAATGCAGTACCTGAAGCAATAAGTTTCTTTTTGGAGGATCTGAGGGAACGCTGGATCTTGGAAACCTCTGAGGGGGTGCTCCTCATAACTCCAGCTTGTAGCCGCGAGATATAATTGAGGTGACCCACTCGTCCTGAATTGTTGTTTTCCAAATATCTGCAAAGTACAGCAGCCTTCCCCCCCACCCGATGGAGTGCGGGCGTCACCTTAAAAGGGGGGCTTGGTGCTGGGTTTAGGAGAATTTTGGACCCAGGGGCTTTTCTGGCCCTGGCCTTGTGGCTTGCCCCTGGCCCTAGTGTCCTGTTGGTGGCGGAACCGCCCTGACGCTGAGACATTTTGAGGAAGCAGTCCCTGGCTTTTTAAACGAGGGGCGTTTGGTGCTTTTCTTCACAGGAAGTAGAGAACTCTTCCCTCTGGAATTTCTTTGGATATATTTGTCCAAGTGATCACCGAATAAACGTTCCCCGTGAAACGGGAAACCAGCCAAAATCTTTTTACAAGGAAGCTTGGCTGACCAGTTCTTAAGCCTTAAGAGTCTGCGCATATGTACAGACAAGAGAGCCAGACGAGAAACCTGCCTTATTGAATCCTTTAAAGCATCAACAGCAAAACACGGCGCTCAAGGAATATCTGTCTTACTTTCAGGCAGATCATTCTGCTGGTTAGGCTTATCAGGCCGTTTGAGCTGATCCTTTACGGACTGGCAAATACCAATTGCTGCAACGGCTGAATAGCTGAACTGGCCAAGGAACAGGAAGTTTTTAATAATAATTGCAATTTCTTGTCAACAGGGTCTTTCAAGCCCTGTGCGTTATCTACCGGACAAGTTAAGTTCTTGTTTAAGGAAGAGACTGCTACATCTACAGCTGGCATGCTCCATTTTTTAAATAAACTTTTCATCCATGGGATATAAAAGGAAAAACCTTTTTTATGAGGCAAAAAATCCTATCAGAATGTTACCAATCAGCATACACCACCTGTTCCAACGGGGTGTAGTGGGAAAGTCTCTGCGACCGGAAAAGGTCTGAGATCCCAAAGAGGACCAGGGGGGCTCAGTCACCTCTGCAAGAGGCATCTTAAAGGCAGAACGAACCATTTCGGTCAGAATCAAAAGCCTCTGCCACTGAGAGGCAGACATCGACTGGATATCTTCTTGTCCAAATTGCTCGTAAGCAGACTCCTAGCCTCCTTTCCCTGTCGATGCCTAATACGGTGAAATGCAGTGTCGGGTGGAGCTAGAGGATTAGATGTCACCACACATCAGCCGGATGGCGTGAGCCGTGGCTGGATTTCTTTCGCTCTGAAGTGCCTGCTTTTTATGTTTGTGTGCAGTGTAACAATAAAAGAAAACTTTTTTTAAAATTTACTGCACCTTGAAGCCCTATTTTTTGTTCCTTTGACTTATCCCTTGGAAGCCGCTTTTTCCACTTGCGGAACGTGGGTCCCATGGAACACATTTGAGCCTGGTTATACCGGTGGATGAGAGGATCCAGACGGACGTTTGAAGTTGCCGCCTGTGACTGACTGTTCTCTCCTGTGCCTATTAGACCTCCGTAATAGGGGTCCTACAGTTCTGGTATGCGGCCACCCGGCCTCCCCTTTTTTTTCATTCTTTGACTATCCTGTGGGACCATTTGCAGAGAAGTTTGTATTGGCGCTCTTCACCGGAATAATCCGTTTCCATATGAACTGTGTTGAATGCACCATGGACTTGTGTTTTTGCTAGCACTGAGGTTCCCCTTTTCCTTTTTTGTTTCAGCACAGTTTTATTTACGTTAATATATGTATGCGGATAGAATTTATTTGAGATTCATCCGGGCATTCACAACATTTTTATTTTATTTGTTTCATTTGATCATCAAGGTACACATATTTTCACTTTTTTGTGTCTCTTGTACACATTAGCCCTTCTCCCATTTTTGGTTGCGCATTAATTACTTTATTTCGGAAGCAGACTCATCTGCCGGACACTCTAGCAAATCCTAAGCTTTAAGCTCTTCCCCATCCTCAACTCATTCCTGCTCAAGACAAAGAATCCAGGGAGAGGGATGTGTCACGCTTCCTGACACTCTGCGGGATGGAGGCAATCATGCCAGCAATCCTGTGCTCTAACCCAGCTAGGCCTGAGGACATTTCATAGTGATAAAGGGTGAAGCAGCAGCGTTGACTGTAGGCACAATACCAGATAGGCGCAGCAGCTCAGATTGCCCGGGAGCCTCTGGTCTTTAAGGGGATACAACGCTAGGGGTATGACTAGGTTCATCAAGAACTACTGATGGCGTTGGTGTGCCCTTCCCTGTGGTGTTAGTCCCACTCCTTTTTGGAAGACATTCAATTCCTGCAAACAAAGAGTACTTGGGTGTAATTAAAACACCTCAGAAGTGAGACCCTTTTTTATTATGGCTCACCAAGCCCCTATGCAACAATCCTGCTAAGCACCTTTAGCCTGCCAAGCAACACCTGGTGACTCATGTGACCCTGGTAAGGAAAAATGAACCACTACAAGTGTTTGTTGAAAGCCTGCTCTGTGTCCCACAGCTGCTTTCTCGAAGCACCACATGCTTGGCTGTGCAGCTTAAGTAAGCTGGGTGTGCGCCGGAACGTTCTATGCGTATGTGCACGGTCCCGGCAAGCGGGTGTGGCTGTATTCACATACGACGCAAATCTTTGTGCACCCAGATAAAGGCTACGGTGCATGTGCGGGTGAAAGCCACGTGCGCCATGGCTGGCAAACTGCTGAGCCCAGCGGCGCTCTTGCGAACGCTTGTGCGCCATGGCGAACCAAAGCGAAATGGCGCACCGTGGTGCGCCATCATACAGGTAAAGAACAGCCAGACATAAGCAAAAAAGGTACGCTTTGCAAACACCCACAGCCAGCCCAGAACTCCCCCGTATGGTCACCGCACACAGGTGTCCAGCCTTTAGCTAGCTTGACTGATTGTTACAATCACTGGGACACCCCACAATAATAAAATAAAGGGATTTCACTTACCCCTCCAGGCGCAGGGCTACTTAGAAACTAAGGGCCCAATCTTTACCCGTCACGGTGGGTTCCTGTCACTAGAACCTTCAAGGACTGGGTACCCTTTCATGTTTAGGGTCCACTCCCTTGGACCTGTACAGAACCCTGCAGGAAATGCCTTAGTGCTGTAGTGTCCAGGATTTGCACTCCGCATGGTCCAGTGCCTGGAGGACACGTTACAGGAAAAACTTGAAGGATCTTGAGTGTTCTTTGCGAGGCTCTGGTGCCATTTTATCTAAGCATTAAAGCCTGTGTCAAATGATTTTTGATGTATGAAAAAGAAATGTATGTGTTTTTTTTTTTTTTTTTTTTTTTTTTTTATTAAAAAAAAATGTAAATGGGACACGGAGCTGCAGAACCGGGAAATGTAAACAAGGCTTTTCCCTGTTCTGCCTAGCAACATGACAGGGATCTACTGCTACCTATCATCGGGAGCAATGATCTCTGTCATATTGTAATGAGCCCACCCCCTCCACAGTTAGAATCACTCCCTAGGACACACTTAACCCCTTGGTTGCCCCCTAGTGTTTAACCCCTTCCCTGCCAATGTCATTTACACAGTAATCAGTGCATTTTTATAGCCCTGATCGCTGTATAAATGCTAGCACTGCAGGATTTATCGTCAAAAATCGTTATCGCGATTTTTTTTTTTTTTTTCCGTTGGGATCTTGACAAGTGTTTCACAATTCTTGCTATGCAAAGAATTCTCTCTGCTCTTCTGAAGCCACAGCCATCAAAAGAAAGGAAGAAAAAAAACGGGCAGTCTGCCAAGAATCACAACATTCTTTAGCAGTGGAACTAAGTATAAACATTGTAACAGTTTGTCAATGGAATAGACTTTGTGTGTAAGTGAGGGAAGTTTAACCACTTAAACACTAAACCTTTTTCTGATATTTGTTGGTTTCAAGTTAAAATATTTTTTTTTTTTGCTAGAAAATTACTTAGAACCCCCAAACACACACACATATATATATATATATATATATATATATATATATATATATATATATATATATATATATATATATATATATATATATATATATATATATATATATATATATATATATATATATAGAGAGAGAGAGAGAATTTTTATATATATTTTAGTAGAGACCCTAGAGAATAAAATGGTGGTTGTTGCAATATTTTATGTCGCACTGTATTTGCGCAGCGGTCTTTCAAATGCAATTACTTTAATGAATTAAGAAAAAAAATAACCAGTAAAGTTAGCCCAATTTTTTTTGTATATTGTGAAAGATTTTACTTTGCGACAATCGTGCTCTTTTTATTCTAAGCAAAAAAATCGTGAATCTCATTTTGGCCAGAGTCGCTCAGCTCTAATAAATGGCAATGGTCACAAAATAGTGTCAAGTGTCCGATGTGTCCACCGCAATGTCGCAGTCACGATAAAAATCACAGATCGACGCCATTTCTAATAAAAGAAATTAATAATAAAAATGGCATAAATCTATCCCCTATTTTGTAGATGCTATAACATTTGCGCAAACCAATCTACGCTTATTGTGTGGTGTTTTTTTTTATTTTTCCCCAAAAATATGTAGAAAAATACATATCGGCCTTAACTGAGAGAGATTTTTTTTTTTTTTTTTTTTGGGGGGGGGGGATAGTTATTATAGCAAAAAGTGAGAAATATTCCTTTTTTTTCCTTTCAAAAATGTCGCTTTTTTTTGTTGTTTATATCGCAAAAAATAGAAACCGCTGAGGTGAACAAATACTACCAAAAGAAAGCTCTATTTTTGGGAAAAAAAGGACATCCTTTTTGTTTGGGTGCAACGTCGCCCGACCGTGCAATAGTCAGTTAAAGCGATGCAGTGCCGTATCGCAAAAAGTGCTCTGGTCAGGGAGGGGGTAAATTCTTCTAGGACTGAAGTGGTTAATTTTATCTAAACCGCATTGAGTTCTGAATATAATTTGTTGTCCTACTTAGTTTTAGTGTGGTGTTTTTATTTTATTTTTATTTTTTAATAGTGTGTTTTTATTACCCTTTTTTTGTTTACTTTGTGTTTTTACAGAATGCTCTTGGTTAAGGATGAGTCTGTCCTGAAAAATCTCTTGCAGCAGGAGGTGAAAAAAAAGGAATCTATCAAAAATGCAGAGCTAAAAATGACCAAACTCACTGAACAACTGAAAGCAACGGAAACCTTTCTAAATGCCAGCAGAGCCTTTCTCAAAAACTTACAGGAACAGGTGAAAATTTGAAATGCAAATTTCTACATTTCCCTTATCTACACTTGTCATCTTAACTTTCTTACTGTTCCAAGTATGTTGGGCCCTTTCATAACCTTTGCTGGTGTCCCTAGCTGAGCCCGCTTCCCCCTAATAAAGATAGGTTATCAGTACTGATGATGGCATTAGAAAATTGACACTTCAGAATGTCCGAGCAACTCAAGGTGGGTAGTGCTGTCAGTGTGTCCAGCTCCGTCCTACATGTTTTGTCATATGCTATCAGTGGGAAGAACTCAAGTGGTGGTCACAGCGTATGTGGAGGACCAGGTTCTTGCCTGCTTGTGCTGGGGAGAAAAGCTTGTGACCTGTGTCCCTTATTGGATGAAAGAGAATATAGGGTTTCTTTATCGTACATCACGGGACACATGGGTGTGGGATATGTGTTCCTCAATGCACTTTAAGAAAAGTAATTTACATGTATAAAAAATAGGATTTTTATAACGGCTTACCTGTAAAATCCTTTTCTTGGAGTACATCAGGGGACACAGAGCCACAGTAATAACTGTATGGGGTATATGACACCTTCAGGTGATGGACGCTGGCACACCCTGAACAGAGTTCAATTTCCCATATAACCCCTCCCCTTACCGGGAGTACCTCAGTTTTTTTGCCAGTGTCTTAGTTGTTGGTCACGAGTGAAGATATGCTGTGCTCCGCTGGAATATTCCTTACTGGGGCAAGCCATGCAACTGGATCCATTCAAAGTGTGTTTTCCAGGCCGAATTGAATGCTACTCGGGCCTCGTGTCCGAAGAAACGAGGTTTTACCTGTAACTCTTCTCTTTTTAGAGAGCTGGACCCCGGGATCCAGTATCTGGGTTTTTTTCAGGCATATTTCTGGCGGGATGCTTTTTACAGGCCCAGGGCTGTGGATCCCCCTGATAAAAAGGGGGCCCCAGTCCCTGAAGGTTTTCTAAAACTGAGCCCACCGTGAGAGGTGAAAATTTGGGTCTGTTACCACAGAGCCCTGCAGCTGGATAAGGTAAGGGAGATTCTTAAGGAGTTTTTCTAAATCTTGTGGGTTTTCTCCTTTAAAGTAAATGTTGCTATGCCTATAGTCCCCACCGGGGGCTGTCAGGAGCACGTACCTGTTCCATGCTTGTCAGTCTCGCCTCTCTACAAGCTGCATGCTTCCTCTGACCCAGGCTCCAGGTAAAGTCATGGGAAAGGGGTGTTTTCTTCTAGGAATATCCCCCCACCTGGATAGCTTTCCTCCAGGCAGAGGGAGCATGGCATTAGACGGCGGTGTGCCGCGCCACTCCCGCCGCCATTATGAAGGTTCCCTTCGGCAGCTGTCCTCCTCTCCTCCCCCATGCAGTCTGGTCAGGATCGGAGCCCGCTCGTGCGGGGAAACACTCTATTTCAAAATAGATGGGTGGGGGGCACGATGGGTGGTCGGAGGAATGGGCGTGGCTTAGCGGCGTTGGCGCGATTTAACGTCCACAACGTGGGCTGCATAGCTATAAATTGCGCCTTTTGCAGGTGCATATAGCTAGGAGGGACACAGAGCGGACGGTGGCATGTGAGTGGGTGACACAGGCATTCCCAGACACATGTACTTCAGGCTGAGCTTAATAGCAGCAGCAGTTCCTGGACTATTGCTCAGCAGTGCGTGCGGTTTTTGTTTTTTTTTTGTTTTGTTTTTTTGTGGTACCTCTGCATTTGTGCTCAGCACTATGATCATATAAGCAGTGCTGCTCAATTCTTAAAAGTCCAGAAAAATTCACAGTTGGTGTGCGTGTGGATACAACTAAAATAAAGTGCAGGTGACACACACAAGGAAAAAAGATCTCAGATCCGGTGTCAGTGGTCCCTCCACCACAAATGGGTGGCCTCTCACCTCAAGGACTCGACCTGAAACAGGTCACATAGCGAGAGTCAGATAATCAGATACAGCAATACAGGCATATCTCTCCACAGATAGCAGCTCCAGCACTCCTCTGAGTCAGTGTGATGATAAAAAGTGTTTATATGGAAAGAGATAACAAAACGATCTAATGATCTCTGTATGTCACGTTTATTAGGATAAAATAAGAAATATATTGCACTTACATGGGGCCGCACTCAGATCCGAGTGCCGGCAAATGAACGTGTAATGATATCAAACGAGATGGCCGCGGGTGACGTCATGCGTGACACCTGACCCCCGTACGCGTTACGTCCGAAGGCGGGACTTCCTCAGCGTGGGGCAGGATACACACAGACTGCCCGCTTGTTGTATATAATGCTTGTATATATAGAGCTTCCTTATGATCAATTATGGCATACAATGATCCCTCGTCAGCGGTGATCAGTATGCTAGATACATGGAAGGGTATGCAAAATTTGGAGAATCTGTTTAGTATCTCATAAGTAGGCCTTGGTTTTAGTAACAAGTGGTTGCAAAAAAATCGAGGTATTGGCCTAACCTAGAGGTAACCGAATCAATTCCGTTCACAATTGGACGGCCGGGCGGTTGATCAGAATTCTTATGCATTTTTGGTAGAATGTAAATAGGAGTCCTACAATAAAAAGGATCAAGATAGGATGCTTCCTTGGAATTCAAAATTTCCTTACATTTACCATTTTCTACCAAAACATGTAAACTATTCTTAAACGCCAACATGGGATCACCCCTGAGTAATCTATATATGTATTCTGATCATTCAGTAACCGAAACATTTCAGCTTGATAATAAGCTTTGCTAAGTACAACTGACCCCCCTCCCTTATCAGCCGGCCGGATCACTATATCCTTTCTTCGTTACAAAGAAGGCATAACTCTTTTAATTTGTGAATCTCTGACTTTCTTAATTTTAGGTTGGTCAAGATCATTAACGACCATGTTTCTAAAAACCTCTAAATGTCTATTGTCACTACATAATGGGTTAAAAACAGATCTATTCCGAAGATTGGAATGCATGGAACCTGATTGGGAGAAGTTCCGCTGGATCGGATTAGATAAAAAATATTTCTTAATATTTAAATTCCTAATGTATTTCTGTACATTAAAGTGGAGTACCACCCAAAAATGGAACTTCCACTTTTTGGATTCCTCCCCCCCTCCAGTGTCACATTTGGCACCTTTCAGGGGGGAGGAGGGAGCAGATACCTGTCTAATACAGGTATTTGCTCCCACTTCCTGGCATAGATCACTGCGGCGCTTGCGTTGACCTACGCCACTTCTGGCGCCTACACTGTCCTCCCCCGCTGTATTCTGGGAGACGCACAGGTCCCAGAACACAGCAGGGACAGAGAGGACGTGCAGCGCGACTCGCGCATGTGCAGTAGGGAACCAGGAAGTGAAGCCGCACGGCTTCACTTATTCCCTTACTAAGGATGGCGGCGGCAGCAGCCGAGAGTGGACGGATCGGCTTCGGCTGCTGACCATCGCGGGCTCCCTGGACAGGTAAGTGTCCATATATTAAAAGTCAGCAGCTGCAGTATTTGTAGCTGCTGGCTTTTAATATTTTTTTTTCGGCGGACCTCCGCTTTAAAACAAGCCTGGAATTTATTCAGGTTCCGAATAGGGGCAAACTTTAAACCCCTATCCAGAACCATTGTCTCATCTTTTGTTAACGGGGTGCCACTTAAATGAAATATCCCAGTCCCTAATGGGGTCTTTGCCCTTTGGGCTCGTCTCCCTCTCTGCTTTTTCTTTTTAGGCTGGCTTGTCCATTTCTTTGATCTTGGGGGATCCAGTGTTCTTTTTTGTCTCTCATCCAGAAAGGGGTGTGTGGAGGAGGTCCCCACCAAGGGGGTCCTCTCGTGACCTAAAAAATGGTCCTGACTGTAATGTTGATCTTCCCAATGATTTTGTAGGGGGCAAAACTGTTATAGGTAGAAACTGGGGCTCCTCTAGATGAATGATTACCCATACCCTGCGGTTGTCCCCTTCTCTTGATGGTACAGTTTTCCATGCATAATTCAGATGACAAGAACAAACGAAAGGTGACTATAGTGACACAAATGGACCTCCACCTTCAGTGACACCAGCTGCTCACCTCAATGGATGGACCCCTGAGTATATCAGTCAGGTCAAAAACAGCTGTTCCCTCACAGGGACAATACCACAGAAAGATAGCAGCAGCAGCAGCCTGGAGATGTCAGCTCTCAATAGTCAGCATACAGGCAGATGATCACATGTAAAAAATTCAAGAAAGGATCTAGTGCTCTCCGTATAATAATAAACCAATTTATTAAAAGATATAAGAAAAACACTCACATTGCAATGCACTGTGCCCCAGTGCGAAGGATATAAGTGTAAATGGAGCGGATGTCCCAATGTAAGATGAACGAGCGGAGAGCGCGGGTGACGTCACGATCAAAGCACGTGGATGCCGTACGCGTTACGTCCCTCAAAGTGGGCGGGACTTCATCAGCGGCGACGGCTGAGCGCAAGGACGCCACCTAAATGCAAATCCGCTCCTCCTAATCAACCAATGGGCACGACTGTATTCTTCTCTATGATAACCCAATCTAACTACTCATAGCCAGGAACAGGAAGTAGCTTCATGAGCTCCTCCCGAACAACCAATGGGCTTGAATGTGCCCGTCACTGTAGTAACCAGGGTCAAACAAACAAACCAGGAAGTCACTATCTTCATGAAATAGTCATGGGTCTATATATAAAAGCTAATATTAAAAGACAATGATACATTGCCACAAGGACATAACTAAATAACTAAAAAGGTAAAAAATAAAATATAATGTAAAATATATAAATTATACACGAATGTATAATTGTAAAGGCAATCAGTGTTAACCCCATGCCTCCGCTCAACATCCCGGGTCATCCACTCCATTAATGCAAATTACATATAAATTTAGCGAGAATTAAATGAAAAACAAAGATTGCATACAAAACATTACATGAGAAACATTAATAAAGAATCTTTTAAAACAAAAAAACAGTTGCTAACGATCGGAAATAAAACAGTTGACATCAAATTCGACGTTCAACCCCCCTGGAACAAGAACCTTAGTCTTGTGAATCCAGTGAGATTCTCTGCGACTTATTTGGCGCAGAAAGTTGCCCCCCCTCCAATGTTTGTCAACTCTCTCTATACCCCAAAAACTTAAACCCCTGGGGTTTTGGTTGTGTACCAGTTTAAAATGCTTTGAAACGTTGTGTGTTTTTATCCCTTTTTTAATATTGTTGACATGTTCCCCTAGGCGGACATGTAAAGGGCGGGATGTCCTACCAATATACTGTAAGCCACACTCGCACTGTAACATATAGACAACCCCAACCGTAGTGCACGTTATGAGTTGATCTATTTTGTATTCTTTACCTGTGGAGGTGGCCTTAAAACTTTTACGTTTTTTATTGTTACACTTGGAGTGCCTGCAGGCTGTGCACCGCCCACAGGCATAAAATCCTGACAAAAAGGAGAAAAGTCTACTTTCAGAATGTACTGGAGGATCCACTACACCAGGGGCTAGACGATCACGTAAAGATGGGGCCTTTTTATAAATGAACGACGGACGGGGTGGCAACAGGGGACCCAGCACACGGTCCTGTTTGAGAATTGACCAATTTTTTGATACAAGTTTTTCAAATTGCTTGTGCTGGATGTTAAAATTCAAAACCATTTTGAAATTCGAGACCTCTGAACCAGTGTCCTTGATCTTATCGGATATCAGAGTGGTCCTATCCATGGCCATAACCCTCTCAACCTCATCACTTAATATGTGTTTGTCATATCCTTTGTCTACAAACCTTGATGAATTGCGGTCTGTAGGTTTGAGATAGTTACACAATCTGAACCCTTCATCATCTTTCCAGATTTCAAGGTCAAGAAATACTATTTTTTCTTTACTAAAGTTCCATGACAACTGGATATTCTTGGTGTTATTATCAAGTTTATGGATGAAAGAATCCAAACCGGGTTGATCCCCATCCCAGATCATGATAAGGTCGTCTATATAACGTTTATAGCACACTAGCTCAGGGGGGCGTTCCCTGAACACTACTACAGACCGCAATTCCTATATTCCCCTGGGGAGTTGTCATCATAAATCATGGCTTTGCAACATCCCCAGGGGACAATTTGTTAGACTTAGACGGAACTGTACACGAGATAGCGATTTTCTCACTCAATCTGCCTTACTTTCATCAAGGTTTGTAGACAAAGGATATGACAAACACATATTAAGTGATGAGGTTGAGAGGGTTATGGCCATGGATAGGACCACTCTGATATCCGATAAGATCAAGGACACTGGTTCAGAGGTCTCGAATTTTCAAAATGGTTTTGAATTTTAACATCCAGCACAAGCAATTTGAAAAACTTGTATCAAAAAATTGGTCAATTCTCAAACAGGACCGTGTGCTGGGTCCCCTGTTGCCACCCCGTCCGTCGTTCATTTATAAAAAGGCCCCATCTTTACGTGATCGTCTAGCCCCTGGTGTAGTGGATCCTCCAGTACATTCTGAAAGTAGACTTTTTGTCAGGATTTTATGCCTGTGGGCGGTGCACAGCCTGCAGGCACTCCAAGTGTAACAATAAAAAACGTAAAAGTTTTAAGGCCACCTCCACAGGTAAAGAATACAAAATAGATCAACTCATAACGTGCACTACGGTTGGGGTTGTCTATATGTTACAGTGCGAGTGTGGCTTACAGTATATTGGTAGGACATCCCGCCCTTTACATGTCCGCCTAGGGGAACATGTCAACAATATTAAAAAAGGGATAAAAACACACAACGTTTCAAAGCATTTTAAACTGGTACACAACCAAAACCCCAGGGGTTTAAGTTTTTGGGGTATAGAGAGAGTTGACAAACATTGGAGTCATTGGATAAGTCGCAGAGAATCTCACTGGATTCACGAGACTAAGGTTCTTGTTCCAGGGGGGTTGAACGTCGAATTTGATGTCAACTGTTTTATTTCCGATCGTTAGCAACTGTTTTTTTGTTTTAAAAGATTCTTTATTAATGTTTCTCATGTAATGTTTTGTATGCAATCTTTGTTTTTCATTTAATTCTCGCTAAATTTATATGTAATTTGCATTAATGGAGTGGATGACCCGGGATGTTGAGCGGAGGCATGGGGTTAACACTGATTGCCTTTACAATTATACATTCGTGTATAATTTATATATTTTACATTATATTTTATTTTTTACCTTTTTAGTTATTTAGTTCTGTCCTTGTGGCAATGTATCATTGTCTTTTAATATTAGCTTTTATATATAGACCCATGACTATTTCATGAAGATAGTGACTTCCTGGTTTGTTTGTTTGACCCTGGTTACTACAGTGACGGGCACATTCAAGCCCATTGGTTGTTCGGGAGGAGCTCATGAAGCTACTTCCTGTTCCTGGCTATGAGTAGTTAGATTGGGTTATCATAGAGAAGAATACACAGTCGTGCCCATTGGTTGATTAGGAGGAGCGGATTTGCATTTAGGTGGCATCCTTGCGCTCAGCCGCTGCCGCTGATGAAGTCCCGCCCACTTTGAGGGACGTAACGCGTACGGCATCCACGTGCTTTGATCGTGACGTCACCCGCGCTCTCCGCTCGTTCATCTTACATTGGGACATCCGCTCCATTTACACTTATATCCTTCGCACTGGGGCACAGTGCATTGCAATGTGAGTGTTTTTCTTATATCTTTTAATAAATTGGTTTATTATTATACGGAGAGCACTAGATCCTTTCTTGAATTTTTTACATGTGATCATCTGCCTGTATGCTGACTATTGAGAGCTGACATCTCCAGGCTGCTGCTGCTGCTGTTGCTATCTTTCTGTGGTATTGTCCCTGTGAGGGAACAGCTGTTTTTGACCTGACTGATATACTCAGGGGTCCATCCATTGAGGTGAGCAGCTGGTGTCACTGAAGGTGGAGGTCCATTTGTGTCACTATAGTCACCTTTCGTTTGTTCTTGTCACCTGAATCACCGGAGGAATCACTGGATATTTGTCTACTATTGGTTCATGTTGGACTCTTAATTTAGTTTATATAATTTTATTTTAAGCGCTGTACTGCTTTTTTCTTTATGCTTATATGGGATTTGGTAAATTTAACCCTCAGTGTCACAGCTGCTGTTTAGCTAGGTTTTGGTCTGCGCTGGTTGATCTCCCTGTATATTGTTCCATGCATAATTGTCAGAATATGATGGGTAATCCTAATTGGTATGTGAAGGGACCGGATAGGGATGATGATTCCCTCTACCTCGGCGACGCCTCCTAGCTCAGGCTTATGTTAATGTACAGAAGTACATTAGGAATTTAAATATTAAGAAATATTTTTTATCTAATCCGATCCAGCGGAACTTCTCCCAATCTGGTTCTATGCGTTAAAATTTTTGGAATAGATCTGTCTTTAACCCATTATGTAGTGACAATAGACATTTAGAGGTTTTTAGAAACCTGGTCTGTAATGATTTTGACCAACTTAAAATTAAGACAGTCAGATTCCCAAATTATTAAGAGGTATATCTTCTTTGGAACAAAGAAAGGATATAGTGATCCGGCCGGCTGATAAGGGAGGGGGGTCAGTTGTACTTAGCAACGCTTATTATCAAGCTGAAATGTTTTGGTTACTGAATGATCAGAATACATATATCGATTACTCAGGGGTGATCCCATGTTGGCGTTTAAGAATAGTTTACATGTTTTGGTAGAAGATGGTAAAAGTATGGGAATTTTGAATTCCAAGGAGGCATCCTATCTTGATCCTTTTTATTGTAGGACTCCTATTATTTACATTCTACCAAAAATACATAAGAATTCTGATCAACCGCCCAGCCGTCCAATTGTTAACGGAATTGATTCGGTTACCTCTAGGTTAGGCCAATACCTCGATTTTCTTTTTGCAACCACTTTTTACTAAAACCAAGGCCTACTTGCGAGATACTAAACAGATTCTCCAAATTTTGCATACCCTTCCATGTACCCCTTCTAGCATACTGATCACCGCTGACGTGGGATCATTGTATACCGTAATTGATCATAAGGAAGCTCTCACTTCAGTTAAATGGGCTCTAGCAGCCACTGATCTTTCTAGGGATCATGTTTCATCTTTATTAGAGAGTCTCGAGTTTTGTTTGAACAATTATTTTTGGTTTGGTGGGGATTATTTTTTGCAGATACGCAGCATGGCTATGGGTGCACGTTTTGCTCCCAGTGTGGCCAACCTGTTTATAGCCCACTGGGAGGAGGATGTTATATTTCATGACCCCCCCCCCCAATTGTCATGTTGTTATAAGAGGTACATAGATGATTTAATCATGATTTGGGAAGGGGATATGTCTAGCCTTCAGTCATTTATGGACGACAAATTAAATAACAACAAAAACATTCAGCTTACTTGGACCATTGACCATCAGCAGATCACCTTTTAGATTTGGAGATTTTCAAGAGTGAGGTTGGTTTCCAGACTAGAAACCATTTTAAGACCACCGACCGGAATGCTTATCATCCATTAACCAGCTGCCACCACAGGTCATAGCTGTGCAATATCCCTAGAGGCCAATTTATCCGCCTTAGATGCAATTGTATGTCGGAGGGTGATTTTATATTACAATCCCAGATTTTGACAGCTAGGTTTAAGGAGAAAGGATATGCATAGTCCATGATCAATTCTGACATTGAGAAAGTCAGGCTTACAGATAGGAGTACCATTGTGGCAGATAAGATTAAGATTACTGAGGTTGAAGATAATACGACAGGCTATAGAGTCCTATTGGATTATAACATCCAATATAAGAAACTTGAGAGAATCCTAGCCAAACACTGGCCGATTCTCAAATGTGATCGGACCTTGGGACCATTTCTCCCTCAACATCCTGAGTTCATTTACCGTAAAGCACCCTCTTTTTTGTGACCGTTTGGAACCAGGAGTAGTGGACCCACCCAGAATGGTGGATAACAAGCTTTTTAGCTTTCTGTCTGGTTTCTATGCGTTCGGCAGATGTGCTACTTGCAGGAATGCTAGTAGAAACCTCAAGAAGCGTAAATAATTTGTTTCAAATGTTAGGCAAAAATGTTATCAGATTGAAAGCCTTATTACATGTTCATCTGTGGGGGTGGTATATATATGCTTGCGACTGCGGCCTACAGTATGTAGGTCGCACCTCAAGAGCACTACATGTACGGGTGGGTGAACACATTAGCAATATTAAAAGGGGAGTGAAGACCCATAGTGTATCCAGGCATTTTAGAACCTGTCACCAAAGAGACCCCAAATGTCTTAAGTTCTGGGGTATACAAAAGGTTCCCAGTCATTGGAGAGGAGGCCATTATATTAGACAGTTGAGTCACAGAGAATCCTTCTGGATTTATGAAACTAAGGTTATGTCGCCTGCAGGAATGAATGTAGACTTTGATCCCAACTGTTTCATCTGCAATAGATAGATAGTTTTGGGTTATTTATTCAGTTTTATCCATTTCTTACTAATTTTTTTTTTTTATATGCATGTGTATGTATGTATGTATGTATGTATGTATATATATATATATATATATATATATATATGTATGTGTATGTATGTGTATATATATATATATATATATATATATATATATATATATATATATATATATATATATATATATATATATATATATATAAAATGTGTGTGTGGTTTTGTCATCAAGATGGCCATGGATTGACGTTTATTACATTTTTTTTTTTTTAACTATATGTAAGTTTAATTAATGTGCTGTGTTGGATACTTTTCCTGTTTTATATTTATACAAATGGAGGCGCTTTTTCTTTTTTCCCTTTTTTTTATTTTTTACGATCGTTCTCCTATATGTAATTTTAAATAAATTAGCGCTATTTGTACTTCTAAGCACATCAGCACTTTTTATGTATTTATCTTCAGTGGTAGCTTGATGGGATTATCTGTAATGGAACTGGTCATATGTATCCAGTTCCCTGATTGGCTCACTGCTGGTTACCATGGCATTATATGCAACAAGCGAGCTGTCTGTGTGTATCCTGCCCCATGCTGAGGAAGTCCCGCCTTTGGAAGTAACGCGTACGGGGGGGGGGTCAGGTGTCACGCATGACGTCACCTGCGGCCATCTTGTTTGATATCATTACACGTTCATTTGCCGGCACTCGGATCTGAGTGCTGCCTAATGTAAGTGCAATATATTTCTTCTTTTATCCTAATAAATGTGACATACAGAGAGCATTAGATCGTTTTGTTATCTTTTTCCATATAAACGCTTTTTATCATCTCACTGACTCGGAGGAGTGCTGGAGCTGCTATCTGTGGAGTGAAGTGGAGTGCAATGCCTGTATTGCTGTATCTGATTACCTGACTCTCGCTATGTCACCTGTTTTTCAGGTTGCGTCCTTGAGGTGAGAGAACATCCATTTGTGGTGGAGGGATCACTGACACTTGATCTGAGATCTTTTTTCCTTGTGTTTGTCACCTGCACTTTATTTTAGTTGTATCCACATGCACACCAACTGTGAATTTTTCTGGACTTTTAAGAATTGCGCAGCACTGCTTATTTGATTATGTCTATTTGAGGTGGTGTTTTGAATTAGCTTTGAGTGCCTGCTAGGAGTCTACTTTATCTGTGTCCTTTTTGGTCAGCGCTGAATATCCTTTCTGATTTTAGATGCTCAGCACTATGACCAGAGGAGGTGGTTCAAATTCCACAATGACCAAGGACAAAGGGGTCACCCTCAGGTCCTAAGGACCTTCCCTCTGCAACACCATCCCGATCTAAGCAGGCTGGTCAGAGTGAGCCATCAGGGGCTGCAATTGCTTCTGACACTTCAGCCCCTGTCTATTTAACTGAGCAGGTTTTCTCCTCAGTTATGAGTGGTTTAGAGGAAAAGATATTAGTGGCTTTAATCACGTCCTCAGAGTGGAAGAAAACACATTAGGTCTCCTTCTACCCACCCAGGATCCCCAAACGGAGAAACTGTGGGAGGTAGAACATGACTTCCCCTCGCCAGATTAAGGACTCTCAAAGTATAACAATAATAGCATACCTGGACGACCTGCTCTTAATAGACCGGTCGGTAGTCCGCTTGGACCAAAGCGTGGTCACCACAGTCAACTACCTGGAATACCTAGGTTGGGTCATCAACCTAGAGAAATCTTCTTCTTTAACGCCAGTAAGAACATTAGAGTACTTGGGTCTGGTCATAGATGCAGCCCAGAAGAAGGTGTTTACCCCAAGCAAAGATCAGCATCATAAAGGAGATGGTCCAAGGGGTCAGGGCAAAGAAGGGTCTTTCCATCTTCCTTTGTATGAGGTTGTTGAGGAAGATGGTAGTTCCCTATACTCAGTTTCATTTGAGATTGCTCCAAAACAGTATCCTATCGGCCTGGAACAAGGATGGATATATATATATATATATATATATATATATATATATATATATATATATATATATATATATATATATATATACACACACATACACACACACACACACACACACACACACACACACACACATATATATACACACACATATACATACATATATATACATACACACACATTACGGCTAACGGCAGGACTGACATTCCCTAACTTCTATCTATATTACTTGGCCTCCCAACTGGTGCCTATCCATGACTGGCTGCACCCCGCTGCAGCTAACGCCTGCACGTCCACTGAAGGAGCCTTTGCCTCCTCCATTGAAGATGCTCCATAATATCATATACAGAGGCCAGGCTCCAGCCCGCCCAGGCACAACTATGCTAACTACTTCACTATCTGTTTTAAAATGATTGTCTCTAACATTACAAAAGAACCATGGTCGAAGTTCCCTAATAACCCTCTGTGGCGTAACCTCAATTATGAAGAATTGTACTCTTTTCCTGACCCTCAACGGTGGTACACCAAAGGAGCTAAATACCTGTGCCATCTGTATGACTCACGGGGACTTAAATCCTCCCAACAAATGCGGGCTGACTTTGATCTACCGCGCTCTTATATGTTCTTCTACTACCAACTCCGGCATGCTATACGTGCCCAATTTGGCTCGTTGGATCATCCTATAGCTGTACCTCAGTTAACCACTTCTCGCCCGCCCTATAGCGGATTGACGTCCGGGAAGTGGTTCTGCTATCCTGACTGGACGTCATATGACGGGGCGCGCATCGCGGTGATCGGTGGTAAAAAGCCTCCGGCAGAGGCTCTTTACCACGTGATCAGCTGTCTCAAATCACGGCTGATCACGCTATCAATAGGAAGAGCCATTGATCGGCTCTTCCTCACTCGCGTCTGACAGACGCAAGTAGAGGAGAGCCGATCGGCGGCTCTCCTGGCAGGGGGGGTCTGCGCTGATTGTTTATTAGCGCAGCCCCCCCGCAGATCACCACACTGGACCACCAGGGATCGCCACATTATTACCACCAGGGAAGGGGCAACATGTGGATGGCCAGGTATGTGCCCAGTGTGCCAAATCTGTGCCAATCAGTGCCCACAAATGGTCACTGATTGGCACAATTATGTTGCAGTGATGCCCAGCAATGCCACCCTTAGGGGCATCACTGCAAACAATGCCATCGGTGTCCATTCATGCCACCTATCAGTGCCCATCAGTGCCCATCTATCAGTGCCCATCTGTGCCAACTATCAGTGCCACCTATGAGTGCCCATCAATGCCACCTATGAGTGCCCATCAATGCCACCTATGAGTGCCCATCAATGCCACCTATGAGTGCCCATCAATGCCACCTATGAGTGCCCATCAATGCCACCTATGAGTGCCCATCAGTGCCGCATATCAGTGCCCGTCAGTGCCGCATATCAGTGCCCGTCAGTGCCACCTATCAGTGCCCGTCAGTGCAGCCGTATCAGTGCCCGTCAGTGCAGCCGTATCAGTGCCCGTCAGTGCAGCCGTATCAGTGCCCGTCAGTGCAGCCGTATCAGTGCCCGTCAGTGCAGCCGTATCAGTGCCCGTCAGTGCAGCCGTATCAGTGCCCGTCAGTGCAGCCGTATCAGTGCCCGTCAGTGCAGCCGTATCAGTGCCCGTCAGTGCAGCCGTATCAGTGCCCGTCAGTGCAGCCGTATCAGTGCCCGTCAGTGCAGCCGTATCAGTGCCCGTCAGTGCAGCCGTATCAGTGCCCGTCAGTGCAGCCGTATCAGTGCCCGTCAGTGCAGCCGTATCAGTGCCCGTCAGTGCAGCCGTATCAGTGCCCGTCAGTGCAGCCGTATCAGTGCCCGTCAGTGCAGCCGTATCAGTGCCCGTCAGTGCAGCCGTATCAGTGCCCGTCAGTGCAGCCGTATCAGTGCCCGTCAGTGCAGCCGTATCAGTGCCCGTCAGTGCAGCCGTATCAGTGCCCGTCAGTGCAGCCGTATCAGTGCCCGTCAGTGCAGCCGTATCAGTGCCCGTCAGTGCAGCCGTATCAGTGCCCGTCAGTGCAGCCGTATCAGTGCCCGTCAGTGCAGCCGTATCAGTGCCCGTCAGTGCAGCCGTATCAGTGCCCGTCAGTGCAGCCGTATCAGTGCCCGTCAGTGCAGCCGTATCAGTGCCCGTCAGTGCAGCCGTATCAGTGCCCGTCAGTGCAGCCGTATCAGTGCCCGTCAGTGCAGCCGTATCAGTGCCGCCGTATCAGTGCCCGTCAGTGCAGCCGTATCAGTGCCCGTCAGTGCAGCCGTATCAGTGCCCGTCAGTGCAGCCGTATCAGTGCCCGTCAGTGCAGCCGTATCAGTGCCCGTCAGTGCAGCCGTATCAGTGCCCGTCAGTGCAGCCGTATCAGTGCCCGTCAGTGCAGCCGTATCAGTGCCCGTCAGTGCAGCCGTATCAGTGCCCGTCAGTGCAGCCGTATCAGTGCCCGTCAGTGCAGCCGTATCAGTGCCCGTCAGTGCAGCCGTATCAGTGCCCGTCAGTGCAGCCGTATCAGTGCCCGTCAGTGCAGCCGTATCAGTGCCCGTCAGTGCAGCCGTATCAGTGCCCGTCAGTGCAGCCGTATCAGTGCCCGTCAGTGCAGCCGTATCAGTGCCCGTCAGTGCAGCCGTATCAGTGCCCGTCAGTGCAGCCGTATCAGTGCCCGTCAGTGCAGCCGTATCAGTGCCCGTCAGTGCAGCCGTATCAGTGCCCGTCAGTGCAGCCGTATCAGTGCCCGTCAGTGCAGCCGTATCAGTGCCCGTCAGTGCAGCCGTATCAGTGCCCGTCAGTGCAGCCGTATCAGTGCCCGTCAGTGCAGCCGTATCAGTGCCCGTCAGTGCAGCCGTATCAGTGCCCGTCAGTGCAGCCGTATCAGTGCCCGTCAGTGCAGCCGTATCAGTGCCGCCGTATCAGTGCCCGTCAGTGCCGCCGTATCAGTGCCCGTCAGTGCAGCCGTATCAGTGCCCGTCAGTGCAGCCGTATCAGTGCCCGTCAGTGCAGCCGTATCAGTGCCCGTCAGTGCAGCCGTATCAGTGCCCGTCAGTGCAGCCGTATCAGTGCCCGTCAGTGCAGCCGTATCAGTGCCCGTCAGTGCAGCCGTATCAGTGCCCGTCAGTGCAGCCGTATCAGTGCCCGTCAGTGCAGCCGTATCAGTGCCCGTCAGTGCAGCCGTATCAGTGCCCGTCAGTGCAGCCGTATCAGTGCCCGTCAGTGCAGCCGTATCAGTGCCCGTCAGTGCAGCCGTATCAGTGCCCGTCAGTGCAGCCGTATCAGTGCCCGTCAGTGCAGCCGTATCAGTGCCCGTCAGTGCAGCCGTATCAGTGCCCGTCAGTGCAGCCGTATCAGTGCCCGTCAGTGCAGCCGTATCAGTGCCCGTCAGTGCAGCCGTATCAGTGCCCGTCAGTGCAGCCGTATCAGTGCCCGTCAGTGCAGCCGTATCAGTGCCCGTCAGTGCAGCCGTATCAGTGCCCGTCAGTGCAGCCGTATCAGTGCCCGTCAGTGCAGCCGTATCAGTGCCCGTCAGTGCAGCCGTATCAGTGCCCGTCAGTGCAGCCGTATCAGTGCCCGTCAGTGCAGCCGTATCAGTGCCCGTCAGTGCAGCCGTATCAGTGCCCGTCAGTGCAGCCGTATCAGTGCCCGTCAGTGCAGCCGTATCAGTGCCCGTCAGTGCAGCCGTATCAGTGCCCGTCAGTGCAGCCGTATCAGTGCCCGTCAGTGCAGCCGTATCAGTGCCCGTCATTGAAGAAGAAAACGTACTTATTTACAAAAAGTTTTAACAGAAACAAAGAAAAACTTGTTTTTTTTTCAAAATTTTCGGTCTTTTTTTATTTGTTGCGCAAAAAATAAAAACCGCAAAGGTGATCAAATACTACCAAAAGAAAGCTCTATTTGTGGGAACAAAATGATAAAAAATTTGTTTGGGTACAGTGTAGCATGACCGCGCAATTGTCATTCAAATTGCGACAGCGCTGAAAGCTGAAAATTGGTCTGGGCGGGAAGGTGTCTAAGTGCCTGGTATTGAAGTGGTTAAAGTAACGCGACACCCTGATCCCACTAAACTCATCTCCACATACTACGCTACCCTCATGACTGATAGTAACCCCCGATTCCGAATGGCTCAAACAAAATGGACCACTATGGACTCTACACTTACCGAAGATGACTGGTCAGAATTTAGCGAAACATACAAAACGTCAGTGATATCATCCAGGGACCATATCATTAATGTTAAATTTTTCATCTCTCACCTGACCCCTGCTAGGTTATATAAACTGGGACTAACACCCACAGCAGAATGCTTTAGGGGCTGTGGCCAAGCGGCAGATTTTTTTTTTGCATTGTTTCTGGACCTGCTAATAGTCCAGCACTTCTGGACAGAACTGGGGACTTTCCTCTCATCAGCAATAGGCCTCCCAAACATTCTACACCCCAAAAATTGCCTGCTGGGAATTTTTGGGGATCTCCACATTTCATCCCATGCCAAAAGGCTCCTTCGTATCCTTCACTTTTATGTGAGGAAAACCATACTATTGTCGTGGAAGGGGTCACAGACATCCCTGAAATCCCTGTAGCTACAATTGATCAATGATGCGATACCTTTTTAGGTTAGGAATAAAACCAAAACCTTTTACAAAATCTGGAATAAATGGCTGGCCAGCCCGTTAACCCTTCCACAAGACAAATAGCCATATAGGTGGTGATCCCAACAAACGAAGTATATAAAAACGGGGCACACGCCCACCTGCTGGTCATACAATCAAAGAAATACGGTATATACTGTGCTTTTATGGTAACTCATATTAGTGAATACAAGAGACCGGATAAGTGAAAACTGTTTATTATGCACAGTGAACTTGTAATGTAATATTATAATGCTGTGAATCACCAAAGTTTCTACCTTTTTTGTGTATGTTGACACAAAAGTTTAATAAAAAAAATCTTAAAAAAAAAATTAAGATAAGTAATATGCAGGTAAGTCAAAATTCCTATCTTGGAGTACAGTAAAGGACACCGGTATCTTCCCTCTGTCTTGATCTCATTGCTTTCTAAAAAACTGGAACCTCATGGAGTGGGCAGGGTGATTATAGATACGCTCTGGGGACAGCCCTATTAAACTTTTTTGCAATTGTCCAATTACCAGAAGTTGTCAGCATAAACTTAGTCTGTGAAAATAAATAATGCCTGCGTTCTACACTGTACTCTGAGATGAGGGATTTACAGCCAAGTTGAAATTCCCTTTATTTGGGTTCTGAAGCTTTCATTGCAATTTGTTGAGCAAATGTTTGACACCTGAGTAATTTTTTTTTTTATATCTTTTTATACTTTTTAAGATTGCCAAAGTACAGCACCGAGTTCTAGATACAAGGAGTCTTGCATTAAAATCTGGGGAAGAACTTGCACGGGCTAAAGCATTGGTTAGTCAAGAGTTGGGGAAAAGGAAGCTGGAGCCGAGCCCTGTTAAAGTAAGTGAAAACTTATTGTGTAATTACCCTGGGATGTGGGGGTAATCATTGCCAAGTTTTGAGTAACATTTTGTGAGTGTTATTGAAAAGCATTAATTTGAGATTGGCCCGTACTGCAAGGCTAACCAATCGTTTGTGTAGAAGACATAGAAAGGAGGCTTTGCTTACCCAATCCTCCACTCCTTTAGGCTGCTAGACCAGTTCCTACAGTTTCTTCTTCCCTCATGCTCCAGCAGTCTAAGCTCCCCCTCCTAAGGGAGTACTGTCTGGCAGGAAGCAGAGGATCGAGTAAGAGTGCTATTACGCTCCCCAGAATAAATTGAAGTCAAGCCTTGCATTGTGCTTCTAAGTATAAGCAATTAAATCTTGACCAATTCAGGAAAACTCCTTTTTTGTGATAGTACAAATGTGTTCCTTGTTACTAAGGACTTTATTTCACTGCACTCAACTACTAATTCTTTGTGCAGCAAGAGTTAGTGGCCGTTATTGTGAACCTTTACTCCATGTTATGCTTTGTCTAAGGATCCAGAACAAGATGTTGCGTATTGTCTATTTTGTATGAAAAACATCTCTGCTCATTTCTATTTTTACCTTTAAATGCTCTTAAGCGACCTGTTATGGCCTTGTCCATTCTTTTCTAAAAACCTGGGTTTTCCTTGTAAAGACTTTATTTAAGGCATTTCTTTGATCAAACTACCCTTACTGCACCCTGGGCCTCTTTAAGACCCGTATTTTGGTTTTCTCTGCACTGCAGAAACCACCCCTTGAACCAATCAGACGAGCTCTGCTACAAGGTAGCCTACTTGGTGACAGTCACATCTGTTAGACCTGTCTTTGAGATAGACTAGTAAGCGTTGCAAAAATACATATGAACATGGTTATGGGGCACTATCATCCGAAAATGTTTAAACCAAAAGTTGTAATGGACTTTCTACCTCTAAAAGAGAAACTTCACAACGCCTATGATTTTGGATTTTTTTAAGGGTGTTTTTTTGTAAAACTTTTTTTTTTTTTTGTGTAAAAATGTTTTTGTTTAACTGCTTCCCGCCCGCCGTACATCAAATGATGTCCTCGGCTTTGAGTGGGGATATCTGATGCCTACAGGCACCATTCAGATATTGTCTTTTAGAGCTGGCGATTCTGTGCACCATAAGAATGATCATAACGGCTGTTCCGCTGCTTGATCGTTCTTACGGGAGGCGAGAGGGGAACGTGTGTGTGTGTGTGTGTGTCCCCCCCCCCGCCGCACTCTGGTGTTTCTACCGACTCACTGCTACAATCGGTGAGTCGGACACAGGATCCGCCGGCCCCGAATGTTCATTATAGTGATTTCCGGCGGACCAGATGGACGCCGGAGTCTCTATGATCATCAGGGGCCAGGCACAATGTTATGACGTTATGCCCAGCCTCTGCATTCAAACGAATGGCGCCTCTTCAGCTGGGAAGCCAGGATTTTTTTTTTTTTTTTTATTTCAGGCTGCCCAGCCTAGAGGTGAGATGTGGGGTCTTATTGACCCCATATCTCCCTGTAAAGAGGACCTGTCATGCCATATTCCTATTACATGGAATGTTTACATTCCTTGTAGTAGGAATAAAAGTGATCAAAAAAAATTTGGGGGGAAAAAAAAGTGTCAAGCTAAAATAAAATTTAAATTAAAAAAAAAAAATTAAAGTGCCCCTGTCCCTGTGAGCTTGCACGCAGAAGCGAATGCATACGTAAGTCCCGCCCACATATGAAAACGGTGTTCAAACCACACTTCAGGTATTGCCGCGAACGTTGGAGCGAGAGCAATAATTTTGGTCCTAGACCTCTGTAACTCAAAACGTGTAACCAGTAAAAAATTTTAAAGCGTCGCCTATGGGGATTTTTACATAGCGAAGTTTGGCACCATTCCACGAGTGTGTGCAATTTTGAAGCGTGACATGTTGGGTATCTATTTACTCGGCTTAACTCCATCTTTCACATTTTGCAAAAAACATTGGGCTAACTTTACTGTTTTTTTTTTTGTTTTGTTTTTTAAAGCACAAATTTTTTTTGCTTTAAAAAAAAAAAAAAAAACGCATTTGAAAAATTGCTGGGCCAATACCATGCAAGATAAAAAGTTGCAATGACCGCCATTGTATTGTATAGGGTCTTTGCTAAAAAAAAATATATAATGTTTGGGGGTTCTATGTAATTTTCTAGCAAAAAATTATGATTTTTACATGTAGGAGAGAAATGTCAGAATTGGCCTAGTAGGCAAGTGGTTAAACCTTTTAAATGCAAACTTGTTGGTGTTGTGATGTTTCTGTTTTAGTGGTACTAAAAAAGTCCCTTTTCCAATATACTGTAAAATTTTGGTCTAGATGTGTGTCTGAGTTAGCCGCTCTCTTGTACGGCGCCATTTACAAGGACAAAGTAGTTTAGTGATTTAAGACTTGCCTTTCTTCCAAAGGTGGTGTCAGCCTTCCACCTCAATAAAGACATTAGCTTCTTCCTTCTATGCTTAACCCCCAAAGGAGATTGTTGATGTAGCCAGAGTCTACCTCGGAGTGAAGACCTCTATCGGGAAGACTGTCTTTTTTTTTTTTTTTTTTTTTTTTTTGTCCTATCCCCAGGACTTTGCAGGGGGCATTCTGCTTCTTGAGCCACCATCTCTAAATGAAGACAGCTAATCTCAAGAGTGTGCACCCTAAAAAAACTTGTTATACTTTTTCAGAAGATTATCATGTTAACTTCTAATTTTCTTTAGATGCAGATTTGGCCACGGCGCTTTGAGTTGGGTTGCTGGCACAGTTCTGTTAGCCTTGCTGTTGCCCTCCCTTCTTATTCATTGATGTCCCAGGGTCTATGACTATCAAGCCTGTGTTCTGTACTGTTGATTAAGATAAAACGCGTTTTGACTTGCCTGTAAACTTTTGGAGTGCAGAATATAGGCAATCTTACCCTTTCTTGCCCCTGTTGCACTGCAGTACTTTCTACAAAATTGAGAACTTGCGTAGTAGAGTTGGGTTATACGGTAACTCTCAGGGTTGTGTCCTCAAAAGCTTTGCCAATGTTCAATCCCTGAAGGCACCAACTTAAAACTCAGGGACTATGAGCCTATGTTATTTACAGGTAAGTCAAGATTCAATTTTTTGTCAGTTTATATCTAAATGTACTGTTTAAGCAGTTTCTTGTTTTTAGCTAAATTAGACCTTTTGCATTTTGAATAAAAAATAAGTATCTTGGTTTAACTAGTCTTATCATATTTTTAGGCTAGTAAGATCTTTAAACCAAATCCAGGATCGGACAGCCCCAGAAAGCAGTCTGCAGGGTCTATTGCACTTGAAAAGAAACGACTGCAAGAATTAGAAAAAGAATATGCTCTGAAGATTCAAAAACTAAAAGAAATGCAAGCTAGAAAATTTAAAGAACAGACTATTCACTATCCACCTGTGATTGAAGAGCAACCAGAGTTTGTACTACCACAGCCATCCCTCCTTGACCTCTCCCAGGACAAAATAACTCTTGACGCAGAGGAAAATGAGCCAGAAGATGAAGATTTATCTACCTCTGTTAAAGAACGACGGCGATCATTCCGTGATATAAACTCTTTTACCAAACCTAACTTGAAGCACCCGGAGCTTACGCCTTATAAGGACAGTAATGCTAAGCCTTCCAAGACTTCTACAGAGGGACCAGAACTGTTTATGGGTTTAAATATCGATGAACTTAGAAGTCTTAATTCCTCCAGCTTTGACCTGTTGGCAGAGCTTCTTTCAAAGGGAGATTCACTACTAGTATCACAGGACAAACTGTCTTCAGGAAAAGTGAGTTTTGTGCTTTCTTCTAGGCCTAGACTGTGCACATGGTAGAATTTTTTTCCAAATTTAGAATAAATTGCACTTGTACTCCAATTTTAAAGCTTTTAAAAGTAAAAATTCTACCAATGTACTGACACCTTGAGCATCCTTCTATTTATATTAGCTAGAAAATGAAATTGTTACAGGGATCTAACTTTATGGCTACACTCTACCAATTGCTGTTTTAATATTTAATGAAAGTGCCTTTACTGGCTGTAGAGGAGAGGCAGTTAGCAGGATTTAGAGCCCATTAACACCATTATGTTCTGCTGCATCGCCTTAATTCACGTTTATTAGGGTGCATTTAGATAAAGCACATTCCGGTGAATAGGTTGCTAATGCACAAGACATGCTGCATATTCTTAATACTACATTAAAGAGGATCCGCCCTCCCAGCAAAAAATTAAGTCGGCAGCTACACATACTGTAGCTGCTGACTTTTAATATTAGGACACTTGCCTGTCTGGAATCCAGTGACGATGGCACCCCAGCCGATGTTCCATTGGCTCTCGGGTGCTGCTGCCACCATTCTTAGTAAGGGAACCTGGCGGTGAATAATCTGGGCACCCAGCAGGGTATGGCATAGTAAGGGTAAGTCTCTAGCACAGGACAGTCATTCGGGCACACAGCAGGGGTTAAGATATTTGCCATCTAGCAGCAGCCTCAGCTGGAGGGATCCGGGGAGGATGGCTGGGAGAGGAGGTCCAGACGGGGCATGCCAATGGTTGCTCTCAGAACAGTTTCGGGTCCCTGGAGCTGTGTGTCCTGGCTGCAGCCTCGGGACCATACAGGCAGCCGTGGCAAAGGGTGGAAAGAGTTCCCAAGGCCAGGCCCTGCTCCAGTATTTCCAGAGCTGGGCGCGATCTTGTGTCTAGGTAACCTAAGGCCTGGTGTCGGGTTGCCCCTCCTCCCTGGCCACATACAGAGAGCGCACAGCCTTTGTTTCCACTTGGAACATCAGGACAATGCTGTACTCTCCGAGGGGGCGCCAGTGGCACTAGGTGTGTAGCCTGCATGTGGTGAATCCACATGCAGACTGCCCGATGCTTGGCTAAGGGGACAGAAGAAAGGCCTCAGCAGGTAGCAGCTCCCTGGCACCTAGCATGGAGGCTGTGGTTTGCGTGTGGGCGCTGGGGTATGTGATGGCAGGCAGCATGGCCTTGCGGGGATAGTGGTGGGAAAGAACTTGAGACTTTAGAAGTAACCTGAAAAGTCACCATGATTTTTTTTTTTTTTCCAACTACCGTATAAGCCGACCCGAATATAAGCCAAGGCACCTAATTTTACCACAAAAAACTGGGAAACTGCGCAGCTACTGTAAGTGGAAAAGAGTGTCAACAATGCCCATTTTCAGCCTCACTGTGCCCATTTGCAGCCATAGGTCCCCCAAACTTCAAACTCGGTATTTAAGGGTTCCTAGATGCCCCCTAGCTGCTGCCAAAATTTGGGGTCTCTGGACCCAAAGGGTCCCGAAATGACATTGTTGCAGATGGACACAGTTGACCAACTTCAGGGCCCCGTATCTCGGGGCCACTTAGTGCTAGGAACCCAGTGGAACTAGCACTATAACATTTTCAAAGCTGGGGTTCCTAGCACCAAGTGGCCCCGAGATACGCGGCCCCAAAATCTGTTTGGAAAATGTCATTCTCTGCTGCAGAAAAGTGCTTGTTTCGAGTATAAGCCGAGGGGGGCATTTTCAGCACTTTTTTTTTTTGTCTTGACTTGGCTTTTACTCGAGTATATACGGTAAATTCGAGGTAGTGCAAATCGGTCTATGTTCTTGACTCTGTTGGTAACTTTCTTGATAAATACCTTTTGTGTAACTGTTGTGCTTTTTAGAGTTTTATACTAAATCTTCCCAGTTATTGAATAAATTGCAAAATTACAGGTTTGTGTTTATTTTTGTTTTTTTTTGTTTGTTTTTTCCAGGTGACTCCTGTGGATATGGATTTGATTGCCACTCAGACAAAACAGGCAGATGTAAAACCTGTCCCTTTTGGGGCATATCAGAGCCCACTTCTTGTATTTAAGTCCTATAGGTAAGAAAAAAAAAAACCAAGATAATGCTCTTTGGTTGTACATTGAATTGCAAATGTAGAAAATTACCATCTTTACTATTGGTAGATATTCATAACGTGCTTCCTTAAAGAAGACCTGTCATGCAGGAATTGTTCCTGCATGGGGCTAGTTCCTTAAAGCGGTTGTAAACCCAGGGGGAGGCGGGAGGATTTGTAACACCTTTAAGACCAAGGCATAATGGGCTAGTATCGCATACTAGCTCATTATGAAATACTTACCTTACAACAAAGCCCTTCAGTGTAGCTCACACACCACTGAGACGATGTCTCCCCTTCCCCGGTGTTTGTTCTGGGTTTGCGGGCTCCGGCGCTGTGAGTGGCTGAAGTCGCGATGACGTCACTCCCGTGCATGCAAGTTTAGGAGATATTGACGGTACCTACAGGTAAGCCTTATTATAGGCTTACCTGTAGGTACAAATAAAAAATAAGATTTCCACTTTAAACGTCATGCTGATACATTCATTTACTCACCAGGAGGAGCAGGTAGGTGCAAGTGAAGTTAAAACATGGAATTGCTAACCAAGAAGGCAAACTATTTGTTCTAAGTGTGACAGAAGGGTAATTAGCATTATCAGGGTGGCAGCCACCTTGATTCATGAGAGGTTTTCTTTAAATTATAAAACAAAAGCATATATCATGTAGTCGGTCAGTAATAGCATATATCTTAAAGTAGCGCTAAAAGCAAGACTTCATTTTTGTTTTGTGTTTTTTATTTTTTTTGTTTTTTTTACTGTCTCACTGGGGATATTTCCCTTCAATTCCTGTCTCTTAGCGACCACCAAAACAAGCAAATATATCCTAAGTGAGGGAAGCCTGGTTGTCACTAGAACTAGTGTCACCATTGGAGCATTTCCCAAATATTACAGTTCTGGTGACAACCCAAAATTTGTGTGGGTTTTTTTTTTTCTTTCACTTTCATTCTGACAGAGGTCCTAATCCCTCTCCAAAAAAAAGTGCCTTTTAATTATGCCTTAAAGCTATTGTCCATGTTTCATGTCACTTTAAATAGTTCATTTGGACCAACTTCACAAAGTGCTGCAGTGCCTCTAAGCACTGTATGTGTACTGCATGTAACTTCAGCCACATACATTATACAATGCTGGGTTCTGGCTGTGAGACAGACTTCCCAACTCACACTCAGAACAATACAGTGTTTTGTGTGAATGAATACAAAGCTC
The DNA here is from genome assembly GCA_037952925.1 of Lithobates clamitans. Taxonomy (NCBI): domain Eukaryota; kingdom Metazoa; phylum Chordata; class Amphibia; order Anura; family Ranidae; genus Lithobates; species Lithobates clamitans. The sequence continues at coordinate 1,719,315 of JBBGZY010000248.1, forward strand.
CCTCTGGCTGGGTGGGAGGGGCGTGCTGTTGACGTTGCGCTCTTAGACTCGGCCAATCAGAGGAAGCTTTGTATTTGTTTTGTTCCGGTGTAAGACATGAAGTCTGTCTCACCTCCGGAACCCAGCACTGTATGTACTGTATGTAGCTACAAGTTACATGTAGTACATACAGTGATTGGAGACACTGCAGTACTTGGTGAAGCAAATAGTTTGTTTGGACCAGCTTGGTCCATACAAACTAATGTGACGTGAAACTTGGACATCAGCTTTAAAGCACTCCAGATAAGAAAACTCTGTTATCGTACATCACAGGACACAGAGCCATAGTAGTTACTATGTGGGTTATAGGCCACCTTCAGGTGATGGACATTGGCATGCCCTAAGACAAAAAGTCCACTCTCTATATAACCCCTCCTATTACTGGGAGTACCTCAGTTTTTTCGCCAGTGTCTAAGGTGTTTTTTCACGAGTAAAGATGTGCTGTGCTGTGCTGAGCTGCACTGGAGCAATCCTTGCTGGGGCTAGCCATGCAGCCGGATCCATTCAAAGTGTCTTTTTGGCCAAATTGAATGGTACCTGGGCCTCGTATCCGAAGAAACAAGGTTTTGCCTGTAAACGCTTCTCTTTTAGAGAGCTGGACCCCGGGATCCAGTACTTTTGGTATTGAGGCCATAAAGTTTTTACTGGCGGTGGTGCTATTACAGGTCCAGGGTTGTGGGTTTCCCCCAAGGATCCCCAGCTCCTGAATATTTGTAACGGAACCCACCATGAAGGGTGAAGATTGGGTCTGTTGGTTTATCCATGTAGAACCCTGCGGCTGGAAAAGTAAGTGGAGTTTTCTAAGAAATTTTTGAATTTTCTTATGAATGTCTCCTTTAATTTAGTGAATGTTGTCATGCCTATGTGTCACCACTGGGGGGCTATATTAAGCACATACCTTCTCACGCTTCCTCAAAAAGCTCACGCTGTGTCCGGGACAAGCAATTCCTTTCCTCCAGCCAGCAGCAGTCCTCCGGTAAGTCTGGGGGGGGGTTTCCTCCCTACCAAACGCCCCCCACCTGTGCTATTTTCTCCTCCTCTTCACGAGGAGAGGCAAAAAAAAAAAAAAAGAAATGAACGGTACGCCGCCCTACTCGGCGGCTTCCAGGCTCCCTCCTCACTATTTTTCCCCCCTCACAAAAGCGATCCCATAGGATCAGAGGCCTGCGCTCGCGCGGAAAAGCTTTTTTTTAAAAAAAAAAAAAGAGAGGGGGCGTGTAGGCGACAGAGGGGGGCGGGGCTTAGCACGGTGTTGGCGTCCTCCAACACCCAGCACAGGAGAGTGTGTTTTTAAAAGCACCATTTTTACTGCTGCAAGCTGCGGAAGGACACAAGAGCAAGGGTGGCATGAAAGAGGTTTGGTAACACAGCCATTCCTTTTGACACTATTGCATCAGGCTGAGCATTAATAGCAGTGGCAGTGCTGGACTATTGCTCAAGCAGTGGATGTGTTCCTTCTGGTAGTACCTCTGCTTTGTGCATCGGGCTATGGTTGGAAGGGGGGGTAAAACACCTCAAAAAAAGGGCTCTAGAAAGACTTTTATTGTCACAAGTAAGCCTAAAACCATCTAAAATAATATGGTATTCTCCCCTGAGAGTGATGTGGCTCGTCAGTGAGCCATCAGGGACGTTGGGTGTTGCAGCTGCTCCTAACACTGCAGCCCCTGTTTATATTATTGAAGAGGTTTTTTTCCTCAACCATTTTTGGCGTGGAGCAAAAAATTGATGCTTTAATTGTATCCCAGAGTGGGACTAGGCGTAACAGGCCCCCATCCATTACTCAGGACCCTCAAACTGAGGAACAGGGGGCGAGAGATGATGATCTCTCAGGGGACCAGGAAGAGGCTGGTGACTCCTCTTCTGAAGAGTCTAATACGGATGGATCAGGTTCAAAGGAAAGGTTGTTGGTACAATTCTCTCACTGAATTGGTCCGCTCCGCATTTTTTCTGCTGGTAGCGCAGTCAGTTGATGAGCCCACTTCTGGTTTGGGTTCGCTAAAACCTCCCAAACTATTCATGCTTTTCCTATCCACTCATTTTTAAAAAAAGCTTATGTATTCTGAGTGGGAGCACCCAGATAAACAGTTTTTTCCTCCAAAAAAGTTTTCAACGCTTTATCCTATGGAGGAAGAGTTTAATAAAAAGTAGGGGGATTCCAGCAATGGACGCTGCTATATCCTCTGTGAACAAAAACCTGACTTGTCCAGTAGACAGTGCTCAAGGATCCAACAGATAAAAAGTTGGATTTCCTTTTTAAAAATATTTTGCTCGCATGTTCAGTGGTTCAGCCATTGGGGTATCTCAGTCCTTAAAGGACCAGTTTAAAGAGGTACTCAATGTTGTTCCCAATCAGCAGGCCTAAGATTTCGCCAGGATATCAGAGGCGTTGTGTTTTACAGTAGACGCTATGAAAGATTCTATTCTCCAGGCCTCACGGCCTATGCTTGGGCTGATACATGTGCATAGAATCTTATGGTTGATAAATTGGTCAGCCGAAGCGCCATGCAAAAAACTCTTGGCCAGTTTTCCATTTCATGGTGAACGATTATTTGGGGACGATCTGGATAAGTATATCCTAAGAATTTCTAATAAAAAAAGTTCCCTTTTACCAGTTAAGAAGATGTTTAAGCGCTTCTTAACTGGTAAGCTCTTCTCTTAAACAAGCTTCTTCTCCAGTGCCAGAGCATCATCCTCCAGGCAGTCACGACGGCCTCCACCGTTGGGTTCATGAAGTAAACCTCAGGGTCATTTGCAGGGTCAAGAGGACCTGTGGGAGGAAGCCCACAAAACAAAATACTAAAACCTCCTTATGAAGGGGTGCCCCCGCTCGCCCGAGTGGGGGGGAAGACTTCTGCAGTTTTCAAGGGTCTGGCAGCAACAATGTCGGGACAGATGGGTGGCTTCCTCAATATCTCTAGGTTACAAACTAGAGTTCCGAGAGTTCCCGTCTCATCGTTTTCTCAAACTCAAACGTTCCCAGAGATCCAGTAAAAAAGTCTCTCTTTCTAGCTTTGAATCCTCTCTTGTCTCAGAGTGATATTGATGGTCCCCTTGGAAGAGCGAGGATGAAGTTTTTATTCAAACCTTTTCACGGTACCAAAACCAAACGGGTATGTAGGACCAATTTTGGATCTCAAAGATCTAAACCAGTTTTTGAATATCTGCCCCTTTCACATGGAGTCAATCCGATCAGTAGTCTCCATCCTGCAAGGTGGAGAACTTCTGGCGTCAATCGACATCAAGGATGCTTATCTCCATGTGCCTATTTTTCCCGCTCAACACAAATATCTCCTCTTCATTTTCAGTTCATAGCTCTGCCTTTCGTTCTAGCTACTGCACCCCGAGTGTTTACGAAAGTCCCGGCTCCTCCTTTAGCCAGATTAAGGGCTCAAGGCATAACGATTCTGGCTTACTTAGACGATCTACTCTTGATAGATCAGTCGGTATCCCGCTTAAACCAAAGTTTGGTCACCGCAGTCGGCTACCTGGAATACCTAGGTTGCATTCTCAACCTAGAGAAGCCCTCCTTAAAACCATCAAGGAGATTGCAGTACTTGGGTCTGATCATAGATAAAGCTCAGAAGAGTGTGTTCTTGCCCCAGGCAAGGATCAGTTCCATAAGGGAACTGATTCAGCTGGTCAAAGCAAAGAAGAATCCTTCTATTTGGCTTTGCATGAAATTGTTTGGAAAGATGGTGGCTTCATTCGAGGCCATTCCTTATGCGCAGTTTCATTTGAGACTACTGCAAAACTGTATCCTGTCAACTTGGAACAAGAAGGTCCAAGCTCTGGATTTCCCAATGCGTTTTTTCCCCTAAAGCCTCAGTTGGTGGTTGATATTCAAGAATCTTCAAAAAGGAAAATCCTTTCTACCAGTTACCTGGAAGGTGGTAACAGATGCCAGCCTTCTGGGCTGAGGAGCAGTCCTGGAAGAAGCATCTGTCCAAGGGAAATGGTCCAAGGCAGAAATTACCCTGCCCATCAATATTCTAGAGATTTGGGCAGCACGCCTGGCCCTTAAGGCCTGGACGCTCAGATTACGGAATTGTCCTGTCGGAATCCAATCCGACAAGGCCACAACAGTGGCCTATATCAATCACTAAGGGGGCACGAAAAGTCGTATGGCCCAGAGAGAGGTGACTCATAGCCTATCTTGGGCAGAAGGCAACATTCTTTGTCTATCGGCAATCTTCATTCCAGGAATAGAGAATTGGCAGGTGGACTACTTGAGTCGCCAACAGTTTCCGGGAGAGTGGTCTCTTCACCCCAACATCTTTCTGTCAATATGTCAAAGATCAGGAATTGCGGACATGGATCTGTTTGCTTCCAGGTTAAACAAAAAGATAACTTTGTGTCAAGGACAAGGGATCCGATGGCATTCGGAGCAGATGCCTTGGGTTTTTCTGTGGGATCAGTTTTCACTGATCTATGTGCTCCCTCATGTTCTGCTACTTCCATGTCTTCTTCGCAGGATCAAGCAGGAAGGGAAGGAGGGGATTTTTGTGGCCCAGGAGATCTTGGTTTGCAGAGATTGTAAAAATGGCGGTAGGGTACCCATGGACCCTATCGCCACGGCCAGCCTTTCTCGCAAGGTCCAGTATTCCATCCTACCTTGCAAACGCTAAATTTAACGGTTTGGCTATTGAGACCCACATTCTGAAAGACCGTGGGCAGTCAGCTTCAGTAGTTTCTACTTTGCTTAATGCTAAGAAGCCGGCCTCCAGAGTCATATACTATAGAATCTGGAAGGCATATGTCTCCTGGTGTGAATCCAAGGGGTTGCACCCCAGGAATTATGTCATAGGTAGGATCCTTGAATTTCTACAGATGGGGTTAGAAATGAAGCTGGCTTTGAGTACTTTCAAAGGTCAAGTATTGGTTTTATCTATGCTTTTTCAACGACCACTTGCTTCACACTCTGGTTCGTAGCTTTATTCAGGGGGTAACGCGGATAAGGCACCCCTGAACCCTTGGGACTTAAATTTAGTCCTGTTGGCGTTACAGAAACAGCCTTTTGAACCAATACGAGATATTCTCTTAGTCCTCTTGACAAGGAAATTAATTTTTTTGGTTGCCATATCTTCTGCAAGAAGAGTATCAGAGTTGGCCGCTCTCTCTTGTAAAGAAGCATATTTGATTATTCATAAGGATAAGGTTGTGTTACGGCCTCGTCCTAATTTCCTACCAAAGGTAGTGTTAGGTTTTCATTTAAACAATGATATTATTCTGCCTTCATTTTTTCCAGAACCTCCTTCTGCGGAATAAAGGTCACTACATTCTCTTGATGTGATGAGAGCTGTCAAGGTCTATTTGAAGGCGACCGCTCAGATTTGTAAAACGGATGTTTTGTTTGTGTTGCCAGAAGGTCCTAAAAGAGGACAGGCAGCGTCGAAATCTACTACTGATAAATGGATTTGTCAAGTGATTGTTCAAGCTTATGGTTTAAAAAGGAAATTTCCACCTTTTCATATTAAAGCACACTCCACCAGGGTTGTTAGTACTTCCTGGGTAGTGCATCACTAAACTTGGTCTTCAGTCCATACATTTACCAGATTCTATTAAGTAGACGTAAATGTTCATGAGGATATTGCCTTTGGGCGCAGTGTACTGCAGGCTGCAGTATAAGTCCTCTAGTCTCTTAGTGCCCTACTTTTTGTTCTCTCCCTCCCTCCCTGCAGTTGGCATTGCTATGGGAGATCCCACATAGTAACTACTATGGCTCTGTGTCCTGTGATGTACGATAAGAAAATAGGATTTTTAAAACCGCTTGCCTGTAAAATCCTTTTCTTTTAAGTACATCACGGGACACAGAGGTCCCTCCCTTCTTTGGTATGCACATATATTGCTTTGCTACAAAAACTGAGGTACTCCCAGTAATGGGAGGGGTTATATAGGGAGTGGACCTTTTGTCTTAAGGCGTGCCAGTGTCCATCACCTGAAGGTGGCCTATAACCACACAGTAACTACTATGGCTGTGTGTCCCGTGATGTACTTCAAAGAAAATTATTTTTACAGGTAAGCTGTTTTAAAAATTTTATTTTCTTATCGTACATCACGGGACACAGAGCCATAGTAGTTACTATGTGGGATCTATTTTTTTTTTTGCCCATTGGGGAACTTGAGAAGTCAGGGTTACTCTGCCACCTTCAGCAAGATTGGACACTGGCTAATATTACTGTAGGCTTGCTCAGAATATAATCCCTCCCACTACCAGCATGCTTGTGCCCTAGGAGGTTGGATGTCTTTTCTCTGCAGTTTTTCTTACTTTTTCTTCATCAGATGGGGCCCAATGTGAGGGTCACCAGGTTAACCACTTAAGGACCAGCCTTGTTTTGGATTTTAGGTGTTTATATGTTTAAAACTTATTTATTAAATTGCTTAGAACCCCCAAACATTATATATGGTTTTTTTTCTAGCATCCTAGAGAATAAAATAGCGGTCGTTGCATTACTTTTTTTTTTTGCACCGTATTTGCGCAGCGGTCTTATAAGCGCACTTTTTTGAATAAAAAAATAAGACAACAGTAAAGTTAGCCCAATTTTTTTTTATATTGTGAAATCTAATGTTACGCCAAGTAAATTGATACCCAATATGTCACGCTTCAAAATTGCGCTTGCTGGTGGAATGGCGTCAAACTTTTACCCTCGAAAATCTCCTTAGGTGACGTTCAAAAAATTCTACAGGTTGCATGTTTTGCATTACAGAGGAGGTCTAGGGCTAGAATTATTGCTCTCGCTCTACCGGTCGCGGCGATACCTCACATGTGTGGTTCGACCACCGTTTTCATATGCGGGTGCTACTCGCGTATGCGTTCGCTTCTGCACGCGAGCTCGTCGGGAGGGGGGGGGTTGAGAAAAAAAAAATTTATTATTTATTTTACATTATTTTACATTATTTTATTTATTTTTACACTGTTTAAAAAACAAAAATTGTGTCACTTTTATTCCTATTACAAGGAATGTAAATATCCCTTGTAATAGAAAAAAGCATGACAGAACCTCTTAAATATGAGATCTGGGGTCAAAAAGACCTCAGATCTCATATTTACGCTAAAATGCAATAAAAAAAAGTCATTAAAAAAAATGACATTGAAAAAAATATGCCTTTAAGAGGCGTGGGCGGAAGTGACATTTTGACGTTGCTTCCGCCCAGCAGTGTCCATGGAGACGAGTGGGCGCCATCTTAGCCTCACTCGTCTCCAGGCACAGCACAGAGCAGGACGCGATTGCCCTCCGCCGCTTACCGGAGCCGTCGGTAGCGGCGGAGGGCATCGGATCGCGGCGGGGGCCCTTCTCCCGCCACCGATTTAAAAGTGATCTCATGGCGAATCCGCCGCAGGGACCACTTTTATCAGAAAGCCGACCGCCGCACGAAAACGGGGATACAGGGGTTATGGCAGCTAGCTGCTGCCATAACAACGATATCCTCTGGCAAAGTTTGGACGTACATCGGCGTGCGGCGGTCGGCAAGCGGTTAAAAGAAGGCCAGGGGCATGTACTCATTTAGATATTTGTTTATATTTTTTGCATATAGTGTGAGATCATCCATATAACTGGGTGCTCTGAGAAATTCACTCAGAGGTTATAGGAACATCTCGGGGTCATCAGTTGTCCCTTCAGTATGCTATGGTTGCCTACAGTACTCTTGATTTTTGTTAGCTAGATCCACATAATTCAGTTTTCTGTGCAGACACATGAGGCTGTGCTGAGAGGATGACCATGGACTGGCTACTTAGTTGCATAAAAGTGCATGCTTGCATGGTTTTAAACATGTGTAGGTATGCACTGAGCTAGCATCAGCATTATCTATGGCAGGTGCCTCCAAATGTTCTAAGCAAAGGGACAGTTTACCTTCCTTCAAAATTTAGGGAGCCAGACTGTGGCCACTGGGAGAAAAAAATGTTCTGGCGTCAGTGAGAGTAAACTATGCCGCATCATTTGTGTCAAAGGGAGGAATTTTGCCCCATCATTGGTATCAATGGAAGGAATTGTGCTCTTTGTTCCCGCGCTGACTTCTGAAGGTTTGTGATCCAGGCACACCTTTGTAAAGTTTGAACTGTCCACACCACTTTGTTGTCCAGAACTTCCATTAACTGTTCCCTCAACAGGGGCCATCCCTCTATTCCACAATGGTTAGTTTGGAAGACATGAAGTGAGGAAGGGGTTGAGAGGAGAATTCTAGCTTTCATCCCTTTAGGAAATATCTTTAAAACCCAAGCATTTGATATGCTGACTGAGCAAATGCTCACAAGCCAACAGATGTCTTCCCACTTTGGAAAATGGGTGCACCTTTTCTTGCTGAGAGGAGTTAACCACAAACTTTGGGGACTTGATCTCCAGAGTTTGCAGAAGAACTAATTGCCAAGCCTGGGCTTGGTTTTGGAGGTCGAGACCTTAAAGTTACAAAAGGAACCCTTCTTGACCTCCAATGAGGGATAAGCAGGCCCAGACTATATAAGTGGACTATGCATTGTACTGTAAACGCTGCTCTAAATGCATCTAAAAAAAATTAGATCACTATCAACCATTTCATCGAACGAGGCATGTATGGAAATGTCTATGTATCTAGATGCATCTTCAGCTGAAGGTTTTTTCTTCCCCAGGGGAATTTTCAAATTCTCTGTCCCCAGACTCCTCTTTACTCTAGGAGTAACCTAACTCTAAACATCTGCGTATGGGTTCTGGGACTGATGGCAGCCTCATTAGGCTATTTGTAGCTAATCGTTGCTATTGCTCATCACTCATTTGGACTGCTTTTGGACATCCAAACAGTCCCTGAATTTTGTTCTATTCAGGGTCTACGAATACTCACTTTGTGACCTGTGCTCTACTTCAAGATATTGAATTTACAGTTGTCAAATACCATGATACCTTTTTTTTTTTTTCTTGTTCATTTCATTGGGGGTCCCTCTTGATTATTTCCAGTTTCTTTAGATTGGCTTTCTATTGCTGCATTCTTGATTGTACCACCCTACTATTTGCTACAGACATAATGCCTGGTACACACAATGAGATTATCAGACGAATGATCGTCCTTTTTTTTTTTTTTTTTTTGCATGCTAATCTCAGATCGAACTAGAAGAGTTTACTAAAGTCCCGAGAATTCTCATACAACAGAATAAAAATTCAGAAGTGATGTGTTGTGAAGCATCCTTATTGCATTTTCGAACGACCGCTGATTAAATGAAAATCGTTCAATCTGGCATTGTTCGAAAAAAAATTTCTTGCATGATTGTCTGGATAACATCGGATGAACTGTTATGATCGGCTCTCGAAAGCTCTATACGAACGATAAGATTATCGCACGATTGCTTTGGAAGCGGTATTTTTCGTACAATTTTTTATGATCATGTGTACAAGGTTGGAACTATCTACTTTCTTGGCAACCTCCTTTAGTCAAGGCATATATATCGGCCAGTGCCCTCCAGTGAGCAATCTGTGCACAAGAATTTTTTAATTTTTTTTTCTTTAAGAGTACATCTACTAATATACTGCTAATGCACTGTTAATGAAACAGAACTATGTCATTTATTAGCATACAGAATTATTATTCTAATGTAAATCTGTACTTTGAGGCCTGAAGCATGTGCTGTTTTAAATCTTTTGATTTGCTATAATAAAGAGGCTGTGAGATTGACCTACACAAGGTGGCATCCTTTTACCATTGCTTTAAATGCTTTGTGTTGTGGTTGATCTTTTAGCCTTTTTTTTTTTTTTTTTTTTTTTTTTTTTTATATCTACAGAAGGTACTTCACATTTTGTAGCCTTTAAAATGACTATTGAGTACATCACAGATGTATTGAGTTAATGATTACTTTTTAGAAATATTATAATTTTTCTAATCACAAATGTATGACACGGCTGCTAGTTTCTAGATACGTGTATTTGAATCTTGGCTGTATGTAAAAATTGAATACTAATTCCTGAAAATGGTAACGGGAGAAAACCATAAAATGTAAATCGAGGTAGGCAAAAGAATAATTGCAATCCCTTAAAGCTACTTGAAACCAGTCAGGATTCAAATTATTTGTTTTTTTTGTTTTTTTATTTTTTATTTAGAGGATTTGCATTAGTTAACAAAAGAATTCATAACTGTATATATATGAGTCTGACAATTGTTCTGAAACATTTTCAAGACAAATTTGCAAAAAAATAAAAAAAAAACAGAAAAATAGCAGATGGGTACAGTATTATAGCTAAACAGGGTGATGGGATTCAGTTGAAAGTAAACAGTAAGGTCTCCGGGAATTTAAGATGGGCCGCAAAATAGGAAGCTATGCCTAGGAAACCTCAAAGCATAGTGTATATAAATGTACAAAAGTCAGATAAGGCAATGTGTGCCTTAATTTATTATTATTATTATTATACAGGATTTATATAGCGCCAACAGTTTGCGCAGCGCTGTACAACATGGGGCAGACAGTACACTTACAATACAAATCAATACAGGAGGAATCAGAGGGCCCTGCTCGTTAGAGCTTAATCTGTACATATCCAAAATTTTTTTTTTTTTTTTTTTTTTTTTACCCGGTTAGTATAATACAGAGAGAGAATAAGAAAAAGCAAGAAGAGAGAAGCGGCAAGATAAAGGATTGTTCGGGGGGGGGGGTGGTGTTACTTAATGAAGAGCATTTATCAGAGAAGTGAGAGATTACAATAGCACCATCTGGTCTTGTCCTTCTTGGGTTTTGTCACGAAGGGCCAAAGTAAGGTCTTCCAGTTGCTCAATATCATCATACACCCTTGTGAGCCATTGTGTGACTGTTGGGGCAGATCGTTGTTTGCACATACCAGGGATGCAAGCTCGAGATGCGTTTTAACAGGTGCTTAACCACTTGCCGACTGCCGCAAGCCGATGTACGTCCAAAGTTTGCCAGTGGATATCATTGTTATGGCAGCAGCTAGCTGCCATAACCCCGGTATCCCCGTTTTCGTGCGGCAGTCGGCTTTCAGAAAAAAGTGGTCTCTGCGGCGGATTCGCCACGAGATCATTTTGTCGGTGGCGGGAGAGGGGCTCCCCCCCTTCCGACGCGATCCGGTGCCCTCCGCCGCTTACCGGAGCCGTCGGTAGCGGCAGAGGCAATCGCGTATATCTCCTTGCTGTGCCTGGAGACGAGTGAGGCTAAGATGGCGCCCACTCGTCTCCATGACACTACAGGGCAGAAGCGACGTCAAAACATCACTTCTGCCCATACGTCTTAAAGGCACATTTTTTTCAATGTCATTTTTTTTAAATGACTTTTTTTTTTTTTTTTTTTGACACCAGATTTCATATTTAAGAGGTCCTGTCATGCTTTTTTCTATTACAAGGGATGTTTACATTCCTTGTAATAGGAATAAAAGTGACACAATTTTTTTTTTAAACCGTGTAAAAATAAATAAAATCATGTAAAATAAATAATAAAAATAAACACTTTTTTTTAACCCCCCCCCCCCCCCATCCCGACGAGCTCACGCGCAGAAGCGAACGCATATGTGAGTAGCGCCCGCATATGAAAATGGTGGTTAAACCACACATGTGAAGTATCGCCGCGATTGTTAGAGCAAGAGCAATAATTCTAGCCCTAGACTACCTCTGTAACGCAAAACATGCAACCTGTAGAATTTTTTTAAACGTCGCCTATGGAGATTTTTGAGCGTAAAAGTTTGACGCCATTTCACGAGCTGGCGCAATTTTGAAGTGTAACATGTTTGCTATCAATTTACTCGGTGTAATATCTTTCACAATATGAAAATTGGGCTAACTTTACTGTTGTAATTTTTTTTTTTTTATTCAAAAAAGTGATTTTTTTTCCAAAAAAAAGCACGCTTGTAAGACCGCTGCGCAAATACGGTGTGAAAAGTATTGCCATGACCGCCATTTTACTCTCTAGGGTGTTGGAAAAAAAACAATATATAATGTTTGGGGGTTCTAAGTAATTTTCTAGTAAAAACTTTTTTAAACATGTAAACACCTAAATTCCAAAATGAGGCTGGTCCTTAAGTTTTGTGGTATCGCTTATTTGATAGTAGTGTGAGATTAAGCAGGTTTGCAGCTGGGTCATCCAGTAGGGAAATGTTGGTTTAATTTGTGTATACCGTATTTTTCGCTCCATAAGATGCACCATTGCATCAATGCAGCGGCCTGACCAGTGCCTTTGCTCGGGCTGCTCTGTCCCCTCAGCAGGTGTCAGGCCGGGAGATCGCCCGGCGCTCGTGGGGGCCTGGGATGTCTTCTTCCGGGACTAGCATTGGGACCGCGGTGGCGGCAGGGGGCGTTGCCAGCAGAGGGGTGGGGGCGTATATTCGCACCATAAGACGCAGAGACATTTCCCCCCATATTTTTTTGGGGAAAAAGTGCATCTTATGGTCTGAAAAATGCGTCCAGTCATAGCACAGGTTGCCAGAAAGTGAAAAGCTCAGGATACTCCCAGAAAATGTGAGAGTGCCTTCAGACGAGCCACATCTCCAACGTCGATCGTTCTGTTGAGGAAACAACTTGGCAAGGAACGATGGAGTTCTATACCAATGTGTCATTATCTTGTATGTGGTTTCCTGGTATCTGCTGCACAGGGGAGATTAATGTGCAAAAAAAAGTATACGCTCCTTTTGTGGGCCAGAGAAAGTCACCCCTAGCTCCCTTTCCCATTTAACAGGAAGGAGGGGTCAGAAAAGGCATTAAGTTCCAGAAGGTATTTGTAAGTAGTAGAAAGAGATCGTCGAATCTGGTCCCTTCCCAGAAATAGCTCTTCGCATGCAATTCTCTAGGGAACAGTGTATGTTTAGGTAAAGATTGCAAGAAATGGGACAACTGGAGTGCCCTCCATTGAGGCAGAAAAGAAGTGGACGAACTGGGAACAAAGTTCTCGTTGCAAGCCAGCCATTGACACCTAGGAGTTGAGAGGTGGGCATTGGGCCTTTATGTGATAATGATCTGAAGTATGGATCAGTAAGTCCAGGTAGAAATCTCGGATGTCCTATTATAGGCGTCATAGGGGAGGGGAAGCTCTCCAATGAAGCCAATTTAAAAAACCTACCTATTTCGGCTAAGACGGGGCCTATTAGTGGGTGACTGGTAAGGTGAGATACATATTGTTTACCTGCCCTTGGCAGCCCTGAAAGTGGTGCACCCGACGCTTCCTGCTCCAACATGACCCATAGTTTGTGTCTGGTGTCAAATTATTTGTATTAATTATGAATCTACAATCTTTTTTTGCAGATTCAGTCCATATTTTCGCACAAAAGAGAAGCTGCTTCTGAGCTCTGTATCTTATAGCAACATGATCGAACCCAAGACTTTTTTCTGTCACTTTGACCTTACAGGCACATGCAATGATGATGACTGTCAGTGGTAAGTTTGAATACCTACCAAGGTCTCCTTTTTCAGCATCAAATCAGCAAGTCATACTGAAAGTACAACTTTTTTTACATTTTAACTTTCTAGGCAACACATGCGTGATTGTACGCTCAGTCGTAAACAGCTATTTCAAGATATTTTGTCTTATGACTTGGACTTGATTGGATGCTCTGAGAAAAGTACTGATGATGAAATTATAGCTGCAACTGGTATGTTTGCATTACTATTTTCAATCCAAGTTTTTAGCTAAATGATAAGTGCAATTTTACTCAATGTTTCCCATATGCCATTACCCTGATTTTCTGACTAATAGTTAAATGTGCAGAACTCTGGTGCAGGCCCCATAATGTGCTGGTTTCTATATAGTCCAGTGTTTTCTTCACTAATATCAAAGCGCTTGCACCTTACATAGATGATGTTGGCTTTCGACATGTCTGTATGTAGATTAACAGGCCGTTCTCTCTGGAAGCTGTAAGTACATAGAAAAGAGGACTCTGGTTATACCATGAATTGCTTTGGAAATGGGAGTGCTGTCCAGCCAGGGCAGTGAAGAGGATCTAAGCTGTGGAATCTGTGTGCAAAAGACTAGTCATTACATTTGTCTATAGCTCGTCCTGTCCCCATAATGTGTTTTGTGCCCTAACCTGTCTTGTGTCCGTTATTTTTCTAAAAGATTCAGGCTAAAAATATACTATATTATATGCACTTCTGTATAGGGAACATTTCCTCGTGCCCCTGAAGTGCATGCTAGTATATATGTGCGGGGTTTTTTTTTTTTTTGTTCTGCTTTCTGTATAAAACACATTAAAAATTGCATGGGTTTGCAGATTTTGGTGGGATTTGTTTGTAAGTAGACAGCCAATCAGCCACACCAACTCGCGGCTTTCTGTTGAGGTCATTCTCAGCCTAGTTTTTAAGCTGTGTCTTATCCATAACTCACTGGAGATTACAGGATCTGCCTGTAAGTGACCCTTAGTCAGTGAGCTCTGTGTGGGGTTTCTTTCCAGGTTCTTGGCACTGTGCAGTGCTTTCCAGGTCCAAAACTACTGGCATTGTCTCTGCACTTGCTCTGAAGACTCCTAGGGAGTGGGCTAGTGGGGCTGGGTATCGGGTGTTGCTAATTTAGCATGGTTGCTGGGTGCAGGTGACATAGGTCCTTGTGCAGAAGACTTGGCTGTCAGGGGAATCTAGTCTTCTGATCAACATCATGAAACTTCAGGAAATAAAGCTGTCCCTGCAGTGTTGGACAAACCTGATGGACCATCCAAGTCAGATTGTCAGACAGTGCCACGTTGGCAGTGTACATCAGTCATCAGGGAGATCAGAAGTTTCACTACAGCAAGAGGGGTGGGATGAATCTTGTCTTGGGTGGAACTTTAGTATTTCAGCCTTGTCAACTGTTTACATTCCTGACATTTGGCAGGCAGATTTCCTCAGCTGGAAGCGTCTTTACCCAGGATAGTGGTCTCTGCACCCAGAGATGCTCCAGAACCTTTAGCGATTACTTAAGTTTTGCAGGACCTTCATCTTTGGGAAGGTTTGGCAGCTTCCACTGACAGGCTAAGAAGCCTGGTGCTTATGTTGGGTGACCCTGAGTGTGCTGTTATTGATTGCACTGTTTTCCTTATGTGGCTGGTTTGCAGTCTGTTCAGGAAGTTACTTCAGATTCTGTCTTTCCGTTTCCTAATCAGGTGAATGTCCTTAGCTGTGTGACTAAAGCCTCGTACACACGATACGATTTTTGTCAAAAGGATGTGTGCCATGATCTTGTCTTGCATACTAATGGTACACAATTGTCATGCCACAAACACGAACGTAGTGACGTACTACGAGGAATTTCATCTCTTGAGCGCCACCCTTTGGGCCCCTTCTGGTGATTTCGCGTTTAGTGAGCATTGATTCCCAGCATGCGTGTTTGTACTTTCGACTTTTGTGTGATGGATTTGTGTACTGACCATATGAAAATCAGACGTCAAGCCATTGGCCACTGAAAATTTACTAGCCTGTCATCCAACTGTCATCCAATTTGTTGGCCGAAAGTTGGACAGCGGTTGTCGAAAGGAGCATACTAATGGTAAGATTTTAAGATAAGTCTGTTAACAGACAATCCCCTGCCAACAATCGTACTGTGTTCACGAGGCTTAAGATTCCTGCTCCTTGGCTGAGAATGCTTCACTGGATCAGACGGTTCTTAGAACCATGTTTTTCTTTTTTGTACAGTAAAGTACACAGGCTATTAATCATAATGGATGGGTTTTATGCTGCACCCTCAGGTGATTGGACACTGGCAAAGCTACTCAAAGCTTTAACACTCCCTTATACAACCTCTCCCACCATGTGATCCTCAGTTTTTTGCTAATGTTCTTAAGTGATGGATGAATCTCCGTGGGAAAGAAGTTTAGACGCAACAGTGAATTCTTCTATCGACCACCACCCCATCAATCAACGCACAAGACCACTGTGGCAGAGTGAGTCAGTTTTCCTAGTAGGTGCACCCACCACCTTGTTCGTGCTGCAGAGACTGTAGCAAGACCCTGTGTTAAGATTTGAGAACGACCGGCTTGTAATATTTCGACTGCACAGGAACCTGGCACAGAGTGGATACACTTGGGCACTTGCTACAGCATGTGTCGCTGCTGGGTGCTCTGGAGGTCCAAGGCAGTGATCTGGAGTCCAGTCGCTGAAGCCCCCCATGGGGTAATGTGGTGTTTGTCTGCGTTCTACTTTTAGCGGTCCAGACGCTGTGCAGGAACCCTCTGCTGCAGGTGGCTGCGAGTACCCCATAGAGGTAGCTGCTCTTGATGGAGTACCCTAACCACAGGGCAGTTTAAAGTAAAGAGTCTCGTCCTACTATTCCAGCCATTTTAAGATCTACAGGGCACCAGTGATCTGTGTCTTATCCTGAGACACTTAAGCTGCATTGTCTGAGACACTACATTCCACTTATCTAAGCAAAAACGTATTCTCCACCCATGTCTTCCATGAGAAGGGAATTGGTGACATTTTTTTGAAGAAACGGCTAAAAAGGCAAGGGCTCGCGGCCCCTAGCTTACCACTTAGCCTTCTGTTTCGGGTGATTTGTGTATGAAAGTTGGCCCTTCTGCCAGGGCATTGGCAATATTGAATTATACTTTGTTTCACACATCATGGGACACAGGCTATTATTTATTACCTGCTGGGTTATACTTCATCATTAGGTGAATGGACACTGGTAGACCAAAGGTCTTCAGACAGGAAGGGATCCCCTATATAACCCCTCCCATACAGGAAGTACTTTAGTGTTTTTTTTTTTTACCAGTGTCTGCAAGGTGGATGGCACTGTTTGAGCTCTCTGAGCTCCAGGTCTCTAGTCCCACAAATGGTTCCAAAATGAATCGAGGGATCGACCGATCGGATCCATTTGAGACAGGCTTTTATGCTTGGATAAATGGTACCCGAGCCTCGCAAAGTCTCAAAATCCTGCGAGGTTTTGCCTGTAATGTGGCCTCCGGGCGCTGGAACCTGCGGAGTGGAAATCCTGGACACTACAGCGCTAAGGAATTTCCTGCAGGATGCTGTACAGGTCCAAGGGAGTGTACCCTAAACATGAAAGGGTACCCAGTCCTTGAAGACAAAGTGACAGGAACCCGCCTTGAAGGGTGAAGATTGGGCCCTTAGTTTCTAAGTGGCCCTGCGCCTGGACGGGTAAGTGAAACCCCTTTTATTTTATTATTGTGGGGTGTCCCAGTGATTGCAACAATCAGTCAAGCTAGCTAAAAACTGGACAGCTGTGTGCGGTGACCATGCGTGGGAGTTTTGGGCTAGCTGTTGGTGTTTTGCAAATTGTACTTTTTTTTTTTTTTTTTTGCTTGTGTCTGGCTGTTTTTTTACCCGTATGATGGCGTACGAAGGTGCGCCATTTCGCCATGGTTCGCCATGGTGCAAGAGCGCTGCTGGGCTCGGCACATGCGCCGTAGCCCTTATCTAGGCACACGAAGATTTGCGTCATATGCGAATACAGTCACGCCCATTTGCTGGGACCACGCACGTGTTTGCGTGCTCACACACACACAGAAAAGTCCGGCGCACACCCAGCTTATTTAAGCTGTGTATGCCAAGCATGCGGTGCTTCCAGAAGGCAGCTGTGGGACACAGAGCAGTGGTTCATTTTTCCTTACCCGGGTCACGTGAGTCGCCAGGTGTTGCTTGGCAAGCTAAAGGTGCTTAGCAGGATTGTTGCATAGAGGCTTGTTGAGCCCTATTAAAGGGTCTCCCTTCTGAGGTGTTTTAATACTACACCCAAGTACTCTTTGTGGCTATTAAATGTCTTCCAAAAAGAGGAGTGGGACTAACACCACAGGGAAGGGCACACCTATGTTGTCAGTAGTTTTTGATGAACCTAGTCGTATCCCTAGTGTTGTATCCCCTGAAGGACCAGAGGCTTCTGGGCAGTCTTAGCCGCTGTGTCTATCTGGTATTGTGCCTACAGTCAACGCTGCTGCTTCACCCTTTATCACGAAGGATGAACTGTTCTCAGCCCTAGCCAGGTTAGAGTACAGGATTGCTGGCATTGCCTCCATCCCCCAGGGTGGCAGGAAGCGTAACAGGATCCCCTTCCCCGGAGTCTCCTAGTCTGGAGCAGGAATGGGTTGAGGATGGGGAAGCGCTTAAAGCTCAGGATTCGGTGGAGTGCGTGGCAGATGAGTCCGAGCAATCTGGACAAGAAGATATCCAGTCAATGTCTGCCTCTCAGTTGCAGAGGCTTTTGATACGGACTCTGACCGAAATGGTTCGTTCTGCCTTTAGGTTGCCTCTTGCAGAGGTGACTGAGTCCCCCCCCCCCCCCGAGTCCTCTTTGGGATCTCTGAGGCCTCAGGTCACAGAGACTTTCCCTCTACACCCCCTGTTGGAACAGGTGGTGTACGCTGATTAGGAACATCCTGACAGGACTTTAGTTCCTCCTAAAAGGTTTTTCCTTTTATATCCCATGGATGAAAAGTTTGTTAAAAAATGGAGCATGCCAGCCGGAGATGTAGCAGTCTTTTCCTTAAACAAGAACTTGTCCGGTAGATAACGCACAGGGCTTGAAAGACCCTGTTGACAAGAAATTGGAGTTATTATTAAAGGCTTCCTTTTCTTTGGCCAGTTCAGCTATTCAGCCAGCTGTTGCAGCAATTGATATTTGCTAGTCTGTGAAGGATCAGATCAACCGGTCCGATAGGCCTAACCAGGAGGATGATCTGCCTGAAGGTAAGACGGATATTCCTCGAGTACTGTGTTTTGCTGTTGATGCTTTAAAGGATTCAGTACAGCAGGTTTCTCATCTGGCTCTCTTGTCTGTACATATGCACAGACTTTTATGGCTTAAAAACTGGTCAGCCGAGCTTCCTTGTAAAAAGTTATTAGCAGGTTTCCCGTTTCAGGGGGCACGTTTATTCGGTGATCACTTAGGACAAATATCCAAAAGAATTCTGGAGGGAAGAGTTCTCTACTTCCTGTGAAGAAAAGCACCAGATGTCCCTTGCGGTTCTGCGGCCCACAGGGTGCTAGGGCCAGGGGCAAGCTGCAAGGCAAGGGCCAGAAAAAGCACTGGGTCCAAAAGTCTTCTAAACCCAGCACAAAGCCCTCCTTTTGAGGTACACCCCCACTCCATCAGGTGGGGGAAGGCTGCTGCACTTTTGGACATTTAGAAAACCAATAATTCAGGACGAGTGGGTCACCTCAATTATATCTCGCAGTTACAAGCTGGAGTTGCGGGGGCGTTCCCCCGAAGAGGTTTCTAAGATCCAGCGTTCCCTCGCATCCTCCAAAAAAACTTATTGCTTGAGGTACTACGTTATCTAGTGCATCAAGGAGTGATAGTAGAGGTTCCTGTGTTCGAAAGGGGCACAGGGTTTTACTCGAACCTATTTATGGTTCAGAAACCAAACTGGACCCAAGATCCCTGAACAAGCATCTTTTGATACAGTCCTTTCGGATGGAGTCTGTCCGCTCAGTAGTAACCTCACTCCAGAGGGGAGACTTTATAGGCTCTATTGATATAAAGGACGCGTACTTACACATGCCTATCGTTCAGACTCATCAGAGGTTCCAACGTTTTGCAGTCGAGGAACATGCTTTTCAGTTTGTGGCTCTACCCTTTGGGCTTACTAAAGCTCCCTGGATGTTCACAGAGGTCCTAGCACCAGTACTGGGTCTTTTAAGGGCCCCAAGGGGTCCTGGTGCTTGGGTATCTGGATGACCTCCTGCTCAGAGATCACTCAGTACAGGCTCTAGAACAGAGCATAATGTGCACAGTGCGGTATTTTTTGAAAAGCTTAGGCTGGATCATAAATAACGAAAAGTCAGCCTTGAAACCAGCTCAAAGTCCTAAAGTATTTAGGTCTGATCCTAAACACAGTCCAAGCCAGAGTATTCTTGCCACCCGTAAGGATTTGTGCCCTGAAGGATCAGGTGCGTCAGATAAGCGGCACCAGACCACCCTCCATTCGACTCCATATGAGTCTTCTAGGGAGGATGGTATCCTCCTTCGAGGCAGTGCCCTATGCCCAGTTTCTTTCCAGGCCCTCACAACAAGACATCTTGTTGGCTTGGAACAGAGGAAGAAAAGCCCTGGATTATCCAATGTGCTTATCTCCTCAGGCATGCTTAAGCCTAAACTGGTGGTTGCAGGATCAGAACCTTCACAAAGGAAAATCCTTTCTCCCGGTAACTTGGAGAGTACGGACTACAGATAAGTCTCTCTCAGGTGGGGAGCAACCTTAGACTGGCTCACAGCTCAGGGGAAATGGTAAGGGACAGAGCAGACCCTGTCCATCAACGTCCTAGATTTGCGGGCAGTACGTCTGGCCCCACTGTCCTGGACGGTGGAGCTTCAGGACTGCCCCATCAGGGTTCTGTCCGACAATGCCATGGCAGTGGCCTATATAAACCACCAAGGCGGTACCAGGAGTCGTTCATCTCTGAAGAAGGTGAGCTACATACTAGCCTGGGCAGAGGGGGATGTGCCAATTATATAGCAGGCAGAAAAGTTTGGGGATTTTTTGGGTGCAAATCAATTGGATAAGTATCAAATATAATATATAAAAAAATTCCTTTATTTTGAGGAGCAAAATAGGAATTTACACATTAAAATATCAAAGTAGGAGAATAAGTACAGGGATGGCAAGTATCGTTAATTACAGACACAGTAACACAGCAATAAGCGATGGACTTCCCAACGTGTTTCGCCCATGTGTCGGGCTTCCTCAGGGGGTGCTGGTCAAATGCAGAGTACAATGCCTTCTATCAAAAAACACAAAAAAAAATTAAATTGGAACACTAATTTATTTTTATGATCTCAAGAAAAAATATAAATGACACTGCTCTAACCCAATATATAAAAAAACAGCTACATAAAATATGACCAATATTACAAACACAAACAGAATTATAATGTAGCGCTAATGATAACTAATGGTGAAAAACACATCAGTGATAGTAGCCATTAGAAAAGGCACATTGTTGGAACACATGTGACATGATAGAAAATAGTGAATGATGGATACGATGCGATAATGTCCCAATGTATAGCCATAAACAAAAAATAGAAAGTACCAAAGTAAACTGTGTATGAAATGTTGAACTGGTGTGGAAATCTCCTCTGTATATCATTGATTGTACGATCGTGATTGTACGTCACGTGTTCCATCCATGCGCCTTTTCTAATGGCTACTATTACTGATGTGTTTTTCACCATTGGTATCATCATTAGCGCTACATTATAATTCTGTTTGTGTTTTATATAATTATTTACATAATTTATATGCATCTCCCCTGTCAGGGTGCAGCTGCTTACCTATATCTCCTAAAAGGGGGAATATTAAAACTGCCGGGATGACTAGATGTTTCTGCTGTGTCAGAGAACACACACTGAAGGTGACCATAGATGGTATAAAAGACCTAATGGAAAGGAAACAATAATGCCTTTTAATGTCTGCAGGTGAGATGGAATATCCTTCATGGCATCAAAAATAAAAATAAAGACTTAAAGCTCCTTCACACGGACGTGTCCGTGTACGGAGCCCGCTCTGCTCAGCGGGGGATCGCTCCGTCGATCCCCGCTGAGCAGGCAGATGACAGGTCCGTCGCTGCACACTGTGCAGCGACGGACCTGTCAGAGCGCCGCTCTCCCCTATGGGCGATCGGGTGACGGCGGACTGTAGAGTCCGTCGTCATCCGATCCGCAGACAGATGGAAAAGTAGATTTTTCCTCAGTCACTTTTTCGGATCGGAGCGGGTCAGATGTCAGCGGACATGTCACCACTGACAACCGACGCTCCATAGACCTCCATGGAGTGTCTGTTCAGGTCCGCCTAAAAAACTGACAGGCGGACCTGAACGGATCGGTCGTGTGAAAGAGGCCTTAGATTTACAAAGGCAGGTTCAGCGACTGGCCTGATGCCAAGGGCCACACGCCTCCAGAGATTCAAATCGCTTTCAAAAAGAGTATCTAGTGAATACAAAAAACACTGTATATCACCTGCTGTTTAATATCAGCAAGGAAAGAGGCTGAGTCTTTAAATACAAAAAGTGTCAAAAGCGACATAAGAGTAGCAGACAAAGTAAACCGCAGAAGAGCAGGCTAGTAGCGATTACCTGGATAAAGAAGGCGATCCGCATAGGTCCCCTGGTTTCCGCAGCGTCACCATGCTGCTTACAGCGGCTTTAAATACTATCCATCCGGTATGGAAACCGGATGCGGACAGGGAGCTGTGCTGCGCATGTGTGAGCGTCGCCATGGTAGCTTACCCCTCCACTCCCGCTGGGTCCCAAGACCTGGTCAGATGAGTGGAGAGGGAGCTCCCTCTGGTGGTAGCGGGAAGGAATCTCACATGTCAAAAAGACATGTTGAGATTTCCAAGCCACAGTGACAGGCACATCGCCAGCACAGAAAAACGGGTGCTCTGCTAGATTAGCAGAGACACCCTGGGTGTCCATATGGTCACCCAATGGTGTGCATGTGATCCCAGACCAGCTAGAAGAAACCCCCCTGGAATATGGCAGGACAAACAGATGGTGAAAATAGGGCTTATGTATAGGGGTCAGTGCATAGCCATAGACAGGGGGATGCAGATGCATTCACAAAATCTTTCCAAAAACATGACAAAGTAGTAATATAAATTCATGAAAAGTAGAAATAAAATAGCAGAATTAAATGTAGTTTAGTTTTAATAACAATACAAATGATAGGTGTAAAATAATAGTACACGATTACTGGTTCAGCAGACTACAGGAAAATACACAAGTTTTTTATATATAAATAATTATTATTCTTAAGGTGTCTACATCTATATATATAATCAATTTATTTCAGGCCAAAGGGGGATAGACAGTATAGGGAGAGGGATATGATATTATCCATAAAGGAGACGAAGAAAGGAGAAAGGGAAAAGGGGGTGGAAATAGGGGGGGAGAGGAAGGGGGGGAAAAAAGAGGAAGGGAAGAGGAGGGGCAAAGGGGAACGGATGGAAGGAACAGCAGGCATTAGGAGTAATTAGCAAATATCAAGGTACGTATATTACAGAAAGTGTTTAATAGCTGAGCATTTCGTTTAACCCTGTATAAACTGTAGCTTTTAATAGGTAGATCCATAGTGATTCCAATTGCAAAAGCTTTTGATCATTTACTCTCGAACAAGAGATCCTCTGGCAATTGGAGAAGATGCTCTGATAGTTCCATGGAGCCAGTACTCCCTGCTTTATGCTTTCCCTCTGATCCCTTTTCATCCACATTTGTTGCGCAGGGTTCTGAGAGAGGGGGTTCCAGTCATTCTGGTGGCCCCAGCCTGGCCCAGTAGACGGGCCATGGACGCTTCCACGTCGCCCCTATCCACGGTCTCAAGGTCCTATATTCCACCCCAATTTACAGTCTCTAAATTTGACGGCATGGCTATTGAAGCCAGCGTGTTAAAGTACCGTGGCATCTCGGGACCAGTGGTGTCTACTTTAGTGAATGCTAGAAAAGCTATCACTAGGAAGATATATCATAAGGTCTGGAAGACTTGTATTGCTTGGTGTGAAGCCAGAAAATGGCATCCTCAGAAATATGTGATTGGAAGAATTCTCTTTTCTACAGTCAGCTGTGGAAATCAAATTTGCTTTGAGTACAATCAGAGGTCAAGTTTTGGCCCTATCAGTATTCTTCCAAAGGCCTTTAGCCTCCCAATCACTGATCTGAACCTTTATGCAAGGGGCAACTTGCTTGCTCCCCCCCCCCCTTTAGGTCACCTATGTGTCCTTGGGACTTGAACTTGGTGCTGTCTGTGTTTACAGAAACAACCATTTGAACCTTATAATGAAACTCCATTAGACTTGCTTTCACATAAGCTAGCCTTCCTAGAATCGCCTCGGCTAGAAGGGTGTTGAGTTGGTGGCCCTTTTATGCAGGGAACCATACTTGATCCTTTACCTTGACAGTCGTGTTACAATCTGTTCCATCCTTTTTGCCAAGTGGTGCCTTTCATTTAAATCATGTGGTTCTTTTGCCTTTTTTCGCTCAGCCTCGTTCGGTGGAAGCGAGACGACTGCATTCTTTGTACGTTGTTGGGCAGTCAAGGTTTATTTGTCGATCTGTGGAGATCCGAGGATCAGACCTTCTTTTTTTTTTTTTTTCCCCCAAAAGGACCCAAGAAGGGGCAAGCAGCTTTCAAAGGCCTGAAAATGACAAGCATGTGTGCGAGGAACCCGAAAAAAACTCCTTATGTGATTCCTGTTTATGGCTTAGTGAAGGATGTGTGAAGATTGGAAACCTCCAGAAAAGGTTTACATTCCTGCTGAGTGCTCTGTGCAACAGTATCCCATTGATGGGGATTTCTCCAAAAAGTTTCTCGAAGTATATCCAGTCTCACGCTCTGGGTCTGGTCCAGGCATCTGACTAGGAACCCTAATGGCATTAGGGTTAACCCCTCCTTTCAATGTCAGTTGGACCTGTTTTCCATCAGTTCTTGTATTGTACTTCAGTCTTTACAGATGCAAAGAATTCTGAAAGGCTGTTCTGCTAGACCAGCCTTTAAGAAAAGAAGGGATGCTGTTTGAAGGTGAACCCCTTTTGGGAAGTCCCTGGATGCCTACCTCAAGAAGAGTACAGGTGGGAAATTACCCCTTTGCTCAGTAGGAACAAGCTCTCCTTTTGTCTGGATGTGGTACAGTGTCTGAGCTTTTTTTACTGCAGTCATGGCCTTTATCCAAAAGTCAGATTCACTTTTGACTTTGCCCTACTGGACCAAAAGGAGCCTTCTGCTTCACTATCCATGACTGCAAGTTGGATTCACTAGTTCATTTCTCATACCTGTTCTCTGAAGGATGAGGAGCCTCTTTTTGATCCTGCAGAGAGATGTTGTCACCTTTTGCACATTACAACATCAGGCTTCTGTTGTGCAGCTTTTTTAGGGCCTCTACTTGATCTTTGTGAGTACATTTTCTCTGTTGTACCAGGTTGATTATCAGGCTTCAACAGATGCGTTTTGGTCTCAAAGTTTTGCAGGTTGTGGTTGTGCTAGGGCTTCACCTCTTCTGCCTATGCTTTGGGCATTGATTCCTCAGAGGGTTCCCAAAACGTTCTTGCATTCTTCTTTCTTTTTTCTTTTTCTTTTTTTTTTTTTTCTTTTTTCTTTTTTCTTTTTTCTTCTCCCTTCTCCATTCTTCTTCTTTTTTTTTTTTTCTTTTTTTTCTTTCCCCCATCACTCGACAGTCCATGCTCTACACATGCCCAGGTAGCAATCACTATTTTTTATTAGAGGAATTTTTTTCAGATTTCTTTATGACCTTGTGACTTGTCCTTTAAGGATGAAACATATACCCCATTGTCTGTCTTGTGTCTTTTTGTAAAATAACTTTTGTTAAACACAATCAGTAGTTGCTCTTTTCTCCAATCCCAGCAATTCCCAAACTTAGCTCAAAATAAGCCTAAATATTATATTTCTGGACTAAGAACTAGCTGTATATTCCCCATAGCAACCAAGTAGAACTACACTGTGTTCTCCAACTGTCTTTTCTCAGGCAAGTTATAATCTGATCTCCTGATATGTCTGAAATTTTATTTCCAACTTTATTACAGAAAAATACGTTGACCGGCTTTTTGGAGTTAATCGGGATCGCATGTCAATGGATCTGATGTCCGTTCTTCTTGTGAGTCATGTCAATGAGAGCCGAAATCACGGTAAGTTTGTCTTTTTTGTTTTTCTTTTCTTTTTTTTTTTTTTTTTCTCTTCTTTTGCTTTCCTTTTTCTTTTCTCTTCTTCTTTTTAAATACAGTAGGGAATATTGTTTGTAAATCCTAACTCTGTGTTGGGCAAAGGGTTTCTTGTTCTGCAATTCAACTATTCTGTCTCATTGTTTGCAACTGGGGCTTTTTCTCAAAGTGGGGTATTTCTATAAGTGGGAGCACTTCTGACTTCAGCGAATGCACAAAGCAAATGAACACAAGAAAATACTTGTGAAACACACTGCACAGACCTTAGGTGACCTAGTTTACCCCTTCAGCTGTTTCTCCTTGTAAAATGTGCTCTCTACCACTCCTTTTGACAGCTCTGTCCTCTATCCTTAAACTATCTTTCCTTCACCAGTCTCCCCCCCCCACAGCATATATATCGCCCTCACTTCTGTCCTCTCCTTATTACTGCACCCACCAACTCCTGCTAATTAGAATCCACACACAAAAAATCTCCAGGACCCTGGGGCATGTCCCTTCATATAAATCCCACTCCCATATTGCCTCCCTCACCCTTCTGCTTCTCCTAACCTCTGGAGATATAGCCTCAAACCCCGGGCCTCCATCATTTAACTGTACCCCATGCACCCATTACCCTGCACCCTCTGGCAGCAGCCACAATCAACACAATTTAGTTTCCATTTCTATTACTCCCAAGACCAGACTCCCTTTCTCTTGTGCCCTCTTGACCTCTTTATCGCCAACTCATTTAATCTACTCACCATTACCAAAACCTGGCTTCACGAATCCGACACTTTGTCTTCTGCTGCCCTATCCCACGGTGGTCTTCTCTGGACTCAACCAGATCCAGTGGACGTAAGGGAGGAGGTGTCGGAATCCTAGCCCCACATAGCACCTTTCAGGTACTTAAATCACATCCCTCTCTCTCACTCTCCTCTTACGATGCACACTTCATTCGTCTTTTCACTCCAGTTTCTCTAAGTATAGCTGTGATCTACAGGCCACCTGGACCAGTATCAACCTTTCTTGATGACTTCTCTGCCTGGCTACCCTACTTTAGTCTGAAATCCCCACAATCATTTTTGGGGACTTCAACATCCCTATTAATACTGAGACTCCTGCCACTTCCAAACTTCTCAGTCTAACCTCCTCCTTTGACCTGAAGCAGTGGATACACGCTCCTACTCACTCTGAAGGCAATACCCTTGACCTTGTTTTCTCTCACCTTTGCACTCCATGTGACCTCTCTAACTATCCATTCCCTCTCTCTGATCACCACCTTATTAGTTTCACTCTCCTCTACCTTCTCTCCCTCCAACCACCTAAAAGATACTTGCAGAAACTTACATCATCTCAACCCTTCTCTTCTTTACTCTATCGACAACCTCTACAACAAAATCTCACCCCTATCCTGCACCCACCTAGCCACTTCTGTCTACAACGCTTCACTTCTAGCCTTAGGGCCCCCCCCCCACTACACACAGAATCAGGCTCCGACCCCTTCAACCTTGGCAAACAGATGATACTAGAAGTCTGAAAAAACTTAGTTGTGCTCATGAGCGCCTGTGGCCTAAGACAAAGTCTCGGAGAGATTGCAACCAATATAAATCTGCCCTCCAAAAATACAATTCCAGCCTCCTTACTGCCGAACAGACATATTTTATCACTCATTAGAAACTTATCATCCCGTCCCCTTCAACTCTCTACTTGGTCCTCCACCCTGCCCAGGAGATCGCCAATCACATCCAACAGAAGATTGATACAAGTTGCGAGGAGATCTCTACTGTTCAGATACCCTCCATACTTTACACTTCATGCCCACAGATAAAATCATTACTTCACTCTTTCAACCCCACCACTATAGACAAGGTTGCTAAACTACTTGCTAAAATCCACCTTACCACCTGCCCTCTGTATCCTGTTCCCTTGCAAATGCTACGTTCACTCTCTGGCTCTATGCTACACTCTAACCCACATCTTTAATCTCTCCCTCCTCTGGCATCTTCACCAACTCTCTAAAACATGCATTTGTCAGACCCCTCACTTGACCCATCCAATCTTGACAACCTACGCCCCATCTCCTTGCTCCACTTCTTAAGACTCCTTGAACATCTGGTCTACAACCGACTGAGCGTCCACCTCGCTGATAATAGCCTTCTTGATCCTCTTCAGTCTGGATTTCGTCCTTAACACTCCAAAGAAACTACTCTCCTAAAACTAACAAACGATCTACTAACGGCCAAAAACAAACAACGCTATTCTGTACTCCTGGACCTCTCTGCTGCCTTTTGATACGGTTGACCATCTCCTCCTCCTCAAACTTCTCCCACCCCCCACCCAGCGGCAATGGCCGTGGGAAGGGCAGCCTGGCTGTCTGCTGCTGGGGACACACATCGGTCAGCCTCGGCCTGTCCCGTCAGTGTCCTCAGGTGAGCAGTATTCTACACCTCCTTTCAGCAGAGCCACTGGCTCCTGCTGCTGTTAGTCAAATCTTATGAGCAGGGGGACTGAGCCACACTTTGCTTCTATAGTTGCACACAGCCCAGCTCGGGAGTGAGTCTGCAGGTATGGTACCATAGCAAGTGGCTATGGGTATGCACTCAGAGGAGCCATGAGCGCTGGTAGGGAACCCCAGAAGAGGTTCGGTGCCGCTCTGTGCATTACTATTGCACAGAGCAGGTAAGTATAGCATGTTTATTATTCTAGGTGAAAAAAAAGCCTTTACAACACCTTTTTAAACAGGTAAATCGACAGTCTTCTTTGTAACTGTTAAGAACACAAATGTGTTTTTATATCTCTTCATCCAGTGAAGTTAGGTTTATTTTTCTCTAATACAAATTTATTTTATATCCCCGTTTCTTTTTTTTGTCCCATTTGATCCATTGATTTTAATTAAAGTTTAATGCATATGTGATTTAATATTTTCTGTAATCCTTTTTTTTTTTTTTTTTTTTTTTTTCACAGTCCCTCCGCACACTACATATAAAGATAAGAGAAAATGGAAGCCCATGTACTGGAAAAAACCTGTTTCAGATAGTAGCAGCAGTGATGAAGAGACTACAAAAGCAGTTAGCTGTGGTAAGATTGATTTGTAAATACCAAGTTATGTTAAAGACAGTTCATTGAGTTCAACCAATAGAAAAGTGAATAAACAGATCAAAAACTTGTATATACTCAAAATCTGCAGTTGATCCAGAGAAAGGTTAAAGTGTTAACCCAAAAAAAAAATTCAGATTCTGGTCCCTTAAAGCAGATTACATAGTGCTTGCGCTATGTAATCTGCCCACCGCTAAACAGTAAAAAAAAAAAACCTGCCATTTCCTGTATCGCCTCTCTATACTGACCAAGATAACCAGGGCTGCTCAGCCCTGACCACCGTGGTTAGAGTACGTCCCTCCATCATACATGGCTGTCCTATCTGCTCTCCTCTCTCCCCCTTCACCCTCCTTGCCTGTCTGCTCCCTCTCTCTGTCTCAGTCTCTGCCCCCCGCCACTACTATTAAAAATTAAAAACCTACAATTGTCACTGCCAGCCCCTCTATTAGATACTGGCATACCACACTATAAATCCTTTGTAAAAACGCGCGTTATAAATGGCTATTTAGAGCTGTCTTCAGGCCAGGCACATGACTCGCGACCGCTTTACAGCTCCGCTACGTTGCTTCTGCGGGAGGTCACTTGATCTCCCTGGCTGGCATCAGAGGCGGATCACTGCCCCTCCCGCAGAAGCAATTTTACACTTGACAAACTCTTTAAAAGAACATTGGAAAGTGTAGTCCAATTTGCTCCAATAGGGATAAGGTTCCTTTTTGATCTGTAAGCCAAGAGAAGTTCCTTGGATCACGATTCAACAGTGATATAAAAACAATGTACCCAAGTGAAAGTCATATGTAGGTATACTTTGTTAAACTAGATCCATATAATGGTGAGAGATATTGTAAGCTTCGGGCAGAGACGGATCCGGATTTATGTGCGTATGTGTAGTCATTTCCTGGAATAATTTCCACTTTTAATGTGGTTGACTGAACAGTCGGACTTGAGATATTTTCAATGCTAACATTTCATGTATTCAAGAGCATATAAACCCAAAACAATGGGGTGATATTCTAGTGATAATTAATGGGGAGTCATCTCATGGTTATGTCTCCCAGACAGGGAGTCAGAGAAATTCTCCTCTACAGACGAAACAAAACCTTAGCGATTTCCCATCTAAGCCAGAACAAAGAAAAAAAATGGTTTGAGAGCTAGTGTTTCGAAAACCACTCTGTAGAAATGAAACCAGTGACTAGTTGATTTGCTGTTGAAAGTGCAATTTACATTTTATGTACTTGGATCACTTTCCTATTATCTAATTTTCTTAATAAACCTTGCATTCTTTTTTTTTTTTTCTTTTTATCAGATTCTTTTTATTAGCACAAAGAAAAACATTTCATTGAACAAAAAAAATAACATATATGATGTTGTAGAGGACATATGATTATCCAAACCTTGCATTCTTTACCTGATCACTCACTAGATGACCAGAAAGAAAGCTATAATGCATATTATTGACATTCTTGTGCTAGCTTTGCTTTTCTATCAATACATTTTGGAGGTCAACAGTAGCAGATCTGATATTTCTTGTCCCATTTTCTTTCACCTACAGTTCCATCAAGTTCCCCAGAGCTCAAAACAAAGGTTCCTATTCATGATGGTGTTGTCACTACAGATGATGTCAGGTATTTCACAAATGAGACTGATGACATTTCTAACCTGGAGGCAAGTGTGCTTGATGACCCTCAGGGTATTCAGCTGTGGATCAAGTTGGCATACAGGTGCTTAAATCAAAATGAAGGGTAGGTGCTCTTGGTTTCTTTTCAGTGAATGTGGCATTTTATTCTAGCAATAATTGGTGTGATTTATTTCAGCTGCTAAATAATTAAATTTTCCCTCCTACTGTTAGCTTCTATTCATTGACAAAACAACAATTGGCTTATTGTTTTAGAGCACTTAGCGGTAACTAACTATTGTATGTCTGTTTTTGCATTTTGGGCAATTAATATCAAAATGTGACAGTTTGATATATTTTTTTTTTTTTAAACTAAAACGAAGTAGAAATCAAGTATTTGCTCTGCCTTTTTTACACATTTTATTTAAAACAATTGCTGATTGTTTACAGCACTGGCTTAAGGTGTAGGTACAAAGAAAAGTTATGCCTTCCCCCACACACCAGGATAAAAAAAGAAAATTCCAGTCTCCGATGCGATGCTGACCCATTTTACAATACATCAGCCTGTGCTGGGCAGTTTTTGCTAGCCATGTGCAGCCTCGTGTCTGTTGTACTGACAGGCACTGCAATGTAGATTGACTAAATTATCTTTATTATCAAAGATTTTGTAGATGTATTTTATACTGCAGCCAGTGGACAACCCTAAGCAAGTGTAGACACGTTCTGAAGTCTCAGCTGCTGTTCAATAGACCTGAATTGTAGGGAATCAAAGTAGCCACACTGCTGAATGGCTTACTTACAGGGGGACATATTTTTTTTTCTCCTCATCCTCTCTCCTAGTATAATTAAGCCAGATTGGTTAGACTAGGCTGCTTTCACACTCCAGCATGTTTTGCAAACTAGGTGCCATGCATGCATCCTGTATTAAATGTTTCTTTGTAAGTAAGCTGATTTTAAAGTGTTATTAAACCTGCAACCGTAAAATCAGTCTGTATATACCATAAAGCATGCTTGTTATACTTACTGTGGTAACTAACGCAGGGTCCTAGGGTTTGGTATCGCTTTAAAGCGGGGGTCCACCTATCTATCGTGGTTTTTTTTTTTTTTTTTTTTTTTTTTTTTTTTTTTTTTTTAGTTCATTCACAAACTTTTCTTCTCAGCATTACATACTCACATATTGTGTGTAATATGTCCGCCTGTGTCAGATTTCGTCGGAAAGAATAACTTATAATATTCACTGCAGGCGGTTTCCATTTTCATTGTGGGCATTTGAAGCCCACAAGCATTTATTTCCTGGATGTGGTGAATGCTGTGCTCCCAGCATTCACCGCTCATTCCCTCACATGCTCAGTGGCATCCTGGGAAGCCTGAGACCAGCTCCCAGGAGTCTGGTAAAGGCTAGAAACACGCCTACTCACACGGGAGGAGAACCAGGAAGAGCAAAGAAGAATAGAAAAATAAAAGGTAATTACGGCAATTTAAATTTTTTTAAACGGCATGTCAGCATCTAGGCAAGGAATAGAATACATACAGATATTGTTCAAAATTTGGGTGGAACCCCGCTTTAAATAGTTCTGAAAATAAACTCCAGATGCCTTATGGGGCCTGCAAGTAGCTTTCATGATCTTGATTTCTTTATCTATGTTTCTGTGAAGCACACTTGGTTGCTAGGTCCAGGCTGTGCATTTGGCCCCAACTTTTGTCCAAATCAAGATTAGGACTCTCTAGGTGCAAAGCCCAATTCATGCCATATAAAGCTGATGTCCATGTTTTATGTCTTTAAATAGCTTGTTAGGACTAAGCTGGTCGAGTGGCCGAATCTAAGAACCTAATGTACTCAGCCTATCAGAGGAAGCCTTGTGTTCGTTCACAGAACACAAAACTGTCCATGAATGGCTGAGCGCAGCTCGACCCCACTGTTTTGTTCTGGGTGTGAGGTGGGACGTCTCTGTCTCACAGCCGGAACCCAACACTGTGTGCAGCTGAAGGAAGGAAACATGGATATCTGCTTTAAGCATCAAATTGCAGAATGTCTAGCATCCCCTCCTTGCTTGACAGGAAGAGGCTTTAAGATGGAAACCCAAAAGCAAACCTTTATTATATTGCAGGTTACCATTTCATAGAGGTGATGGCTGCATTCATTTTCTGTTTTATGCTTGCTTCTATTTTTTTTGCTGGTGATCCAGTCAGTAAGTCTGTTTTTCAAAAAAGCAAGCTCTCTAGCTAGTTGTGTCAGAGATGAGAAAAAACATTTAACACTAGCAGGGGTGCATACAATAATCAGATTTTATTTAATGTACAACCTTTATCCCAAAACGAAAAAACTGCTGTTACTGCTTATAAAGTGTGAGCTGGAGTTTGGCTTCAATTTGTTTGTGTATTTAAATCTGCTAGTGCATCCAACTCTACCAAGACTGACAGTACTGCCATTCAAAGGTGCTCTCTCATCCAGAATGGAGACATTTTATTACAGGGAGTGTTACTGGTCAGATCGCCAGGTAAAAACGGGGGGTGGAGCTTAAAAAAGGAAATTAATGCAGCCACCACATTTGATTGGTAAGCTGCAACATATTACCTTTTTTTAGGAATGGGCTCGGGCGTGTTTGGGATCCCACCTGCCCGATCCTGCCAGGAAGCCAACACGACACATGGCTAATCGCAGGTAGTGAGGCATTTCGTGGTCCGCAGCTGCACATATCAAAATGTCTCACTGCCTGCGATTAGCCGTGTACAGTGTCTGCTTCCTGCCGTTATCAGGCAGGTGGGATCCTGAACACGTTTGAGCCCATCTCTACATTTTTGGTTTAGGTTTAATACCACTTTAATCTCTACTCGGGCAATCACTGAGTCCCTATGCACATCCTAGGTCTCGGATACAAGGGGGCCCACACAGTGATAAAGGGATCAACTTAAACATTAACGCACGTACTTGTAGGGACTTATGCTTTAGCAGCACTACCTTGGCAATATTTTAGGCCAGATCAGGTCCACTTTACCTTGTCAGGTGACTGGGTAAAAAGGGTTCAAAACATCTATTTAGTTCATAGGCTTTAAACACTCCAGTATGCAGATATAGAAGCATGATTACATAAGTGCCAGAGACTATCACTGCACAGAACAATGCGACTCCTCCCTTTCCTGCATTTTGTTTTGCCATTCGTTGTTGGCTGCATTTTTGAAAAATGCATATACATAAAATAGTTGTTTTCTGCTTTTAAAATGGAACTATGGCCTCCCATAAAAAAATGTGCTGCAGCATTTAATTATAAGTGTATATGTACTTTGTGTCCCCCTGAAAAGTCCCATAGTCTGCCAGTGAAGTCCACCTAATGCAGCTTCCTGTGATTTGTACTGCAGTGATGATGCACTCTAATTTAGGAGGTCTGGTTATCGGCATTGTCACCATTAATTCACAAGCCTATAACTTGTCAAACAGCACCTGGCAACATGTATTCTTGTCTGCTGCTTTCTGGATGGACAACATTGCCTCTGTTGCTGAAACCCTGCCACCTTTTTATAAAATAAAAAAATCCTGCAATCATTTTGGGGACGTACTAAACTGCATATTGGGATGATGGGATGATTGGATTATTGGCTGCAATACTGAGAACTCTCACTAGATGTCAGTGTATCATATACACATATATATGGTAATGACTCTGTTGTTTCTCAAAATATGTTATTCTTTACTGCAGTGCTTGATACAATGTTGCAAGAAGCAGTTGCTAATGTTTAACTCTTCACTTGCTGATCTATATGCAGCTGTACAACAGTTGCTGATATATATGCAGCTGTACAACAGGATACAGAAGTAATATAAAAATTACATTTGACCTGTTTTTGATGGGAATATGGGTAGAATTATTATTGCTCATGGGGATTATTGGAGGAATATCATGTTAACACCCGACAATGAACATATTTAATTAACAATAATAATATGCATATACTTTTTCTACATAAGCATTATGGGTGGAATATTGTAGTTAGACATACAAAGGAATATATTAAACCTATTTCTGATATAAATATGTATATAATTATTTTTCTACATGGGGATTATTGGTGGAATATTGTTTATAAATATACATAGCAGCATATTAAACCCATTTCTGAAGAGAATATGCATATAATTATATTTCTACATGGGGATTATTGGTGGAATATTGTTTATAAATAAACATAGCACCATATTAAACCCATTTCTAAAGAGAATATGCATATAATGATTTTTCTACATGGGGATTATTGGTGGAATATTGTTTATAAATATACATAGCAACATATTAAACCCATTTCTGATGAGAATATGCATATAATTATAATTCTACATGGGGATTATTGGTGGAATATTGTTTATAAATAAACATAGCACCATATTAAACCCATTTCTAAAGAGAATATGCATATAATGATTTTTCTACATGGGGATTATTGGTGGAATATTGTTTATAAATATACATAGCAACATATTAAACCCATTTCTGATGAGAATATGCATATAATTATAATTCTACATGGGGATTATTGGTGGAATATTGCTTATAAATATACATAGCAACATATTAAACCCATTTCTGATGAGAATATGCATATAATTATTTTTCTACATGGGGATTATTGGTGGAATATTGTTCATAAATTTACATAGCAACATATTAAACCCATTTCTGATGAGAAAATGCATATAATTATTTTTCAACATGGAGATTATTGGTGGAATATTGTTTATAAATATACATAGCAACATATTTAACCAATTTATGATATGAATATGCATGTAATTATTTTTCTACATGGGGATTATTGGTGGAATATTGTTTATAAATATACATAGCAACATATTAAACCCATTTCTGATGAGAATATGCATATAATTATTTTTCTACATGGGGATTATTGGTGGAATATTGTTCATAAATTTACATAGCAACATATTAAACCCATTTCTGATGAGAAAATGCATTTAATTATTTTTCTACATGGAGATTATTGGTGGAATATTGTTTATAAATATACATAGCAACATATTAAACCCATTTATGATATGACGAAGCATGTAATTATTTTTCTACATGAGGATTATTGGTGGAATATTGTTTATAAATATACATAGCAACATATTAAACACATTTATGATATGAATATGCATGTAATTATTTTTCTACATGGGGATTATTGGTGGAATATTGTTTATACATATACATAGCAACATATTAAACCCATTTCTGATGAGAAAATGCATATAATTCTTTTTCTACAAGGGGATTATTGGTGGAATATTGTTTATAAATATACATAGCAATGTATTAAACTCATTTCTGATGAGAATATGCAAATATGTTGCTATGTATATTTATAAACAATATTCCACCAATAATCCCCATGTAGAAATCTAATTATATGCATATTCTCATCAGAAATGGGTTTAATATGTTGCTATGTATATTTTCAAACAATATTCCACCAATAATCCCCATGTAGAAAAATAATTATATGCATATTCTCTTTAGAAATGGGTTTAATATCTTGCTATGTATATTTATAAACAATATTCCACCAATAATCCACATGTAGAAATATAATTATATGCATATTCTCATTAGAAATGGGTTTAATATGTTGCTATGTATATTTATAAACAATATTCCACCAATAATCCCCATATAGAAAAATAATTATATGCATATTCTCTTTAGAAATGGGTTTAATATGTTGCTATGTATATTTTTAAACAATATTCCACCAATAATCCCCATGTAGAAAAATAATTATATGCATTTTCTCATCAGAAATGGGTTTAATATGCTGCTATGTATATTTATAAACAATATTCCACCAATAATCCCCAATAATATGCATAATTATATGCATATTCTCTTTAGAAATGGATTTAATATGTTGCTATGTATAGTTTTAAACAATATTCCACCAATAATCCCCATGTAGAAAAATAATTATATGCATTTTCTCATCAGAAATGGGTTTAATATGTTGCTATGTATATTTATAAACAATATTCCACCAATAATCCCCATGTAGAAAAATAATTATATGCATATTCTCTTTAGAAATGGGTTAAATATGTTGCTATGTATATTTATAAACAATATTCCACCAATAATCCACATGTAGAAAAATAACTATATGCATATTCTCTTTAGAAATGGGTTAAATATGTTGCTATGTATATTTATAAACAATATTCCACCAATAATCCACACGCAGAAATATAATTATATGCATATTCTCATTAGAAATGGGTTTAATATGTTGCTATGTATATTTATAAACAATATTCCACCAATAATCCCCATATAGAAAAATAATTATATGCATATTCTCTTTAGAAATGGGTTTAATATGTTGCTATGTATATTTTTAAACAATATTCCACCAATAATCCCCATGTAGAAAAATAATTATATGCATTTTCTCATCAGAAATGGGTTTAATATGCTGCTATGTATATTTATAAACAAAATTCCACCAATAATCCCCATGTAGAAAAATAATTATATGCATTTTCTCATCAGAAATGGGTTTAATATGTTGCTATGTATATTTATAAACAATATTCCACCAATAATCCCCAATAATATGCATAATTATATGCATATTCTCTTTAGAAATGGATTTAATATGTTGCTATGTATATTTATAAACAATATTCCACCAATTATCCACATGTAGAAATATAATTATATGCATATTCTCATTAGAAATGGGTTTAATATGTTGCTATGTATATTTTTAAACAATATTCCACCAATAATCCCCATGTAGAAAAATAATTATATGCGTATTCTCTTTAGAAATGGGTTTAATATGTTGCTATGTATATTTATAAACAATATTCCACCAATAATCCACATGCAGAAATATAATTATATGCATATTCTCATTAGAAATGGGTTTAATATGTTGCTATGTATATTTATAAACAATATTCCACCAATAATCCCCATATAGAAAAATAATTATATGCATATTCTCTTTAGAAATGGGTTTAATATGTTGCTATGTATATTTTTAAACAATATTCCACCAATAATCCCCATGTAGAAAAATAATTATATGCATTTTCTCATCAGACGTGGGTTTAATGTGTTGCTATGTATATTTATAAACAATATTCCACCAATAATCCCCATGTAGAAAAATAATTATATGCATATTCTCATCAGAAATGGGTTTAATATGCTGCTATGTATATTTATAAACAATATTCCACCAATAATCCCCATGAAGAAAAATAATTATATGCATTTTCTCATCAGAAATGGGTTTTATTATGCTGCTATGTATATTTATAAACAATATTCCACCAATAATCCCCATGTAGAAAAATAATTATATACATATTTGTATCAGAAATAGGTTTAATATATTCCTATGTATGTCTAACTACAATATTCCACCCATAATCCCTATGTAGAAAAAGTATATGCATATTATTATTGTTAATAAAATATGTTCATTGTCGGGTGTTAACATGATATTTCTCCAATAATCCCAGTGAGCAATAATAATTCTACCCATATTCCCATCAAAAACAGGTAAAATGTAATTTTTATATTACTTCTGTATCCTGTTGTACAGCTGCATATATACCAGCAAGTGAAGAGTTAAACATTAGCAACTGCTTCTTGCAACATTGTATCAAGCACTGCAGTAAAGAATAACATATTTTGAGAAACAACAGAGTCATTACCATATATATGTGTATATGGTACACTGACATCTAGTGAGAGTTCTCAGTATTGCAGCCAATAATCCAATCATCCCATCATCCCAATATGCAGTTTAGTACGTCCCTCATTTTGTCAGTGGCATATTTTATATTCCCTTTCCTGCTGTGTTAACTATCTCGTTCTAACAGAGGAAGGATAGCTGTTTCTGTTGTGAATAGGCTAAAAAAATTTATGTTTGCACTGCAGTGTTTACACTTTTCATGGCTATGTGGCTATGATTGGTTCACAGCAATCAAATGGTAAAGAATCACATGCCTGTGATCTGAGCTGACCAATGACTGCTTAGATCGTAGCCATGCATGGGTTTTCTGGCAGCCCTAGTGTGTTTTTGTTTTCAATGTCATTTAAGCACTACACTATAGAAATACATGTCCATTTCTGTGTGTGTGCGTTTTTCTTTATTTTTTTAATTTTATTGGTTTTCAGCATTAAACAAAGTACACATAAGGTG
The DNA here is from genome assembly GCA_037952925.1 of Lithobates clamitans. Lineage (NCBI taxonomy): Eukaryota > Metazoa > Chordata > Amphibia > Anura > Ranidae > Lithobates > Lithobates clamitans. The sequence goes on from JBBGZY010000248.1 coordinate 1,757,791, forward strand.
GAAGACTAGGTCCACATCACTTTGACATATCTTAAGCAAAACATTGCAAGCGATACCAGAAGTTAGGAACATATTAGGAAGTTATATCATGAGAATAACACAGCCGCCTGGTGCAGGATGGCCTTACCTATTGTGCATTATTAGCGTTAATGCTTTCTGATACCTGGCAGATGGCAGGATTGTACAGTGAGCTGCACAGAGTAAAGATGATTGCATCAAGAAGGGTAAAAACTTTTCACAAAGAAACCTTTCTGCACCCATTTTTTTTTTTTTTTTTTACCGTAAAATGCAAACATTATCCATATGATTTTTATATTTTACTAGTAGTTTTGATCATTTTTGTTTAGTGATTTCTTTTTTTTTTTTTTTTTTTTTTTTTTCAGGACTTCCTCTGAACGTTTGGATTCTTCTTTGAATGTATTATCCAGAGCATTAGAACATAACAAAAACAATCAAGAAATCTGGATCCACTACCTTAAATTATTTTCTAAAAGGGGGACTGCAGAAGAAATTCGGGAGATGTGCGAGACTGCTGTGGAATATGCCCCTTCCTTTCAGATCTGGTGGAGTGTAAGTTTTCCTTATCTGAGGCTGAGGGAAATATTAGTATTGCAAAACTACACTATGCCGTCTGAAAAAGCATAAATGATTGTGGTTTTTGTAAGAAATTAACTTTATCTAACATGCAATTATTTTTTTCTTTCCAATATGAAAGTTTGAATTCTTAACCTACACTAGTTGTGTAGTTGTGATGGGGGTGTGTGTTAGCGTTTTGATGCTGACAAACGGGTCAAGCAGCTGCTTATCTGGCACTGTAATATACAGCACTTTACAAGTTATAAAATATAGTTAAACTTTTTAACAGACAATTCTATTATACTTGGGATACATTAAGATGATTAGGTTTTTCTTTTACCAAAACTTTAACTGGGTCTTTAACACTTTTTCAGTATTTGTATGTTTGCTAGAGAAAAAAAATGTGGCTTTGAAAACCTGTCTATAATCTGTATATTAATAGTAATTTCTCATCTAATTTTTACCCTCCAGTTTCTGACTTTAGAGAATTCCTTTGATGGGAAGGATCAAGTGTGCAGCCGTGCAATACAGTACCTTATGCAGCAAATACAGGAAGATCAGAAATCTGAACTGTTTTCATTGCAGTGTTTGGAAGTTCTGCTGTACCGTGCACATGTAAACCTGTTCACTGGAAGAATGCAAAACGCCCATGCTATTTTACAGGTACTGCACATGATTATTACTGGAGGTCATCCTTTTGTAGTCTAGGTGTGGTTGTAGAGTGACTTCCCCTCACCAACCCCCCCTCTTATGAGTGTAAGGATGCTTAAGAAGCCTCTAAACTTGTGTAAAACAAGTGTGGCTAAGCCTGTTTTTTAAAATGCTAATTGTTTAGTACATTGAATGTTTTACTTTTTGTTGATCTCAACTCGAACACCAAAAGGAGGAAAGGCTACAAGAATTTACAAGATGACGTTTTAAAGCTAAACCCCAGCTATAATCCTTATTACATATTTACATTGGTCGATCTTGAACCAATCAAAGTATGAATATTACATATCTGAGGGGCCTTTGGGGAAGCTGACAATCACTGTAGTATGTGCTACTACAGTGATAGCAGCGATCTTCTGCATCCTATGCTGAGCAGCTTCTCTTTTGCACATTGACTACAGGGGGGAGTTTGCTCAACAATGCTGCCATTCATAAAACTATTTTTTAATGAATCCAAGGCACTCTCTCATTGGATGAGGTGGAGTGATGGACAGTGATGTCACAATCTCCATCTCATCCAATCGGAGAACATCTTGTGTTCATAAAAAAAAAATTATATATATATATATATATATATATATATATATATATATATATATATATATATATAACATTCTGTGAATGGCATCAGTTCTGAGCGAGCCACTCACTGTGAACAGATCGCTGTTATGTTTTGTAGTAGTGCCAACTACTACAGTGATTGCCAGCTACCCAGTGGTTCCTCAGGTATCAAATATGTGTGCGTACTTGCATTGGTCCAAGCTGTTCCAATGTACATATGCAGTGAAGATCATACCCGGAGTTCAGCTTTAAAAGTGTTCTAAATAGGCTTTATCATTAATATATTTTCAGTGTGTCATTAGTCAACCCCTCAAAGTAGGTTCAGAATAAATGCTTGTTCTATAGCATCAATGTCAGAGTTGTGTTTTGTCTGCATACTGTCCTTTGCAAGTTATTTTGTGGCCCTCGTTCAGCTTAAGGGTTTGAATAAGAACCCAAACTGTCATAAAACCAATGCCATCTACATTCTGTAGGGAATTGGAGAACTCAAGTCAGTTTATTTCCTTAGTTTATTAGCGCTCTGCTGCATTGGAAATGTTTACATTAATTTTCCCTCCAGGGGCCTGTGCTGCAGGGTGTAGTCATGACTTCTAGGCTTTAAAAAGAGAAATAGGAGAACTGAGCTGATCCAATATCCCCTCCTAACACCATGTCTAGAGTTGTCACCTCATCCCTTTAAACCCGAACACCTTTGAATTAGACAGGTTCGGAGGCTAATTAAATGCAGATAAGGCACAAGTGAGTTTAATTACCATCTTAATCAGCCACAGAACCTGTGTAATATGTGTTCGTGTTTAAAGGGATGAGGTGGCAACCATAACCTTGTCCCTTTAACATTTTTGCATACATCACACCTGATTGGCTCCTAAACTTGCGCCTCTCTAAAAGTCTTGAGTGCAGCTTTTTAGGGGATTTCAATAAACTTTCTTTCTGTTATAGTCCACCGAGGGACACCAGAATTCAGAAACTATTTCATGGTAGCTATACATTAACTGACTACAAAAGCTGACCTACAGGTCAGTAAAATTTAAGATCTGAATCAGACAGTATACTACCCAGGACGTTCTAGACCATGGATTATATGCCACTGCCTTCAGGTTGTTGGACATTGGCAAAATCTTTACTTGGAATGCTCCCAGTGCACCCTGATGTAACCCCACCCACTCTATGGGAGTTTTTTTTTCTTAGTGTCTTTTAGGTGGTGGATCTCTCCTATGGAGAAGTTTTTTACACCATTTATCTTCACTGCTTCATATGACACTTCTATCCGGATCCAACTATTTATTGCCTCTCAAAGCAGTTTCTGGATCTGTTACTCTCGATGACCTCTTAGGAACTGTACCTGGACCCACAGTGGCTGGGTCAGTTTGTAATATTTGCTTCAGGCACTGGTTGGGTGCTCAACTTGGCACATGGTTTAACAAAGGGAAGTTAACTGTAGGGTGATACAAGTCTGTGGTCTAGGTCCATTCTTATAACCCCTAAAGCTTGAAGACCCCCTGGGGAGTATGCCCACCTTGACGGATGAAGATCGGTCCCCTTTGGTAACCTGCAGCATGGATAAGGTAAGATGGGGTTTCCCTGTATTTGTGACCAAGTTTTGTTACATGTGGGGGGTTATGCACCCTCATTACCTGGGGGTTCAATCAGTGGTTTCACTGGGGTATATAATAGAGACATCCCGCAGTTAAGTTTCCCTTGAGAGTTTTCAGCTTTATGGTAGCCTCCTTTGAGGCTGTGCCATGTGTCCAATTTCTTTCAAGACCTCTCAAACACAACATCTTAATTTGCAACAAGCATGCTCCTTCTCTTGGCCTACCCAGGCTCCTGTCCAGCCAAGCAAGGAATTCCTTAACTTATTGAATCTCCAAACCAGCTTTAACTATAGGGAAGTCTTTCAGTACTATCACTGGAAAGTAATAACAAATACCAGTCTTCTGAGCTCCGATCGGGGAGATCAGACAATACCACTGGCTTACATCAACCTCCAAAGAGGTGCCAGGAGTCTTGCTGCCTTGAAGAACGCAAACCCAATAATCTCATGGATGGAAACTCCCTGTCCAGTGATCTCTGCAGTCCACTTTCAGCTGCCACTGCCTGGATGAAGAGGAATGGGTCCTTCACCCAAACTTCTGAGATGTTAGAAATGGAGGACTCTGGATGATGACATCCTCACCTCCAGATTTAAAAACCAACTACCTTGCCTTGATGATTTGATAATTCCCTGGTCTCAGTTTAGGCTACACGTGTATTCTGCCCCGCTTGCTCAAAAACAATAGATTAAGAGGTAAATGGTGATTCTCTTCACACAGAACTTGCCCAGAAGACCCTGTTACAGATTTTTAGCAGACAACCCCTGGTCTCTTCCTAACAGGCCAGATCTGTCTCAGGACCCTGTGTTTCATCTTGCTGCTCAGCTGCTGGCTTTAACAGCATGGCTGTTGAAGCCCAGGCCTTAAAAGATAGAGGGGTCTGTTATTCCTACCGTGCTAAAAACAAGAAAAGCCAAGGCCTACTATCGTACCCAAAAATACTTTCACCTGGTGTCAACATAGGTTGTCTTCTGGCCTTCCTATGACCAGGTCTTGACCAGAATTTGGCCTTAAGCACTCCAAGAGAACGTTTTTCTGCCTTGTCCATTCTTATTCAAAGACGCCGGGCTTCACTCACCATTGCAAAAACTTTATTTCAAGGTGTACCTCGTATAAAGCCTCCATTGCAGCATCTGTGCTTTCTTGGAATCTCAACTTGGTTCTCCCTGTCTTGCAAAACTACCCTTAGGGATGTTCCTTTTTAGATGACTACTTTTGCCAAGTAGGCTATTGTGGTTATCACATTTGTCAGACATTTCTGAGTTGCCAGCTATCTCTCTTGTAAGGAGCCATTCCTCGTTCTTCACAAAAGACAGGGTAGTCTTATGCTCAAGATAATCCTTTCATCCTAAGGTGGTATCCATATTCTACCTCAATAAGGGCATAGTTCTACCATCCTTATCCAAAGGAGGTCTCTTTTCATTACCTGAACATAGCCAGAACCATTAGTCTACTTCAATGCTGCAGCTTCAATCAGACAGATTCTGTATTCTGTCCTCAAAACCTCTCAAGGGGACACCATGCTTTCAAATCCACCATTGTGAGACAGACTAAAAAATCTCATCACTAAAGCTTACACTTTAGAGATCAAATCTCTTCCTGCGATTTTATGTTTCAATTGCACCAGATCAGTGGGCATTTTGGCATCAGGCCTCTGCAGCCCAGTTGTGTAAGGTTTCCACATGGTCCCCTGTTCTTACTTTTTCAAATTTCTGCCAGGTGGATGTCCATTCTTCTTTTGCAGATGCATCTCTTAGGCCACAATTTCTTGCAGCGGCACTCTGAAGTTTGAGTTGTTTCCCATCTATTGCTTAGGGACATTCCAGAATCTGTGAATACTTGCCATGCGATCTATACTGTATTAATATAAAAGGAAATTTTGGTTTATTTGTGAATTTCATATCTTTGAGCACAGGCCACTCTCCCTAACCCAGTGGTTCTCAACGCATATCTTCAGGACCCACCAACAGGCCAGGTTTGCAAGATAACTTAACTGCATCACAGGTGATATTTTGTTTGGTGCTCAGTGATTGCAGTATTCTAGTCTGTCTCTCCAAGGTAATACTTAAAATCTGGCCTGTTGGTGGGTCCTGAGGACAGGAGTTGGGAACCACTGCTCTAACCTAACTATTTCTTGGTTACTCTGCTTTGCTTGCAACAAAACTGATTAAGTGGGGGAGGGTTTTAGCAGTGGTCAACTTTTAGTGATGTTGGGGGCTGCACTTGAGGCCTCCATATCAAGAAAGGGCTCCACATAAAATTCAGCAATTGCTCACTGTCGGAAAAGGCAAACGCAACAGTTTATAGTCAGACTATAGGCATGTTAAAATATGTTCAGACTGTGAACTTGATGCAAGGGATGATCCGAGACTGCGGACATAATACAGGAAATGGTTTGACTACAGACCCGGCTGCAGGAGACTGGACATTCTTCAGGAGACTTTTTACATGAGACTGCTATAATCACTACTTCAACTGGGTAAGAGGGAAAAAACGATTGTCTACTGAGGCACCGAGGTCCACAGGAAAAGTGCCAAAGGGCCTCATGCTGCCCCTGGGCAGCAGGTTGGTGCCAAGAGATGTGTCTTCAAAAGCTTTGCCTGTGTCCAATCAACTTTACAAGCTGTTGTAAAGTGTCCTGTATTGTACTTCAAGATGAAATTTACAGAAAAGTCAAAACTCCTTTTTATTGACCTGGAGTTCGGTTTATAGTATGTATAGCGACCATGAAACTGATGTTTTTTTTCTTTGTCTTGTTCCCAAAGTTTTTCAAATATAACTTGATTTAACTATATATATATTTTTTTTCAATATGCTTCACAGAATGCTTTAAAGTCTCCTTGTGAGAAGAGTATAGCAGATCACCTTACTCCCCAGGACCGCTGCTTAGCATGGCTTTCTTACATTCACCTCATGGAGTACAATACTCTACCTGCTAATTTCTATGACCCAACAATTGCAAACCCTTCCAGGATAGTTAACAAGGAGCCATTTATAATGCACTGGCTGAATTCCCAAAGTGTAAAGACTGATCCTACCATGCTGCTTGCTCTATTTGAAGGTGTGTCAGAGTTGTATTTTTGCATGCTTATTTTTCTTCTTAATTTTTAACTGTAACAATACTTGTACTGTACAACAAAGGCATTGCTAGAGGTTAAACAAGTGTAGGAAGGGAAAAAAAAAACATACTTGACTATATGGCTGCAGCATCAGTCCCCCCCCATCATTGGTTCTAAGCCTGAGAACTGTGAGATCACGTGACTGCTGATTATTCAGTCTTCAAGTTCACTCCGAGCACAGAGCAGTGACAGGGCTCTGAGCTTTGCCCCTCCATCGCTCGGTACGGTCAAATATCTGGGTGAATCTCAATGTTCGGATACATCCAGATACTAGAGCGACTCTATAACGTCACAGGAGTGCATGCACTTTCACTCCTAGGACCCACATGCGAAGTATGTCCAAAGAAGCTTTGGCAATATTGCTTTTAAAAGTAGTATGTCCTGTAATTTTTATTAATTTTAAAGATTTTTTTAATTAAATTTTTGTTCTACAAGATAGTAGAAAACATCCATTATAGTTGTATGACAATTGGTTATAACAGCAGAAAGCCACAGATAAAATTACAAAAAAATAAAGTAGGATTCCAGGCAAGGCTGTATAAGTACAGCAAATATCTGCTAAATGGCTAGGCCCCTGTTTACCCCATTGGGAACAAACTGTACACAGGTGCAAAGAAGTATAGTAAACAGTAATAAAGTTAATTGGACAGAATTAAAGATGAAGAGCAATCTTAGAGTAATATTGTTACTCACTGGTGTAATGCTGGGCTAGGAATCATGAATTGCAATTTAAATATTTAAGGGATTTAGAAGCTCTAGGGTGATTGATCCAGATTTGCTATAATTTTATAAAGTTAGGTATGTTATAGTTTTTGTATGCTAGCATTCTGTCCTGCAATTTTTTTATTTATTTTATTTTTTTAAGTTTACATATTCAGTGTCAAAGTTTTCAGACAAGATAAAAAAGTTAATACATTTATAGTGGTATACATTTTCAGTAGCAAAATGATTGAAGATGTTTATCAGAGTAGTTTTTGCCTAAATATAGCTCCCTTTTTGAAATTTAGTTCTTGGTCAGTGACACAAGCCAGTATTCTAGCTTTTGTAAACATGGTCGCTGCCTACATCCAAAATCTGGTGTATAAAGTCATACTCCATCTCCCATATACGTTATTTCAGTTGCTGAATACAAAGTATGCACTACTATGGTACTGCCAATCTGAGGTAGAAAAGGAAAATAAATATCCCAAAGCAAAGATAGAAGTCGGGGTAAAGAATTTGTGTGCTTGGGTGCAAAACGTATTGTATTAATGAAAATCTACCAAAAATGGCTCCTGATTACTCGCATGGCCCTTAGTGTTGTATAAGAGGCAAACTTTGTGGATTATTTCCACACAGCCAAAGTGCCAAGATACAGTCTTATGCTTTCTCTTTTTTTTTATTTTTTTTTTATTTCTATTTTTTTAAATATGTATATGATTTTCAGTAGCTGCACCTAAATAAGTTTTTGTGTTTCTGTTTTGTTTTTTTCCCATTAATTGTGTTGTGCAGAAAACATGTCTTGTGAAAACCTGAGCAATGCCTTTGTCCTCTACATTTTTGCATGTGCTGCTTTTTTTTTTATTTTTTTATTTTTTCGGTATTGTACTTGTAAATTGATGTCTACCAGATTTTTAAAGTGAATTACATCAAGATTACCCTGAAAATCGTACCCCTGGAACAATATCCCTAAAATATTGCAAAATAGATTTATAGATGACTTGTTTAATGTTAGTAGGGTACATATTGCCCTAATATAAAGCAGTTTTTAAACTCGCCCATTGGGGGACACAGTCAGTTTATGCTGCTGCCTACAGGTTGACGGGGCACTTAAAAGCAAAACAAATTGTAGCACAGAACGTCAAAATCCCACCTACTTCAGCATACCTCGTGGTGTTTTTTTTCCTTTTTTCCTATTCTAATGTATTTGGAGGATGGATGTATTTTCTTCAGCTCTGCTATGGAACACAATCCTGATCTTCTTTTTTTGTTGCCTATGTATTCTTCAAGATTTCTGCTACTACATTACTGCTGAGCTGTTCTCTATATTCAGCTAGCCAGGTCAACCTTTCCTCAGCTTGACTTTGAAGTGGCTGCTGGAGTGGACATTGCGGGGATAGTCTGGAGGGTGACCTTCACAACTGGCTTTCACATTGTGGTGCTTTCCAGACTTGTGTGTACTGGTAAAAGTTAGACTGAGAGCTTTCAAGGTCCAGAGCCATGGCATTGCCTCAGTGCTTGACCTGGTCTCTGAAGGCTCATTTTGTAAGTATTGCTGTTCTGAATAAGCTCTGGGAGCTGCATAAGTAGAACTGATGAATGCGTTTGTTTCCCCACTTTCGGTCGGTTCTGTGGAAGGGGTTAACAGTGATGCCATCAACTGGGTAGAGTGTAATCAGTTTTTCCCTGCCATTAAGCACTGAGAGAGCACCTTCCCTCTGCTTCTCCAGCTTGTAAGAGAAATGTGGAATTAGTCATCGGTCTGCTTTGCTGGCTGTCTATAGTGACCTAGTCAATTTCTGTAGCCTGATCCAACACTTGCTCCAAGTGGCTGAGTTTGTGAGTACCTGAGGTCTTGCTTTTTTCCCTGAGCTATGTTGCCTTCTGCCTTCCAATGCAACAAGCCTTCTAAAAACAGTGGAGCAAAGTCCCACTGTACCAGATGCCTCCAGCTCACACTTCACTGACAGTTCGGGTGTCGCCTGCAGTGTGTTTTCTGAGTTGACTGGAGTTTTGCCCTCCTACTAGAGTGTAAGCCATCTTGGGAGTCTTCCCTAATTCAGTTTGGTGTACCCACCACCTCCTTCCAGGAAGAATTTTACCAGCTATAAGATGTGACTATGCTGGTTAATGAACACAAGCTTTTCTCCCATTTGCGGCTACGCAGCTTCTTGGACTCTGTACGGAGTTTACAATTGTATGGATCGGTACATTGGCAGACATCGGCTGCAGATAATGCTAAGCAAATGTAGATAAGTGCAATGGGGACAGGGAGAGCAAGGGAGGCTGTAAGGAAGTAATCTAAGTGTTTGTGGGTGTGGGGTTTTTTTAGTGTGGGTTTTTTTTTTTTTTTTTTTTTTTAGTTTTTTTGGTGTTTTTTTTAACACTTGGCATAGAGATGGGGATACCCATTATGGATTCCACCAACAAATGCCTAGAAACACTGTCTAGAGCTTGGTTCTCCCTAGCAGGCCCTCCCTTGCAACTTGCTTTGGCCTTGACCTTAATCTGTTCAACTTTGGCTGGTCTGAAAGAGCAATTGAAACGCATGCCTGTTGCTTTGAGCTACAGTGTTGATGGGTTGCTGGAGGTCTCCCTAGTCACCTCCTGTCGGTTAACAGGAGGAAGTACCTTTGGAAGATTGGGATGGGTAGTTCACATGCAAGAAGCTTTTGCAACACACAGCCTTCGAGGGATAATGCCTCTTTGGGGCCATCCTGGATGCACTTAAGTATGCTACTAATAGCAAGATTAATCCTCATCTTCAGCAAAAGAACCCTAGGGTTCAGTCTGAGGAGACTCACTCCTTGGAGGCCAAGAAAAATCCTTTTGGTTACCACACATCCTCCAAATCTAGACCTACCAACAGTCCACCTGCTATTCTTGTATATGGCTTTTGCAGACAGTTGGACAGCCTGCATCCCAAATCTGAGTGCAGGAGGTGGTTTTCCGAGATCTATGAGCTGATTTTCCTCCCAGCCTCCTCCTTGACTAATTACTTTCAAATTGCCTGTATCAATGCACAAGTTAGCAAATGTCCATGCAGCCTTAATGGGTCTTCTGGAGCAGGGTATCATTGCTCCAGTTCCTGTGGTAGAGTGGTTTCAGCTCAGGAATCAAAGGAGGGCATCTTCTTTTCTTGGACTTCAAGGCCTTAATTGATTTCATTCAAGCCCTGAAATTCCATATAGGATCCCACAGGTCTGTCATAACCTCACCTGCATATCTCCATTTGTTCAGGGATTTCTAGGCTTTGTTGTGGATCCAGTTACTTACAGTTTTTGGCTTTGCCATTTGGTCTATCTTCTGCATTTCAGGTGATCACCAGGTAGTGGGCCCCTGTGATGGCTTTACCGTACTCTTGGGGCATTCCTATTGTGGGATGTCTAGACTGGGAAGACTTCCACTTCAGTAAGTCTTCTGCTGAGGAAACAGTCAGCACAGGTTTGAGCTGACAAAGTAGCCCTGACTATCCAGACTTTGCAGTGGCCCAGCTGGATTCTGAATCTTTCAAAACTTGGCACTGTAACTGATGCATTACTTGGAATATCTAAGCCAAGTTCTAGACAAAGCTCAAAGAGTTTTTCATCCCCATGGTGATACTTCAAACTCGCTGCTCCCAGCCCCAGACGCCTCAATCCAGGAATTATTTGACTGTCAAGTCAGTGCTGTCTCTGAACACACTGATTTTGTTGATGCTTAGGACCGGATCCCTACAATTTCAAATACTGCTGTTGTCTCAGTACATTCCTTGGACAAACATATTCCTCTGACACTGAAGACAAGATTGGCTTTTTGCATCAGGAATTCTGCATGAGTGTTAGGAAAAGCCCCCCTGTGCAGGGGACTTGGGCATCAGAGAAATTTGTTTGCTGATCAGCCTTCTAGAGGGACCTTGTAACACTAGGTCTGGCTGGAGGGTCAACTTATTAGGATTCAGTTGGACACCACCATGGCACATAGAACCTGTGCCGTGAGTGGGGTACCCTGCATGTGGACCACCCAGGTTCAAGATAAATTGGGCAGGATTGTCTCCAGGTACAGAGAACCACCAGCGAAAGCAGTGGATGCTCTGGTGGCTTTTTGCGATTTAATAAATCCTGATGTACGCCTAAGTCTTGAACGCTCTCCTTGCCTGCTTTGAAGGGTTTAGATGGAGGTAATTCCAATGATCTTCATGGCTTCAGATTGGCCCAGGTGGATGTGGTATTCTAACCTGATCAGACTGCTGGCATGCACTCGGGCTTTTCCAGATCATCTGGATCTTCTATCTCGAGGACTGATTTACCATCCTAGCTTTTACCATTGTTTACATAGTAGTTAAAGCTAGGAAGTCTGCTTCTCTCCTTGTTCTTTTACTATATGTGAAAGGCATACTTCGCTTGGTACGAGGTGAGAGGCTTTCACCCCAGAAATTCTCCATGGAACGTATACTTGCCATCATACAGGTGGGTCTCAGCAGGCATTTGGCCCTCAGCACCATTAAAGAGGAAGTAAAGCCTCTGGGGGGGGGGGGGGATACACCCCGCAAGACAAAGGCCTAATGAGCTAGTATGCATAGCATACTAGCTCATTATGAATTACTTACCTGAGATTGAAGCCCCCGCATCGGCCCTTGTTCGCCTCCGACGACGCATCGGCTCTTGTTCGCCTCCCGAAGTGACTTCCGGGTATCGCGGCTCCGGCACAGTGACTGGCTGGAGCCGCGATGACGTCACTCCCGCGCATGCGCGCCGGTGCAGCCACTAACAGCATGATCGCCGTTAGAAACGGCACGCTCAGTGTGCCTGATGTCTACGGCACATGCGCCGTAGACATTGGTGCCGCTATTTCTGCAAATATCTCCTAAACCTTTTAGGTTTGGGAGATTTCTTGCACCTACAGGTAAGCCTTAATCTAGGCTTACCTGTAGGTTAAAGTGGTTGTAATGGGTTTACAACCACTTTAAGGGTCGGGTCTCTGTGCTTTTGATCTTGCTCCAGAGACTGCTAGCTTCCCATTCTTTGAGCCTCCTATATGGCTTCCCCTTCCATCTTTGTCCTTTTCGCTCTCCCTCTGGCATCAATTCTTCAGGAGGAGATTTCCCTTTGTTTGGATGTAGTTCTGGCTGTGAGTTTCTTGTAAGCCACTGCTTTCTTCAGAAAGGCTGACTGTTATTCCTGGTGATCCCTGTAAAGGTAAGCCAGCTTCTTCCATTTTCTGGGTGGCTCAGACAAACTGCCGTTTAAGTTATGATCTTAAGGATGGAGTACAATATATTAGCTCTATTAGTGCCTCTTGGGCGCTTTAGCAGTTTGCTAGGGTTTCTCAGATTTACAAGGCTTGCACATGGTCTGCTATTCACATGTTCTACTGATTTTACCAGGGAATGTTTTAGCTTAATCTAATGCTAGCTTTGAGAGGTGGTCTTTTAAGTGACTCTATGAACTGCAGGCAGTTCCCAATTCTGTTGTAGGCTTGTCAGCATTTTTCTCTTCCCTTATTTGAACTGATTTTGGATGTCCCAACTGTACAGGACTTCCTGTATCCTTCAATTGATGAGAATAGACATTTTTTACATATACTGAAAAATCCTTTTGTTGGCGTTCATTGAGGAACACAGGTCCCACCCCTCTGTGTTTGAATATGCTCTTGGTGCTGTTTTGCCACAGACATGCAGGGAATAGGCATTCTCCTGGGCTGACCTACAATTTTATTTTGTATATTCCAACTTTTCAAGACTTCTGTTTCCCTCAATAGACTCCAAGAAAGGGATTTTACGATGAGTACAAAATTTTTATTTTTCTGTATGCTTGGCTAAAACTCAAACCAAAATATCTAAATCCATCATACCAAGACCAGCATGAAATTTTTGAATATTTACACCACATATTCACTGATTTTGTTTTCTTCTCTTAGCTGCTGTTTTTTCATGTTCTGATGAAAACTTGAATGCCAGGGAAAGAATAGAAGTTTGCCTTCCACTTTATAAAAATATGATCCTCCTCAATCTTATTCTAAATAGGTAAGAACTGTACACACTATTGTGTAAAAAGTCGTTATAATACACTTGTTAACATTGTGGGCATTTTTTCCCTAGGTCTTCTGCGGCAGTGGACATGTGTAAACAGCTGCTTGATGATTGGAGTGATAATTGTGACATCCTAGAGGCTTTATGTTCTGTATATCTTAAAATTGAGCAACCAAATGATGGCATGGAAGTCTGGATGACTGCATTCAGAAATAGTCCTGGAAACACACAAATATTATATAATGTCTGCAGATTTTTAGTAGAACAGGTAAATTTGTACTCTTTGGGTGTGTATTGTGCAGACGTGGTCTTTTTTTGCGTATTCCAGTTGCTTTTTCCCAGTCAAATAGCCAATATTTTCCATAAGAAATGTATTGGTGTTTCTTGAGTTACAATTTATCTTTTCTATGTTGTGTGACAATTATTTCCCTGTGTGAACGGTTTGCACCAAATCTAGTAAAGCCTTAAAAGGATTGACTTTGACATGGGCATTTTTACCTGTGTATTTTTTTTGAACAGACAAGGGTATGGCCGCACCATCACAACAGTGCAAAGAGTAGGGCAACCCATAACTTTTACAGCATGGTTTATAAAAGTAAAAACCACAATTAAAAAAAAGTATCCTTTGTTGGTCAAGGTCCACCTGTGTATTTTTACCTCACCATGTGTTGGTGCAAAGTGCATTTACATTAGCATACATTTTAGGTTTACTTGGTTTTCTCCAGCTGTGAAAATTTGAATTCTCTCTCTCCTCATGAGGCTCAGCAATTTAGTGTCAGGTTAATCAAGGCCTGAGAAAAGCATAGTTTTTTTTTTTCTGTTTTATGGTCCCAAGGAAATGTTTCATCTTGCAGGGATGGTTTGATAATATACCAGTGTTAATGGAAGAATTCCTGAAGTCATTCTTTGAAACAGTCGATGAGTACAGTTCAGCAGATCTTCTAAAGTAAGTTATCTTTTTATATAATTGTAAGCAAATATAGTGTAACTATAAGTACCGTATTTATAGGCACATAACACGCTCTTTTCCCCAAAAAATAGAGGGAAAACAGTGCCTGCGTGTTATACGCCGTTCTTTCTTTCTTTTTTTCTTTTTTTTATTTATTATAATATTTTTATTTATTTTATATCAGCGAGGGGGTGGGCATTGGGTGGTCCACCCCAGGTGTCACACATTGGGAGGTTGTCAGGCCGGCCCCCCGCCTCTCCTGGCCCTGTGACAGCACTGCCAGCATAGTCTAAAGTTAAAAAAAACATTGCTGCCAGCCTCTTCTCATACACCGCTCCTCCTGAGTCAGTGTCGTTGTAAAACAAAGTCTCTAAATACCTCATTAGCGCCGTTCTTTCTGGCCGCTCTCCTCCGAGTGTTGCTTTAGATTGGAGTAGGAGAGCGGTCACATGACCATTCATAAAACGTGAGAGGAGAGCAGTCATGCGACCGGGTAGCATGAAGGAACGGCGCTAATAAGGTATTTAGAGGCTTTGATTTACAATGAGTGAAACAGGAGGAGCTGTGTACTGTGTAGAGGTGGGGGAATGTGTAATGTAAAGGGGTATGTGGAAATTTGTTTCCTGAAACTTCCCTCTTAAAATTAGGGTGTGTGTTATATGCCGATTAAATATGGTAGTTCTCCAAAGCCAGGTTTTATTAACTTTTTGTATGCCGTCATCTTTTCTGTATAAGACTGGTAACGGGTACTTGGCATTATGTTGTGGAAGGGCGCCCTGGCTGTGTGGTAAGTACAGTAACGTACCATTCTATGACATGGTTTAAGGCTGGGTTCACACGCATGCGGCCATGGTTTCAGTGTGGCAGTGCAGTTCTGTTCACCGATTCAGGTGTGAATTTTTACCTGAAATCTCACCTGAACCGGCCCTAAAACCACACCGTGGCCGCCCTGTACTTGTGTGAACTAGTTGCTTTGATAGGGTTGCTGGTTCACATGTTATGTGAATCAGATGTCATTCAAAATGCATCCGATTCACATATATGGGAACGAAGCCTAAAACGAGTTCCCTGGAACTGGGCAACACAGGACATTTGTTCAGACATGAGAAAAACGCATAAGGGTTGATTTACTAAAACTGGAGAGTGCAAAATATGGTGCAGTTGTGCATAATAGTCAATCGGCTTCTAACTTCAGCTTGTTCAATTTAAGCTTTGACAAAAAAAAAAAAAAAATGGAAACTGATTGATTGGTTTCTCTGCAGAGCTTCACCAGATTGCGCACTCTAGTTTTAAACAGGCTGCCACTTCTCACCTATCTTTTGGAAAATGTTTCATGACTTTTATGTTGACCTCTGGTTTCAATATTTGAGATACTGACCTAGAACAAGTCTGCAAGTCATTTATCTTTTCTTTTTAATTACCCAATCAAGGCCCAGTATTTCTCTCATGAACTGTATACCTTTTAAGAAACTCAACTTTGAGAAATGGTATTGCTGTACAGCTAACATCACAAATGTGAAATCAAACACCTAGAGAACATTTTCATGTGGGGAGATGTTAAGGATGAGGAACTGCAGATTTACATGCCCATTTCATTATAAAAGCTCCTAAAGTGGTTGTAAACCCCAGTCATGGAATTTGAGCAAAGCACATACACTCACTGGCCACGTTATTAGGTACACCTGTTCAATTGCCTGGTAACACAAATTGCTAATCAGCCAATTACATGGCAGCAACTCAGTGTATTTGGGCATCTAGACATGGTGAAGACTTGCTGAAGTTCAAACTGAGCATCAGAATGGGGAAGAAAGGGGATTTAGGTGTCTTTGAACGTGGCATGGTTGTTGGTGCCAGACGGGCTGGTCTAAATATTTTAAAAAAACTTCTGATCTACTAGGATTTTCACGCAAAACCATTTCTAGGGTTTGCAGAGAATGGTCAGAGAAAGAGAAAATATCCAGTAAGCGGCCGTTATGTAGGTGAAAATGCATTGATGCCAGAGATGAATGTGCACACAGGTTTGGGATGACAAAAAGGCAACATTAACTCAAATATCCACACGTTACAACTAAGGAATGCATAATACCATCGCACAACACATGGAACCTTGAAGCAGATGGGCTAAAGCAGCAGAAGACCACACCGGGTGCTACTTCTGTCTGCTAAGCACCAGAAACTGAGTCTACAATTCGCACAGGCTCACCAAAATTGGACAATAGAAGTCTGAAAAAATGTTGCCTGGTCTGATGAGTCTCAATTTCAGCTGTGACAGTGGAGGATTTGTTTCATCTGTGTATCATCTGAGACTGTTCACTGCATCTGGAAAGTATTCACAATGCTTCACTTTTTCCACATTTTGTTAAAGCCATGTTCCAAATGTGGAATAAATTCATTATTTTCATCAAAATTCTACAAACCATACTCCATAATTACAATGTGAAAGAAGTTTGTTTTAAATCTTTGAAAATGTATAAAAAAAAATTAAAAAAAATAAATTAAAAAAAATCACATGTAAATATAAGTATTTGCAGCCTTTGCTCAATACTTTGTTGAAGCACCTTTTGGCACCAATTACAGCCTCAAGTCTTTTTGAGTATGATGCTACAAGCTTGGCACACCTATTTTTGTCAGTTTCTCCCATTCTTCTTTGCAGAACCTCTCAAGCTTCATCAGGTTGGATGGGGAGAGTCAGTGCACAGCAATTTTCTGATATCTCCAGAGATGTTCAATTGGGTTCAAGTCTGGGCTCTGGCTGGGCCACTCAAGGACATTCAGAGTTGTCCCGTTGCCACTCCTTTTGTTATCTTGGCTGTGTGTTTAGGGTCGTTGTCCTGTTGAAAGATGAACCTTTGTCCCAGTCTGAGGTCCAAAGTGCTCTCATCTAGGATGTCTCTGTACATTGCTGCATTCATCTTTCCCTTGAACCTGACTAGTCTCCCAGCTCCTGCCACTGAAAAACATCCCCACTGCATGATGCTGCCACCACCATGCTTCACTGTAGGGATGGTATTGGCCAGGCGATTAGCGGAGCCTGGTTTCCTCCAGACCTTTTACTTGCCATTCGGCCAAAAAGTTACATTTTTGTTTCATCAGACCAGAGAATTTTATTTTATTACTATTATTAACCACTTGACAACTGGGCACTTAAACCCCTTAATAACCAGACCAATTTTCAGCTTTTGATGCTCTCACATTTTGAATGACAATTAGTCATGCAACACTAAATCTTTATGAAATGTTTGTCCTTTTTTTCACACAAATAGAGCTTTTTTTTGTGGTATTTAATCACCGCTGGGTTCTTCGTTTCTGTTGTAAAATTTTGCAAATTAGTAATGTTTCTTCATATATTTTGTCCAAAATTTATACCGCTACATATCTTTGGTAAAAATAATAAGCCAAATCGGTGAATATTATTTGGTCTTTGTGAAAGTTAGAGTCCAAAAGCTATGGTGCCAATATTTGAAAATTGATCACACCTGAAGTACTGACGGCCCATCTATATTCTTGAGACCCTAACATGCCAGAAAAGTACAAATACCCCCCAAATGACCCCTTTTTGGAAAGAAGACATTCCAAGGTATTTAGAAAGATGCATGGTGAGTTTTTTGAAGTTGTAATTTTTTCCCACAATTGTTTGCAAAATCAAGTTTTTCTTTTTTTTTCTTTTCTTTTTTTTTCACAAAATTGTCATATTAGCAGGTTATTTCTCACACACAGCATATGCATACCACAAATTACACCCCAAAACACATTCTGCTATTACTCCCGAGTATGGCGATACCACATGTGTGAGACTTTTGCACAGCGTGGCCACATACAGAGGCCCAACATGCACGGAGCAACTTCAGGCGTTCTAGAGCACCCAGACCAATTCTGACATTTCTCTCCTACATGTAAAAATCATCCTTTATTTGCTAGAAAATTACATAGAACACCAAAACATTATATATGTTTTTTTAGCAAAGACCCTAGAGAATACAATGGCGGTCATTGCAACTTTTTATCTCGCACGGTATTTGCGCAGCAATTTTTCTAACACTTTTTTTTGGAAAAAAACAAAACAGTTTTGTGCTTTAAAAAAAAACAAAACAGTAAAGTTAGCCCAATGTTTTTGCATAATGTGAAAGATGAAGTTACGCCGAGTAAATAGATACCCAACATGTCACCTTTCAAAATTGCACGCGCTTGTGGAATGGCGCCAAACTTCGCTGCTTAAAAATCCCCATAGGCGACGCTTTAAAAATGGTTTACTGGTTACATAAATAATAACAAAATTAGCAGCGCTAATATCCCAAGAGTGAGTATTTAGTGTATAAAAAATTTTACCTTAAAAATGTAAACATAAAAAATGTTAACATAAAAAAATGTGTATACCCATAAACTAATAAATCAACACTGATTGAATTGTACAGCATT
The DNA here is from genome assembly GCA_037952925.1 of Lithobates clamitans. Lineage (NCBI taxonomy): Eukaryota > Metazoa > Chordata > Amphibia > Anura > Ranidae > Lithobates > Lithobates clamitans. The sequence continues at coordinate 1,776,424 of JBBGZY010000248.1, forward strand.
AATAAAGTGAAATTAGTCCATGAAAAGTGTTGTGAAAAAGGCTTTAGGCTCAAATCCTGGTCTTCTAAGTGGAATGAATATATGATTAGGTAAATAATTCATCCACCGCACCACCGTGATAGATCAGTAAGAAATGCGCGCTTACCACAAGGCAAGCCCAAAGGAACTTGCGACCTTAACCCGTTCGGGGCCTTTATCTGGATGGAATGGTTGGACACCAATACTCCACTGCCTTTATCCAGAGGGGGTGAAGAAAAACACTGCTCCACAAAGCCACAGGGGATTGGTCACACCATGGAGGGATGTAAATGCAACTCCAAGATAAAGGGATGGTTCCCATTCAGAGGTTCACCAGGAAAAAGGGAAACACCATAGCGTAATCCTGGTAACTACCGTTTATTTAGAAAGTTAAAAAAACACTTAGTGTAGTAGAATCAAAGCAGCATAAAATCAGCCGGCCGGCTAAAGCAATCACCCGTCCTGCAGACGGTACATGCGGAACGTCAGCACGTCAGCTCCTCCCGATGCGCCTTTCGTCACACTGACGTCTGGGTAACAGGCCCCAGACGACGTCAGTGTGACGAAACGCGCGTGGAGAAATTATTTACCTAATCATATATTCATTCCACTTAGAAGACCGGGATTGGAGCCTAAAGCCTTTTTCACAACACTTTTCATGGACTAATTTCACTTTATTAATGCTGTACAATTGAATCTGTGTTGGTTTATTAATTTATGGGTAAACACATTTTTTATGTTTACATTTTTAAGGTAAACTTTTTTTATACACTAAATACTCACTCTTGGGATATCAGCGCTGCTACTTTTGTTATTATTTATGTTGTTGTGTGTATCTCACATAGAGCATGTAATGTAAACATCCCTTGTAATAGGAATATGGCAAGACAGTTCCTCTTTACAGTGAGATATTGGGTCAATAAGACCCCACATCTCACTTCTAGGCTGGGAAGCCTGAAATAATAAAAAAAAAACGATCCTGGCTTCGATCGTACCAGTGAGTCGGTAGAAGTACCGTAGGGCGTGGGAGGGGGGGGGGACGGCGGGGTATGGTGGGGTATTGCAGAGTATGGTGGGGTATCACCGAGTATGGCATGGTATTGCAGGGTATCACCCAGTATTGCGGGGTATGGCTGGGTGTTGCGGAGTATGGCACGGTGTTGCGGGGATATGGCACGGTGTTGCGGGGTATTGCACAGTATTGCGAGTTATTGCCCAGCGTTGTGGGGTATTGCAGAGTATTGCCCAGCGTTGTGGGGTATTGCAGGGCATTGCAGAGCATTAGGGATGGCTGAGCATGAATGGATGGCTGGCTGGCTGGATGTCACTGAGCAGCGCTGTGGGCACTGCACATGCAGCCCACAGCACTGCTGCCATCCATTCGTTGCCCTCTCCGCTCAGTGTACCGATCGGTACAGAGCGAGGAGGAGAGGAACCGGCGTCATGAGATGATGCCGGTTTGTTTACATGTGATCGCTCTGTCATTTGACGGAGCGATCACATGGTAAACAGCCGCGATCAGCGGCCATTTACTGGGATCCGTGATGCGCCGGGGTCACGAATGTGTTCGGGTGCGCGCCTCAGGGGGCTCGCGAGAGCTAAGGACGCCCTCCCAGAGTTAAGAAACCGCCCTGTAGCCTTTGACTATGGGCCGGTTGTTAAGTGGTTATTCAGGATTTATATAGCACCAACAGCTTCAACAGTGCTCAACAAAATGAAGGCAGACAGTACAGTTACATTACAATTTGGTCCAAGAGTAATCGGAGGACCCTACTCGTTACAGCTTGCAATCTAAGAGATTTGGTTTGTGCTCTGACATGCACTGTAAACCTTTTATATAGACAGGTGTGTGCCTTTCCAAATTATGTCCAATCAACTGAATTATAACCAGACCAAAAAGTGCTCCCGAAGGCTTTCAGGCAGCAAAGAAGGATCAAATTTAAACCCTTGATTTGGTATAAAAAGGTATTGATCCAAAGAAAAAAAAATCAACTTTTAAAATTATGAGCTCTGGTATGTATAACCTCTACATAAAATAGATGTCCTTATTTAACTGGCAACCAACAGTGTATATGAAAATTATGATTCAATGTTGTTGCCCAGAAGAACCCAGACGCATTTCGATTATACGAATTCAAATCTTCCTCAGTGGTATGAGGACCTCTAAATCATAGACCATATAGGGTTAAAGCATTTGCATGACAAAATGTGTGTGTTTATAGAGATCTATATATCTATATCAAGAATCGTAAATTTAAATAAAGCGTTATATGTAGCCAGGGCATTTTAAAAAGGCACCCAAACAGAGTAGTTCAAAAGGGGTATCAACTGAATTTACCATAGGTGGACTCCAGTCAAGTTGTAGAAACTCATCTCAAGGATGATCAGTGGAAACGGGATGCATCTGAGCTCAATTTTGAATGATCGTGGTAAAGGCTGTGAATACTTATGTACATGTGATTTTTTTCAGTTTTTTATTTTTAATAAATTTGCGAAGATTTCAAACAAACTTCTTTCACGTTTTTCATTCTGGGGTATTGTCTGTAGAATTTTGAGGAAAATAATTGTTGAATTTTTGGAATAATGCTGTAACCTAAAATGTTAAAGATAAAGTGCTGGATGCACTGTGAGGGTTTATAACTAACCGCTTTTAATGTTTGCTGTGACAGATGCAAAATACACAGCCATGTCACTCATTCTGAATTCTGTGAATGAATGAGCTACATGCCCCATCTTTCACCATGATGGACTGATTGTAGTTCTTGAACTGTGAGGACACTGTTGAGTGCTTTTATAATTCATAGATTCTTCCTGGACTTCAGCAATTGTCTGCCCATATGCGTGGTACAGGCACATGGTCTCTGCAGAAGTCTGACATTACACCCGCGACGTGCTGATCACAGGTGCAATGCTCTGCAGGCTCCTAAGAAAAAAATTATAGATGCATAAGTCATGTGTAGTATTTTTTTATTTTTTTTAAAGTGAACTTTTTTTCTTTAAATGAATCTTTCATACACTTGAGCTACTTATTAACAATGGTGGTATTTTTACCCACAGTATTGTGAATGTCCTCACTTTCACATCCCTGACCATTTTAACTCCAGTTTCTATTTACCACCGGTAGTGCCAACAGCAAATTTTCTCCATCTCTAAAAAGGCCCTAAACAGAATTTACTGAACAGAGCTTCTCGAGGGAGCCACTGCTATGTATTTTCACTGGAAGTGGAGAGCTTACTTTAATATGACCACATGTAATCCTGAGATATGGGTGTCCAAAGCCTTCCAAATCACAGGAAAGAAATATTTTTATTAAAAAAATGCATCTAATTATGTAAGTTACTGATACTTTTCCTACACAGGCATCTACTGAACGTCTCTGTGCCACTGGATTTCAAAGCACCTGTATGCAAAGTCGAAGGATGTTTTAATGCTTCAGATTTGCAAACGTCCTATCTATGGCTTGTTTTTTGGTGAGTTTTTATTTTTTATTTTTTTTGTGCTGGTCTTAAATCATTGCTACTGGAGAAAACAGGTTCACTAACTGAGCTATTTTTGTGCTGTCAGCTGCATGCTTATCTGGTAAAGCTTTAAAGTGGTCCTGAACTCAAAATGTGAGGATTTCATATGTTGTAAGGCACTGTTAAAGTTAATTGTGCTTAAGCATATCTTGAATTCCTTCTGAAAATAGTGCACCTACTGGTATGTGAGTGTGCCTAAGCACTCCTGTGCCTACAGCCTTATAGCTGTATATCTGCATTATACAGTATAGATCAGAGCATGCCTCTGATATTTAGTTTCTGGAGATTTGGTGATGCAACGACCATGCAGCTCACTTTTTCAAATGCTGGAACAAAATCATGCATCTCCATCTCAATTTGGAGAGAGTCCAAAATAAGGCATGGTCAGACAGTAATGGGGAAAGATCAGCTGCAGGGAGACCACAAGATGCAGGTCCTTTGCCCTGTGTCTGCCTTTTTTAGGGCACAGCTTCCAGTATCCTGTTCTCATATATTTTTTTTTTTTTTTTTTTGTAACTGACAGTTTTTAATTAATTTTCAACAATAAAAACAAAAAAATACAAAACAGTATGCATGACAAAAGCCAATAAGTGCCCACTGACATTGCAATCACATGAAAAATTGGAATAAGACACGTAGATCCTGCAGATGGAGACAATATACAAAGTCTGGTCTAATCACAACCACAGCAGTAGTAATACTACAACATCACAACTGCCTAATGACATGTAGCTGAGTGGGGAAAAAGCACTGAAATGAGTACTATGGCTAAAACCAAAAAAAAATACAATAGAGCAAGACAAAGGTAGAAAGAAAAAAGAAAATGGCAAAGAGCAACCACCCACACCAGGATCCCTCACCAGGAGTCACCGTTCACACGGCGTCAACAATTTAGGAAGACTTCAGGTTGAAGGCTGTTGTAACAGGTCCCACAGTTCCCAAACCCAGTTATGGGCATAGCACAGTTTTGAAGTGGAAATTGGATGACTGCTTTTAATTTTCACCTTGTCCTCCAGAGTATAAGGGTTTATGTAATGTGCTGCATATCCTGTATCGCCAACCAAAGTCACTGTGACATGCACTTCATTTGTATTTGCAGCCTATGGCAATCTCTATACGCAAGCACGGCTGAGTCAGTTGATGCATATGAATCTGCATTGGGGGCTGTTGCTCAACAGAATATGCTGCAGAAGCTTTGGATGGAGTGAGTAAAAGTATTCTATCATTTTACATGAAACATTTCACACGTACAACTGTCATATTTATTGGCTTTTTTTCGTTTCAGTTATCTTGTCTTTACTAACAGCAAACTTGTGGGATTCATAAATAAAGTCCAGGATTGTAAGCATTTTACAGATTTAGTTAACAGATGCCTACTGACTGTTCCTACGCGGCACCCAACTCCCTTTAGCACAGCTGATTATTGGACCAACTATGAGTTTCACAATTCAGTAAGTTTATTTATTTATTTTTTTTCTACTTTAATATTCCCATATTTTCATTTGAAGACTTTTATTTGGGTTTTATGCAACTCCACCATTCTGCTTAAAACATTGAGTGGAACATCCAGGTTTAGAAAAGCTGTTCATTTCCAAACAAATTCTAAGGGATCTTTCACACTGGCGGGTTCTGCCAGTGGATCTGCCTGCTCAACAGGCATCTCTCCGCTGATCCCCGCTGAGCAGGCGAATGACAATTCTATATGTGCTCCGCTTATATAGAGTGTACACGGACAATACCCGCTTTCCTCTGTGGGTGGTCGCTGTAAATGGACAGGTCATCCGATCGTCATACGATCTGCCAGACAGATGAGGAACGGATTCTCTATTCGTCTGTTTTTAGAGCATAGAATCCAGTGTCGGCAGGTGTAAATTGACACGTCAGTTTACTCCTGCAGCTCCATAGACGGCAATGGATGGTCCGATTTGTATCCGCCTAAAAACTAACAGGCACACTCAATCGGTCTGCCCGTGTGAAAGGGGCTTTGGCAGGTAACTTATAAAATGTTTATACACAATCAGTAGTGCATTTACTAAACTGTGCTTCCCTTTCTGAGCAGAGTGTTACCTGATTTATTCTACTCCACTTCAGTGCAGCATGACTGGGCTGGTGGAAAGAGATTTCCTCATGTATAATTCAGGAATGGGAATTGTTCAGTGTTGGTCCACAGCTGCCAATCCAATTCATATTTTTACAAATATGAATTGGATTGGTAGTTGGAGCAACATAGAATTGTTCCCATTAAAGACCACTAATAAGAGGCTGTAATCTTCAGCATGTGCCCACCTCCAGGTTTCCATGTATGTGGCGATTGCTTTGTGTTGTAGGTTTGCACTGTAATATTATAGACACTACTGCATTTTTATTGGGTTATGTTTTTTGCTTTCAGGTTATTTACTTTTATGTGAGCTGTGTTCCCAAGTCACAGCATTCTAAGATTTTGGAGCGCTTTTCCTCCATGATGCCTGCAAATCTTGGTCTTGCACTCAGGTGAGCTAATTGTTTTTAAAGTGTTTAAGAGTTCACTTGTTTGGATTCTGTTAGTAATATAGCAGCAGTGTTATTTTTAATAGTATACTTATCTAATTTTGATACTAATTCCTTTTGCAAATTGCAAGCAGTTTTTTTACATTTTTTTTTCTTTTTTAATTCATTTTTTTAAAAGGGCATTCTTAAAAAAAATTCCAAGATTCCCCCCCTTTTTAATATATTTTATAGTCATGGACACCTTTTTGGCTTTAATGTCATCGCGCCGACCGCTTCCCGACCTTTTTGAAAAGGTCTGCTTTTTTTTTTTTTTTTTTTTTTGCAGCTGCTTTTACAGAGCAACTCCTGGCTGTCTTGTGATGACCAGTATTTTCTGCCAAATGCAAGAGGGTGGAGCACACATTCTGTGTAGCAAACCCAGTTGCCCACAAGTACTAAAAAAATATTTTTAGGCTCCATTCACACTTGTGCGATTTGTCATGCATCAGTCGCATAAGTCGTTACCTATGTTTTCTAATGATGACCATTTATTAATATGTGCGACTTAAAGTTGTAGCGACTTAAAAGTAGTTCACGCACTACTTTAGTCCAACTTTCATGCAATTTGAGAGCCATAGACTTCAATGTTAACCCTCAAAAGCTGCATGAAAGTAGTACCTAAATGTAACTTGTGTGCAACAGTTTATTGTCAATAGTCTTCAAAGTGGCACCCATCCAAAGTTGCGTCAATGTTGCACTCCAAAGTCGTACAAGTGTGAATGTAGCCTTCTAAGCAATATATGGAACGTTTATGCAAGCCTAGAAGAAGCAAATACTAATGGCAATAACAATGAATCACAGAATTACAGCGGTGTTCCGCCTGGGGAAAAAAAAAAGTCAGCCACAATTACTGCAGCTGCTGACTTTATATATAGACACTTGCCTGTCCAGGGAGCCCCTGATGTCTGCACTCCAGCCGATTTTCGTATCAGCTGTCAGGTGCAGCCCCCCGCCATTCATGGTAAGGGAAACCGGCAGTGAAGCTTTTCAGCTTCACAGCCGGTTCCCTACTGCGAATGCAAGAAGCTCACTGCGCTTTCTAATTGGCCCTGTAGGGGAAGGAGGAGGGGAGGCACAGTCTCCTGGATGTGGGGAAGGGTACCTGTCAAAACCGAAAGGCCCCCCATGTGGCACTGCAGGGGGGGGGGGGGGGGGAGAAGATCGGTGGAAGTTACACTTTTGGGTGGTGCCTTAAATTCTTATACTGCTCAGCAATTACATTTTTGTTTTTATTTGTATTCTTCTAGGCAGAGCAGAAAAAATACAACTGGCCATAGTTTTCAAATGAAAATTCTTAGGAAAGGAATGTTCTAAAGAAGTTTGTTTTTTGAATCATTAGTGGGTCAGTTCGACGTTCATTTTTGACTGCAGTGACAAGATAATTTAAAGGAGCAGGATTGTAATTTTTTTTCTTGAACGAACAAATTTCTAACAGTTTTATGTGGTTTTTGCTCGGTAAAGTGCATTCATTACAAAGTCAAATGTTAAAAGCAAACTATCTTTCGAATGTTATAAGAATTTTTGTTTAAAATTCTATCATTCTATGGCCAGCTTAAAAGGCTCTACAGTCTCCTGGCTGATGTCAGTGGTGATGAGACTGTCACAAAATCTCTCATGTGACAAACAAAGGCTTTCTCCAGCACCTTAGGCCATGTGTCACTTATGAGCTCTAAGCTTATACATTAAACAGGTCATCCTTTTAGAAATTATTTTCTTAAATATTTTTACAAAAGCATAAGTACAGGTAAGGTCTGGTATTGTGAGTTAACAATTGTTTTACAGAAAGACACAATATTTGTAGAAATGCCAATGTGAGTACAAAGGAAAGATGCAGTACGGTTGTGACTGGCTGGTCTCAAATACCAAATAATTCCAAAAGTAGCTAAAGTGTAGGAGAATAGAATATGGTTTCAATCTAGATGTAGGAAGCAAAGAAGTAATATCTTATGCTGCCTATTTGGTGTGGTTATCTTGAATAGAGGACTGTCTGTCATCAAAATGATCTAGTTGGCACGAAGGGGAGTGGGGAAACGGAGGAGGACATTGGGGAACTGGGGGAAGGGAAGAAGTACAACAACTTGGGCATTGGAAATGGTGATACTAGGGGCGCAGTAACTGGAGGAGAGGAAAGGAAGAAGAGTTGAAAGAGTATAATGGTACCCATAATCCGCTGCTTCACCTCCATAAAGTTTCGGGCTGGCTGCCACCAGGCTTTAGCAATAGTTCAAAAAACAAGACATTCTGCCCATGTGTTTGTCAGTGTGTCTGATAGAAGCTTGCCAGCTTATTTCAGACGTGCATGCTGAAAAGCCAGTAGCCGACAGACTCCAAATCAGCGCTCTAAGCCAATGGCAGAGAGCACTGATCGGTGTGTTCTATCCGGGCGGGGGGGGGGGGCGTCCCCTGTCAGAACACAACAGCTCAGCAGGGGAGATTGATGGACTAACCTTGCATGGTTAGTACAGTGTCTCCGACTGGAGCAGTCATTTTTTTTTTTATTCGTGCAACCCCAACTGTGTGTACCAGGCTTTAGAGGCTCTTAAGAGACAAGTACAGACTATAGAGAGATATGCTTTGTTCATATTTAATGTCTGAAGTTTACAACCACTTTAAGTTTTGTCAAGGATGATTTGGATATTTATATACCTTTAGCCATATCCATAGTCTCTGGACTTTGGGGCATTGCCACTAAATATGGTACAGCTTCCCCAGGGCTAAGTACCCTTGAAAGCAGAGAGGAGGAACTGAAGCCCGCTTTCACATCGGGCCATTTTGACTGTGATTTGACATGTCAAATCGCAGCCTATTGTTGGTGTTCTATCGAAAAATCCCCCGATAGGTCTGCGCATGCACAGTACCAAGCGTCACTCCAACTGATATGTTGTTCAGCTGGCGTGAGGTAAACTGTGCATGCACAGATCGTCGGAGGCATTATCCAATGCTATATAAACAGCGGGGGGAATATAGTTGTCAGATTGGATTGAGCTTTGCTTTTGTGGGGAGGGTTGTGGGTGTGTTGAAGGGTGGGTTTTGTGTGTGTGCGTTTAAAACCTGCCATTCAACACGCCAAAACCGTACTGCAACACAGACAAAACCCGCCCTTCAGGTCACGGAAAACCCCCCTGCAACACCGAGGCACAATCTGACAAGTACGGTCTCGCTCCGCTGTTTGCATAGCTTTGAATAGTGCCCCTCGAATACCGTTTCCCGTCGAAAAATGCCTCTGATCTGCACATGCGCTGTTGACGCAGACCCATCTGGGGCATTTTTTAGATGGGAGGCATTTCTCGATAGAACACCGGCAACAGCTCTGTCCAAATCGGTGCAATGCCGACTTTGCAGCACTGCACCAATTCCCAAAACTAGTTCCTGCACTACTTTTGGTGACTTTGGGGGGGGGGGGGGGGGGGATTTCAATAGACATCTGTGTAAACCCAGGCTAAATCTAGTTTCAGGGTCATATACCAGCCAAACAATGGTTTGAAAGTGTTTTTCTGGGTTAAGATGTTGGTGAAGCATTTGGCTGCTGCTAACCAGATTTTGTGACAGGTCATCCTTCAACCTGTGAGAAAGCTGACATTTCTGCTCTGACAAGAAGAGAATATGAGCCATACGTATTTCTCGATAGCAAGGCCGTACTTTTCAAAACCCATTAAGAGTGGGGGTTTAGATTCTTTTAGATGCCTTTTTCTGACTCATTCTCTTTAAATGGGTGCACTTTTTAAGTGCAGTATTTCAATTCTGCCACTCCACCCCCAGCAATTCTGTAATTCTATAGTATAAACTTTAGATGTAGTTTCCAAAGTCTAGTCTTAACTTCAGGTGCTCTGCCATTTGCATGTGTGTGTGAAACCATCATGACACTCTAAAGCCCCATACACACTCAGATTTTCTGCTGATTTTTGTCTTCAGCTTTATCAAAACCGTGTAGTGCAAGGGTCTGCCTGATTGCATACAAACTGAAACTCCTAAGGTTTGACCTCATATTATATAGTTTTGGTAAATCTGAAAGAAAAAATCAGCAGAAAATCTGATAGTGTGTATGGGGCTTTAGGCAGTGTTTCTCAATTTCAGTCCTCAAGGCGCACCAACAGGTCATGTTTTCAGGATTTCCCTCAGATGAAACGACTGTGGTAATTACAAAGGCAGTGAAACTGATCAATTCACCCATGCAAAATAATGGGTAGCCTTAAAAGATGACCTGTTGGTGCGCCTTGAGGACTGGAATTGAGAAACACTGCGATAAGGGCTTTACACTTGCTTCAAAATGTAGCATTGGACGTGCTTTTTTTTTTTTTTTAAAGAACTATGAATGCCAATCAAATCCCCTGTCCCCAAATTAACCACTTGAGCCCCGGACCATTATGCTGCCTAAGGACCAGAGGTCTTTTTCCAATTTGGCACTGCGTCGCTTTAACTGCTAATTGCGCGGTCATGCAATGCTGTACCCAAACGAAATTTGCGTCCTTTTCTTCCCACAAATAGAGCTTTCTTTTGATGGTATTTGATCACCTCTGCAGTTTTTATTTTTTGCGCTATAAACGGAAAAAGACCGAAAATTTTGAAAAAAAATGATATTTTCTACTTTTTGTTATAAAAAAAATCCAATAAACTAAATTTTAGTCATACATTTAGGCCAAAATGTATTCGGCCACATGTCTTTGGTAAAAAAAATGTCAATAAGCGTATATTTATTGGTTTGCGCAAAAGTTATAGCGTCTACAAACTAGGGTACATTTTCTGGAATTTACACAGCTTTTAGTTTATGACTGCCTATGTCATTTCTTGAGGTGCTAAAATGGCAGGGCAGTACAAAACCCCCCCAAATGACCCCATTTTGGAAAGTAGACACCCCAAGGAAATTGCTGAGAGGCATGTTGAACCCATTGAATATTTATTTTTTTTGTCCCAAGTGATTGAAAAATGACAAAAAAAAAAAAAAAAATATTTACAAAAAGTCGTCACTAAATGATATATTGCTCACACAGGCCATGGGCCTATGTGGAATTGCACCCCAAAATACATTTAGCTGCTTCTCCTGAGTATGGGGATACCACATGTGTGGGACTTTTTGGGAGCCTAGCCGCGTACGGGGCCCCGAAAACCAATCACCGCCTTCAGGATTTCTAAGGGTGTAAATTTTTGCTTTCACTCTTCACTGCCTATCACAGTTTCGGAGGCCATGGAATGCCCAGGTGGCACAAAACCCCCCAAAATGACCCCATTTTGGAAAGTAGACACCCCAAGCTATTTGCTGAGAGGCATATTGAGTCCATGGAATATTTTATATTTTGACACAAGTTGCGGGAAAGTGACACTTTTTTTTTTTTTTTTTCATAAAGTTGTCACTAAATGATATATTGCTCACACAGGCCATGGGCATATGTGGAATTGCACCCCAAAATACATTTAGCTGCTTCTCCTGAGTATGGGGATACCACATGTGTGGGACTTTTTGGGAGCCTAGCCGCGTACTGGACCCCGAAAACCAATCACTGCCTTCAGGATTTCTAAGGGTGAAAATTTTTGATTTCACTCTTTACTGCCTATCACAGTTTCGGAGGCCATGGAATGCCCAGGTGGCACAAAACCCCCCCAAATGACCCCATTTTGGAAAGTAGACACCCCAAGCTATTTGCTGAAAGGCATGGTGAGTATTTTGCAGCTCTCATTTGTTTTTGAAAATGAAGAAAGACAAGAAAAAACATTTTTTTTTTTCTTTTTTCAATTTTCAAAACTTTGTGACAAAAAGTGAGGTCTGCAAAATACTCACTATACCTCTCAGCAAATAGCTTGGGGTGTCTACTTTCCAAAATGGGGTCATTTGGGGGGGTTTTGTGCCACCTGGGCATTCCATGGCCTCCGAAACTGTGATAGGCAGTGAAGAGTGAAATCAAAAATTCACGCCCTTAGAAAGCCTGAAGGCGGTGCTTGGTTTTCGGGGTCCCGTACGCGGCTAGGCTCCCAAAAAGTCTCACACATGTGGTATCCCCGTACTCAGGAGAAGCAGCAGAATGTATTTTGGGGTGTAATTTCACATATTTCCATGGCATGTTTGAGCAATATATCATTTAGTGACAACTTTGTGCAAAAAAAAAAAAAAAAAAAAAAATTTGTCTCTTTCCTGCAACTTGTGTCGCAATATAAAATATTCCATGGACTCGACATGCCTCTCAGCAAATAGCTTGGGGTGTCTACTTTCCAAAATGGGGTCATTTGGGGGGGGTTTTGAACTGTCCTGGCATTTTATGCACAACATTTAGAAGCTTATGTCACACATCACCCACTCTTCTAACCACTTGAAGACAAAGCCCTTTCTGACACTTATTGTTTACATGAAAAAGTTTTTTTTTTTTTCAAAAAAATTACTTTGAACCCCCAAACATTATATATTTTTTTAAAGCAAATGCCCTACAGATTAAAATGGTGGGTGTTTAATTTTTTTTTTTCACACAGTAATTGCGCAGCGATTTTTCAAACGCATTTTTTGGGGAAAAAACACACTTTTTTTAATTTTAATGCACTAAAACACGCTATATTGCCCAAATGTTTGATGAAATAAAAAAGATGATCTTAGGCCGAGTACATGGATACCAAACATGACATGCTTTAAAATTGCGCACAAATGTGCAGTGGCAACAAAATAAATACATGTTTAAAAGCCTTCAAAAGCCTTTACAGGTTACCACTTTAGATTTACAGAGGAGGTCTACTGGAAAAATTACTGCACTCGATCTGGCCTTCGCGGTGATACCTCACATGCATGGTGCAATTGCTGTTTACGTTTGACGACAGACCGCCGCTTGCGTTCGCCTTAGCGCGAGAGCAGGGGGCGACAGGGGTGTTTTTTTTTTTTTTTTTCTTTATTATTTTTTTGCTTTTTTAATCTTACTTTTAAACTGTTCCTTTCATATTTTTTTTTTTAATCATTTTTATTGTTATCTCGGGGAATGTAAATATCCCCTATGATTAGCAATAGGTAGTGACAGGTACTCTTTTTTGAAAAAATTGTGGTCTATTAGACCCTAGATCTCTCCTCTGCCCTCAAAGCATCTGACCACACCAAGATCGGTGTGATAAAATGCTTCCCCAATTTCCCAATGGCACTATTTACATCCGGCGAAATCTAAGTCATGAAATACTCGTAGCTTCCGGTTTCTTAGGCCATAGAGATGTTTGGAGCCACTCTGGTCTCTGATCAGCTCTATGGTCAGCTGGCTGAATCACCGGCTGCATTCTCAGGTTCCCTGTTGAGACAGGAGAGCCAGAGAAAAACACGGAAGACGGTGGGGGGCATTCCCTCCCACGGCTTGTAAAAGCAGTCTAGAGGCTAATTAGCCGCTAGGATTGCTTTTACATGAAAGCCGACCGCTGGCTGAAAAGAATGATACCAAGATGATACCTAAACCTGCAGTCATCATTCTGGTATAACCACTCAAAGTCGTGAATGGCGTACCTGAAGACAAAAAAATGGTTAACAATGGTTAACAATAAAGCACAGTAAAGTGTAAATAATTACACACCTGAAAAACAAACATGATAAAACATAATAACAATAAGAATAACAATAACAATAAAACATTGCAGAATAGAATACAGTAAAAAAGAGCAGAACAATAGAGAGAGAGAATAGAGAGAGAGAGAACAATAAAACGACAACTATTTTTTTTTATTTCATATATTTTTTTTTTTACACTTTTTTTGTAACTAACTTTTATAACTGTAACCGGTTACAGGTTCGGGTCTCCCAAAATGCGATGGCATCTTGGGAGACCCTGTGAAAGTGTGCCTAGTCTGTGCAATGCTGTACCCTACGCTAATACTCAACTAGTGAATGGTAGCGTTCAAAACATTCACCAATGCAAAGACCAGGATTGTCAGGACAGGAGGGACAATAATAGCGGGTGTCACGCCTATATCCGCGCTTGCTGCAGACACAATATCTTTTTTGGGGGGTTCGTTGGGTAGGGGTACTCGAGAGGACATAAAAATGCCTCTCATGCAGCCGACTGCATTTGGTTGGGGATGTGAATGGGGGAAGTACGGGCGCTGCGGAAGTGGTGGGTTCCCAATTAGGATTGGCGAATGCAGCAGGAAGGGCACTATGGGCACGACGGGCCTGTGTTTGTCTTTTTGGTGGCAGCGGGACACTACTTGTGCTTGCCACCTCACCAGCTTCAACTGCACTTATGGGACTCGCCACGTCACCACGTGTTACTGCAGTGCTGGTTTGACTACGACCGGGGTGTACTAGGCCGCTGGCGCTTGCCAGTTCACCAAAACGCTACCAAAAAACTGTTAGCAATCGCAGGGATCAGGCCTGACTCTGCGAACGCTGCAGTTATGCGTTTAGTGTTTTGTAAGTGACAGTGATCGATCGATACTGCACTTGGGTGGGCTGGGCCGGGCCGGGCGGAGGGGCAAAACGCAGGTGCTAGCAGGTATCTGGGCTGATCCCGCTAACACTGCGTTTTTGGGGACCCTAAACTGCTGGTGACGCTAGTATAGATCTGATCGGATCAGATATTGATGCGATCAGATACTATACCACTAAGGGAGGCGTATGCTGCGTGCGTGGGTGTTAGCGGTACTGGCGCTAATCTGACGCTGCCTGGGGCTGGTGCTTGCCAGTTCACCAAAATGCTACCAAAAAAACTGTTAGCGATCGCAGGGATCAGGCCTGACTCTGCGAACGCTGCAGTTATGCGTTTAGTGTTCTGTAAGTGACAGTGATCGATCGATACTGCACTTGGGTGGGCTGGGCTGGGCCGGGCGGAGGGGCAAAACGCAGGTGCTAGCGGGTATCTGGGCTGATCCCGCTAACACTGCGTTTTTGGGAACCCTAAACTGCTGGGGACGCTAGTATAGATCTGATCGGATCAGATATTGATCCGATCAGATACTATACCACTAAGGGAGGCGCATGCTGCGTGCGTGGGTGTTAGCGGTACTGGCGCTAATCTGACGCTGCCTGGGGCGACGCATATCACCGCCGGGCGATCGGGGGGCTAAACCTTTATTCGGTAATAAACGGCGGGTGCCCTGACACTATAAAAAATAAACGAACTAACCAGCGTCACCCGTAACGGTTATACGGTGATCAGTGGTGAAAGGGTTAACTAGGGGGCAATCAAGAGGTTAAAACATTTATTAGGTAGTATATGGGGGTCCCTGACGCTATAAAACGCTGACGGCGAACCTAAATATTTACCTCACTAACTAGCGTCACCAGCGACACTAATACAGCGATCAGAAAAATGATCGCTTAGTGACACTGGTGACAGGGGGTGATCAAGGGGTTAAAACTTTATTAGGGGGGGTTAGGGGGGTACCCTAGACCTAAAGGGGGGTAACAGTAACTGTCCCAACACTGTAACTGTCACAAACTGACACTATGCAGTAATCAGAAAAAAAAAAAAACTGCTGGTGTCAGTTTGTGACGGGGGACGGGGGGGTGATTGGGGGGGGATCGGGGTGTTTTGTGTGCCTGGCATGTTCTACTGTGTGTGTGTGTGTTGGTGCACTCACATTGATGTCTTCTCTCCTCGGGCCGGAACGGAAATTACCGAGCCGAGGAGAGATGACATCATTTCCTTTGCTGCTGTTTAGCATACAGCAGCAAAGGAATGATTCGATTGGCCGGCGGCGATCGCGAGGGGGGGGCCACGAACGGATGGTCTCCCCCTCATCACCGATCGCCGCTGGACAAAAGACGACCGCCTCGGGCACCGGGGGGGGGGGGTCCGATCGGACCCCCCACCCGCGGAAGGCAAATCACGTACCCTGTACGTGATTTTGCCTGTCCGTGCCACTTTGCCGACGTACATCGGCGTGAGGCGGTCGTCAAGTGGTTAAATGGTTGGCTTACAGTCCCGTTTACACGTTGCTTTTGCTTTGCTTCACAAATGATACCCGCATGTCTTTTTAAATCGTCTTGGAAGCCTCCATAAAAGTCTGACAACTCACGTAAAGCACCGGCAGCTTTTGAGATTTTTTTTTTTATTGGGCTTTAGCTTCACTTCACTTTGGGGGTATTGCAGGTATGAGAGATCCCAGGAAGCACTGGAAAGCCAAGGCGAACCATTCCTTTCAGATTTAAATCTACTAGAGCCACCAATGGGCTTTTAATTTCAAAATGTGTACTACTGAGGAAAATTAATATATTGGAAATAAATGCTATATATGGATGGATAGATATAGGGCTATATATGTCTTTTGTATTGTTTCCCTTTTCATTGGATAACAGGTTATGCATTCAGAAGCAAGGTAACACATATTTTAAGCTCATACTATGTAGTTAAAGGTTTATGGACATCTGACCGTAATACATAGATTTGCTTTTTAGACACCCCATTCCAATTCATAGGCATGTTAACGCTAACCCCTCCCTCCCCTGCTGAACGAGGGTACCAATGAACAGGGGCGCTAATGAGCTGGGGATCTGCTGACTTGGGGTGCTACTGCGCTGGGGTTCATCTGGCCCCCTTTAAAACAAATAGAAAGTCATAACACTCAGAGCATTTGTCAAGCTTCATTAAAGCTTCAAAAAAAGCATAATTGAAGCATCTTAAAAGCACATCAAAAAAGCAGTAGGTGCTTTAATGTGTGTTTTGAAGTCAAAGCGTAAATGAGCCCTAAAAGTCTTGTGAGGTGCACTGTTCTGTGAGTAAACTACATCTAGAGCACATTTTACAGTACTATAAGTATTATAGAATTTCTGGAGAGCAGGGAAGGAGTGAGATTGAGCACTAATAGGTGCACTTATCCTTTATAGTTAGCATATAGCAGCTTGATATTGTCTTACTATCACATGTACAGTCAGTGTGTGTGTTATAATTATCCACCTCTAGGGTACTTAAGCAAGAATTGGAAGACAACAATATGCAAACTGTGAAAATGCAGTCGAAGATGTTTACGTATAACTTCCCAATGTGCCTGCCCATCTGGAAAATGTAATGTACAAATATTTTTGCATTTTATGTAGTGTGCAGGTAATGATACATTTTATGATTTGTGATGGGGATACAAGTTTTGGGTAGTCTAAAGACTTTTATGTAATAAAGTGGCCCTTGTGTTTTCACCTTAATTTACTCATTTAATTTTATTTTCTGATTTTTAAGCCATCTACTATGTATAACCATTCAAGCTGGTTATTTTGTACTAGTTAGTTTCCTTTTGAGTTGCATGTCTTCATCCTCTGGTAGTAATTTTTTAATGTATAATATATAATGTAATTAATCTTTCTTTTATTTGCTACCCTTAGAGCCATTGCAGCAGAATCTTTACTAAAGGGACAGAAGGAGGTAAGCTAAACGTTATATTTCTATAGCGAGAGCTGCAGTAACAACATTACTGGTATTAATGGGGTTTTATTATGAGTTTGTATTATGTATTCTACAAGTAGTACTTATATATTCATTCCAAAACAGGAATGAAAGCTAGCCAAATGTTGCAACCTCCAGAACATTGCTTGTATGAGCTTAAATTCTTGGCCTCCCTCATTTCGTTTGTGTTCCATTTGGTCTGGGATCGAACTGCAGCAGAGTAGTGGATGCAGATGAAAAGAAATGGGACCTGCCCTACTGTATTCCACAGTCTGAGTATTCTGTGCTTGTGCTACTATTACTGTTCTCTTTGGGATTCAGTGAACTGAATATGCAGTACTTGCTGAGGTCCTTTGACCCGACAGCAAAAAGAGCACATATACCTTACTCACTAACATGGAGCAAGCATGTGAATATCAGGTGTTGGTAATGTCTCGCCATCTAGTAATGTATTGAAGAAAAAATAAAGTGCCTGCATTTGGTCACATCACTTGCACTAGCAGTGGAAGACTAACAGGTGAAAGATAAATATTTGTCACTTGCTTGAAGCTCCTTTTTTTTTTTTTTTTTTTTTTTTTTTTTAACCACTTGACCTCCGGAAGGGTTTACCCCCTTCATGTCCAGGCCATTTTTTGCTGTTTTTAGCACTGCGCTACTTTAACTGGTAATTGCACAGTCATGCAACGCTGTTCCCAAACTAGATTTATATTTTATCCTTAGGTGGTGGTTGATCACCACTGGGTTTTTTATTTTTTGTTATATAAGCGAAAGACTGAAAGGTTTGGGGGAAACAAACATGTTTTTACTTTCTTCTATAAAACCTGCAATAAAAAATTACAAAATCAAATTTCTTAAGTTTTGGCCAAAACTTTTAAAAAAAAATCTAATAAGTGTATATTGATTGTTTTTTCATGAAAGTTATAGCGCCTACAATCTATGCTGATTATATACTGGAATTATTTTTTCTTTTTTAAACTATGAATGGCGGTGGTCAGTCACGGGACTGTGATAGTGCTGCAGTCAATCGACACTGTGGGGGGGACTTGCTAACTGCCAATGACATCACTAGTGACGCTAATACAGTGACCAGTGATAAGCAACACGGTCACTGTACTAATGACACTGGCTGTGGAGAGGTTAACATCTAGGGCGATTAAGTGGTAAAATGTGTGCCTAACAATGTGTAAAGTGTGCTGCTTTTTACTATAGGTCTTTGTATATCCCAGCTTTGCAGAGATAAGAAACAAAGATCATTCCCTCTGTACAGAACCCTGTGTTGATTGTCAACACAGGGCACTGGGCTGTGATTGGACACAACCACTCAGCAGGTCCTAGCTATAAATGATTTGCTGGGACTTGCTGACAGACTCCTGCTGTATGCAATCAGTGGGTGTCGGGGGGGATTGGGGGTACGCGCCCTAAACCTGAAAGCAGGAAGCGACCTATGGGTGCGTCACTTTGCCTACGTGAGCCGCCCCTCCACAGTACACTACGGGTGGTCCACAAGTTGTTAATGCATATTACTCATAATGTAGTTATACTAAATCTGAATTTATATTTACAGCATAAAACTCATGTAGGGACATAAAATGCCTATTTTAAGAATCTGGTGATTTCCTTCCAAAGAGAAAAGATCACATAGTGCCCAAATATGTAGCGTGGATGACTGTTTAAAATTAGAATGTTTATTTTTTACTCCTAGTGACCCATATCTATTTTTCTCTTCCCTCCTTTTCTCAAATGCACCTTGTTCTGCAGGTCCATCGTTTGTATGAAAGAGCACTTCAGAAGTTGCCTCTGTGTGCTGAACTCTGGAAAGATGTAATGTTTTCATCTGTTTTTATTTGTGGGGGTTATGCATATATATATTTTTTTGTTTACCATGTCTGTAGTTGTGTGCGCAGTACATCATCCTTACCGGTTGTGCTTCCCCATCTTTTGCAGCAACTCTTGTTTGAAGCATCAGGAGGAGGTAAAACTGATAACCTGAGAAAACTAGTTTTCAAGTGCCAAGAGGTTGGAGTCAGCCTAGATGAGCTCTTAAATTTAAAAACAGAAAGCAAGAATCACTGAACACTGGTTGGTTGCATTCATGCCAAAGTCCTATACTAAATTGCCAAAACGGTCCTGAAAAGTCTGTTTCAGATTAGCATATGAAAGTCAGACCTCCTCTGAATCAACAATGCTTTCTGTAACTGGGAAATCAAAATTTATTGCCCATCTTTAACGGAAGATTTGAATCCCAAACTCATGCCTACTTCTAGGCCCAACAAGATTCTCTCTATACATCATGTCCGTAAGTATAGTTAAATCGACTGCTGTTTTATTGTTTGTCTGTTTTTGTGTTTATTCTCCTCTTACCCTTGATTTATTTTGCAATCCCCATTTGTCGTGCTGTTTTCTAACTTGCTTGACTCTCTCACTGATGCCTGTGAGACCTTGTGTTTAGCTATGGAGACTGCTGTTTACAATCCACTTAGGAACACTCAGTCTCTCTTCAGTCTTCTTAACCTTTACTTAATTTCTTCTCATTTTAAAGATATCTCTGGGGAACCGACTAATTTGTATAGCTAAGGCAAAAAGCAGCAGGCCCTCAGCAGAAGCAAGGCCATCAGTCTGCTAAGTGCACTTGAGGGAAACCCCTTTTTCTATTTCTGTTTTTCGTTTTATTTTATTTTTTCGTTTTCTTTTTTTTGTCCCCTTTACATTACTGAGCTTTGGACTCTAAAATGGAGACTGTTAAACTTGAAGACATAAGATACTATTGCAAAAAGCCAGAGCATCAGAGCCGAAGAGTGGTCAAATGATATGTGCAATTTTTCTTTGTTAAGTTTAATTTATAATAAAGTTTAACAGTATATAATGGAAGACATATGTTTTGTATTCTGGTACTACCTTGTGTAGTATGAAAACTGTTTATAAAGATATTTTAAATATTAAATTTAAAAAAATAAAATCTGTCTGACTTTTTTTTTCTTCTATGTATTAGGGCTTTTACATGTGTTTTAATCTTTGTACCAAATGAGAAAGAAATGGGTTTTTTTTTTCCGGGGTCGGGGGTGACTTGTGCTAGTACCTACAAATTAAAGCTGACTTTCTATGAACAATGGAAGGTCTGGTAGGCCACCTGCCACCCAATCAATATTGGCTACAAAAAAAAAAAAAAGGACCTCTGTCTTGGCTTATGGGAGATTCGTCATGCCTCACCATTGCCTCCTGTAATAGCTGGGCACTTGAAATTCTGCAAGAATGCGCCACCAGCCCAGTACAGTGCCTGTAAGATTTAGTTACATTCCCTCTGAGAAGCTGGGGTTAAAGTAAATATTTGTTGTAGTTAACTTTGTGACCATGTTATTGCTGGTTCCCCCCACCCCAGACTTTCATACTTTTCCAAGATTGCTCTAAATAAAATAGTGGTGCTGTATGGTGTGCCTTGAGATAAAAAGCCTTTTTTCCCTTTTTTTTTTTTCTGTGTTGCTCATGCTACATCCATACAAAATATTTGGTTAAAGGCGAAGTTCACCTTTCAGAGCATGTTACATGTTACACCCACATGTAACATGCTCCAGACCTGCTTCCCGCACCCAAGATCCCCCCCTCCCTGTGACAGCAGGTGGGGGAGATCATCATCTGCCCCCATACGGCTGCTTCATTCATTTAAAGCAATCTAGGAATATGAGTACTACAAGTACTGTCAGCCGTTGCAGCTGATGGCTTGTAATCCTGAATGAGCTGCGAGGATGCTAATGAGTGTTGTTGTAGTTCATTCACAAGCCCTGCAGCTTTAAACAGTCATATCAGAGGTTCGGGCTGAAAACTGCAGGGCTTGTTTGCAATCCACTGATTCCCCCCCACCCCACCTCCAATCCCCCCCGGAAAGGTGTCAAATGTGACACCGAAGGGGGGTGATGAACCCGATAAGGGGAAGTTCCATTTTTGGGTGGAACTCTGCTTTTAGAACGAATAGCTTGTGCACCTATGGAGGCCAAGACATATGCACATTTATTTTACTCCATGAGCTTTGACAGTTTATATCTCCAATGTCAGTCTGCTGTATAGTTGGATTCAATAGTGATACGGGTTACTGGCCACATATACACAAATTGTACTGACAATGTTCTGATTGTGTTTGGACAACCCAAGAATGGGAAAACTTTTCCAATGGTCTAGAGGAGGTATGTCAAACATGATGGTTGTGTACACACAATGTAGAGCCACTAAAGACGCTCAGTGGCATATCCACTCCTGTATGGCCTCCCTTGCATTGTAGCATAAGACTGCAAAAAGCAAACTGATAGTCCCGATCCCCTAGGGACCATTTGTAATACAAAGGTATATAAAATATTGCTTAGTTCCCAAGTTCTTGGGGTGTAAGGTATACTTACCAGATCCAGAAATGTGGCCAACTCTTTGATGGTGCAGCAATCAGTATTCCATTGCCGGGTGCATTCAAAAGCACTGACAAGTGGGTACTGTCAATAGGGTCATGAGGATAAGACTGTGGCAAGGCCTAACCCGTTTTGCCGGTCACCGCCGGCTGCGTCAGAGGCTCAATCAAGTGCAGTACTCACCAGGTGTACCAAATTCTTCTCTTGCATATACTGTAACATAAAGTAGGTTAGATATCTCACATGGAGTTCTGATGTTGCAACAATTCAAATAGCTGCTTTCTTTCATTATTTGTGTCCAATTTCACTATGGCAGTGCACTGCAGATGCTGAATAAACCTGTGTTGGTTTGACATGTCTATTGACTTCATCCTTGGCAAAATATTAAGCTTTCCAGTGCCACAAATTACAAAAAAAGTATTTTGAATACAGCAGTCATATCAAAGCTATAGCAAACTGTATGATTTGCTGAAACAGTCCAATGTAAAATACATGATTAGTCTAGACACAAGCTCAAATACATGAACAGATAAAAACAAGTTACTACCAAATGTTTGCAATAGTTGTACTCCCAATAGCAAATATTAAGTGCACCTGCTCGTGCCCAGGGTAGGGTTTCCTGTGCCAGGCTGGCTTTAAAATGCCAACAAGAATATGCCTACTTTTAGATTATGTCTCAAAATGTTTTGGGGCCTGACAGCTGAGTGTCTCCATTCACTCCCTCCTATGTACATGTATAAAGGTGGCCATACACTATACAATCTGATTTCCTTTAGATTTACCAAAGATATAGAATAGGTAGACCCACCTATCTATCCATTCACTTGTCTATTCAGACAGGCCCTTGCACTAAATCAGGGGTGTTTAGCCCGTGGGCTACTTGCGGCCCAGGCCTGTCTTGAAGGATACTGGGGTGGTTGTGCAAACCTAGCAGCTGTGACAGCCTACATTGATAAGCCAGGCAAAATCATGCTGGAGATGCCGTGCAAACATAGTTGATAAGTTTAGGTTTGGAGGTCAGCTGGTGTGCTGCTTCCTGTGTCTTACTGGTTTTGACATCCTGAATCTACATACCAGGAAGTCCTGAAAGTAGTTGTAAACCCCCCAGAAAAAAAACCCTACAAGACAAAGGCATAATGAGCTAGTATGCATGTCATACTAGCTCATTATGAATTATCTTAGATCACAGCCCCCGCAGCGGTCCTCGCACACCGCTGCGGCCGGCGACATTGCTCCCGGAGCTACATCCGGGTATCGCGGGCTTCAGCACTGTGATTAGCCGGAGCCGCATTGACGTCACTCCCGCGCATGAGCCGCCGGCAACGGTGTACTAGCTGAAACAACGGCACGGACGTGCCATTGCTTCAGTGCACATGTGCCGATGAGGCCGACACATGCTGATACAGGGGATATCTCCTAAACCTACATGGGTAGGTTTACCTGTACCTACCGGAGTAGCTACAGGTAAGCCTTATTTTAGGCTTACCTGTAGTCAAAAGTGGCTGTAAAGGGTTTACAACCACTTGAGCTTTTCTATCAAACACACCAAGGGCTTAGTGAAAGAAAGCTTTTATTTTTCTGCAAAAGAGGTACATTAATGGTATATTGGTACATAGGGGGATTTAGAATAAAGAAAAAGGTGAAGTTGGCCTTTAAAAAGGTACCCAGCATCTTTACAATAGTTTTAAGTAGTTTTTAAATACTCACAAATCCTTACATGCTCACCCTGCTCAGTAATGTTTAACAAAAATATCCTGTATGTGCTTCATTAACAGCTGTGAACTATATTTTAACCACTTGCTT